>OY755213.1:22457163-23057163 GCA_963576765.1 Draba incana
CACGAAACACTATGATTTTCACGTAAAACAGAGGTTGCTCGTGTTTATAAATGCAACCTAGGGTTTCCTTAACCTAAACAACGTTAAACCAGACAATTGAAATCAAACCAGACTGGTTCAAAAACCTTGATGTCAATCGACACACTCCTTGGTATAGATCGATACACCCCTTGGTGTCGATCGACACCCTTCGAAGGCATTACAACTCTCCTTCACTACCATGGATTTAACCTCGAATCCTGCAAAACTGTCCACATCGGACCATACTCCTGACTCAACCCGGTTAGCACCACTCGAGATCAATACTCCCGACCTCTAAGGTTTTTATCCAGTCTCATGCTTATAACCACGTTTCAGATATTAATTACTCTTAACTCATAGCCACACCCCTCACACTCGCAGGGACACATCCTTTGAGCTATCAGTGTATCATACCACTCACTCTCAGGAATAAATCCTTTGAGCTATCGATATGCAGGTGAAATACTCATCCCTTCGAGAGAAATCCTCATCTCTCGCTACTTATACTAGGAAATCCTCATCCCAAATAAGTATACATGAAAATCTTCATCCCTCTGGAGAAATGCTCATCTCCCAATGAGTCATTTTGGGAAATCCTCATCCCCTAGACTAATCAATTCTTAAACGTTTATAAACATCTATCGACCAGAATTACCTTTTATGGTTCTACCATGACATTCCACTATCCCGGAATATCATCTCAATCATGACCAATCCTCAGGTCAACTCGAAATAACCCAATCACTCAGGGTGTCTCGCTATAGTCTCCAAAAAATAGACAAGTTCTAAATCCTCATAAAGCTTCTATTTTCAGACCCTCAACTCCACTCAAAACCACACATTTAAGAAATACTCATCTTGTAACACTCGAAAATATAAGAAACACTCATCTTATAAATCTCAGAATATAAGAATCGTTACAACCTCAAACAAAATTACATAAACCAAAATCAATATAGCACATCGCTAAACTCTGAAACTGGAAACCATAATGAAACAAAGCTCAAGCCACGATCTGCTTATTGAACCACTTCTTGAACCTTGCCTTCATCTTAGTCTCTGGTTCTCAAGTCTCCTCTTTAACACAGTCATAGTCCCACAAGACTCTCAACAACGGTATCCTCTTCCGTTGAAGAACCTTGACTCTCCTCTCGAAAATCCTCACAGGTTTCGTCTGTAACGTCATGTTGGGCTGAAGATCTGCATGAATCTTAGCCAACACCTCCTCAGACTTATGCAGACACTTCCTTAGCATCGATACATGGAAAAAATTATATAATACCTTCATAATCTAAGGCAAATCCAACCGATAAGCTACTGGTCCCACTTGTTCCACAACTTTGGACTCATCTTATTCTCTAAAATGGATCTGTTAGGACCCCTCAACATAGCTATATTGAGATACACCTATCTCCCACCTCAAAATCTAGCTCTTTTCTCCTCTTATCAACATAACTCCTCTGCCAATCTTGATTTTCCTTCATGTTCATTTTCAAAACATGGATCTTCTCCATCATTACCTTAACAAAAACTCTGCACCATAAATGGTCCTCTGCCCCACTTGGGTCCAACATAAAAGTGTACGACATGAACTTCCATACAACACCTCATAAGGAGCCATACCAACACTCACATGGTAGTTATTATTATAAGCAAACTCTACCCAGCATAAATGATCCGCCCAATGACCACCCTAATCCAGAACACATATCCTTAGTAAATCCTCAAGGGTCTGAATCGTCCTCTCAGACTGCCCATCCGTGTGAGGATGATAAGATGTACCCATATGCACCTTAGTGCATGTCTCAGCCTGAAAAGCTTTCAATAAATCAGAAGTAAATTTAGGATCTCTGATTGACACAATGCTGGCTGGCACTCCATGCAGCCTCACTATCTCTTACATATACTTCTTAGCCAAAAATGTGTTGACTTAGTTAGAAATTCCACAATCACTCAAATCGTATCCGAGGTTTGAGAAACTGGCATTCCTACCACGAAATCCATGGTTATCATATCTAACTTCCACTCCAAAATATTTAAACACTGAAACAAACCACTCGAAACCTGATACTCTCCCTTCATTAACTGGCACGTATCGTAGGCTGCGACCTAGTTAGCAAAATCCTTCTTCATCTCGACCCAGTGATAGTACCATTTCAGATCCCGATACATCTTAATCGCTCCCCACATGAATAAAAACTTGCTCGAATGAGCCTTCCTTAGAATCTACTGCCTCAGATCCTCATCCTTATGCACACATTCTCGCCCATGCATAAAAATAGCCTTATTCGAAGAGACCTGATACTTAGAACCATCAACCTTAGAAGCATCAATCAAACTTTGATCTCTCTCCTGAGCCTCTCGGATCTTGCCCAAAAGATCTGCTTGTTCAGCTGCCTCTAACCCCAAAGGCTCTTAAGAAATAACACATAACCTTAAAGTACTATTCTCACTCACCAAAGTCTTCACCTCCTGCTCCTGAGCTGAAGCAACCCGCCGCCCACTCAAAGCATTTGCAACCAGATTAGCTTGGCCAGGATGGTAAACTATGTCAAGATCTTAATTAGCCAACAACTCCAACCATCGCTTCTACCTCACATGCAGCTTTGGCTGAGTAAAGATATGATTCAGATTCTTATGATCTGTGAACACCTAAACCTTTCCACCATAAAGATAAGACCTCCAACTCTTTAAGGCGAAAGCCACCGCACCCAGCTCATGATCATGGACATGATATTTTCCCTCATTCTTCCTCAACTGCCTCGAAGCATAAGCAATAAACCTTATGTGTTGCATCAACACACAACCCAGACTAACTCCAGAAGCACATCTATACACCACATAAAGCTCACCCGGCTCTTACAACGCCAATAGTGATGTACTAGTCAACATTGCCTTTAGGTTCGTGAAACTCTCCTCACACTCCGAAAACCAATTAAATGGAACATCCTTCCCTATCAGCTTCGTTATAGACTGAGCCATACTTGCAAAACTCTTGACGAATCTCCTGTAATAACCGGCATAATAAAAATCCTGATCTCGGTGGCATTCCTCGGTCTAGGCCACTCCCTGATAACCTCTTTATTCGCCGGATCCACAAAAAATCCCTTTGCAAAAACAATGTGACGAAGAATGCCCATCTCTCGCTGCCAGAAACTACACTTGCTCAGCTTAGCAAACAACTTCTGCTCTCGAAGCTTCTCCAAAACCAGTCTCAGATAAACCTTATGCTCCTAAGGACTTGGTATTAAACTAAGCCAAAAAGTCCACCTAGGTCAACGCTGCCTGCACCTTCCTGGGCGTAACCCCTCTCTACCAGAGATGTGCATCACCGTCCAAATAATGCATCGCCAATTCAAAACGGTACTCATCGAAACATTTGATAGATCAAAAATTATGCTTCATCCTCATCCTCCACTAATCAAACTCCTCAGGCTTAGCACCACCCGAAAAGAACACCATGCCATTCCTCTGCATCTTCTCCATCATCCTAAGGTAGGTTGGGAGCTCCTCCGCACCCACAACTCTCGGTTGCACCTGTGCTACAGGTGGCAGTAGTGGAGCCTGCTCTTGTACCGCTTCCAGTAACCGCTCCAATAATAAAATCAACAAATCCGCCAGACAATCATCTTGGCCCTTGGCTGCACATGCAGTTGCACCAACACATGGGCCTCCCGCATCGCCAGCCACTCTGGCACCCACCTTTGTACAGCCAGTCCTCGCACTGGTACTCACACTGGCCTTACCCACAGACCCCTCCTGAAACATCTGCAAATCCGCAACCTGCTCATACGTAGAGCTCTGGGCCACACTCTCGGCGGACTCTCTCACTTGTCCCTAATCACGCCCACGACCTCCATAACCACAACCTCAACCTCTAGCAACTCTAGCCGTCACTCTCTGCATTTTCCAAAAATACAGACTAAGAACACTTTAATTCTAGAAAAAGGAAGTCGAACAACATTTACCGTAAAATCTAATGAAAGCTCGAAAAGGATGATCTAAGACTCCAAACTCATTAAAATTGACGGACTACACATAATCAATTTTAATCAACAATCTAAAATCATTCCATTTTCCCACCCTAAAACCTAAGTGCTCTGATACCAAACTAAAATAACCCAACCCGTTTTTTTTAAAATTCAACTCGAATCAATATTCCCATAAATGTTAATTCTCAATATGAAACCAAACCAACATTTAACCAGTGGAAACCATCTAATCAATTAAACCAAGATTTAAACTAATAAATCATTAAACCAAGAAGATAATTAATCAAGTGATAACCAATTTGAATTCGAAATTCAATATTCTCAAATAACCAGCAACCCAAACCAAGGTTCTAAACTCAATAAAACTTAAACACCAAACGAGATCCTAAATCATCCTCCTCTTCATTGCAATGATCCCACGGTCATACTTTCTCTTTACCTGCATCACATGCAAAAACGAGATGTGTGAGAATTATCACAAGTACTCAGTGAGACGGTCATTCAATCTACCGTCTATACACACATGTAAATTGAAATGCCAAGACACACAACATTACAAATAAATCATCAAAACAACACTTTAAACAATTGAACAGCTGCTGGTGTCGATCGACACCCTCTTGGTGTCGATCGACACCCTCTTGGTGTCGATCAACACTTGCAAAACGTTGGTGTCGATTGACACTGGCTACAAGAATCACAAAATCGAGCCTCTCGTCTCTTGGCTCGGTTATGGGTTGAAACCATCGATCACCTGCATCACACAAACACCAAAACACATACCAACAGCACGAACAACATCATATACGCACGAATCAATACCAAATTCAATCCAAACACTCAATCAACGCATCTAAACATCCATTAAATCCAAATAAGCAATGGTCGCGCACTCACCTTGGCTTTAGGAATGGATTAAAGACAAGAACAACACGAAATCAGACTTCTCTACACCCAATAACCTCTTATTTCTCTTTTCCTTCCCTTAGAACACACTAACCACTTGACAAAATAATCCTTAAGCCACAACAAGCCTAAGAACAACCACAATCACCGGAATCTCTCTTTTTTCTCTCTAAAACACGAAACACTCTGATTTTCACACAAAAACAGACGCTGCTCGTGTGTATAAATGCAGCTTAGTGTTTCGATAACTTAAACCGCGTTAAGCCGGACAATGGAAATTAAACCGGACCGGTTCAAAAACCTAGGTGTCGATCAACACACCCCTTGGTGTCGATCGACACCCTTACCAAATTTCCCAAATTTGGTTCGCGGGCATTACACAGATATTGGTATACTCTACCGAGACTTTGAGAGACATTGCAAGAAAAATGCAAACTCCTAAGTTTGTCAAGATATTCAGAGACTAGTAGATTGATTTTTAAGTCTGTCAACTTATTTGGAAGATTTTGGAGACGTCTGTTAGAAACTCAGCCTTTGCCTAGACATTGCCAGACTAGCAAATTAGCAAAGTTTACCAACATGTTTAGAAAACTTTCGAATACTCTGCCAAAATATTGGGGGATTAGAAGATTTGATAGCTAAATTTGCCAACACGTTTGGAAACTTTCAGATTATGTGCCAAAAAATTATATTTTTTCAACAACAAAAATATATGCTTCCAAGATATTAGTTTATAAAGTTATTTAAGGTATTCTGGAAAAAATCAAATTTAAATTAGGTTATTTGAACAATAAAAAGTTAGACAAGTTGTTTTTAAAATAGAAAATAGATTATTTTAGGTAATTTTGTTTTAATTAAATATTTTTGAGATTTTTGTGGTAAAAAAATGCTTATCTTTCTGATGTTTATTACACCAGTACAAAAGATCGTGACAAGCACTCTTCTATTCTCTTATTTTTTTTATTGTTCAAAAAATGATTTGTCCCAAAGAACAGATGTGGAAGAGATCCTCGAAGCATTTGCCTCTGATGAGGAACTGAAATGATCGTCGAAGCATGTTTGGTATTGTTTAGTTGATATTCGGTTTTTCGGTGGTTTAAACCAAAACCAAATTTGAAACCAATGGACTACAAATTTTGTCAATAGGTAGAGTAGAACCTCATTAAATTAATACTTTATAAATTAGTAATCACTATAAATTAATAATTTTTTCTGATCCCGAGTCGGGCCAATGTAAAAATCATCGAAATTCGATAAAATGATAAGATAATAATTTTATGGTGATTAAAATATAAAATATGGTCCCAAGAATAACATAAATTAATAATTATAAATTCTAGCCATATATATATATATATATATATATATATATATATATATATATATATATATAAAAGATAATTTAGTAAAATATGACTTTTCTTGAAGTCATAAGAAGCGTCCAATTCTCTCCTTTTTATATAAAAGAGATTTTGGATTCAATTTGGTTCAAGTTGTTTCTTTTTAAAACTTGTGATTTATTTGCACCTAGAAAGAAATTGAGGAAATTAGTTGTGCCATGTATTTGGTTTGTTTGATTCTCAGTCATTTCTCTTATAATTATGTTTTGTTGTTATTCAGCATATATAGTTTGTTTGGTAGATATGATTATAGAAGTGTATTTCGTAGGAAACAAAGCAGGGTATTGAAGACATATTGTAGTTAGTTTAATGAAACATAGATATCAAAACTTTGTGGAAATGAATGCGAGTAATCAGTGGCTACTGTATTTGTGTGTTCTACTCTTGAGGCTAAAGCAAATATCGGAAATTCTTCTTTGGTGGGGTGGGAGGTTTGTTGTGCAACCATCTTTTTAATTTTTCTTGTAGTTTTTGATTTCTTCTATAGATTTGTTGAGGTAGAATCTTGTTGTTGGTGTAGACTCGAAGAGTAATTTTTATGCATCACTTTTGTTTTAATTTGTTAGATTTTTGTTTGTATATGTAAATTGGTTCTTTTAATTAATCATATATGTACCTTTTTCTTTCTTTGAGTTGATGTTTGTGACCAGGATTGGATGAAGTTTTAGTTTTCTGGTGGACATGATTTGCCGGAAAGTTGTTGTTAGAGCACCCCATAGAGACAGTCGAACAATGGTGTCCCTGCAAATATTAGATTTGTTTGTAGTCATTGCTGTGTGACAGAAGATTTATTTGTCCAACATATTATGTGTAAATACCTCTTAAGCTCTAAGCCTACCATAACATATTTTCAAACGCGGGTTTTTAAATTCATATTTTATAGTAAAATCAAGTATACTATAATTTGAAAACATATGAAAACCACCTTCTGAAATAAAAATCATTTTCCTAAATCTTAAAATCTAAGATCAAATCTTTATTCATTAGCACACGAAGAATGCTATAAAATGGAGATCAAGTGTTAAGAGCAGTCGTGATGTATATTGTAAACAAAAATGTTTAGTTAAATGGAAAAATTACGAAATCTACCCCTTTTGTTTAAAAATCTTATGGAATCTACCACATTCTAACACTCTTTGTTAAATCTACCACATTTTGGACTGTAGTAGATAACAAATGACATAATTACCCTTCACACTTCTTCTTCTTCATCTTCATCTTCGTCTCTTTCTCTCTTTCTCTCTAAAACAGAAAAATGGAGATGTTGACAGAAATGGTAAATGATGGTGGAGACGACGGACAAAAATAACGGCAGTGGCCACGACGGAGACGACAGACAGAATCGATATCGGAGACAGTGACCACGACGGAGAAGAGAGAAACAACGTCGGAGATGGTGGACAAAAACGATATCGGAGATGGTGTACAGAGACAGTGACCACGAAGGATCAGACAGAAACAACATCAGACACGGTGGACAGAAACGACATCGGAGACGATAAACAGTGACCGTGACTACGACGGAGACAACGGACTGAGATAACGACGAAAATGGTGGACAGAAAGGACGTCGAAGACAGTGAACATCTCTAGTGTAGACGGTCACCACGACGGAGACGGTGAACGGAAACAATGGTGGACGAAATTGACGACGGAGATAGCGGTGGACAAGAATGCGACGGAGATGGTGGACAAAAATGACGACAGAGATGGTGGACAAGACGACGGCGACGGTGGTCAAAGACGACGGAGACGGTGGTCAAAGACGACGGTGATGCTGGTTGAAGACGAAGACGGTGGACATGACGAAAACTGAATTGATAATTGATGAAACTAGGGGGCAATTATGTCACTTGTCACTCAATAAAATCCAAAATATGGTAGATTTTATAAAGAGTGTTAGAATGTTGTAGATTTCATAAGATTTTTAAACAAAAGTGGTAGATTTTGTAATATTCCCTAGCTAAATGACATAAAATCAACTATTTTTTTATTCTTTCTCATGAAAACATTTCAGAAAGTTAGAAGATGGAAGAACACATAAACGAAATCCGGAAATTTATGTAGTAAATATATATATATATATATATATATATATATATATATTAAATTACGGTAAAAATGGTACATAATAATTAGATCAACTAGGTGCTTCCCCGCGTCACACGCGGGATTTATAGTGAATTGTTTTAATATATTTGAATTCAATTTCTTTAAATTTTATTTAGGATCTGTGTATTTGTTGGTTGGTTTTGTTATTGATATTTGACTAATTAATATCCGTATATATGTTAATTTTTTTATTTTGAACTTCTTAAGGTTTCATAATGATTTATATGGTTTGATTTTGTATTTGTTTATTTGTTGTGAATTGTTTTCATATATTTGGATTCAATTTCTTTCAACTATTCTAATATTTTTTAAATTAATTTTGGTGTAATTTGTTTCTTTTTTGGATTTGTGATTTATTTGCGAAAAAGAATGGGTGAAAGTGAGGAACGAAGTGTGCGATGTATTTGGTTTGTTTGAATCATAGTCATTTGTCTTTTGATTATGTTTTGTTGTTGTTGGTATTTTAATTTACTTTTTTGCTAAGAAGTAAACGAAGTGTGCGATGAATTTGGTTTGATTGAATCATAGTCATTTGTCTTTTGATTATATTTGTTGTTGGTACTTTAATTTACGGATATCATATATAGTTTGTTTGGTACATATGATTATAGAAGTGTATTTTGTAGGAAACAAAGTAGGGTATTGTAACCCTATTGTATTTAGTTTAATGAAACATAGATTTGTAAACTTTGTGGAAATGAATGTGAGTAAGAGGAGAAAGACTAATATGTGGCTGCTGTAGTTTTGTACTATTGGTTGGGTGGAGGCTTTGTTGTCCAACCATGTTGTAAACTTCTTGTCGAAATTATTATGACTGAAGGAGTAATTTTCATGCATCAATTTTGTTTTAGCTTGTTAGATTTCTGTATTTATATGTGAATGCGTTCTTCTAATCATGTATGTACCTTTCTTTTTCTTTGGGTTGATGCTTGTGACCATGATTGTTTGGAGTTTAAGTTTATTGGTGGACATGGTTTGTCTAAAAGTTGCTACTAGAGCACTCCATAGAGACAGTTAAGCTTGTCGATTTTTGCACTTAGTAGTTAGTAGTGTGGTGCACTGAATCAGAACCTCACAAGTGTCGAGTTGTTAAGCTTGTCGAATATGCTGACCAGTGACCACAAGAATAATAGCAACTGAGAGATTTGGTGTGTGATTCGTTTGGATTTTTGGAAATCTTAATAATTTTTTTTTGAGATAATCATAATAAGTTTTATTTGTTAAAACTTAAACTGGAGTTACTGGACCATATTTATTTCGGATTCAATATAATAGTTGTCATAGATTAGGTCAAAGATAGTAGATAAATACAAATTATTATGACGAATAAAAATGGAATAGTGGTTTGGCGAATATTAATAGGTTGTAAATAAGATAGTTTTTAATATAAGAAAAACTCGAGTAATTGGAAGTCACTCAATCTTAAAAAAACTTTCCACTAAGAAAAAATAAAATGATACGATTTTTCACTGCTTGCCTTTTCCATGCTAATTTCCAAGAAGTCCATGATGATGACGATGATGATATAGAGCAATCTCCATTAATCATGAACTTAGGAAAACATAGTGTAGAGCAGAGAAAATGAGAGGTAAGCATGATATATGTATAAGCTATTTGCAGCGCAAGCAATTGAGTTCTCTTTTAAGGAAGCAATCGAGTTCGGATGCTAAGAAAGATGCAGTAACTTCGTTGTGAAATCATGAGTATCGCTTTCCACCAACTCCGGGTCTCTCTGATCATGTTTTTACAATTTCCAGAGATTAACGATTTGATGCCAATTTCTTAAAAGAGTGTAGGATTCAATGAGAAAGTGGAGGGGGAGAGAGAGACTGACCTCTACTTTCAGCACCTGTTATACTGCTTAGTGCTCGGGCAGGCTTCAAGGGAATTGGGACATGTCTCCTATAATAAACCACAAAACAAATTCCATTTCATCAACACTAAGAAGAAACAGAGTATCAAGCACATTACACTTAAACGACATTACCAAATTTTACCTCATCGGGGATCTGCTTGCTTCTAAGGTTGCAGTCTCAGTACTTCCCATGGAAACACCAAACACACTGAACATATTGCTGAATTATGAAGCGAAAGAAGAATCATACAAAGAATCATAGTCACAGGATGTTTTCTTTTCGAAGCATACCTATAAGAACCTGTAGCTGCTCGCAGTCCATTTCCACATGAACAACACTTGAACTTGTCAAAGATGAAATCATTTTCATATAAATCACAGAGCTGAAAAGAGTCATAGGAAGTGTGAGTACCAATCAGCTATGATACCAGCTCGATAAATGAGGCTCTCTATAGGAAACTGATCTTTGGTTTCAAATATTATGTGGAGATCGTATTATATGAACATCAATTTCTAACCTGGTACTGGTGAAACTGCAATAACAAAGACATCACACAAATCAAATTTCGCCGGAATCCAGAACCAAATGAAGAACACAAAAAAAAAGCTACAGAAGAAGCATAAACGCAAGGAATCTGGTCGAGATTTGAAGAGATTTTACCCTGAAAGCACCCATTTGTGAAGAAATGTGGTTGTATATATATAGGATCGTGCAAGGATGGAGCTATAACTCTGGATCGTGAGTTGAGGCGTTAAGAGGAAGGTTAGTGGAAGAGATTTGAAAGGTCAGAACTGAAGTAATTAATGGCGAGGGAGAGATCGTGTAAATTGTTTTGAAGTTTGTGTAACGGTGTAACTGACCAATTTCATCGTAACTGTGAAGAATGTGAATCATCGACGGCATGATTAGATTTTTGTGGCAAGGGTTTGTTGCTGCAGAGAAGATCGGGAAAAAGCAAATAAGTTTGTATGTGGGCTGGGCCTAATTTCTATGAAAAACGTTTTGGGCTGTTTTGGTTTAATTTGGCCGAAACAAAAATGAGTTTGGCTTAATGGGAGAACCTCATTGGAGGATTAAATCTCTCAATATTGGGCTCAATTTTTAAAAAATGAAAAACGTAGCTGACATGGCAAATTGATTGGTTAAAAATATTCATAATTTTTTTGCCTACGTGGCAGTCTTTAGAAGCCAGAAATTCAACTCATTTTATATAAAGGAGATGTCTAGTAGAATTGTCTTGGAAAATTTGTATCTAATGCAGATTGAACTATTACGAAACTCTGGAGAAAGAAAGTTAGATTAAATAATATTAATTTGAGGAGATAAATTTTTACTAAACCAACAATTATATAGTATAACTAATTTAAAAGAAAATTATCAGTCGTTTTTCAAGTACATCACTATAGTTTCTGTAACATCCGCGGTGTTCTGGTGTTCGTGTCCAGCGACACAAGGTGTGTGTCGATCGACACGAAGGATGGTGGAGTGTCGATCGACACACTTGGGGTGTCGCTCGACACGAGATTTTCTTGAACCGGGTAATTAACTTGTTAATTTTGGTTTTGGCTCGGTTAATGGTATATATAATACCTAGGGCTGTGTGCCTTTCCCCATCCATCGTGATCAGAGAAGAGTGAAAAGAATTTGAGAGAAAGTTGAGAGATTGTGGTGTTCTTGATTGATTGTTGCAAAGAAATCAATCCGGAACCTCTTAGCATCCTAGAGGCGTTAGGTTCTCCGTGTGTCGTGTTCTTCGTGTGTTTCAATCCGATAAGTGGGTTCTTGAGTTTAGAAGGTCTGATTCGTGTGCCTTTACGTTTATAATCCGTGTTTCGTTCATCCCTTTTTAGCAAATGTGAGTTCGCGACCATAGGTTTCTAGGCAATGATGGTTTGTTGATGTTTTCGTGATGATTGAGTGATGAATTCTTGTGTGAATTGAATCGTGATCATTGATGTGTGATTGTGTATTGTGTTGTTATCGATCGTTTGCAGATTTGCGACTCGTATCGTCCGGAATCGAGTTTTGAGAGGAGAAACTCAATTCTAGTGCGTTACAGAGGCGTGTCGATCGACACCAAGAGGGTGTCGCTCGACACGAGTGCTAGTAGCATTTCGATCGACACCACCCTGGTGTCGCTCGACACGAGCACTTGAGTTATGTCGATCGACACCTTGCTGGTGTCGCTCGACACGACCAGTTTTGGTTCAAAAACATTTTGAGAATGCTTTGTGATGGATTTGTTGAATTGTGATATTTATGTTGTTTGTTGTAATGTTGTCTGAGTCTGCTTGTTACGCAGTTGGTGGTATGACCGGCTCACTAAGTATTTATGAAATACTTACGCAACTCTTATTTCTATGTGTTGCAGGTAAAAGAAAAGTGTGATTGCGGAATCAAGGTGTAGGAAGGGGATAATAGGGTTTAAAATTGTTTATTGTTTAGTCTAGCAGACCTGGTTGTTTAGATTGCTAGAATTATCATTCCTGAATATTGTTATTGAATTCGTGTGTTGGATTTTAAATTGGTTTTATTGAATTTATTGTTTTGAGTTATTGGATTATATGGTTTACGTTTACTTCCGCAGTAGAATTGTTTAGTATATATATAAAAAAAAAAATGTTGGTTGTTTCATTTTGGTATCAGAGCCTAGACGGTTTTAAGACAGTGTAATTGGATGTCTGAGACTATGTGTTTAATTGATTATGTGTTGTTAATCAGTTAATGTCTTAGAATCATCCTCTTCGGCTTTTAAAGAGATTTTGCGGTAAGTTGTATTCTGATTGTTTGTGACTTCTTGGGCTCATGTTTTCATGTTTAGTATGAGTGCATCGAGATGGATACTGGAGCCAGAGGTTATGGGAGAGGTAGGGACCATGGTACATGCCGTGGAAGTGGTCATGGTCCAGTCAATGAGTCATCCAGTAGCGTGGTTACGAGTGATACGTAGGTGTCAGAGACTCCTACGCATCTTGAGATCTGTGAGCCAGATCAGCGCGAGTGCCAGTGTGGCTTCAGGTGCAGGGAGGGGTAACGGTGGGGCTGGTGGCAGAGCGGGCCCAGGTGTGGGAGCTGCCTGACTCAAGATCGTTTGGATCGCTTGGAGGGTATTCTGGCACAGTTGATAAAGAAGTTTCCGGTGGCAGTTCTGGTTCAGGCTCCAGCAGTGCCTCCGGTGGTAGAGGCACAGCCGAGGGCTGCAGTGGTTGAGCAGCCGAGAGTTGTAGTTGTTACAAAGAAACAACTATCGCTTACATAAATTTTTAGTATCCTATCTTATGATGATGGGACAGATGCAAAAGATTGGTAAGCCTTTCTTTGCTGGTGGAGTTGGGCCTAAGGAGGCCAATGAGTGGCGCTGGAGGCTAGAGCGCAACTTTCGATCGATTCGATGTCCTGCGGAGTTTCAGGTAGAGTTAGATATCCATTATCTTAGTGGAGATGCACATGTTTGGTGGAGAGCTGTGGAGGCTAGGAGAGCTGTTTGGACCTCGGGCGAGTTCTTAGCCAAATTCAATGCTAAGTACTTTCCTCGGAAGGCGTTGGATCGTCTGCAGATGAGGTTCATAGAGCTGACTCAGAGAGAGAGGGTTTGATGTGTGAGTATAACGCAGAGTTCAGCTGGTGGTTTATATTGGTCGTACCATGGAGGATGAAAGGACTCTTTTGCAGAGATTCTTGCAGGGACTTCGTCTGAGTATCAAGACACAGTGCAGAGGTTCCAGTTACGCCCCGAAGGCGGATCTGGTAGAGCTGGCGGCATCTATTGAGGCGGATCCGCCTATGGCTACTCCTGCTGTTCAGCCAAGGAGTCAGCATCAACAACAGCAGCGCAGAGGTTCTGCGACTGGCAAAGGCGGTAAGCCTGCGCAGGGTCAGAAGAGGAGATGGGATGATGCTTCTAGAACAGGCCAGAGTAGTCGTGGTTGCTACGAGTGTGGTAGTATGAATCACAAGATGGCGAGTTGTCCGAGGAGGAGCGAGTCTAGTGCGCCTCAAGTTTATTACTACTATAGAGAGACGGAGCATATCAGGGCGATGTGTCCCAAGTTGCAGCAGATGGATGTGGCAGCGGTTCAGCCAGTGATAGCGCAGCCGGTGGTTGAGTTGGCGGCAGGTCAACCTTTTGGTCAGATTGAACCTGCACCGCAAGTTTACGCGCCATGAGAGGTTGGTCATCATAGTGGCATGCAGATCACATGTAAAATTCTAGACTCAGACTTCGTAAATTCTTTAGTGTTGATTTGTAGTTTGCGTTCTTTTATTTTTGCTTTTGATAGAATTGTTAGGGTTTTCAACGCATGTGAATTGTGTAGGGACCTTGTTAACGAGAGGTTTTGAGTCCCATGTTATTTTTGATAGAGGAGATGGGATGATGCTTCTAGGACAGGCCAGAGTAGTCGTGGTTGCTACGAGTGTGGTAATATGGATCACAAGATGACGAGTTGTCCGAAGAAGAGCGAGTCTAGTGCGCCTCAAGTTTGTTACTACTGTAGAGAGACGGGGCATATCAGACCGATGTGTCCCAAGTTGCAGCAGATGGATGTGGCAGCGGTTCAGCCAGTGACAGCGCAGCCGGTGGTTGAGTTGGCGGCAGGTCAACCTGTTGGTCAGATTGAACCTGCACCGCGAGTTTACGTGCCATGAGAGGTTGGTCATCATAGTGGCATGCAGATCACATGTAAAGTTCTAGACTCAGACTTCGTAAATTCTTTAGTGTTGATTTGTAGTTTGCGTTCTTTTATTTTTGCTTTTGATAGAATTGTTAGGGTTTTCAACGCATGTGAATTATGTAGGGACCTTGTTAACGAGAGGTTTTGAGTCCCATGTTATTTTGGACTCTCAAGCTTCGAATTGCTTCATTACTCCAGAGCATGCGGAGAGCAGTGGCATCCAAAGCAGCGCTAGTGAGCGTTCAGGCTTGGTCAAAGTGGCTGGAGGAGGATTTCTAACTACTTCAGGCCGTGTTAGAGGAGTTGATGTTCATACTGCTGGGGAGTCGATGCTAGCAGATTTGGTTATCAGTCTGGTAGAGCTGTACGACGTGATTTTAGGGATGGACTGCCTAGCGTTCTACATAGTTCATCTGGATTGTTACCGAGGCAGAGTTGTCTTCGAGCGCGATAACGGGAGGTTGGTGTTTCAGGAAGTGACACCGACTACCGGGAGTCTTAAGATCTCAGCTATTCAGGCTAAGCAGATGTTAGAGCGAGGTTGCGAGGCTTATTTAGCAAAGATTGTTATGTTGGAGTCTAGTGGTGAGGTTGTTATTGAGAACATTCGAGTTATTCATGAGTTCGAGGATGTGTTTCGGTCACTGAAGGGATTACCACCATCTCGGTCTGATCCGTTCACAATTGAGCTAGAGTCTGGAACAGCTCCGATTTCTAAGGCTCCTTACGGGATGGCTCCTTATGAGGCGTTATATGAGAGGCCGTGTAAGACACCTTTATGCTGGACCCAAGGGGTGGAGAGGAGCATTTTTGGTGCGAGTTTTGTTCAGGAAAAGACGGATAAGGTCCATGTTTTGAGGTTGAACATGAAAGAAGCTCATGATCGGCAAAAGAGTTATGCGGATAAGCGGCGGCGAGAGCTTAAGTTCAAGGTTTGAGATCGTGTATATCTCAAGATGGATATGTTGAGGGGTCTTAACAAATCCATAACAGAGAAGAAGCTGTGTTTGCGGTTTATGAGTCTGTTTCCGGTAGTGGAGCGAGTAGGACCAGTTGCTTATCGGCTTGAGTTACCTCCGATTATGAAGGCAGTTCATTAGGTTTTTCATGTGTCTATGTTGAGGAAGTGCCTGCATGAGTCGGAGGAGTTGGTGGCTAAGTACCTGGAGGATATGCAGCCTTATTTGATGGTTCCGGCAGTTCCTTTGAGGATTCTGGAGAGGAAAGTCAAGGTTCTGCGTCGGAAGAAGATACCGTTGCTGAGAGTCTTGTGGGACTGTAGCGGTACAGAGAATGAGACTTGGGAACCAGATGCAAAGATGAAGCTTAAGTTCAGGAAGTGGTTCGATAAGCAGGTCGCAATTTGAGCTTTGCTTTCTTCTTGATTCTAGTTTCCGTTTGGCTTTGGGCCGTTTTGTGGTTTTTATTTCATGTATTTTTGTTTTGGTGTAACGACTTTATATGTAGAGAATGTCGTCTTATTTGAGAAGAAAACAAACATCGTTTTGTTTGGCGATGGAGCCTCGACTACCATTATCACCCGAAGCATGAACTGTGTAGATAATCTAACTCAGAAGACGTTTGAAACATCAACGTTCTGTAAGTCATTGTTACATTCTGTAAGTCAAAAGCAATTGTCTTCTCTACTAAAACTATTTTGGTTTGGTCGTAATTGCATTTTGTTTGTATTTTTGTTTTTTAGCTGTCAGAGGAAGTGGCTTTATCGGACGGGATATTAAGTTTGTTAACACTGTCGGACCAGAAAAACACCAGGTTGTGGCTTTCCATTCGCGATCGAACAAATCAGTGTTATTCAAGTGTGTTTTCGACGGAAATCAAGACACTCTCTATGTAGACGCTAGAGAGCAATTCTACCGGGAATGTGAAATCATTGGTACTATTGATTTCATCTTTGGCTCCTCTTCAACTGTCTTCCAAAATTACGCGATCCAGCTACGTAAGCCTCATCTGAAACAATATGATACCATCACTGCTCACGCCGGGCTTAATCAGCAAGGAAAAATCCGCTTTTTCGATTATGAAGGGTTCAATTATGCTTTTGATTGGGGAACATTTCACAGGACCAACCTATATAGGTAGGCCGTGGAATAGTTGTACGACGGTTGTAGTTATGAAAACACTAATCGGGAGCCCTTATCAACCCTGACGGTTGTATTGAATGGAACAATCAACCTACTCCTCCCACTATCACATATGGAGAGTTTAAAATCTCTAGTCCAAGATCCGATTTTAGCCATCAGATCACTTGTAAGGGGTATACTGTTGTTATGTCTGATCACGAGCCTCAAAGGTTCAGCCAAAACGGATGGTTAAACACGAGATGTGTACCCTTTGATATGGGAATCTAAACATAGAAGACGTTTGGCTTAATTCTTATGACTTGTAATATGTTTGGGAGATGATGATATATAGTTTTTATGATGATTTATGGTTTGTTTGGGAGATGATGATATATAGTTTTTATGATGATTTATGGTTTGTTTGGGAGATGATGATACAAAATTTTATGATTTATGATGATATAAATATTAATAAAACTTGTTATTCCATCTTTAAATATCATCTGAAGCACAAGCTAAAACAAAAGGTTTGTAATCTACATAATTTACAGTTTCCACAATATCAAGTTTTAGGTCTAAAATATATGTATGTTTCTATATTGTGTATGGATTGCATTAGATTGATATTTTGAATTTAGCGGTTTAGGAATTTAGGGCTAGAGTTCTTCCCCAATTCAATTTTGAGAAAAGAAATATTGAATTTAGGGCTAGAGTTTTTCCCTGATCCGATTTTGAAAAAATATTTTAAATTCAAAGGTTTAATGATTTAGGGTTTTAGGGTTTGAGATCTTTCCCAATTCAATTTTCAGAAAAAAGGAATTCGAATTTTTAATTTTATGTGGTCAAACAGAAAATTGGTTATTTGTTTTGCTACTTTAAAAGTTGGGGCATTGTTTTGCGAAACTGAAAAAGCTAGGGATGTTATGTATTTGGTCATTTTCCCTCCGTCAGTGATAGGACCCACTTTGGGGTTTAAATGGGCCTAAATGAAGCTAACGTATAGCTCTACTAATCTATTTATCAAACATAGCTATTAATTTTTGCTCCAGGCTCATTACCAATCACCTATTTTCATACCTATGTTTCTACTTTCTAGCTACTTGATCATAATATAATTGGTGACTAGTAGAAGATAATACTAATTAATTATGATATGAAATTTTTATAATCAAACTTGCGTTTATAAAATTCGGAGATCGTACGATAATGATAAAGTTAGGCCATCACTACGCGATGATATAAGTGGACAACGATCTTGAAAAATGTTTAAAAAGCCTTTCGTGACGTATATAACCTCCCAACCTCCTTAGAATCTCCAACCCTACACCAAATCATACACCAAATCTTATTTTAGTGTAAAATCTTCTCCAATCCAACACCAAATCCTATACCAAAATGGTGTAAAATCTTTATTGTTAGTTTTTGTTTGATCGAGAAAAAAAAAACAAATGATTGTGGAAGGTTTCTTTGTTATAGCAATTCTCGAAGTTTGCTCCAACGTCTTGTGACCACCTACCATTTAGATATATATTTTGGTTAAAAATGTCCAAAGTTGTTGATGACTCGGAAACTAGTGAACATTTGTTATCTTCTTTTAAGAAATCAAAGTAATGAATTTGGTATGATTTTATTTATTTAATAGATGAATATTCGTTATCAACTTATCATGTATAATTTGGTATGAATTTGTTAATTAAACCAGCGAGATAATACTCTAGAATACACCTTACGTTGGAATGAGACGACGACCTTTTTGAGCAACTGTACGACGATGGCTCCATGTTTAGCCAACAGGTAATCTCTCGTCTAATCATATCACTAATTATACACCAACTATTGACATCATGATATAAAACAAATAATTACATTTCACTAGATAGATGGACACGTGCCACTGTTTAATTACGTAGGAAATAATTAGTCACTAAAGTGGCAGATAATTATGAGAATTTTTATGATATACCATTTTTGGCCATTTTTACAATTATGTCATCGTTTAAAAATATTTGCAAAAATGACAATTTTTTAATTTTTTGGATTTATGTTAACTATTTTATATTTAAGATATAGTTTTTGGAAATAGGGTTTATGGTTTGGGTTTGGATTCTTTCGTGAAAGAGAGAAAAAAAATTAACAATTTTTCTTTTTCTATAAAATATGGTATATTTACAATAAAATTTTAAAAATAACATGTTTGAACAAATATTTTCAAAAGTGACATGTTTGTAATTTCTTCAATAATTCAATCATATTTCCATTATTTTTAGCTCATTAAAAAATTCGATTATAAGGAAAGAAAATTATAGTAACTTGTGTTGTGTTTCTTTCTATTTTTGTTAAAGGGTTTGTGTTTCTTTGTTTCAGTAAGCGAGTACAATCTATATAATATTATGGAAAAAAAAAAATATTATGGAAGAAAAATAATCCAATAAGTAGTATTTTTGTTAAAGGGTTTGTGTTTCTTTGTTTCAGTAAGCGAGTACAATCTATATAATATTATGGAAAAAAAAAATTATTATGGAAGAAAAATAATCCAATAAGTAGGTAGGTTGACATAATGAAATATGTGAAAGCATTTTATGTACTTATCAAACTTCGTAAACGACAAGTGAATATTATTTTCTTTTAAACAACACTAATCAATACTTGTTTCTCAAAAAAAAAACACTAATCAATACTCATACTTGAGTAGACATTTATGATTGATGTATACATATGCGCATGAGTTCAACGAATACAGGAAAAATTGACAGGCCAATCTTTCATTAGATACAAAGTAAGAAGAAAAACCATCCATTAGAAGAATAAAAAAGGAATAATTTTAGTAATAATATGAGAGTAACGACCCCACGACAAAGACATTATAAACTTGTTTAATATAATATAACAGATTTAATCAATCATCGGAAGTTATGAGTTTTGCTTTTTGTCATTATTATTCTCTTATAGTTGTTATTAGGACTTATAAACCAAACATTTTGTTCCAAAAAGAAGAGATCAAAGTTTCTTCTTCCTAAACAAAAAAAGAAAACACAGAGGCTATATCAATATGGCATATTCATCTAAACTTTGTCTTCCTCTTCGAACCCCATGTTTTGTTCCAAAGAGAGTAAGATCAAAGACTTTGATGCTTCAACAGAGTCAAATTCAAGTTAAAGCCAAGCAAGTCACAGTTTCTCAGCCTCAACCAATCAGATACACGCCCAAAAACACTGTAATTTTAATTTCTTTTTTAATGATCTTGGTTTAAAACATGATTTTTTGAAAATTGTTTAATTATTCGAATTAGGTATTTGAAGATCCGATACAAGGGATCATATGTTACACAGATGATAATGGAGAGGTTATATGTGAAGGGTACGATGAAGGTCCTCGTTGTCCCCAAGAGAGTCCAAAGATAGCTTCTTACTCAAGGTATGATAAATTCCTAATGCTAAATTAGATTTATCTTGTCTCAATGTTTTTAGTTGTTGATTTTGGTTAAAAATCAAAACAGAGAGGTGGAGATTCTTGATCTTCTGCAAAGAAGTTATCAGGAGTTGAGAGATGGTAAAAGACAAGAAATTGCTTCACAACATGAGTTATTGATGATCAAATGGAGCAGCTTTGACATCCTCTAAATCTCACTTTTCTTAAACTTTCTTTTGGGGTAAAATCAAAATCTGTTCTCTTCAAAAAAGGCCTCTGGAATAAGAATGTACAGAAAAAAGGCTGTGAAAGAAGCAGCGATTTGCTTCTTTCTTGTTTCTCTTTTGTAAGAACAAAAACATGAATATATGTTCAGATTCTGATTTCAATATTCTTCTTACGTATTAAGACGGAAGCATCAAACATATAAGACAAAAAATGTCATCTACACAAGAATAAATGCCAATATTTTTGTACAGACGGGACAAAACTGAAATAATCTCACATCTTTCTGAGGAAATTTCAAACAATCTCCCAAAACTCTACTTGTACGACCCAAAATCTAAAATAAGAAAAAATGAATGGTAACCGAAGAATAGTGTTCCCCAATGCCAAATATCAATTTCTGTACAAGACCAAAAATCTTACATTATAAGGATTCATATTATCACTCTGCTTGTGTACCGAGTTGAGAGGTTTCTTCTAGTTGATCAGACCTGGAGTTACTAGTAACAACAGTCGGCGGTGACCATTGATCAGGAACCATAAGGAAGTAAGTCGTCATCGCCTTTCTAAATCTTCTCTTGTATTGCTTTGGAGAGATCACTGTTGGTGCTTCATTCTTTGGTCCTCCTAAGATTCCTGTAAATTTCACATAAGACTCTAGATGTTTGTCCCATGTGTACTGCCTCAAGTAGTCGATAATCCCGAGAACTAGCTCATTGTTTTCTTCATCCACGCCTACCAGCAACGAGTAATCCATCACATCAACCGACTGCAAACACAAACAACATACATACACGTTTATAAACTTTACAAAGAACAGTGAAGAGTAAATGGTTTGCAGAAGAGTAAAACTCACTGCAAGAAAACCGGTCTCGTTCCAAACGGCTCTTTCCAACAACCGTTTTGCTTTGGTACCTACGAAAATGGGAGAAGTTGGCATCGCTTCAATCAAGTTTTGATCCAACAAGACTTTGTTGCTCCCACTAGAGTCAGGATTGTATCTCGCCCGGGAAGATCCTTTGAGGTCATAAATCCGTTTCACAGTTCTTCCAAACAGAAGATTCTCCATAATCAAAACATCCATCTTTGTCTCTTTCCCGCTTTTTAGTTGCTTTGTTGTGACCTATTAACACAAATACATATTCTCAACAAGAGTGAAACAAAAGTGACATGGAAATCTCTCAACTTAGCAGTTAAGTACCTGATAGATTCCTAAGATTTTTGCCAGGCAAGTTGGGCTTTTCGTGCTGATAGAGTCGGATAAGTATTTGAAGTAATCAGGAGCAAATTTGATGAATGATTCCAATTCTGTCTTGGTGACTTGCTTGATGATAAAACGATCGTCCAGGGTTTTAGCAAAGAAGACATTGCTCTTTCCACCTTGAGCTCCCCATTTTTTACACCGGCTAAGGGACCTTATAAACTCATGTTCCGAAGGGATACATATACCCCTCAATGCCTCAAACCGTTTTGCAAAGTAACAAGTAACAGTGTACTTCACTTTTCCAAGAGTGCCGTCTTCTCCATACGAGACTCTAGCATGTAAAGCTTTCGCATATGAAAGTGGGTCCAGAAGACGTGAGCTGCTGCGAGATGACGACATTGAAAGTATACTCTCATCGACTGAACCAGTGCTTCTGCTAGGGTCAAAAATGGTATCATCAACTGGGCGAGGGATATTTAGTTCCGAAGGATATGACACTAGAGATTCTCCTTCAATAGATATTTGGCGTTGATATTCGGGTGACATCAAGGCATACGCGATCATACTCGTGGGCTCATCATCATACACTGGAACAACAACATCATTCATGCCTACGGGAAGAAGTAGCCTTGGTCCACCTTGAAGCTCTGCCTCTCTAAAAGAAGAAACATAGATAGGGCTATGCTCGCCAAATGTATCGAGCTTCTGAGAGCTAAGCAGGAAATTCTTGTTGATGGAACGGTAGAAATTGAGGAATGACATACCTAACCAGCTTACAGAATCTTCTGAATTCTCATAATATTTACTCGGTAGTAAAGCAGGTGAAACTGGATATCCCACCTTGAATTCATTTTGCTGTTCTGGGAGATCTATTGGCTTTAGCCCCTCTGCGAATGGAGGGAAAGTTGAAGAGTTTGACATGAAGGAAGGAGGAAGCAAGATCTTATTATTGGTTGGAATCTCCATTGATGTTTGACGTACGCCTATCCATGCTGCATCAAGAGTGGCTGATAGATTTTTCATAACTATCTGGCCATCAGACTGTGTCCTGCGAACATCGAGTTTGTTTTCCAGCGGATCAGAAGTATCAGGCAAGGTCTTGCTGGAAGAAATTTCTCCTTCACCTTCCTTTGCCTGATTCAAATCTGAATTTGTATCCGCTTCCTTCTGAACCGTATTTAACGAACCAGTATCACCATCAGGATTCAGATTAACCTCTGAGCCAGCAAGAAGAGAGTTGGTCACAGCATTTCTTTCAGGGAGCGTCTGGCTCTTAGCCAAGGGTGGTTTCTCATTTTCTTCTCTTTTTGTGTCATCACTACTCTCAAGCTTATGCAAAGTTGATGCACTAATCAAGCGGTAATCCCACATATATGACTGAAAAATTAGCTGTCTGCGAATCCGGTATAGCTCAAGAATATCCACAATATGTTGGCCTTCCTTCACCTCCCTGTGCAACATCTTTTGAATATTTTCCTGAAAGAAATGTAAAAATAGTTACAAAAAGACCTTTTGTCTTAAACTAATTATTGTTGTACATTTGTTTTAAGGGATAAAACCAATTTATTTTGCATCAGTGAGTTCTACATGCTCTCTAATATAATACATTAATTACCTCGAATTCTGCTTTCTCTCTTTGAAGCACTTCTTCGAGTTCACCAATTTGACGCCTAAAACCTTTCTCTGCAATTTGACTAATAGCATTCAGTACTTCCGAAAAGAGAAGCTCTGCTCTCTCTATCACCTGCTTATTAGAAAAAGAGGGAGACCTCAGTCAAGTCTATGTGTTTAGATTTCAAAACTGCATCCAAGAAAACCACAGGTAATTAACCTCGTCTGTCTCTCTCTGTATCCAGTCCTGATTATCATAGTTGAAACTAAGAACTGATGGTGGAAGGAAGACCGAATTAACATCTATAGTAGCATACCGGAAGCAAGCAACCATGTTCCCAAATCTGCATGGGCACAAACTTGTTAGAGCAAACGAAAAACACAGATTTTTAAATAAAAAATGTTTGTAACATTAGTCATTCTCCGCCCCCGGGCGATGCAAGAAAAAAGTACCCATAGAAGCGAAGACAGTCTCTATGCAGAGAATGGCCACAACATGCTACTCTACTGGCCGCTGCGTGATTTGAGAAACTGAGCTCCAGAAACTTCCCAAATGATAATCCCCATGCAGCATCAGACATCACTACCCGCAGAGTCGCTGGAGGAAAGCCGTTACGTCGCGGGCATCTCAGACATCTATGCCACATCCAGAGCTTCCCCTCCTTTTCACCAGGTAAGAGATAATCTTGGAGCTTCTTGACAGATATTGTAAGGCTGCCTTGTCGATGAGTATAACAGTGAACGTGAGCTTCTGATGGCATCTCACATGAACGACACCTGTAACTCTGCAATTTGAGCATTCATTTTAATTATGTAAGCTGTAATAGGGAAATCATATTGTAAAACAAAAATAAAATAGAAAAAAACTCACATGATCGAACAAATGATCTCTCAAGAACCGTCCCAAGGGTTTATCAAAGCTCCCATAGTATTTTATTCGGAAGAGGTGAGACCTTTCACACACAGTTCCTTTCCAGACTGATCGGGACGATAGAGAAACCAGAATGCTCTGGTGATCAGAGGGTGACGGAGGAAATTCCTCCTTTTGAGATTGTGGTTCTTTTGGATTCTGGCTGTTTTGATGTTGGACGGTTGTAAGCTCTGTATTATTGTCTTGGCTTTCGACCATAACGCTCATATTACTTTGGGAACTCTGTAGAACAAAGGCTTGCCCTGATGAATTTAGGGAATTGTCCGATATGTCTTCTGCTTTAGCTGTTGGATTGCTTTTGTCTACTGGTGTGTCTGCCAATGCAGATCTTTCAAACAAATCTGAGTTTCTACCCTCTATCACACGGTCAGGCAAATTCAATGAAACATTATAGCGTGCGATTAGGAAACTCGGATTTATTTTTCTAGCCTGCAAGCCTAAACCATTAGGTATCAGAGGATTTATATCCTTATGGATGGATAGAGTGGCAGTAGTCGAAAGCACCTCTGATGTTGGGACACTGTTTGCTCGTTGTGGCTTGGAACCAGATAGCATTGTTAGAGATTTTTCACATGTAGAGACCGTGAAACCTGGCACAGTAGATATCGAACGTTCAATGCTAGTAGATTTATCTGGAAGTGCCACCGTAATTGGGGAGTTCAAGGGCAGTTCTGGTGAGGCTCCTTCGTCAGCAAGAAACGATGTCTCGAGTGCCAAATGATAAGCTGCAAAAACTCCATATTGGATCACATGCTTCACCTTTTTCAACTCATCTTCACTAGCACCCCTAAGCAAAATCTGAAGAAGAAATGACATAATAAGTAAAGAATTATATAACGAGGCAATCAGATATAAGAAATTGCTCTGTGTTTTAAATTTTAATAGCTGGGAGTACTTACTGTAAATCCTAATGGCTTTGGACAACCTTCAAAATACATCAATGTCTTCACTGCTTTCTTTCCAACTTGAACAGCTGAACCATGTTCTTCAAGAAATCTATCCACCCGGAAATTCTCACAGCAACCCAACTTTTGAGAGGAGAGGTGGTCAACTGAAGGAATTATCTGAGCACCAGTGCAGCGAGCAATGCGACCTAAAAGTGGCCTCTTAATGTTTAGAACAAGAGATATATCTTTGGCTAGAAGATACTCTTGCGCAAATCGAGAAACTGATTTTTCGACTAGTAGAATATTTGGACGTTCAGCGTGAATTTTTGCAACAGCCATCTTTAAATGATCTTTTTCCTGAATAACAAAGATAAGTGTAAGAAGTAGAAGTGTTTAGGCATAAATAAGTAAACTACTTATCTAACAACCAACGAAAAGAAAAAGAAAAATGGAAATGGCAAGCATAATTCACCTGTTGCAACAAAGTATCAAAACTCGATAACTGGTTTGAGACCCTTTGATACTCAAGCCCACCGCCTAGAATCAATAGTCGAGCTTTCTCAATCTTCGCTTTCATTCTCCTATGAGCCACATTTTTCTTGCAAACAACTCCCTTCACCACCATGCTGTAAAGTAATACCCGAGATGGATTACTAAAAAATGAAACTTCACAACAATCCAGATAAAATGATGAAAAATACACATTGCATAAAACGAAGCCCTATGGACTTGACATCAGTATTTTTGGGATTACTTTTTGTTGCTTCTGTTACCTATCATGTGGGAAACCGGAAGCTAAGCACTTTACTTTGACATAGCCACCAGGATCCATTCCTCCACTTTTGCTCATATCAGGCTTCAGTAAGTTAGCAGCCTCCCAAGAAAGAGAGGTGATAATCTCTAACCAGCTATCTTTGCCCTCTTCATCGCTCATAGGGATGTTCTCGACCTGCAACAGTTGTGCAAGCAAAGCCCTAAAGTGCCCATCAACCACATTCTTCAAAGCCTTCTTGTGCTCTTCACTTGTTAGATCCTCGCTACGGTATTCTCCACTTCCAAAGCTAGTGGAAGGCCGTAAGTATCCCCACTCACCTGAGGCATCACCCTCATTATCTTCCTCAGCAAACAGAGGACTTTCTCTCTCATCATCTTCATTTTCTGGATCAGGTGGAACCCACAAAAGTCCATTGTTTTCGAAATCCACCGGTTCTGCCACTTGATCATCTGAAATATCAGGTGGAGAAGGAGCTTCACATTCGTCACAACCCTCATGCTCATCTCTCTTCTGGAATTTCTCTGCTCCTTCCCCAATTAGAGATTCAAGACAATGATGAATGAGAGGAGAGCCACTTAAGCTTTTCTGGTCAGCGGTTTCTCCACTAAGATGCTTACAGGGGCCATCACATAAGCTCATCTCATCATATTCCATTGGACCATAAAATTCATTAGCTTGAGGAGAGTGACTCGTCTCAATATCATTCTGGTACACACCATAGTCGTCGTACTCATCGTCACTCCTGATGCAGAAAGGGAAAAAATAAGTTAACCAAACACGATTGTGAATCTAAAGTACTCTGTTTTCCTAGTATAACTAAAAGAATTAAGTTGCTGCTACATACTACACTTGCAGAAAAATTCTCTACCCTGTAATTGCATCAAAGGCCACATGACCTACCCTAGAGCTTGTTTGCGAAGTCTAATAAGCTTCACTCATACAAAATTAAAAAGAACTCAGAGAAAAGGAGTACCTATTGAGAGCAAAGCAAGATGGATCATCGACAACTGTAGCAACGAAGCTCCCCCTCCTTGAAGTTTCTTTGCCTTGCTTGGTTG
Source organism: Draba incana (assembly GCA_963576765.1). Lineage (NCBI taxonomy): Eukaryota > Viridiplantae > Streptophyta > Magnoliopsida > Brassicales > Brassicaceae > Draba > Draba incana. The sequence goes on from OY755213.1 coordinate 22,484,304, forward strand.
TGCTTGTCTCCATTGAAGATACTCCGTGCGAACTGACATCAGAACCACGTTGAACCCTTTGATAAGGACCAATTAATCCTGGCATCGAGCCAAGAGCAAAGCTACTACTATTGGCAGTTGTACTGGTCTTTGAACTAAGAATACTTGTCTCTGAAGGTGAAGTACTAAGTTCCGGGATATTTGAAACATGCGGTCCACTATCACCTTGCTCCCATTGCCTGAAGCAAAAATTACAAACACGGATCTTTTCCCACTCTTCACGGGGAGTTCTCAAGTCATTGGTGGGAGCAAAAGGTATTGAGTTCGCTGTACACTTGCCGCAGAAAACTCTGCCACAAAGACGACAATGGTGCCTACGATTGATAAGGGTAAACTGACTATCACACTCATAACATACACGACAGCTATGATCGGGCATCCAAAAATCCCTGGAGACAGTAGCTGGCTCGGATCGCCAGGGTAGCCAGGATTTTAACAGACTCACTTTCTCAGAGAATGTCCTATTACTATCTCTTGTATCCATCTAAAATATTCCCAACCATCATGCTACGACGATCATGGAAAGATCTCAATACTCTAATTCCGGGTTATCTCGAATAATCAGATGGCTCCTACTTTGAGAAAATTCAAGCGGATACTGATGGTCTTTTAGCTTATAGCAGAAAATTTTCAAGAGCAACCCAGATTCCTTTAGCTTAACCTCTCACTGAAAAAACAATTATCAAAATTCGATATTAAACGCCTAGCTACAGTCGAGGATGATCCATAATCTGAAAATTTACAATTTGGGGACGAACAAGCAAAGATTTTTCCAGATATGAAATCAAAATTCGAGCAAGCGCATAATCAGGAACCGATCATATGCACAATTTTCATTTCATGCAAATCAAAATCAAAATCCTCCAATTTCATGATCAGGAATTAGCAAAACAAGAGGAAAATAAACCTAAAATCCATCAGAATTGATCGCATCAAATTACCTAAACAAGAAACCCGAAGATCGTCGTCTCGTATACTCGTTTTTCGAGGGATTTTCCCCCTTTGATTTTGTTTTCAGGTTTTTGAATTTTTTATTTTAATCAATAGAAAAAAAAATCCAGGTTTTTGGAGTTTGTTATAAATCATAGTGGATTGTCATAACTAGTTCTGGTCCGTTTACGGCCCATTAACACTTAGTCTTTAGGCCGGTTTAATGAATCCTAGTTGAATTAGGATTTTCCTTTTATGTACTTTCCTTTTCCCATTAGGAAAATGAATTTTCCTTTTCTCTCTTGTAATAATCCTATATAAAGGATCTTATGATTAATGAATAAACACAATCTTCCCCATTCGTTCTCTTGATTCACAACACGTTATCAGCACGAGTTGCTCCCTAAACCCTAAAAACACAAAAAACGCGATTACTGTTCATCGTTACTATTCATCGTACTGTTCATCGCGTACTGTTCATCGCGCACTGTTCATCGACGATTACTGTTCATCGACGATTACTGTTCATCCGGCGTTACTGTTCAAATCATAGTTCATACAGCCTTTAAGGTTACGGCGAACTAGAAGAAAGTTCATACAGCCTATCAACGGTTACGGCGAACTAGAAGACTCACGGAGGTTAAGGTAAACAATAAGAAACCCTAATCTAAAGAACCTAGATTCATGATAATCTTAGAAACCCTAATCTAAATCATGCTTGTTATTGTTATTGCTTGCTTGATTGTGTTTATTGATTCATGATTCGTAATCACTTGAAACCCTAACTTGAAACCCTAACCTAATTCAATTAAAATCCAAACCGATTGCATGATCTGTACCCGTGTCGATCGACACTAGTTTTATGTCGATCGACACGTAAACTTCTGCCTGAATTTGTTGTTTGAATTAAACTGTGTCGATCGACACAAATCACCCGTCGATCGACAGTAAACACTCTGTCCAAATTTGGTTGCATATTTATTTGAACTCGTTTGTTTGTTTGCTTGTTTGGATTGATTCGTTGATTGATAAACATGAAACTGAAACTGATTGCATCATATAGACATAACATGCTTGATTAAAATCCGGTCATATCATCATACGGTTTAGAATTTGAATACTAGGCTTGCATCATGAGCATATAAAAACATTATGTTAGGTTGTTAAACATAAAAATCTGGTTTCATAAGCATCATGCATCCGTACCCGTTTATATAAGCACCCATGACCTATTTTGCATCATATGCATAAACTTTAAAATCTTATAGTTCTTAGAGAATAGGATGAATGTTTTCAGATGTCGAAAATCAACAATTTGGATTATGCTGCCCTCAATCTCTCTGGAGACAATTACTTACAGTGGGCGTTGGATACTAAGATAAATCTAAAGTCTAAAGGACTTGGCGAATGTATCATTGAGGATAATAATGAGAATGAAAGGAATCGATACAGAACGATATCGATCATTCGTCATCATCTTGTTGAGGGTCTCAAGGATCAATACCTAACCATTGAGAACCCTTTGGACCTTTGGAAAGAATTAAAGATAAGATATGACCACCATAGAACGGTGTTGTTACCAAAGGCCAATTATGATTGGAGGAATCTCAGGTTCCAGGACTTCAAGTCCGTGGAAGAATATAACTCGGCTATGTTCAGAATAGTTTCTCAATTGAGACTATGTGGTGAGAAGGTAACTGAGAAAGACATGTTGGAAAAGACCTTCTCCACCTTTCACACTAATAACGTGTTGCTTCAACAGCAATACCGTGAAAGAGGTTTTGAGACATACTCAAAGCTTATAGCATGTCTATTACTAGCCGAGGAGAATAATACACTGCTAATGAGAAACAGTGAGATGAGACCTCCTGGATCAGCCCCACTTCCTGAAGCGAATGTGGCCACAGATGAAAAGAAAGAAATTAACCACGTCCAAAGTGATTATAGACATCGTGGTCGTGGACGTGGGGGTAGATGGCAAGGACGTGGCCGTGGCCATTTTAATCCATACGGCCGAGGTCAGGGCCGAGGTCACGAATTCCATAACGATCATTCTAACCGCGGGCGAGGACGAGGACGCGGATACCGAACTGACTATGATCGTAATAACCGTGGTATTACTTCTCAACCACGAGAATCAAACCCAAAATCAGTTTGCCATCGATGTGGAATGAGTAATCATTGGGCTAAGACATGTAGGACTCCCAAGCATCTGGTTGAACTCTATCAAGAGAGCCTTAAAGGGAAGAATCCAGAAACTCATATGATCCAGCATGATAATGAAGGAGATTTCGATCATGAGCAAGATGACTTGATGAATTTTGAAACCTCAGATATACTTAAGTGATTGATTTTGATTTTCTGTTTTGGTGTTTTGTGTTTTGCTTGTTTTACGTTTTACACTTTATACTTTGGTTTTGTGTTATTGCTTTCTATTAAACTTTATGGAATGAAAGAGTGTTATTTAAAAGTATCTATTGTTATCTCTTTTGAAGTATGAACGATATGGATGTGTTCATTGTGGATAGTGGATCAAGCCACTCGATATTAAGAGATAAGAGATACTTCATTGATCTTACACTTAAAAAGGCAAATGTAACCACAATTGCGGGTATAGCAAATTTAATTGAAGGCCACGGTCAAGCCCATATTTTATTACCTAAGGGCACGCATCTAGAAATTTCTAATGCGTTATATTCACCTAGTTCAAAGAGAAGTCTATTGAGCTTTAAAGACATTCGAATGAATGGTCTTCATGTTGAAACTAAGGACGAGAATAACAAAGAATTCCTTCAAATCTTTGAAACCGTCCATGGCTATAAGAAAGTCCTAGAGACTATACCTGCCATTTCTGTGGGCCTTTATTGTGCTAAGATCGGAATGATAGAAGCAAATGCTATGGTAAACAAAGAGTTTACAGAGAATTTCACTTTTTGGCATAACCGGCTTGGCCATCCCGGTGCTAACATGATGCGAAAGATATTAGCAAGTACTAATGGGCACACCTTGAAAGAAAGGAGAGTTATCCCAAAGAATCTCACGTGTGAAGCATGTTCACTAGGGAAACTCATTACTAGGCCATCACCAATCAAAGTAACTAAGGAAACGATAAATTTTCTGGAAAGAATTCAAGGAGACATATGCGGACCAATACACCCACCTTGCGGGACGTTTAGATATTTTATGGTCCTTATTGATGCATCCACGAGATGGTCACATGTCTGCCTATTATCAACTAGAAATGTGGCATTTGCAAGATTGCTTGCCCAGCTTATACGTTTAAGAGCACACTTTCCAGATTTTCCTTTAAAGACTATACGTCTTGACAATGCTGGTGAATTTACGTCCCAAGCGTTTAACGATTATTGTATGTCCATGGGGGTAAGTGTTGAATATTCTGTGGCACATGTACATACACAAAACGGTTTGGCTGAATCGTTTATTAAACGCATACAGTTGATTGCTAGACCGTTGCTAATGAGATCAAAACTCCCGGTCTCAGCTTGGGGACATGCAGTTTTACATGCAGCAGAGCTAATTCGTATCAGGCCATCTAGTGAACATAAATATTCCCCATCACAGTTAATAACGGGTCAAGAGCCAGACATATCCCATCTTAAAACATTCGGATGTTCCGTTTATGTGCCTATTGCACCACCACAGAGAACAAAGATGGGACCTCAAAGGAGGATGGGGATATATGTTGGATATGATTCTCCTACTATCATTAAGTATCTTGAGCCAACCACGGGTGATTTGTTTAAGGCCAGGTACGCAGATTGTCATTTTGACGAATCTGTCTATCCAACATTAGGAGGAGATAACAGACTGGTAAAGGAAATTATATGGAATCAAACGTCCTTAAAATGGCAAGATCCTCGGACTCAAGAATGTGAATTAGAAGTCCAAAAGATTATACATTTACAAAAGCTAGCTAATCAATTGCCAGATTCCTTTGCTGACCCGAAAAGAGTAACTAAGTCTTACATACCAGCTGTTAATGCACCGATTAGAATTGATGTTCAAGAGGGACACAATCAAGTTGCTACAGAATCTAAACCACACTCAAAACGTGGCCGGCCAATAGGTTCCAAAGATAAGAATCCTCGGAAAAGAAAGAAAGGTGCTGAAATCGTGGTTGAGGAATCTGATGGAACCCCAGACATAACTGAACCGATAGTTCCAAGCAATGAGACTCGGGACGCCGAGTTTCATGGTTCTGACGTTCCTGAAAATAATGAGATCTCAATGAATTATGTTATGTCTGGAATACAATGGAATAGAAAGTGTATGGAAATCGATGATATATTTGCTTTTAAGGTAGCACTTGAATTTATGGAGGATCTAGAACCCACGTCGATATATGAGTGCACTCAGAGTGAAAATTGGACTAAATGGAAAGAAGCTATAAACGTGGAGTTGAATTCTTTAAGGAAAAGGGATGTCTTTGGTCCAATAATTCGGACACCCTATGAGATTAAACCAGTTGGACATAAATGGGTCTTTGTGAGGAAAAGAAATGAACATGGTGAAATCGTGAGATATAAAGCACGGCTTGTTGCACAAGGATTCTCACAGAGACCAGGAATAGATTATGAGGAGACATACTCCCCTGTGGTGGATGCTACAACTTTTAGATTTTTGATAAGTCTGGCTATAAGAGAAAAGTTGGATATGCGGTTAATGGACGTTGTAACTGCATACTTATATGGTCCACTGGATAATGAGATTTATATGAGATTACCAGAGGGTATTGAGCTCAAAGATAAGAAAGGTTCTCGAGAACAACACTGCATAAGGCTGAACAAATCCCTTTATGGACTGAAGCAAAGTGGGCGTATGTGGTACAATAGATTGAGTGAGTACTTAGTCAAAGAAGGCTATAAGAATGATCCCATCAGTCCATGTATTTTTATAAAAAAGTTTGCAAACAAAGGGTTTGTTATCATAGCAGTTTACGTGGATGATTTGAACATCCTTGGAACCCCTGGTGAAATCGTCCAAACAGTTGAATGCCTCAAGAAAGAATTTGAGATGAAAGACCTAGGCAAAACTAAGTTCTGTTTGGGATTGCAACTTGAGTACATAAATGATGGAATCCTTGTGCATCAAATGGCATATACTAAAAAGGTACTCAAGCGTTTTAATATGGATCAATGTCACCCATTGTCCAGCCCAATGGTGGTGAGATCTCTTGATCTAGAAAAGGATCCGTTTGGTCCTAAGAGAGACTCTGAAGAAGTCCTTGGTCCCGAAGTGCCATATCTCAGTGCCATAGGAGCTTTAATGTATCTGGCAAGCCACACTAGGCCAGATATATGTTTTGCCGTGAATTTATTATCAAGATTTAGCTCATGTCCGACCCAAAGGCACTGGGACGGGATAAAACATATTCTTCGTTACCTACAAGGAACGAAAGACTTGGGTCTATTTTATACTAACCAATCTAAGGACGGTTTAGTTGGTTTTGCTGATGCAGGTTATCTTTCAGATCCTCATAATGCACGGTCCCAGACAGGTTATGTGTTTACTCATGGAGGAACTGCAATATCTTGGCGGTCAATGAAGCAGGCCATTGCAGCTACATCTTCTAATCATTCAGAGATATTGGCAATTCATGAGGCTAGTCGTGAGTGTGTTTGGTTAAGGCTGATGACCCAGCACATAAGAGTGGATTGTGGAATGGCCGAAGGTAAGCAGGAATCGACGGTCTTGTTCGAGGACAATGCAGCGTGTATAGCTCAACTTAAGGATGGATACATCAAAGGTGATAGGACGAAGCACATTCTGCCAAAATTCTTCTTCACATCCGATCTACAGAAAGATGGAGAAATTCAAGTGCAGCAAGTACGATCAAGTGAGAATTCAGCAGACCTATTCACCAAGTCACTTCCAACCTCAACGTTCAAGAAACTTACTTATCAGATTGGAATGCGTCGTTTGAAAGACTTGCAGTGAGGTTCAGAACAGGGGGAGTAATACGTGTTGTACTCTTTTTCCTTCACCACGGTTTTGTCCCAAAATGGGTTTTACTTGGTAAGGTTTTAATGAGGCAACATCCAAAGCGTATTACAAGCCCATTAGAGTTATGACATCCAAGGGGGAGTGTTATAAATCATAGTGGATTGTCATAACTAGTTCTGGTCCGTTTACGGCCCATTAACACTTAGTCTTTAGGCCGGTTTAATGAATCCTAGTTGAATTAGGATTTTCCTTTTATGTACTTTCCTTTTCCCATTAGGAAAAGGAATTTTCCTTTTCTCTCTTGTAATAATCCTATATAAAGGATCTTATGATTAATGAATAAACACAATCTTCCCCATTCGTTCTCTTGATTCACAACAGAGTTTATATTTTGACTGATATATTCATGTTTTCTTGTGGCATTGAAAGCGCCATCGTCAAAGCAATAATCCGCGTTCCACAGTTTACAGTATACACCGTCATGCACTTAATCTAAACTCTCCTACCTTTTTATAATTTGGCCCAAAATTATGAATAAACGCGTGAACAAAAAAATTTGAGAATACAGTATTTATGACATAAACTAGCAAAACAAATTGATCGAATCTTAAATCTTGTGCATGATTGGGTTTTATATGTTATCTACAGTCTTAATTTTTTCTAAAGCATTACTTGTTTACCAATCATGTTTTAGTTTTTAATTCATAAATTTACAACCTATAATTGTATTTACCAATTATACTTTAGTTTTTATTCCCTTAGTTACAGCCCAAAAATTTTGTTGCCTATTACATGGAAAATCCTAAACCACTATATGTATTGTGCTGTAAGTGTTGCAGCTTTAAGAAAATCATACAAGTACTTAATAATTTTAAAAACAAAACGTTAAGACTTTTTAATTATGATTGTTTAGTTAAAAAATCATAAAAGGTATCGAAAAAATATATATGGAAGAATCCTAAAAAAAATTGCAATGAATCTATGGAATAATTGAAATCAAATTTATTATGAACTATTTTGTCAATCAATCAAGTATTTTTTTATATTTTAGATATACATTTACTGCAATTGTTTAATTTTAGAATGACACTTTAAAAAATTTATGTAAGTTATAAATTATTTAAAGTTTCATTATTTAATTCATTGAAAATAATAGAAAGTTTCTATAAACTCTATTTTTGTTTACTAATAGAAAACATTTTTATTTTCATGAAACTAGTTTATCTAAAAATTTAAACACATCTTATTATATAAAAGAGAAGCCGGTCGACGAGAGCTTGACACGTAATACTAAAAATGAAAAATTAACAATGTAATTGTTAAGTATCTAAGAAAATAGTAATAAGGAAAATTTCTTATTGTCCGAACGAATTACAATAACAAATTGTTTTTAATATAGTCCAAACTATAGTGCAAACCAATTATAAAAAAAACTAAGAGAAAAATGGAAAGAATTAAAGTCGTAAGAAAAACAAAAAGTATAGAATAAAAATTGAAAAACTGTAACTTATAAATAATATAAGTGACAAAAAAAATAATAATAATAATATAAGTTGTAGAAAAAAAATATGGAGAGAATAAAAGAAAAAGATGAATGATAAACAAAAGAGGATATATAAACTGAAAAACAAAAAAATAATTAGACGGATTAAAAATCTAAATTTAAAAGTTTAAGATATGCATAGCCATTGCAAATATCGCATAAATCTATAAGCATAATTTTTAACATAATTATACAATCACAAAAAAAAAAAACAAAATGTTCTACAACATTGGTACTTTCAATATTTTACAAAAAGAAATTGTATAAAATAAAAATTATATAAGTTAAAAAGATAAGAGATTGTTTCACAATATAACTACTATTAAAATAATTTTTTAGGTATTATGAGATTATTTACATGAAATTTATTATGTCTTAATTTAACTCTACATTATTTGAAGAATATATATTCATTAGGGGTAAGAATATAGTAATTTTGATTTCTTGGTTATTAAGAATATGAATTGAATTAAAATTATTTACTTTAGAATCCGTATCATATGAATTTTAACATGAAAATGTTAATAAAAATTGATATCTAATGATTAAAAATGCGAATTTATTATATATCGATATATTTTAGTAATTCAAAGGGTTATAAACTAAAACTTAAATATTTATTTGAATAATTTTTAATATGATTACCCGCGTATCAACGCGGGTCCTAACCTAGTATCATATATTTACCATCCGTGCTTTTACTTTAAAATATTTACAACTATAGCCAATATAGTTACAACTAGGCCTGGGCATATTTACCGAAACCGAAAACCGAACCCGAAACCAACCCGAAAAAATCGGGTTCGGTTCTGTTTCGGTTTATAGTCAAAACCCGTTCGGTTTCCAAAGGGTTCGGGTTTCGGGTTCGGGTTCGGTTTTGGGTTTACCCGAATTAATTTCGGTTTCCTGAATAAACCGAAATTTATAATATATATATATTTTTTTTGGTCGAATTCAAAATTTATATATTATATACAAAAATTCGTGGGTTATTTAGGATCGGATTCGGTTTATTTTCGGTTTATTCGGGTAATTTTTGGTTTATTTCGGGTAATTCGGGTTTTTCGGGTAATTTTCGGTTTATTCGGGTTTTTTGGGTTCAAAAACCAAAATTAACCGAATCCGAATAAATTTTGGTTAATTTCGGTTTTCAATCCCAAAACCGCAAACCGAACCGAACCCGACCCTAACCGAACCGAATCAGAACCGAATTTTTACAAAACCCGAATGGTTTATAGATTCATAAACGCGAAAACCCGAAAACCGAATTACCCCAACCGAAAACCGATCGGTTAACCGAATGCCCAGGCCTAGTTACAACAAAAATTCTCCACCTGCAAAAAATTTATATCTACAGAAAACACATTTACGGGAATATTTCTACAGCTATTAGTCTAAAGCTACAGTCCAACCAATCGGCCACTTTATATGGTAAATTAGAGGGAATACTCGCGTATATACGCGTAAACAAACAAATTGAGAAAACATTATTTATGAGAAACTAACAAACAAATTGAGAGAATCTTGAGAAACGATGTACTTGAGGAGGCTATGCCTTTATCAGCTCTTGAGAAACGGTGAGATATTCTGGTCAAATCGAGAGGAGACGGAGGAGGAGAAGTAGTAATGAAGAAGTAGCAAAGAGAAGACCCTAAGAGGATGGTAAAGACCTCAAAAGTAGTTAAGCTTGAAACGAAACAAAACTTTCCCTTCAAACGAGCTCGATAATGGTATCAATGAGGACAATATCAACCTTTTGAGATCAGAAAGTCTCACTTCGCTCTCTCTTGTTGTTGTTTTTACAATACTAATTATATGAAGCATGAAGTTTTTTCTTATAGGGAAATTGCGCTTTATATTACTTAATGTGCATCTAATTCACTATCTAACATACAATAAATCAACTTTTTTTTACAGAAAATATCGGTTCGAATTCGGTTCAGCTATATTCGGTTCGGTTCGGTTATGTTCGGGTTCGGATCGGTTTTCAAGTTTGGGGTCAGAACCCGTAAAAAACCGCTTAGTATTCGGATTCGGTTATTTTTGGTTTTAAAACCCGAATAAACCAAAATATCCAAAAAACCAGTAACTATCCGAAATTACTTACCAAATTCAACTAAGGAAAATAACACAAATTTGACAAAAGAATGACATAAGCAATGTTCATATTTCATAAATGCAAACAAAGTAACTAAATAAGCATACAAAAGCCAAGTTCATACCGAAGACTTTCGGTTTCAACTTTCATGTGTCAATAACTCTCTGCATCACACTCCATATGCACTTCTTTCTCTTTGCCATTTTTCCTTTGACTTTTGGATGACGACGAATTCATCTGAAAACAACATTACACACAAACACGAACTAAGAAACAACACATAATACACACAGACTTGAGACTACGTTTGGCGTAGACTACATAAATGCAGGCCCGGCTAAGAAGTTGTGCCAGCTGTGCACAGTGCCATACAATGGGGCCCACAGTTTCAGTTAATTTTCTTTTACAAAAATAATTTGTGAAAGGGTCCTAAAATTTACTAGAAAAATGCCGTAATTTTATGTAATTTTTTTGTTTTGGCACAAGGCCTAATTGAACACTGAGCCGGGTCTGCATAAATGACAAACAAAATCTAAACTTTAGAATAAAGAACACAATTCAAGAAAATTAACTTTGATCAAGAAAACAAGTTACAAATAAGCTAAGACAACTTGTTTTCTACTACCCAAATCCGAATTAACAAAATGACAACACAATAACGAATTCTGGATATTAGATACGAAATGTTCCCCCAATCAAAGACTTATGTCTTCATAATGATAAGCCAAATCTCAAGCAAAAGAGCATTGAAATTGAAACAAAATCGAGTCATGAACAAAACCCTAAACTTACTTGTGACTGAAATCTAAACGTCTTTGATGGAGGAGACGTTGGTTCTTGGCGATTGCAGTTTGGAGTTTCCAGTTTCAATGAAAAGAATGAACAAAAAAGATTTGGCTTTGATAATTAGGGCTTGATTGTTTCGGGATGGGAAGTCGAAGAGGTGAAGCCGTAAAGGTGATGTCGGGTATTACATATGTCATATATGTTGTGTATAGTGGTTCGGATTTTTTGGTTACCCACGGCTATTTCGGTTTTAACCGAAACCGAATTCTAAACCGATAACTGAGAGGATTGGAAACCATTTGGGTTTTAGAGGTTTTTGGATTCAGGTTATGCCCAGCCCTATCTGAGATTAATAGAATTTGTAATTTTGAAAATAGTCTGTCATTAGATTGGTTCATCTCTTATATTTAATTTTCTTTATTACTTACCTAATTACTTTTTCTGACATGTTCTTTACCAAATTTTATATCCCAAAAAGTTATTCAACTAATTAACCTTTCTCTTATATATAAAAAAAACGTCATAGCATCAACTCACAAAAAGTATTTTTCCACTATGTGTCCAAAAAAAAATATCAATCTTCAAACACCATAATCGTGATAGTTGACGTCCGCAAAAAAAGAGATCTTCAAATCTCAGAGCACCTATGCAAATAATCAGACTCGTCATGAGCCTCATGCTCACCTTTTTTCTGGGACTGCACTACTCCTTCCCCAATTAGAGATTCTAGACAATGATGAATGAAAGGAGAGCCACTTCAGCTTTTCCGGTCAGCTAGTTCTCCACTAAGATGCTTACAGGGGCCATCACATAAGCTCGTCTCATCATATTCCATTGGACCATAATAACCATTCGCTTGAGAAGAATGAGTGGTCTCAATATCAATCTGGTAAACACCATACTCGTCGTACTCATCGTCATTTGCAGAAATGGAAAATAAGTTACCCAAACATGATTGTAAATCTAAAGTACTTTGTTTTCCTAGTATGACTAAAAGAATTAAGTTGCTGCTACATACTTCTAATTAGATTTTTAAAAATTGCTCAGAAAAATAAACAAATGACAACTAATTTCAGATGCATTGCCATAAAAAATGGGTATCGCTTCGGAATCCCATTTCCATTGACAAATTTAACTAGTTGCATCGCTCCCAGTCCCAGATTGCATCGAGTGCCATTCCGAGCCTTAGCCTAACACTTTGATAGTTCCTTATTGCCGTAAAATCTCCGTGTTTATGCAAAGTTTCCATATTCTTGGTGTTTTAGAGAAAGTCACCCATTTGTACTTGTAGAGTTTGGTTTGTTGGGTTTTTTTATTCAATATAGCAAAGTTTTAGTAAGGGTTACCAAAATGTATTTGGGGTTGGGTTTTTTAGGTTTCGGATTGGATTTGAATTATTTGGATTAAGAATTATTGTATCAAATTTAATCCAAATAAAATTTGGATCAAGTTTAGCAGGTTTTTGATTGGGTTAAAGTTGTTTGGATCACAAATAATTTGACAAAAGTAAACTTAAATCTAACATTATTTAGGTTACTTAGGTTTTGTATAGGATTCAGTTAGTTAAAATTTTAAATAAATAATAACATGTAAAGCAAATTCTTAACATAAAAGTATTCAGTAAAAAAAAAAACATTTGTCAACAGTATTCAGTAAAATAATTCATAAATTCTAAAATAGAACAAAAAACGTTATTTTTGATATCTTAACTTTAAAATAAAATAAACAACTTGAAAAGCAAAACAAAAACCTAATTGTTAAACTGAAATTATCAAAAAAAATCCTTTAAAATCCCAAGCAAAGCCAAATTTTGATACAAATACATATCGTCTCATGCTACGATACAAACATATCCTCAAAAATACGTATGTTCCGGGATTACCAAATGGTCCAAGATCTCCATGGGAAAAAGACCTTAGAGTTATCAATGTAGAAGGGAAGAAGATGAGTTTCTTCCTAAGGTTTAAACCAGATTTGAAATCTGTAATTTGTTGCGGTTGCACATGAGTTTTGAACGGCGCTAGAGCCCACACACACTACAAGAAAACAGTCCATAAGTGACTGCGGTTTGTGACTGCAAAACCCGTCACTAATATTTGCGACTACTTTGAGACGACTTTGTTACTCATTTGCGACGCCGAAAACAAACGTCGCATTGGCGTCGCAAAACTGCGACGCAAAATCGTCGTCGCAAGAATGTCACCAATTAGTGACTACTTTGCAACAACTATGCTCAGGTTTCGGTGTCGTGACATATCAGTCACTAATTAGCGACGATTAAACAACGAACGTTGTCATCACAAATTTGTGACGCATTTGTTACTGAAACCGGAGTCACAGTTTTGCGACGCCACATGTGGCGTCACAAAAGCATGGCAAGAGATATGTCGGCAGAAGAAGAAAAATAGTAATTTATGTCGGTAAGAAATAAAGAAAAAAAAACGTGGTTAATCATTGAGTTTACCAAACTGAGATTTTTTCTCTAAAGGTAGTAACAAAGTAGTGGCTAAAACGTCACAAATTGGTGATGCTTTTGTTGGCGTCACAAAGTAGTGGCAAATCCTTTTGTCTATAAATACGATTCACCCTCCCATCATTTCACTCACAAATTCATCTCTCTCCCATTGAAAATCGTCTATCTCTCACTATGAAAGAAAAAATATTTTAAGAGGGAAAAAAAAGAAAAGGAAAAATATAGAGAAATATTTTGGAGAGAAAAAAAAAGAAAAGGAAAAAAATAGAAAAATATTTTGGAGAGAAAAAAAAAGAAAAGGAAAAATATAGAGAAATATTTTGGAGAGGAAAAAAATGTGGTCTTATTCGTCGCGGGCTTGGATGTACAACCGGTTCAATCCACTTACCAACAATATATCTGCAGAATTTATGGTGGGGGTCGAACAATTCATAAAGTTTGCAGCAGCCCAAGACTTTGCTCTCAGTAGTGGAAGTAAAATATATTGCCCTTGTGGTACCTATAGAAATACGCGTAGACCAAAACCTGTTAATACTGTAACGAATCATTTGCTTAGTAATGACTTTATGGAAGGATATTATGTTTGGACGGAACACGGAGAAGATTATAATGTTGTAGGAATAGGTAGTAGTAGTAGTATTTACGAAAATGCTCAGTTTAGTACCGATAATGATCAATTTAGTATGGGTAATGAAGAGATGAATTATGATGGTAGTAATGTTTACGCTGAAATGGTTCAAGATGCATTTCATGGTACTACGCCAATGAATGAATATCAACATGAACATGATCAAACTGGAAATGATTATGTTTATGAAGAACCTACGGGGGACGCGAAAAACTTCTACCAATTGTTAGACGCTGCTAATACGCCATTGTATGAAGGTTGTAGAGAAGGTCATTCGCAATTATCGTTAGCATCTCGACACATGAACATCAAATCAGACCATAATTTGGTTGAAGTTTGCATGGACTCATGGCCGGAAGCATTTAGAGAGTATTTACCTCAGCCTAATCGTGCAACCGGATCATACTACGAGACAAAAGCATTGATACGAAAGCTTGGGTTGCCGGTATAGAAATACCATGTATGCGAGGATAATTGTATGCTTTTCTGGAAAGAAGACGCGGCGTTGGAGAATTGCAAGTTTTGTGGAAAACCAAGGTATATGCCTTATACCGGAGGGCGGAAGAGAGTGCCAGTTAGTAAAATGTGGTATCTTCCTATCGGTGACAGTCTGAAGAGATTGTACCTATCAGAAAAGACTACACTGGCAATGAGATGGCATGCTGAGCACGAGTCAGAAGACGGAGTTATGAGCCATCCATCTGATGCGGCGGAGTGGAAATTTTTTGATCAACTCTATCCTGGTTTTGCAGGGGAGACACGAAACGTGTGGCTTGGATTATGTACAGATGGTTTGAATCCTTTCGGTATGTCAAAGAATCATTCGTTTTGGCCTGTGATCGTGACCCCTTACAACTTACCGCCAGAGATGTGTATGAATGAAGAGTATTTGTTTTTGATGATATTGAACTCAGGACCTAATCATCCATGCGGGAGTCTTGATGTTTTTCTTCAACCACTGATCGAGGAGCTAAAGGATTTATGGAATAATGGAGTCGAAGCGTACGATGTGTCATTACAGCAAAACTTCAACCTCAAAGTCGTTCTGTTGTGGACGATTAGTGACTTTCCAGCATATGCTATGTTATCAGGATGGACGACACACGGAAAACTAGCTTGTCCCATTTGCAAAGAAGATATAAATGCATTCTATGTTCAAGCTGGTCGGAAGACGTGTTGGTTTGATTGCCATAGAAGATTTTTGCCGCAAGATCACCCGTTACGAAGGAACAAAGTTAATTTCCGAAAGGGACGTAACGCTATAAATTTATATCCACCAGAACAGTTGATAGGCGAACAAATATACCGGAGTATCCAAAACAGCAGAGCAAAGAAAACATCTGAATGTGGTGGAAATGGTCATAAAAAAAAACCTCCCGGCTCTGGAGATTGGCATAATTGGCATAAAGAAAGCATTTTCTGGGAGCTTCCGTACTGGGTGGATCTAAATCTACGACATTGCCTTGACGTGATGCATATTGAGAAGAACTTTTTTGATAACATCATATACACTGTGATGAATGTCAAAGAAAGATCAAAAGACACAGTGAAGTCAAGAATAGATATGGACACACATTGCCACCGACCTGAACTACGGGTGGATGATTTTGGGAACGCCCCATTCCCTATTTAGAGATTGCCCACAAGAGGAATAGATGCATTACTAGATTGGGCGAGAAATCAAGTCAAATTTCCAGATTGCTATGCAGGAAATTTATCAAGTTGTGCAGACATCAATGCCCGAAAGTTTTCAGGAATGAAAATTCATGACTGCCATGTTTTTATGGAGCGGTTTCTTCCGTTTGTATTTGCAGAACTTCTTCCGCGAAATGTTCACCAAGCATTGTCAGGTACGTATACATATAGAACGTCTTTTGTTAGTATTTTTGGTGCTCTGATTGTTAATTTTGAGATATGTTTTGTCAGCAATTGGAGCATTTTTCCGTGACCTAAGCAGTAGATCGTTGGATCAAAGTTGGGTCCAACTTTTAAAGGAGAATATCGTTATGATACTCTGCAATTTAGAAAAAATATTCCCACCTGCATTTTTTGATGTCATGGAGCACCTACCTATTCACTTGCCATACGAAGCCGAGCTTGGGGGTCCCGTGCACTATAGGTGGATGTATCCATTCGAAAGGTTCTTTAAACATTTAAAAGGTAGAGCAAAGAACAAAGCTCGTCCTGCAGCATCGATAGTTGAAGAATACAGGAACGACGAGATATCTACTTTCTCTGAACATTACTTTCCCCCCAAAATATCTACAGCTGCAAGAAGAAGGTAAATAATTAAGAACCATATAATTTGTTTTGTGGTGTTTAATTCTATGCATAGAATATTAATTAACAAATAAATTTTGTAGGGCTTCTCGATACGACGAAGGTGAAGTACCCGTGTATACTGCACCAGTGCCAGATATATTTACTGGGGTCGGGCGCGCAAGTTGAAAATGTACTGAGTTTTGGTTGGAAGATATTGACTATAAGACCGCGCATTCATATGTTTTGCGTAATTGTCAGTATTTTCAACCGTTCGAAAGGTATTAATGTTTTCTCGTAAATAATTGTTGCCGAAGTGATATGCTTTTTGATCCTTTAGTAATTGTTGTTTCAAATGCAGCTACTTGGACACACATATTCGAGTTGAAAACCCAGGACTAACTGATAAAGAGGTCACAACGAAAAGAGATGATGAATTTCATTTATGGATGCGCCAATATGTAAGTATTTCGATTATTTATTTATCAATTTCATAAAATTTAATAAAATTTTCTATGTAGGTCCAAGCGGTAAAACATGAACGAAATTTTCCAATGTGGGTTCACGATATATTAGAAGGTCCTGAGAATAAGGTGAAGTCATGGCCTATTTTACGAGGGGGTATATGTTTCACACGCGTGCGCACGGAGAAGGAAAGAAAACAATGAATTATGGGGTTTGTGTTCGAGGATAAAATTATTCAGACGCCTCCGATGAAGATGATTTCTATGGCAAAGTTGAACAAATTATCTAACTCACATATCCAGGAATCTTGAATTTGAAGATAATCCTTTTTTATTGTCAATGGTATGACCCTACGCTTGGTAAAGGGACTCGAAAGAACGAAGTTGGCGTTGTCGATGTGCTCTCATCTTGGAAATATCCAAAATATGAACCATTCATATTAGGTACAAATTCACGTTCCTCCAAACTTATGTCATACTTATTTATACTAACATGATATGTATTCTTCACAGCGTCTCAGGCTCATCAGGTTTGCTATCTTCCATATCCAAATCCAAAGCGTTCCCGGAAAACATGGTTATCCGTTGTGAAAGTGAATCCCCGAAATCGGATTCAAGGAAAGCTCGTGGAAAATGAGATGGTCATTTTGCAACAAACGGTCGACGAAACAACCGCATCTACGATTCAGGATTTAAATATCGATGGTTTAGTTGATGTGACGCATCCGATGGAAGGTGACTAATTTGCTATTACCTTTCACATTTTAACACATTTATACCGAAAATGTATACCTCCATGATTGATAGATGTATTATACCTTGTAAAAAATCAATGTCAAAGTTTCCAATATGTGGTAGTACATTTTATATCAATGTAAAAAAAAACCTATGTAAAAACTTCATTCCACATACTTTAAAATATAAACACTTGTTAGTTTAATGTTAAAATAGGTATGATTGATGTTGTTATAATTTTTTTTTGCTATTGGTGGTATAAAGGGTATAACCATTTTATTTAGTGTATATGGCATAGGGAAAGGCTAGAGGAACAAAATTTGGCTATAAATGTTTTGGGTTTAAGGATTTTATATGTGACAAACTTTAACTCGTCATAAATCAGTGGCAAATATGTGACGTTATTGTGACACTTTAGCCACTGATATCTGGACTCTGTTATCAAAACATTCGGGCCTTTTGGCGGGCTCCTTTTCGTGCCCAAGTAATTTTTGTTGCGACTACCTTGCGACGCTTTAGCGACGCCTACTCTTATTATCTGGGGGTAAACCTAATCCCAGAATCATTGAGCCCAAAACACAAAACTTTCTCTTATCTTTTCTCTCTGCACCCGACTCACTCACGAACCCTAATTCGATCGATTCTCACGAATCCTTCGAATTCTTTCTTAAAATCCTTCTGTTTCTTCACTTTCTTCGTATCCCTCAGTTGATTCTGCTTTCAATCGATTGAGATTTCTTTGTTTTTCTCTTTTGTTCTTCATTTCCAAAAAAACCCTAATCTTTCGACAAATCTCTCTCTCGTTTTTGACTTCTCAAACCCTAATCTCTATCTCTCTCTCATTTTCGTTGGACACCTAAATCTGAATCGAAAACCCAAATCTTCTCAGAAACCCTAATCGACATGGCGGGGTCCAAAGGTGTACAAGCCAGAGGAGGAGCGAGTAGAGGCGGAGGCGTTAAGACCCGTGGAGGAGGCGTTCAGAGCCAAGGCGGCGGTGTTGGCGGTGGAGGAAGGTCAAGCGCCGGAAGGTCTAACAGTGGTTTTGAGGAACCCTCCACTGGGGGAACTCTTAACATCTCTGCTCCTCGTGTTTCGCAGAACCGGTCAACAACAGATAATCGGTGTAAGGGTATCGCCACCACAAGCCGTGAGAAGGGTATCTCGACATAAGCCGTGACAAGGGTAAGGCTGTAGACGGTGGTGGAAGCAGTAGTCCCATGAATAGCGGCGAAAGTCTAACACCGGGACGAAAGGGACCTAGTTCGTCCCACGACTCTAATGTTTCCACCCGTGCTTCACCGCAGAGTGAAGGGACTCCGCACTCGAATGCATCTGTCTCTCGAACCCTTCCTATCCAGTATCCAGCTTCTTCTAACCGGGTTCAACCTCCACCGGTTCTTCGAAGAACCAATCTGACCCTGAATATCCAACCACGACAACACCTCCATGTTCAGAATCAGGTTCAAGAAGAAGAAGAACAAGAAGACGCCGAGGAGGATGATGATGATGTCTTACCTGATGACATCGAGCCTGAGGAAGAAGATGGTGATGATCAGGATGTTGTTCCACCTGAGGGTAATAGCGAAGACGAAGATTACGACCAGCTCCTTGCCAATGTAATGGCTGATCCTGCACGTTAGAGCCTTCCTTTACTCAGTGAGCAACCACATCCAGTGCGAGACACTCTCTGGTAAGTACTTATCAATTCTAATTCCATTTACTCATACTGCCTAATTGATTATATAAGATTGAACTGCATAATTGAAAGTACTTATCATTTCTGTTTCCATTTAATTGAACTGCATAATTGATTAGATAAGATTGAACTGCATAATTGCAATGGTTATTTCCATATCTTATTTGATTAGATTGAACCGCATACTTGAACTGCTTATTTGAGTTAGATTGAACTAGGTTTTAGTAACATTTAATCATTGACCGTTTGATTTAGGTTTTAGTAACATTCACAGTTTAATTTACCTTATAATTGTATGAGTATCTATGATTTGTATACTTTAACATCTGCCCTTATTTGTTTGGAAAGTTTGATCGGGACCATGGGCTACTAACCCGTGAGATAGCTGGAATCTTTAGGAGAAAGTTCGACGGCCCTTGGTACAGCTGGTCTGTCACTCCAATAAACAAACAGGAGAGATACTTCAGAACTTTTGCGGTAAAGTTTTCTTTCTTATGTATTTTCATTTCTTTATTACTTCATTTTGGTTTTTGGTTACTTACAATTCTTCTTTACTGTGTAGAGCAAGGTCAATTGGGAGGCAGGGATCACTCAGATTGTTAGGAGCCACTTTGATGCGATTGAAACTAAAAGATTACGAGGGATTGTGAGTCAGGTTAGGACGAAACAAAAGAGGCCAATCTGGATTGGTAAGAAGCTTTGGGCCAGAATGTATGTCTTCTGGGCCACTCCAGACGCTTTGTCTAAGAGCGCTAAGGCTTCAAGCTCTCGCAACTCAGATCGAAATAGATGAGGACCTCACAAGCACCGATCAGGTCAATCCTCATACTTGACCATCCAACAAGCTATGGTACGTCTTATCTTCTTTCCTTAATTTGTTCCTTTAGTTTCACACTGCATTTCAGTAACTATTATTCTCTGTTATAACAGGAAGCGGAATTACAAAGACCTGTCTCTTGGGCCGGAGTATTACTCATGACTCATACATGGCCGGATGGGCAGTTTCATCGATCAAAAGGCAAAAGAAGTTGCCGAGTGTTACGATAAGTGCCTGCACGAGGCTATGGATGACCCTATCGAAGATGAAGAACATTCTGACCTGTCTTCTCACCGAAACCTCACCATTGGTGAAAAAAATCAGCTATTCCTTAAGGTATGATTCGTTATGCTTCTCTTAACTTCTGTTTACTGCTTTTGAGATCATTGTTGCTGTTTTTTAGATCATTCTTGCTGCTTAAGATCATTGTTTACTGCTTTTGAGATCATTGTTGCTATTTTTGAGATCATTCTTGCTGATTAAGATCGTTGTTTCTGCTTGGCTCATTTAAGATAAATGTTTATGCGGTTCAGATCATTGTTTATGTTTCGTCATTTTGCTTAGTTGTTAGTTTCTGAAATATATACTTGTTCATGCTTGGATTTAAGAAGATGCATTTAGCTCAATTTATTATAATTTACATATTCATGCTTAGTTTGAGTTATATATGTGTTTGTTCATGCAGTGTACAGAATTCGATCCTAAGGGTAACCCTTACGGAATGGGACAACTTTCACTGAAGGTGAACAAAGGTAAAAGGAAGATCAGTTATGGTGAGTGTTCGTCGCCAGGCCTGCTAGATCTTCAGGAGGACCTGAAGCGTGCTCGGCAAACGCTTGCTGACCAAGATACCAAGAACGCGCTGAGGGATCAGGAAAATGTTCGTCTTTCTACTGAACTAAAGGCAAGCCAGCAAAGGATCAGTGACCTAGAGAATAAGATGGATGCGTTCATGGTGGGCAAACAGCCACCAGTTGACACTAATCCTTCACTCGAGACTGGCGGACCAAGCGCTCTTCCCGCTGCAGCTGATGGTACACCGGATGACACCACACCATAAGTCCTTCTTAACTTTTGCACTCTCTATCTCTTAGACTCTCTATGTTGTAACAACCTTTTTGCTACAATGGTTGTGAAATTGTATATTGGTACCAACATTGCTTGCTCTTTTGTACATTAGTAGCAAGTTTATCTAAATGCTTGTTTTGTAGCTTAAATTTGAATTTCAACTTCTTTTGTTATTCTTACCTTTTAGCAATTGAAAACTACCAAGACAAACATAAATCAAAACAATTTAAGTGACTCATAAGTGACTCAATTCGGACAGCTGAAGAACAATGGCGTCGCAAATCAGAGGCAAAATAGTGACGAATTTGTGACTAATAAAAGTTATAACAACATCAATAGAGTCTCTAATTCGTTGCTAATTTCCGACAAGCTCATAGACACAAATCAGTGGCTAATTTGCCACACCCTATATTGTCACAAATCAGTGGCTAATTTGCCACTTTATATATTGTCACACATTGGTCGCTAATTTGTGACAACTCATATCAGTCACAGATGCGTCGCTTATTTGCGACTAAGTTATGGAGTTATTAATCCGTCGCAAAAGCGACTGAGTTATGGAGTCCTAAATCCGTCATAAATCCGTCGCAAATTAGCGACGAATACGCAGCGTCGCAAATTTGCAACGCACGTTTTGCGATGCCGAGTTGGCGTCGCAAAGTAGTCGCGAAGGCCTCATTAGTGACGAATTTGCGACGCTTCTGGGAGTGACAAATGGCATGTTTTCTTGTAGTGACATTCCTTGCAAAAGAGCAATGGAAGAGTAAGTGACTAGTATTTCTTCAGCCCGCAATGTATGAAATTTGTGTTGATGTTGATGCCTCTTTTCTTCAGGTTTTCACCCGTAGTGATATCTTCAAGGGTGCACTTCTAGAGGAATACTTTCATTTTGGAAAAGAGCTCACCATTCCACACATCGGAGGTCCAATAAGGTGGGTGGGTTCCTTATTCATGTTGAGTGAGGTAAACATAAGCTATTGTTGATTACAACTTATATTTAGTTTTAGCAAGAACATGATCTACCTAAAAGGAAAATATAATCCAAGAAGTCAGGTAGTAGAATAAGAAGAAGAAGTCCCCGGGAAGCCGGTCTAGCGACGCTTGAATTACCAAGATAGGCAAGCTTGTGTTGGTGAAGTTTTGTGAGTTGCGTTCGCGCCACAGGTATGCGGTGGCTTGGAAGATGAGTTTTAGGATGAGAGTTCTTCTGGTTGAAAGCGGTTCATGTAGTATAATCCAAGATGCAACAAAGTGAAGTAGAAGCGGTGGGGAAGACCGTACTCTCCTCGCAAAAGGGAGCCAAGTCCCAGCTGAAAAATAACATTTGAAAAAGAGATGGTCATGTGTCTCCGTACATGAGTTGTACACAAGTCTCCGGTACATTGATGCCCCAAGACCTAAATTTGTCCTTAGAAAGAAGTCTTTCTTTTAACGCTAACCAAGTAGTGAAGGAAAGCCTAGGCACAACTTCCTTCAACCTAACTGATTTGCTCCACGACACTTGTGGAGAATGGATTCCAAGTTGTTCCCATGTTGCCTTGGAAGAGAATGTTGAAGCAAAATAACCTGATGATTTGGGCCACTGAATATATCAGCACCGCGAGCCACCGACGGTGGTGAGAAGAAGCAAAAAAGATTAAATTCTCTCTGATCTTGCTCGTGGCAAAATCAGGTCTATTTGTGACATACAACAAAGAAAAAGACAAGTGCAAAATCCGTTTGGAGTTGGCTAAGTGGTATAAAGTAAGGTTTTGAATAGTGCTATTAACAATTTAATTGTTTTTTTTTTAATAGTGGAACGTTTTATTGATTTTTGTACGGTAATTGATAACTTTAATTTGATTTTTTTTCTTATAACGTAATTTATTGTTATAAACTCGTTTTCTACGTCTACAAGCACTATATACCCTCCCAATAAAAATACTATATACCCTCCCAATAAAAATCTACGAGATTTTTCTTTTTACGTCAAGCATGCTACTCTTTTTTGTCTCATTCAAATTTCGTAAAATGTCTCCAACAAGTGTCTTCATATTAATTTAATAGATTAGGATTACTCACACGTAGTCTATCACTAATTGGCCTTTTGCACACCAATAGAGAAATACGTATGCTTGAAAATAAGATTAGGCTACCTAATACTTCAATTAAAGTACTCCATGCACTAGAACATACATATTGGTTAAATTAATCGAAGACATTTTTAAAAACTCCTCTTTTTGACATATCGACCTGGTGCTTATCCGAACATAAAAAGGCACAAAAAGGGCGCAAAAAAGGGCACAAACGTACCCCCAAAAAGTTTTATACGATTTTTTTTTTTTCACGAACACACTTCATTATTAATTAAGCAAATATATTAGATGTATCAAAAAAACGATAAGGGACCAAAGTGCTAATAAATGAGAAAAGAGAATCTCAGGTGCGTGTGTTCCGTACCAACAAATCCGCTCTTTTATTGTTCTCCCGTTGAAGGTAGATGAGTTCGAATACGGGAAAGAATTATCGGAGGACGGTCACTCATGTGGTGAGTCTACCATCTTCACCAACTCGGTTGAATCAGTGACAAAGGTGGAGCAATATCATTGTTCCCGGAGTAGACATCGCATGGCTCACATCAGGCCATGTAACATCGTATGAAGTGGGGAAAGGCTCCGCTGATTCCCTTGTAGTCCAAGCAAGTCTATCGTTCCATCTTGAAGCTGCAAGACCCATCCCACTCCACTTGTGCGAGCATCGACTTTCCACGAACCATCCACATAACACGTGAACGTAGCTGCAGGTATGTGAACATGCATCTCTGTGTGTTCCTCCGGCGTCTGGTCAGTGGAATTCGCCTGGAACCACTCTCTCGCCTCCTTGATAGCCATAACCAAAGTCTCATATGGAGTGCGGGCCATCGAGTTAAAGACTTTATCATTCCTCGCCTTCCAGATATACCAGATGATCCAGATATCGCTTGAGTAACCTCTGAGAGAGTCTCAGTATGGGGGATACGCCAAAATAGAATATCAAAATTGGTCCGTAAATTTCCAGCCGGAAACTGGAAAGCATCCGTTGGTAGGCCGGACAACTCCCAAATTTGCATTGCCTGATGGCATGTAAAAATCGCATGATTAATAGTCTCCCAAGTTTATACGACCGTTTGTGTCATCTAAAATGGATTTGTAACGGATGATGTACACTTAGGACAATTAATTCCACCATTATATTATTATAGTTAAATGTTAATGGTACAAAAATACTTACGTCAAAAAGTGTCATTGATTTGTCACTTTAAACAATGAAATTAAGATCCTTGACCCCACAAAAAAAATAAAAAAACAATGAAAGCTCTTGGACTAATGCAATCTACCTGTGAAAAAATTACGGGGGACAAAAGTGATAGATGTAAATGTTTTCTAACCAGTGATGAACATTTTAAAAAGTGATACCATCCATACCATGAAGCGTGAACTATAAACATTTTAAAAAAGTAATTTAGTTTTGAATATGAATCTAAATAATGAGATACATAGGTATGAGTCAGATCATCGGAAACAAAACATTACTAGTTGCAAGATAAAACTACGCAAAAATCTTCAAATCCAAAATTCAGTTTTGTTTTCGAACTTGTATTATAAAAAGATTATGTACATATAAATATATTTAGATGGATATTTGTTTTTCCTATTTCTCAACATGTTTTTTCATTGCTCTCACAAATTTTTATACTTCAACTTGATGTTTTTAGTAAGAATTCGTCAGCTATGAGAAAGATACAACATGCCAAATACTAATAGGACAAAATAAAACCTAATTTATAGTTTATACGATTAAAGAAAGAAACTGGAATATCAAATTAAGACAGAGACAAAAGGGTAATGATGTCTGACGCTTATCCGCCTAAGACCTAAACCCTGTAACACAATGCACTCGTCGTCGGTTCTAAATCCATCCATTTCCTAACAATGACGACCAATTTAAATTTATTTAATTATTTATCACATGACTTGTACAGTTATACTATCATACCATCTTTCTTATCCACCTGGTTTTAAAACAGCCATAGATATTTGATTCTTCTACTATTGAGTGTACTTTCTCATCTCTTAATCCTAGTGTAAACGATTCACTACTTCAAAAAAAAAAAAAAAATTATAACTCTATCGTGCCGAATAGGATCAGTGTATATAACTATATATACACATCTATGATCATGCATATTAAAATATTAAGGTCTTTAACAATGATTCAGTTGGTGTACTATATTAAGCATTGACTAATTTGTTTATATATATGGTTGCTGATATTGTGTGATCTATATAGTACAACGAGAAACTTGATTATATTGAATATTTAAAAGTATATTTAGTTATTTACATTGAACGAAACCTTAGTTAATGTGTTCAATGCCATTTTAAATCTACGAGAATTTCACTTTTCATAACTTCTACTAATTGTTTCTTACACAATTTTACTGCACTTGTATATAGTATACTATTGACTAATTGCAATAATAACTAAAATATATGGTCTTTGCCTGGTATTTCTATAATTAATTAGAATTGGTGTAAGTGTGACATGCGCTCACGAGGATATACAATTCAAAATCGATTGAGCAACTTCTCAAGCTACCTAAAGAGCCCTATATCTCTGCTCTAAGCTAATCTATATTGTACGTAGTTAAATTATAAATGTAGTATTTTTCTTTCTTTTTCTCCAAAGATTGTCGTTAATTAGGATTTCACATTAAACATATGTGGAAGGAGGCCTTGATCATCGATATATAGTTGTTAACATATCAATATATAGAAGAGAAATCTTTTTCAAAAAAAAAATTATGCAGAAGATAAAACTATCTTATAAACAACTCGAGATTACATGGATAATTAACAAATATAAAAAAATCAAAGAATCAAACATAGAACGAGACCAACTTAATTTATTCTAAAATAATTATCAGACAAAAATAATAATAACTCTTCTAAATCACGTGGTGAAGCTGTGATATTACTTTGAACCAATTATATTGTAGTAGACAATCATTAAGTTGACTGAAACTAATCACAAATTAAACGAACAAAGTAAGTAACTTCCACAAATCCGTTGTGTATATAAAACCAACATTTTGCCCATTCATGTCTACCAAATCGAATCATTCAAAAAAAAAAAAAAAAGAGACCATACATTGTCTCGATCTAGATTATAGTATATGCAAATACACCGACGACCTTACGAGACAAAAGCTTGGCAGAATCGAATCTGTCCAGCGGAGACTATGGTAAAGATTCATCCCGATCAGTCAACCTCTGGCGCCGGAGATAAAACAATTTCGCCGTACGTGACGACGGAGAAAGAGACTTTCACGATTTGGATGAAGTCGTTAGTGTTCAATACAAATGGATGCACCGTCTTCGATTCCAAAGGAAACATAATTTATCGTGTCGATAATTATAACTCTAAGAGCTGTCGTGAAGTATATCTCATGGATTTGTCCGGTCACGTCTTGTTTACCTTACGTAGACAGGTATTATAATCAAGTCCCATTTTTTATTTTCCATGCAATATTTTTTTTTTGTTATTCATTTAGAAACTGATTAAAAAAATTTTTAATAGAAATTTGGATTATTCAAGACTTGGGAAGGATATAGGTCTTCATCTGAGACATCAACAAACTTCGAGTATTTTGGAGTGAAAAATAATGGTTTTCAGATTCCAAATAAAGATTCATCTTATTCGTATAAAGTCATTGTGGGATCGTGTAAAAACGATGAACAATATTGTTATAAGATGGTAAATCGCGGATCAAGTTTAGTGATCGAGGACAATTGCGGAAAAAAATTGGCAGAAGTGAAGAGAAAACAATCGAAGAATGGTTTAGTGTTAGGAAATGATGTTTTGACGATGATGGTTGAGTCACAAGTTGATCATTCTTTCATCGTTGGACTTGTTTTAACTCATAGTCTCATCAATAGTAAACTGTAATATAAAAGGTAAATTTTTTATTAAACAGATGCTAATTGATGGGCTTTTTTGGGTTGTAATTTTAGGTTAATTTTCCAAAAGAAAACTTCTACAAATTTTGTGTCCTTATTTCTAATCAAAGTAGAATTAATGTTACTTGTTTAGAGTTTCCATAAAGTGCGTAAGTTCTCTTTCCTTCATTTAAATCTTTCCTTCATTTAAATTTGTAAGATTTGAAAGATGGAATGGATCCCGAGAACAATTAATTATTTCAAGACAGATTTGATAATCTATAATGTAGCTTTGACTGGAAAACAAAATAGAAGAAATGAAAAGAAAAGATAGAGTAAAAGAAATGTCTTTTCTATAGAAGAAAAAAATTATACTCTTGACTGGTAAGTTTAGTGAATTTTTTCTTTTGAGAGGGAAGAATTTTTCCATTATAATTACTTTTTGGTACTTTTTAGAAGAATTTGTTTTCTTCCAATTTCCTCTTGACCGGTAAGTTTAGTGAATTTTTTCTTTTCATCCATTTTCTTTTCTACTATATGTGTCATACAGTCACGCCATATATGTTTGGGGCAGTAAGTGAAGAATTTTAATTTTTGAGGACCTAACTGATAACTTTCCAAAATTAATTCATAGCGCGTTATTAAAATATGATTTGGTAAAGTATACTAGCAAAATCCCAATAATGCATTTTATTGGTGAGGTTTTGATTCGATTCCTGGAAGAATATCTGGCATCGTTCATCGCCAAAACGACGCCGCACCTACGGGCAAGTGGCTTTTTCTATGAATTTGTTGGAAATTTGATCTGTTTGACTTCGATATGCCTTAATTAGTAACTTAGCATCTTTAATTGTGAACCCATTAAAGGTTCTTAAATCAGTTTTTTAGGAATAAATTTATTATTAGTTTAGTGTTTTAGACTCAATTAGTGTGGAAGCTAGATTCCGCACTAAGAATTTATATGTGAATTCGGAAAAGAAACTTTAATCCTAAGAAATGTTAATAAATCTGACTAAACTCGAACACAAGAGAACGAAATTGGATTTAAATTGATAAATGATCGAATATACAACGAGAATTTTAGCTAGAATAGTCGTGAGAGCTAAAGTTGTGCTGAGTGTTCGCTTATCAAAATATTAGCCATTTTGACTATAGAATCTTCATATTTATCTTCTTAGGAGCTGAACGGTTCAGCTGCGCTAATCTCTCCTCGTCGTCGGAGATCTTGAGTACGTTCGGATCCATCCTCCGGAAATATCGGGATTGCAGCTGGGGCGCTGATTTAGTCTGGAGCGGCGCTGACTTAGTCTATCTTCGTTGGATACACGGTTAGGGGAATCTTCAGCTCCGACGGTAAACGAGCCAGTGACTTTAGCCTAGCAAATCCAGAGAATATGTCGACCTTTATCTAAGTTTGGCAGGATTCTGAGCTTGAGGCCCAATTATGTTTATGATCCAGTTTGATCATAATTAAGCTTTATGGATCGGATTTCAGGTGTGAAATCCAACTCCAACAATTAGTTTCTGTTAATATTTATGTGTCCAATGGTTAATATTTATGTGTCCAATGGTGAGACTCAAGTGATGTTCTAAAGAAAAAAACAATGTTTTTAAAACCGGACCGGCGACCAAACTGGCTCAAACCATATGTCAATGTGGTCCAACCGGGTCGAACCGGGTTTAAAAGTTTTTTTATAGATACCAGTATAAACAATTTTCTATAACTATAATATCTAAATATAAATTATATCCTTCAAATATATATATTTAGATTTTTCAATCATGAATAAAAATACATAAATTAAATATATATATATAGTGTTTTAAAAAGAATTAAAGTGTAACAATTAAAAATCGTTAAAAATTTTATTTAAAAAATTGATCAAACAATGGATGAGAGGTAAAAACAAACAAAAAGCATTATGAAATGAAACAAAATACAAACCAAATTAAATTCCAGAAACGAGTACTTTCAAATGTGATCTCATCAAATTCAGTTATTCAAGTAAAAGACAAAGTTATAAATCAAAAATTTTAGAAACTTATAAATTAATGAAGAAAATAATGATTGAAATCAATCAGATTCCTTAGCTCGGTCAGCTCAGTTTCGGTCTTTTTCTTTTGTTTATGTAAGCAACTTAGCTCTATTTTGGGTAACCAATAGGGATAATTTCATATAATTCAATGTTTAGTAGTAAAAAAAAAAATAAAAAAAAAATAAAATAAAATATTGTCAAACCCGGGTCAACCCAAACCGGTTAGGTCTCCGGTTCGCGGTTGAACCCGGTCCGACCCCCGTCCGGTCCGGGTTTCAAAACAATGGAAAAAAATATTTATTTTAACTTTTTTAAAATGTTTACAAGATAAAAGAAAATAAAATTTGTATATATAAATATAGAAGATTATATAAAAATGAATAATATAATATGTTGCATAAAATTTGAAATGTATATTACAATCCGTAAAAACGTAGAATGCAACAAATCATATAAAAGCATGATGAAAAAGACAATTAACTCGACTCTAATTTTCAGTATTACTAAAATTTTGCCTAATATGCTCAACAAAATCATCTTTTAATCGTTGATGCATTCTTTCCTCATGAATTCGAGCTCGAATGACCATCATATTGTTAACATTTGTAAATGTCTCTATAGAATACGTGTAGTCTACTTGTGAAGTCCTGCTTCCTTCTCCTTGTTCAAATTATGGTAAATCATATTGAGTGCATTGGTCTCGCTTCTACTATCATATTGTGCAATATGATACATGCTCTTATTATCTTGTCTATTTTTGCCTTATCCCAACTAAGAGTTGGGTTTCGAACAATATCAAACCGAGCTTGCAAGACTCCAAAAGCACGTTCGACATCTTTTCTTACACCTTCTTGATAATAAGCAAATAATGATGCTTTCGGACCTTGGGGCCAAGAAATTGATTGGATAAAAATTGCCCATTTCGGATATATACCTTATGTGAGATAGTAAGCCATATGGTATTGACGTCCATTGACAAAGTAACTGACCTTTGGACCTCAACCTTGTAATATATCATCAAAACCTGGTGAGCCGTCAAGAACATTGATATCATTACATGTACCTGGAGGTCCAAAAAATGCATGCCAAATCTAGAGATCTTGTGAAGCCACAACCTCTAAAACGATAATGGGTTTTCCATGTCCACGTCAATACTGTCATTTCCAAGCCATGGGACAATTCTTCTACTCCCAATACATACGATCAATGCTTCTTATCATCCCGGGATATCCTCGAAACTCTCCAATATATTCAGTAATTGTTGGAGATCCTCCGGTGTAGACCTTCTCAGGTAGTCATCTTTGAACAAATGTATAATTCCTTCCACAAAATGTTCTAAGCATTATTCGCAGTGGTTTCACCCATCTGGAGTTATTCGCAGTGGCCATATTCCATAAGACGAATGGCGGTTGTACATTTTTGTAGGGCAAACAGACAGAACCTTCCGGTAGCATCTTGTCTCTTTTGAAAAAATTGTACTTCATTAAGGAGTCTATGAATAAGATTCATGAACAGTCGCTTGTTCATTCTGAAGCGTCGTTGAAATATCCATACGGGTAAACTGGCTGCTTACTAATACAATCATTCCATAGTCAAACTTGCCCTTCCTTGCGTCCTCTTTCTATATAAGCTCGTTTTTTCTTTGTTTTTTTGGCCGCTTGACGTTTATTATAACTATCTTGACAATCTTCAAAACCTCTTTCAAAGGTTTGATCAAAATTTTCATCAGAGGTTTCTTTGAAAATCTCATCAACTGTAGAAGTGTGAGGATGAGATGACATGTTTTTATTTTTGGTTTAAATTTGAAGAAGATATTGAATTTGAATAAAAATAAGAAAAATGGAAATGAAAGAGATTTTTGTTCAAAACTTGTTGGTCTTTGTGTTTAGAAGACTAGAAGTTAATAAGTTATACACATAAGAGAAATTGCAAGTTTTGTAAAGAATAGAATAATGATGATAAAAAATGAAATAAGCAAAGTAAAAAGACAAGATGTGAACAAAGTTAAAAGGGATTGCAAAGGAGTTGCAAGTTTTGTTAAACAAATGAAATACACAATGTTGGGTACATTCGGAACATTTCTTACAAGCAAATGATGACATATATAGGAGACATTTAAAGCTACATTGTGTGGTACATAAAGATATCTAGTTTGGTACAACCACCTACCAATGAAACCCACATTTCTGACACAACATTCGACAACTACTTTAACATAAAGACCACTCTTGTAGACAACATTTGTCACACTACTTGAACTGTTCCAACTACTTGAAGTTTGCCGACACTCTTGTAACTTTTAAGTCTCATGAACATCATTAATCAAAGCAGAAAAATATTCAATGGTCGGAACACAAATCAGTAACAAGAAATCAGTAATACAACTCATAGAACAACTCATAGAACAAATCAGTAAGAACTAATAAATAATAGAACTCATAGAACAAATTTTAATGAGCCAAAGTAAAAGCAATATTCAATGAGTAGCTAGTTCTTATCAAGAAGATTACAATATCTCATTAATGAGTTTGTTCTTAAGAGTGACTTATATCTCACTAAGTGGCTCAAATTTGGTAATGAGACTATCAAGAAGTTTCTGCTTGGAGATTCTTTCTTTAATAGTCAAGTCTTTCTCTTTTATCACCCACAAATCATGAAGCTCTTTTACAGAACTCGCCTCACTTTCTTCAGTTTTTGCCTTCACTCTCTTATTCCCTTTGGCCTTGGATGCCTTAACACCCATAGGCCTCCCCATTGTCTAATCCTCTACATGGCAGCCTGTGTTGAAGCTGGAGGAAAAGGCAAGACAGTCATTGAGCTTAGTTATTTTGGAGTTTGTATTACTTTTTGAAGTAATCAAACTACACCATTTATGGTCCTTCCTAAGCACTCTCCAAGCATGCTCAAGGGTGAACTTCACCTTATGATCTTGGAAATACAGTTTGTACGCCACCTCCAGAACATCATCTTCTGTCTGCCCACTGCGATGTTGACGCGATGCATACTCGTAGCATCAACCAAACTTGCTAACAATCTCATTGATCTTTCCCCATTTCTTCTTACATGTATTGCTCTCTCGGATGCGAAGCTTTGACACAGAAGGACTTGCATCATAATATGCTGCAAATTTTTTCTAAAATGTCCCCGCTTTCTGCTCATTCCCCACTACACCATCGGGAAAACGACCTTTTCGGTTCTGGATTATAGAGAAAGTGCCAATACGGACCAGATCTTTAAGCATCGGTCAATTTGATCCCATACACAATTAAAATTCAAATTTTGTACCTAGACTAAAGAATTGGTGCCAAATTGTCCCATGAAATGTTGACCGTGAGTCAACGTCAACAGAACAGTGACTAGGACGGAGGTGCTTGACACGTGTCAGCTTCGTCGCTTCCGGAATACCAAAATGACGTCGTTTTAGGTGTTTATGAACACGACGTCGTTTTGATTTGGGGCTAAAAAAAAGAAATTGAAATCAATAAAATCAATTTCATGTGTTCTTCTTCTTCCCGACACTGAGACTGAGCTCAAATTTCTGGGAATTTCTATTCCTCATTTATTGGTAAATTAAGAGTTAGAAGGGTTGATTTGAGACGACGAGAGTGAAACATGTGTTCATAACAAGCTTTTTAGTCTCTTTTTGGTCTGATCTTGAATACAATTCATTAGGAAAACATAATTAATTATATTAAACTTATGATCAGAACTTGTATAATTCTACAAAGAAACAACAATACGACGTGATAATTCATTACAACAAAGACTCTCACACACCACAAACACATACAAAGCTCAAGACAAAAAAACAACAAGTGATGATGAAACTCATAACTAGTGTTTACTCAAACAGACCAAAGAAGAAGTCTCAAAGAAGAAACATAGGGAAAAAGATTCCCAGATTTTGTCGAGTTCAAACTCTGTGTCAGGGAAGAAGAAGAAAGAAGTGAAATTGATTTTAGGGTTTCAAATTTGATTTTTTTTAGCCCCAAATCAAAATTATGTCGTGTTCATAACCACCTAAAACGACGTCGTTTTGGTATTCCGGAAGTGACGAAGCTGACACGTATCAAGCACCTATGTTCTAGTCACTGTTTCCGTCGACCATGTCACTTTTCCGTTGACATTGACTCACGGTCAACATTTCATGGGATAATTTGGCCCCAATTCTTTAGTGTAGGTACAAAATTTAAATTTTAGTTGTGTCTAGGATCAAATTGACCGATGCTTAAAGATTTGGTCCATATTGGCACTTCCTCTATATTCTAGGACCGAAAAGGCCGTTTCTGCCTACACCATCCTTGCTTGTGTTTACCCAATCACTTACAAGCATATTTTCTTTAGGGAGAGTCCATATGTGCTAGCTTCTCTACGGTCAGGTGAATCAGTATGGTCTATAGGTGACGTCGTGTTCAAAATGACGTCGTGTTCATAAACACCTAAAACGACGTCGTTTTGGTATTCCGGAAGCGACGAAGCTGACACGTATCAAGCACCTATGTCCTAGTCACTGTTTCCGTTGGCCATGTCACTTTTCCGTTGACGTTGACTCACAGTCAACATTTCATGCGACAATTTGGCCCCAATTCTTTAGTGTAAGTACAAAATTTGAATTTTAGTTGTGTCTGGGATCAAATTGACCGATGCTTAAAGATTTGGTCCATATTGGCACTTCCTCTATATTCTAGGACCGAAAAGGCCGTTTCTCCCTATACCATCCTTGCTTGTGTTTACCCAATCACTTACAAGCATATTTTCTTTAGGGAGAGTCCATATGTGCTAGCTTCTCTACGGTCAGGTGAATCAGTATGGTCTGTAGGTGACTGTGTTTCAGAAAGGAATTCTGGAGTGTTAATCATCTGACTAAGTCAACACATTTTGTCGTCATTTAAAAGACCGATAGAGCAACGGTTTTGGCTAAGAAGTATGTGAAGGAGATTGTGAGGCTGCATGGAGTACCAGCCAACATTTTATCAGACAGAGATCTCAAGTTCACTTTAGAGTTTTGGAGAGCGTTTTACGTTGAGATAGGCACTAAGGTGCATATGAGTACAACCTATCATCCTCAGACGGATTGGTAGTCTGAGAGAATAATTCAGACACTAGAGGATTTACTGAAGATATGTGTTCTGGATTAGGGTAGTTATTGGGTGGATCACTTGAACTTGGCAAAGTTTTCTTATAATAATAGCTATCAGGCGAGTATTGGTATGGCTTCTTATGAAGCGTTGTATGGGAGGCAATGTCGTACATCTTTATGTTGGACCTAAGTGGAGGAGAGGAGCATTTATGGTGCAGACTTTGTTCAGGAGACCACATAGAGGATCAGCGTGTTGAAGCTGAACATGAGGAGGCTCAGGATTGGCAGAGGAGCTATGCTAATAAGAGAAGAAAAGAGTTTGAGTTTGAGGTAGGAAATAGAGTGTATCTCAAGATGGTTATGTTCCGGGGTCCTAACTGATCTATTTCGGAGAATAAGGTGAGTCCAAAGGTTTGGAGCAGGTTGGACTAGTTACATATCGGTTGGAGTTACCTCATATTATGAAGGCATTTCATAAGGTTTTCCATGTGTCAATGCTAAGGAAATGTCTGCATAAGTATGAGGAGGTGGTTGCTAAGATTCATGTTGATTTTCAGCCCAAGATGACCTTAGAGACGAGACCTATAAGGATTCTCGAGAGGAGAATCAAGGTTTTGCGCCGAAAGAAGATACCATTGATGAGAGTCTTGTGGGACTGCGACGGTGTAGAGGAGGAGACTTGTGAACCAGAGCCTAAGATGAAGACAAGGATCAAGAAGTCGTTCGAGAAGCAATTAGAGGCTTAAGCTTGTTTTCAGTTTCATAGTTTAGCATGTTGCTTTTTTGTTTTTGGTTTATATAATTTCGTTTGAGGATGTAAGGATTATTACATTTTGAGACTTATAAGATGGGTATTTCTTATATTTTTGAGATTTATAAGATGAGTATTTCGTATACGTTTGGTTTAGAGTTGACCTGAGGATTGGTCATGGATGAGATGATATTCTTGGATAGTGGGATGTCATGTTAGAACCACATGAGGCAGTTTTAGTCGATTGATGTTTATAAACGTTAAGGAATTAATTGCTTAAGGGGATGAGCATTTCCCCGAATAACTCATTAGGAGATGAGGATTTCTCCAGAGGGGATGAGGATTTCCCCTATATATTTTTGAGAGATAAGGATTTTTCTCGAGGGGATGAGGATTTCCCTGTATACTAATAGCTCAAAGGATGTGTTCATGAGAGTGTAAGTGGTATGATGCACTGATAGCTCAAAGGATGTATTCATGAGAGTGTGTGGTTATGAGTTAAGAGTAATTAATGTCTGACACATGGTTATAAGCATGAGACTCGATGTGAACCTCATAGATCAGGAGTGTTGATCTCAAGTGGTGTTGGTCAGGTTGGTCAGGTGATTGAACCGTGGTGAGCGGTATTGCGGGATTCAAGGTCGAATCCTGGTTAGTGGGGGAGAGTTGTAATGCCCGCGAACCAAAAATTAGGTTTGTGGTTGGGTGTCGATCGACATCAGTAGTGGGTGTAGATCGACACCATTGATTTTGGACCGGGTTGGTTTAGTTTTAAATCGTTAGGTTTGGCTGGTTTGGGTTTGGGAAACCCTAGGTAATCTTTTAAAAAACGACCATCCTCTTTTCTCTGCGAAAATCAGAGTTTGTAGTTCCGAGAGAGAAGAAACAAATGTGAAAGTGAGTTATCCTTGGTTCAAAGAGGCTGAGGATAGTTTTGTCTAAGATCTAAGGGCAAGAGATTGAGATTTTTTGTGGTTCCAAGAGAAGGAGAAGAAATTTGGGGTTCTTAGGTGTGTGAAGGGTCTCAATTTCGTGGTAGTCTCTGTTCTTCACCATAAATCTATCAGAAATCGAGGTGTGTGTGTGACAATGGCTTATATGGGTGATGGAATGTGATTATTTTCCTTGTTTTGTGATTGTGGATTGATTCGGTGATTGAATCAAAGGTTTCTATGTGTTTTTGTGTTGTTTTTGGTGTAGGCGATGTTTTGTTTTGTAGGAGATCAAACCGGGGTAGGCTGGAATCGAACCAGAGAGGAGAAGGTTTGATTCTAGCAACATGTAGCCAGTGTCAATCGACACCAAACTGTGTCGAATATAAATTTTGTTGTTTGTTGTTTGTTGTTTGACGTTGGTTGGTTTACTTGGTATTATGATATTTCATTAATCTGTGTGTATAGCCGGTAGATGGAATGACAGTCTCACTGAATAATTTGTGATAATTCTCACGCATCTCGTTTTTCCATATGATGCAGGTAAAAATTGATCGTGGAATCATGGCTATGAAGAGGAGGATGATCTAGGGTATCGGTTTAGTGTTTTGATTTTATTTGAGTTTAGAATTGCTGGTTAGGTTGGTGGTTGTTTTGGAATTGTTGAATTGGATTGGTAGATGGATTAAGTTGAATTGGATAATTGTTTGAGTGAATTGGATTATTTGTTTAATTTGTGGTTTAAACTAGTTTATGATTTCCGCTGGTTATTTGTTTGATTTTATTGGTTTATTTGAGTTTGAGAATTAAATATTTATGGGAATATTTAATTCAAATTTTTTTTTTTAAAACGGGTTAGTCTTATATAATAGAACTACTCCCTCCGTTTGTATATAATTGATGTTTTAGGAGTTTTTCTTTTTTCACAAATAAGTGATGTTCTCACTTACCAATACAAATTTTGATGTTTTTTACTTATTTTGTCCTTCTAATATTATGATTAAATTTGGTTAAAAAATTACTATGAAATAAAAATAAAAACTCATAATTAAATGGTACTTTGACGAGGAAGTGTATGTTTCCAATTAATTTACACTTAATACTCTCTGACTCACGGCATAATATAAATTCAACAATTGGTCTCATCGTTTATAGGTGTAAAATTTAAATCAAAATCAGAACTCATTATTGAAATTGTGATTCATTGTTTGTTGAAGTATCAATATATAAATACGTTCAGTTTTAAGCATGGCTCCAATACAATTTTTTTGAACAATTGGTAAGAAATCCTTAAAAGTTTCGTTGGGCTCCATGTTTCAAAATTTTAAATATTTTAAAGATGAACTCTTCTCTGTAACTTAATTAATCTTGAAATAAAAACACATCAATTTGAGAAAGAAAAATAACTTGACGGTCAAGTCTTGACCACTCGTATATGTGTGACAAGTTGTCTTCTTCATGCCTTAATGGAAATTGTGCATCTCATTAAGTGATTAAGAATAAGACGAATATGGATCAACAATTTTTGACTTATTGACTTTAGTAATGATATACGAATTTTTGCCACTGAGTTAGTAATTAAACTAAATAATAATGGAGAAGGTTAGAATAGGTATTATACAAGCTTTTTTAACTAGTGTGTAAACTCCTAAAACATCAATTACTAGATTTAAACCCCTCGCGATGCGAGGATTAATTCATTTATAGTAAATAATTATGGTTTAAAATATTTTAGAAAAGAACATACCATATTCTTAATTTAAACCTTAACTTATTATATACTATATATTCTTAATTTAAACCCTAACTTAGATAATGTAATAATTCAAATTATAGGTTCATATGTAATTTGAAAAATATAGTTTCATAACTCATATAGTTTGAAGAATTTGGAAATTACTAAAATATACATACTTGATATATATAAATATGGTTTAAATAATTAAACAATTTGATATAACAACTAAACTATTTTTACATGTTTTGACAATCATTCTTCGATGTTATTTCGTAAACTAAACATACCACTAACCAAATTTTCTTTATCTTTATTTTATGCTTGTTTGTTTTCTATTTCAATTTCTTCCTTTTAGAGTAACTAACAATTTTGGTATTGAAAATTTTACATATTTAAATAATTGACATGTGTTAGAATCTAATCAACTACATAACACATATCGCGATCTCGTGAGTTACAATTATGCGAACTCTCATTTATATAATAAGATCATTTTCAATTTTAATTTCTTCTTTTTAGAGTAACTAAACAATTTTGGTATTGAAAAACTTACATATTTAAATAATTGACATGTGTTAGAATCCAATCGACTACATAACACATGTCGCGATTTCGTGAGTTACAATTATGATAACTCTCGTTTATATAATAAGATATACAAACGGAGGGAGTATATGAATCAAATAATAAATGAGAGGATCATATATGATAGAATGATTGTTCTAGTTGAGTGAATGATATTATTTGAATGATATTATTTTTTGATACTATAATCAGAACTTGAATCTATCGTTAGTAGAATACTCTACGTGTGCACTAAACCTATGAATCATTTCTTCATTCTAACTCTAGCTAGATGATGAGATGATACAGGGATAAGCTACGCAGATGTTCTATTTCCATCATCGGAAATCAATCGATTAATCTATTCAGTCGCGGCTGAGCGGCAAAGCTCCCTGAGAAATCTCTGCCCTGAAGCTCGTAAGGTATGATTCTTCTTTTATCTTCTAATTTCTCGCTTACGCTCTTACTCTAAATCTCTTTTTGCGTCGGTGAATGGTTTTTTCGTTCGAATCGCTGTTTGATTTCGTATCGGGAATTTTTGCAGGTTTTTTGATGAAATTGAACAATGAAACAGTCTCAATCGAACTTAAGAACGGAACAATAGTTCATGGAACCATTACAGGGACGCTTCTATTAATTCTCTAGCTCGATTTGGTGTATTTACGGTTTAGCTTAAAATCTCTTGTACCATGGATTTGTTTTACTCTTAGTTTCTCTGGTTATTGTTGTAAACAATGGAATAGGATATTTGAACTCATCTATCACTTTTGAATTGGCTAGATTAATCTTCCGTTGTTTGATTCTTGAAGACTACTGGTATCAATTTAGACATTTTGACTCATAATCATTGCCAACTCTTACTTATATAGATTAATTGGCAATTTCGAGACCTTTTTCAAGTAATCGGATAAGATCAAGTAATCTTATTGAATATAGATTTATATGCATAAAAGAGTGCATAGCATCTCTTCACTACTCTTAGAGTATGTAGCCTAAAACCAAAATACTAACATTGTCGCAAGTTACTTCATAAGGTCCCAACAAGTCTTCTTCTGATTCGTTAAAAAGTCGATGTAGCCTCATCATCTTCATCATCTGTCCCCGTTTCTCAGGTTTGTATGATTAATCCATGACCTTATTGATTGATTTTGTTTGGTTTCTGAAAAGCTTTATCAAAGTTTTATCTTTTGTATATGAATCTGTTTGTTTGTGGATTGACTACAACTGTGTATTTATAGAGATTGATGCAACTTATTGGTGTGTGGTCACTAGATACCTTTAAAGCTTTGATTTTTTCTCACTACAATTGGTTTGAAATGAATCGGATGGTGTATACTGCAATGTGTGAACATATAAACTCAGCATCTGCATGTTGATTATCTAACTAGAATTAAGGTGGATGCGTCTTTATGCCTTCCTGTTTGATTGTGAATGCATATAGTATCAACGGATATGACAGTGTTGTGTAGTTTCGTCTGTTCAAAGCAGTGACTTCATGTTGTCTCTTTTTTTTTTTTTTTTTAAGACATTTTAATTTGGTGTCTCCATTGTATGAACAAATACTGAGTGTCTTAAGAAACAAATTCCCATTAAATTTAATAAAAACAATTTTTAAGACCCTTTTTTGGAGGTCTCCATTGCACTTGCTCTAATATATGAATCATTTCTTCGTTATAACTCTAGCTAGATGATGAGATGATACAGTGATAAGCTACGCAGAGGGAAGGACGTGTTAACATATTATATTTCTTCCTTTTATGATGATTCCAATTATTGAAAGATGACATGAAACCTAGTGGTTCTTGCTAATAATCATTCCGTCACCATTTGAATTCAAATTAACTTGCGTTACACATGTTGTCGACATTCTAAAAAAAAAATCTTAACTATGTACTATGCGAATTTGAACTCGGATGATGACACATCGACTGCATTGAGACATACAATTATAATATGTGTACATCGACTGCATTGAGACATACAATTATAATGTGTTATGTCAATTTCCAATTATTTAGATGTAGTTATATTTGTGTATTCCCATTTGTTATGTTTGCCGTCTATGTAATATTAACATATTCTATCTGTTCATAAACAAGAAAAGGTAAAATTTCAATATATAATGTTAACATATTATATATTCCATTATTTGTATGCAATATATAATGTTACCATATTTTGTTTCTTCGTAAAATACGGAAAAGTAATGTTTTTGAAAAAATAGAAAATTTCATTCATCTAAACATGATATAACTAATTACTCCAGTGCATATTACCTTTGAATTCAACCTCCAAGGCCATCATCATCTAACATGAATTGCACCTAAATCAATCTCAAAACAAAGCAGAAAAAACAGAACAAGGCGATATGGGAGGTTGCTTCTCATCATCGTCACGATCGTCGAGGAGACATAAGGACTTGGTGGATGTGTTGTTAGATAGATCGTACTATGACTTTGAGAATGAGCTTCGTCTCCATGAAGCTATGTATTCTTCTTTACGCGCTTCAACACTGGAGATCAATAATAACCCTCAAGTTAATAATCATTCCGCCAGGTTGATTAACTATCAGGAAGAACCAGCACTACAAGAAAACAAGGTAAATTCCGACGAAAATTTTTGTTCCGTCGGAAAACCGTCGGTTATTTCCGACGGTTGTCAGACAACATGCCGACCAAAACGATTCCCTCGGACAACCGTCAGACATCACCGACGGTTTTCCGACGGAATGCCATTCCAGTCGGCATTCCGTTTGACAACCGTCGGAAATAACCGACGGTTTTCCGACGGTCATTATTCATCGGTATTTTCCGACGGCATTCCAACGGAATTCGAACGGTTATCGATGTCGACAGAGTTTGAAAGGTTGACATATCGTCTGCGGTGGCCGATGTGATTGGTGGGGTGTTATGTCGGATGTATTGACGGATTTCCGAAGGATTTCCGACAGAAATCCCCTCTACATAAGTTTGCACATTTCTTCCAACGTTCATTATACCAACATCTGAAAACCAAACTTAAAAAAATTGAGAGATGAGTTCTTCATATTTTCGGTCATGGATGGACGCGCCAATGATGGAAGAGGGGTCGAACTTATTAACGACTGAATACGCTCAAGGTATTTGCGAGTTCATGCAGTTACCTAGAAATCAAGAGGCGGCCAAGAAAGGTCAGGATATCAAATGTCCTTGTTCTAATTGCTGTAATAGAATTAGTGGTTCGGTTAGTAAAGTTTGGAATCACTTATATATATATGGATTTAGGCCGGGATATAAGGTTTTGTTTTTACATGGAGAAACCAATTATGAAAATGGTAGTAGTAGTAGTAATGCACCTTATTTTCCGGATAGCGTAGGAGAACGTACACCAGAAGTAGATGTTGGGGTAAGTACGGTTGCGATGGTTAACGATGCGTTTAGAGAGAATTTGCAGTCGGGTGGGTATCATGAGGGTGATAGGGTTGAAGAACCTAATTTAGAATCCCAAAGGTTTTTCGAAATGTTAGACGCATCAAAGCAACCACTATACAGCTGTAGGGATGGTCATTCACCGCTATCTGCTGCTACTAGGATGATGAACCTGAAGACTTATTACAATTTTTCCGAAGAATGTGTTGATGCATTTGCCGAGTTCGTGAAAGATATTTTGCCAGAAGATAATCTGTCCCCCGGATCATACTACGAGATCCAAAAACTTGTTGCCGGTCTTGGTTTGCCCTACGAGGTTATAGATGTGTGCATCGACAACTGTATGATATACTGGAGAGAAGACGAGAACCGAAATAAATGTAAATTTTGCCACAAACCACGGTTTCAGGACACAAGTGGGAGGGCGAAGATTTCATTTAAACGGATGTGGTATTTACCCTTAACGGAGAGGTTGAAGAGGCTGTACGAATCAGACCGCACTGCTAGGGCTATGAGATGGCATGCAGAGCATAGTCAAGATGGAGATATCACGCATCCTTCAGACGCGGAAGCGTGGAAGCACTTCCAATCCGTATATCCAGATTTTGCATATGAACGACGGAATGTATACCTCGGCTTATCCACCGATGGTTTCAACCCATTTGGAAAGCATGGATGAAAATATTCATTGTGGCCGGTCATCGTAACACCTTACAATTTGCCTCCTTCTATGTGCATGCGGCAAGAGTTCCTGTTTCTCTCAATTCTAGTTCCCGGGCCTGATCATCCAAGACGGTCACTCGATATATTCCTCCAACCATTGATCTATGAGTTGCAGATGTTGTGGGAGCATGGTGTCGAGGTATTTGACATTTCAATCAAGCAGAATTTCAACATGCGAGCGGTTCTTATGTGGACCATAAGCGATTTTCCGGCATACGGTATGTTGTCTGGATGGACAACGCATGGAAGATTGGCATGTCCTTATTGCCAAGAAAATACTTCAGCATTCCAATTGCAGCACGGAAGGAAGACTTCATGGTTTGATTGCCATAGGTGTTTTTTACCGTCAACCCATCCATATCGTCGGTCTAGAAGACATTTCAAGAAGAATGTACAAGTGTTACATGGTCCACCTCCTGAGATAGATGGTCGCAGCATATTAGAACAGTTACGAGATTTTGGTGCAGAGCGAACTCCTGAATGTGGGGGTAATGGCCATTACCCCGTCGACGGTTGTGGACAATATCACAATTGGCACAAGAAGAGTATTTTTTGGGATTTGCCTTACTGGAAAGACCATCTACTGCGCCATAATGTAGATGTCATGCATGTTGAAAAGAATTTCTTTGACAACATCATGAACACCATCTTAAACGTTCCAGGGAAGACAAAAGACAACAGGAAGTCTAGGTTAGACTTGCCATTGGTTTGTTCAAGGGAATCTCTTCATGTTTCTAACGATAGATTACCGATGCCTGCGTACCGGTTAGACGCAGGCCATAAAGAAGTATTTTTTGAATGGTTCAAAAAAATTGTCAAATTTCCAGATGGCTACGCATCTAATCTACGTAATTGCGTGGATTCGACGGAAGGCAAGTTTATAGGAATGAAGAGTCATGATTGTCATGTCGTGATGCAGCGTCTTCTTCCATTTGTATTTGCATATCTTCTTCCACAACCAATCCACCAAGCAATTGGAGGTATATTTCGTACTCCCATTAGTTTCTTACTACCATAATATTACTATATATGTACTAGCTAACTTGTTTAATTTTCGTTCATAGGAGTTGGTGCATTCTTCCGAGATTTATGTTCAAGAACGCTTACCGTCCACGGGATACGTAACTTGGAGGACAATATCCCGGCTCTCCTTTGTAGTCTTGAGAAGATATTTCCACCGTCCTTTTTGACGTTATGGAACATCTAACTATTCACCTCCCACGAGAAGCAGCCTTAGGAGGCCCTATTCAATACCGATGGATGTATCCGTTCGAGCGTTATATGTTCCACCTGAAGAAAAAGGTAAAAAATTTGAGCAGGGTTGAGGGATCTATTGTTCAACAAAGCCTAAACGAAGAAATCTCACACTTTGCCAAAACTTACTTTCCATCGGAAGCTCGTACTAAGGCGAGACGTCCTGCCAGACATGATGATGGAGGTGAGAAAGCTGTCTATACCGTGGTTGTACCTGAGTTGTTTGCCCAAGTTGGTCGACCAATTGGAAAAGGAAAGAAACGCAGACTATCACAACAAGAGGTCACACATTTGCATACGTATATCCTCAGAAACTGTGACGACATTTTGAAGTACGAAAGGTATATAAGTTTATGAAAATATATATATATGCCTTCATCGACATTTTGAAGTATGGCAAATTTATGGAAATATATATATGCCTTCATCAACTAACAACTGTTATGTTACAGGATCTACATGTCTCTCGCCCGTGAATACCATTCTGATAAGACAGATGCCGAACTAGCTGTCTTGAAAGATGAAGAATTTCCGGGGTGGTTGCCATGTTATGTAAGTTTAAGATAATTACTTACTCTTACTTTTCCATGTTTTCACGTTCATATGTTACTTATATCTTACTTATATCATTTTGTAGGTGTCTGACTGTATAGCACGTGGTGAAGATGTCCCGACATGGTTAGTTGAGTTTGTTCATGGGTTACTCAGCACCGCGACTTCATATCGCGGGTTTTGTACTAGGGGATATTCGTTCAGGATCCATGAGGAAGGACGTAAAAGGTCAACTTCGGACTGTGGTATTTTGGCGCAATCCGGTGATACGATGTACTATAGGATTTTAAAAGAAATCTTGGAAATCCACTATCCAGGAATG
Organism: Draba incana; assembly: GCA_963576765.1. Lineage (NCBI taxonomy): Eukaryota > Viridiplantae > Streptophyta > Magnoliopsida > Brassicales > Brassicaceae > Draba > Draba incana. Next base: position 22,529,123 of record OY755213.1, read on the forward strand.
TTGGATTTGCGGTGCATTGTGTTTATGTGCGATTGGTATGACCCATCCAATGGTCGAGGGGTTCGAGTTGACCCTCTTGGTGTTATTTCGATTAATTCAGGCCGGAAACTACAGTATTACGATCCATTTATCCTTGCGTCTCAAGCAGACCAGGTATCAATACAGTAATATGTTTACCTACTTACTCATTGTTAAGGTTTCTTGTTCATGTATATTATCAATAACCACTAATTATTATTAGGTTTGCTACATTTCATATCCTCGAGTTGCCTACCGTACAGATCCATGGATCACAGTAACTGCAATAAACCCTAGAGGAAAAATCTTTGGAGTTCCAGAACATGATGCTCTACAACCATCGAGAAGTGTACAAATGTCACCGGTTGAGGAGATGGATAACATCGACCTTGTCATTAATCCTAATTATGTCGGGGATGATCAAGTGCATTCGGACGAAGAGGAAACACGTGGAGAATTTGACGACGATTCAGACTCCATCCCTAGTGAAAGTTTCTCCGAAGATTCAGAATAATTATTTGGGAATAAAAATTTGCTTATTAATGCATGTTGTTCTCTCACAATTGTGTGTTCCATACATCATATTATTTAATACTATATATATAGTCATGGACGATGAGTAATTAAAGATAACTAATGTTATTGCAATTCCAATGAAACATTACATTTATTGGAACATAAAATTTAAAACAGATGAAATAAACGTTAACAGGTACATTAGAAAGTTTGAAATTTTTAACACACAACCGTTACGACACAAGTACATAATAAACTCCTCATTTTACAATCATATGTCGGTTTCCACTCCGAACTTACCATTTGTTAGAACCATTTCCTGATGTGCTTTCCCTTTATTTTCTTTTCTTGAGAATCTACAAATCCGTCGCACAATTCGTTTTTTATTGCATCAACATCTAAATTTAGGTTTGACTTGTCTGGGCTTTGGGCGAATTCAAAATCATAGTAATGATCCTTTTGTGCACAATCTATAAATCCGCCGCACAATTCACTTTTGATTGCATCAACATCTAAATTTCAGTTTGGCTTTTCAGGGCTTTGGGCGAATTCAAAATCATACGACTGATCCTTACATACGTTTGAAGTACTTGCACCGTAAGTATCAGACTTTTCCACCAAGTCACATGGTTGTTCGACTTCGATTGAATTGGCGTGGTGGATGTTTGGCGACCACTGGCTGTCAGGCACTACTATTGATGTGGAATCTTCTTTTTGGATTGGTGAGCACGTATCAAATTCCCACGAGTAAGTGGGAATTTCTTGAGTGAATTCGTCGTATTGAGATTCGGTTTCCCAAGAGTATTTTGGGACATAAAAAAAATTAGCCTCCGATGTTGTTTTTGCGTCTTCATTAGGAGAGCTAGAAGACATATTTTTTTTGTTATGGAGAGGTGTAGAAGATATACACTCCATAAGGTCTATTTATAGTTGTACTTGACTATATAAATCGTCCGTATGCCGTCGGATTACGGGTTGTTTCTGATGTCGGCAATGTTTGATTGGTCAGTTGTACCGACGGATTTCCGACGGATATATGTCGTCTGAATTATTTAACGGATTTCCGACAGCTTGCAGACGGTTTCCGATGTCGGCAAAGTTTGATTGGTCAGCTGTACCGACGTATTTCTGACGGAGCTATGTCGTCACAATTATGTAACGGCTTTCCGACGGATTGTAGACGGTTTCCGATGTCGGCAAAGTTTGAGTGGCTAATAAATCATCTGCAGTCGCGGAAGGGATTGGTGGGGTCTTATGTCGGAGTGTTTAGACGGTTTTCCGACGGAAATCCGACGGATATCCGTTCTACATAAGTTTGCACATTTTTTCATTGCATTCATAACAAAATTATAACCATCAAGTCATAACACAGAAAAATTCAATTGCGTAATGGCAAACAAAGATCTGTGGAATTACTATATGCAAAACCGATCCCCCGGTCATAACCCTCTAGCCACAACTCTTGTTCCTTCAAGCCCTCCTTACGATAACTTAAATGTTACTAATGCTGAACCGACTATTTCACTCCATCCAACTCAACAATCCCAGAACCAAACGCCCGTAATACCGGGACCTGGCCAAGTTATACGGCGAGGCCTGTTTAGAAAGAGGTCTCATGATGCAAAGGTGATGCGAGGTGAAAGTTCTCAGCCACGCCAAACACAAGATTTTATTCGTGAGGTCATGAATGAGGCACCACAGGAGGACCAGGATTTTAGTAGTCCTCGGTGGACTTCTACTATCGATTACATAATCCGTGAAGGTATATATATATATATATATATATATATATATATATATATATATAATTACCGGTTTTACTTTTACAATAATGATTGTAGCTGACAAATACTAAATCTACCATTCATTTTCATGTAGGTTCTTCTAACAAAAGAAGCACACCATTCTGGACCCAGGTTGCAGAAATTAAATCCCCGCATTCACAATTTTATAAAGTCAAAAAGGTTTACGTTTTGCAACATATTTTATTAACATTTAGACATACAATTTTCCTGACAAGTATATTCTATATATTTTATTATCAGATTGTGGCTATGCTCTCTAGTTTAACCCCCAATGACGAAGGAGATTTGCTTGTAACCTTAAAAGATCCTTCAGGAAAAATCGAGGGAACCATGCACCATAACATCTTCAAGAAGGACGAGTACAGACTCACCACTGGTGTAGGTGCGGTGGTAATCCTGAAGAATGTTACCGTTTGCCGTTTTGATAGAAACCAAAACTACCTGAACATCACAGAGCGGAACATTGTTAAGGTAGATACACCATATATACATTTATAAATATTTATGGGAATGCTTAACTAAATTCGTTTTTGAAACAGATAATCGGTGTTAATTCGATTATTGCTGAATACCAACCAATGGAAGGATCTACCATCGAGGCGGAAGATGGAGGAACTACTGGGTACGAGTATGAAACAGTTTCAGACTCTGATGAAGACTAAACATCCAACTCGTCCACAAATAAGAATAATTTAATGATAACAACTTTATGTTGCTTTTATGTTCAATAATGATCCAGTATCTATTTTACGATCGTATAATGTTTTCATGTGCTATATTTCCTTTTAATGATTATGAAATATTGGTGTTATATAAGTGAAATACCTTTCAAAATATTTAATTACATAAATTGATACGCAAATCATTACAAAACAAAAGTAACTAAAATTATGAAATATTGGTGTTACATCAATTTATATATTTAATTATATAGAAAATATGATAATGTTATTTTTAATCATTATCATATATTTTATACAAATCTTATAATTCCTTTCCAAAAACCTTATAATGAAATTTAAAACCTTATCATATATTTTGAAAGGAAAAAAAAAAATCAAACCCCGTCGGAATTCCGTCTTAAAGTTCAGACGGTATTCCAACGGTTTACGTTTTAAATTAATTTTTTTTTGTTCCGAGAAATTAAAATTAAAAAATAAATGAAACACCGTCGGAATTCCGTCTGCACTTTAAGACGGAATTCCGACGGCGATAATTTATTTTTTAATTTTAATTTCTCGGAACAAAAAAAAATTAATTTAAAATCACACACTGTCGGAATACCGTCTTAAAGTTCAGACGGAATTCCGACGGTGTTTGATTTTAATTTATAGTAATAAGATTTTAAATTTGATTATAAGGTTTTTGTAAAGGAATTATAAGATTTTTTGTAAAGGAATTATAAGAGTTGTATAAAATATATGATAATGTCTACAAAATAACATCACCAATTCGAAAAATCAGACGTATTTATTCGGGGATTCAAAATTAAAAGATTTTTTTACCAAATTTATTAAGTAAACATAGATAAAATGTCTAAATAAATAAAATGCAATTGAACATTGAAAAAACTAAAGGGAACGGGAATATAGGATCGGGGATAGAATGGAACGGGATTTATTTTGACGGGAAAATATCTAAAAAAATGTAAAATTTTATATTTTAAAACAATGACAGTCGGAATTCCGTCTTAAATTCCGACGGTCTACCGACGGAAACCCTAATTTGACCAGCCGCCAAAAGACTTTGTAATCTTCGTCAACGCGGGAAAACCGTCGGCATTACCGTCGGAATTTTTAATAACCGTCGGAATGCCGTCGGGCTCTGTTATAAATCCACAGTCTTCGTCTTCCCCGGACAGATCTGCAAATAAATTTTCTTCTCCTCCGTTTCTCCGGCGATTCCTTCCCGTTTCTCCGCCGTTTCTCCGCCAAAACTGGTCCTCCGTGGTCAATCCTCACATTCTTCAACCAAATCAAAAATTATGTAAGTTTTACATAATTTTATAGATTTTTTCCAAAATTGTTGTTGAGGATTTTAGAATTTTAGAATTTTAGGGTTTATGAGGATTATAGAATGTTGAGAAATCCGAATTATTCTTGAGGATTAATAGAATGTTAAGAAATTAGGTTTGTAGAATGTTAAGAAATAAGGTTCATGAGGATTTTTGATTGTTAAGAAATTTTAGGGTTCATGAGGATAAATTATAAACCTATTTATAAATAATAAATTTTAAAACTTTAAATCCTTTAATTTAAAATTTTATAAATTTAAAAGTTATAACTTTTAAATTTTAAACCTTTAGATCCTTCAAAATTAAAAATTTTTAAACATTAATAAAACAATTTAAACCTATAAAATTTTAAACCTATTTAAAATTAATAAAATTTAAATCTTTAAATCCTTCAAATTTACTATTTTATAAATTTTAAAGTTTATAACGTTAACAATTTAAACTTTTAAATTTATAATTTTTTAACGTTAATAAAAATTGTCAAATTAATGTTCAGAATTTTAAACAATTTTTAAAAAATTAAACCTTTAAATCCTTCATATTTACAAATTTTTTAACAATTTTTAAAAAACTTTCATATTAATTTTAATAAAAAATGTTTACCAATTAAAACTTTAAACAAATTTAAACCTTTAATGCAGTTAAAGACTTAAAAAAACTAAATTTTTTACAAGTTTAAAAAATTTGGAAAATTAATGTTAATAAAAAAATTTTAACACTTAAAAAAAAAAAAAATTTAAAACTTTAAATCCTGTACATCAAACAAAATTTAAATCCATGAACTTCGGTTTCTGAATATAAAATATAAAAAATACCCAGATTACTTAAATTTAAAAATTGCAAATCACAAAACCACGTAATCCCAATTGAATTAAATTCATTTACTACAAAACTCTTCAATCCCCAATATCCTTAATTCCCATCATCCTAAATTTCCAATTAACTAAATCCCAAAATTTCAAAATCACAAATTCCTATACATTCCAAATTTCATAAATCCCGAAATATCTAAATCTTAGAATTATGGAAATCGTAGGAATTATGGGCAGTTTCATCACTCTAGAGGAGGTGGGAGTTCCAGTAGGGGAGGTCGGACTACGAGTGAGACGGTTATCCCCGAGGATAGTCCCGACTTGGAGACCCAATACATGTCTCAGCCCCCGCCTACAGCCCACTCAGCTCCCACCTCGATGACCATCGAGCAGTTTGTGGCGCAATCCGGACGTGATAGGTTGACGCGTCTACATCCAGACCCGGCACCTAACACGACCTGGTAAGTCTTATTTAAACATGTAGTGGATTTAATAATTTTAGATAAATATTTAACTAAATGTTTTAATAGGTTCCAATACTCGGGAAACGGTATTACGGGTTCTATCAACGAAATGAAGAATTCCATGCTCACTAAACTGTATCCCACATACACCGACATGCCATTGGAGGACCGGGACACTTGGTTCCGACAATTTGCGGTATGATTTTATTTTATTTTTTTCAAATATATTTTCTATATCACTCACATTTTAATTACTAATGCGGGAAAGTGGTGTTTTTTTTGCAGCAAGATTTTACGTGGGGCCCACCGCTCACATCGATGGTCCGAAAGGAATTCGACACAAAGGCTGCGAGGAAGTTCTCGTGGAAGATCAACGATTGGAAAGACTCGTGGTATAAATACGGGAAGGTGCCTAAAGTTTTCAAATATAAACAAGAGATGTGGGCTGGACTACTTCGACATTGGGAACTAGAGGCAACTCGGGCGGACTCCGAGAAACACTCCACTAACCGCAACAGCACCCGGAAGGGGAAGGGAAAGGCGACCCACAACCTCGGAGCAACGAGCAAGGCTTCAGCTGCTCAGAAAATTGTAAGTAATTTAATAATTAAAAAAAATTTTAAATTCGCTATTAAAATTGTATATGTTAACAGTTTCAGCAGACCGGTGTCTATCCTTCCAACCTTGATTTGGTCAAGGTTTCGCACACCAACAAGAAGACCGGGGAAATTCAAGACCCGCTTGCTCGTGAAATCGTGGAAGCCGTGCAGAGGCGGCAGGAGGAGTTCCTGCAATCGCAACCTATCGTGGAAGGAACTCCGGCGCCAACCGATGTTCCAGTGGAGAAGATCAACGAGTTCACGTACGAGGTTAGTAACCGTTTAACTTTTAAAGAAATTTAAACATTACTTTTAATACAAGGAAGTTATAAAATATAATTTTGTTTTTTTATCGTAGGTGACTCCCAAGACCAGAGGCCGTGTTTACGGCCTCCCTGAAGATAGTAGCTCGTCTGTTTCGACGGTTCGATATGGCGGTGCTAGCAGGTTGGAGGCGGAAAACCGAGAGCTGCACGACCGGCTTAGGCAAATGCAGGAAGAAAGAGACAGAGATAGGGCGGAGTCGGAAAAATGCTTTAAAGCGTTGGAAGATTAGATGACCGACTTCTTCCGTACCCGTAGGCCGGAATAGACATTTATTAGTTTTAAAATTTATTGTAAAACTTTAATGTACTTTTGAAACAATTTTAATTTAATTTGGGTTTTTTAAGATTTTAATTTTAATTTTTAATGATTTATTAATGATTTTAAATTATTTAAATAGTTTTAATTTTTTTTTAAAAACATACGAATTCCGTCGGTATACCCTCGGTATATCATTCCGTCGGAACACCGTCGTGCCGTTTATCCGTTGGATTTCCCTCGGTTACCTTACCCTTGGTATACCGTCGGAAATTGCTTACCGTCGGAAAGCCTTCGGAAACTACCGGATCTCCTAAACCGTCGGTATTCCGTCGTCTAATTAAGTTCCGACGGTATAATGACGGTTCTCAAACGGAAAACGGATATCCGTTTGCCGTCGGATTTCCGTTGCAACAAACAGACGGAATTCCGACGGGTATTGACTTGGTTTATTCAATGTAAAAGTTTATCAAAAGATGGTTTCGGTAACGCTTTAGTGAGAATATCAGCGACTTGTTCTTTGGTAGAGATGTGTTCAGTTGTAATTAGCCGAGCTTAAACTGCGTCACGAACTTGATGGCAATCACATTCAATATGCTTAGTTCGTTCGTGAAAAACTGGATTTGCGGCTATGTGAATCGCAGCTTGATTGTCGCAATAAAGCTTCATAGGACTCGCATGATCAAAACCAAACGTAAGAAGCAACCCTTTAAGCCATTTCAATTCACGAAGATTAAATGCCATACTTCGATACTTTGCCTCTGCGGAAGAATTAGACACGGTGTCTTGTTTCTTTGTCTTCCAGGCAATGGGAGATGTACCAAAAAAAACAACAAATGCACTAAGAGAACGTTGAGTGAGAGGACATGAAGCCCAATCAGAGTCGCAATAAGCGGTGAGAGTAAGATCACTGTCAGAGCGAAGAAGAATACCTTGTGCAGGACAACCTTTGAGATATCGAACAACTCGTAAAGCAGCTTCCCAATGAGCAACAAGAGGCGTTTGCATGAATTGGGACAGTAAATTGACAATATAGCTGAAATCTGGTCGTGTTATACTAAGATAGATAAGACGACCGACAAGTCGTCGATACTGATGCAGATTCTTTAACTTAGGACCAGTGTTGGAGGCAAGCTTATGATTGAGTTCGACAGGAACACCAACAGGTTGTGCAGTAAGAAGACCTAGTTCAGAAATAATGTCGAGAGCATATTTTCGTTGAGAAAAACAAATGCCATCCGGTCCACGAGAAACCTCGATGCCCAAGAAATACTTCAACTTACCAAGATCTTTCATGTGAAAACACTTCTTCATATAACTCTTAAACCGCTCAATTTCAGAGAGACTATTGCCAGCAATGATAAAATCGTCAACATAGACCAAAACATGAAGAACTATACCATTCCGAACAAACGAGAATAGAGAGTAGTCGGGATAACTTTGTTTGAAACCAAACTGACGCAAGGCTGTTGTTAACTTAGCAAACCAACAACGCACAGCTTGACGAAGACCGTACAAAGACTTGCGGAGACGACAAACCTTAGTAGAGTCAGATGCTTGAAAAAACGGTGGTAATTTCATATACACCTCTTCTTCTAAATCACCATGAAGAAATGCATTATGAACATCCATTTGATGGACTTCCCAATTTTTAGCAGCTGCAACGGCAAGAAGAAAGCAAACAGTGGTTAACTTGACAACCGGCGCAAATGTCTCGGTAAAATATGTGCCTTCCTCTTGAAGGTTCCCAAGGGCAACCAAGCGAGCTTTATGACGCTCCAAGGTTCCATCAGAGTGATACTTAAGTTTGTAAACCCATTTGCTACCTATCGCTCTCTTACCAGGAGGAAGAGAAACAATTTCCCAAGTATCGTTGTCTTCAAGAGCTGTGATTTCAAAGCCCATGGCTTCACGCCATTCTTTAATTAAAGTAGCTTCCTTATAACTCCTTGGTTCAGTACCAGCCGTAATTGCGGCCATAAAAACTTTGTGCATCTCGGAAAAACCATCATCAGACATATATTTAGTAATAGGATATCGAGTTTTACCTGCCGTTTTAGAAGAACTAGAAGTGGTGAGACCAGGTGAGAGCGTAGTAGGGGGTGTAACTTGTGCTTTGTTGGTCACATAATATTTAAGTAGAACAGAGGGTTTGGTCTTTCGATGCCCTCGTCCAAGTAACTATGGTAAACCAGGAGATGGAGGGGGAGAGATGTCAGGCGGTGTAGTAGGGATCACATACGGTTCGGTGGGTAACTCAATTGTATCAGTAGATGGCGTAGGGGGGATCATAGGCAGTTCAATGTGTGGCACCAAGACCGTAGAAGAAGGTGATAGGGATGAATCTATGGGGTTGTTAGTCACACCCGGTAACACCCAATCATCATCAAGAAGCTCTAATTGGGGTCTTGGTGATGAAATCGATTCTTTAGCTATATCCTCAAAAGGAAACACATCCTCTTGAAAGACGACATCGCGACTAACAAATTTGTTTTTGCTTTCAAGGTCGTACAGACGCCAACCTTTCTTTCCATGAGGGTAACCAATAAATACACAACGCTTACTTCTCATACCGAACTTGTCTTTATCACGTGCTTTATGATGTGCGTAGCATAAACACCCGAAAGTACGCAACATCGAATAAGGAGGTCGAGTACCCAACAAAACTTCATATGGAGACTTCCCTCGAAGAATCGGAGTAGGAGTCCAATTGATTAACCGAGTAGCAGTAAGTATACTTTCACCCCAAAATTTCACAGGAAGAGAAGCTTGGAAAAGACAAGCACGTGAAACGTTCAAGATGTGGCGATGTTTACGTTCGACACGTCCATTTTGTTGTGGAGTATCAACGCATGATGTTTGATGAAGAATGCCACGTTCTTGAAAAAATGATGTAAGGCACATGAATTATGTACATTTGTCGCTGCGAATAGTCTTAATTGCTTTACCAAATTGTCGTTCGCTCATAGCACAAAAATTCCGAATAAGACGTGAGACCTCTGATTTTTGAGCCATAAGAAACGTCCATACTGATCGAGAAAAATCGTCTACTATTGTCAAAAAAATAAACAGAACCACAAGAGCTCGATGTTCTATAAGGCCCCCATACATCGCAATGAACAAGTTCAAAACAATCTGTAGTTTTATTAAAACTTTCTGGAAAAACTTCACGTGTTTGTTTGGCACGAAAACAAGTATCACAACTCTTGATCAACTCTAAAGAACTAGGAGAATGATCACATTCGGTTAAAGAAAGTAAAACACCAGCAGATGGATGTCCTAATCTACGATGCCACAATACCGAGGAAGAAGAATCCTTAGCCGCTTTGTTGACACGAGCAGCACGAACACCCGTAAAGTAATACACCCCCTCATGCTGTTCACCCGCACCAATCAAACTTCTCGTAAAACAGTCCTGTAAGAAACACAAAGTATCCGTAAATATCGCAATGCAACCAGTGTGCTTAAGAAGTTTAGAAACGGAGATAAGCGTGCAATCAAAATCTGGAACATAAAGCACATTAGGAAGTGCAAAATCAGCTGTCAAGACCAGAGTCCAGGGTTTAGTTGCTCGAGAACCGGTGCCATCAGGAAAAGTCACCGCAGAAGGTACAATAGAGTGAACATCAGTTAATAATGATTCATCACCAGTCATATGGTGTTAAGCACCTGTATCAATAATCACATCATTGAGATTAGTTTTACCCGACAATTTCTCTGAAGTTTGATCAGGACGTTGAGATTGGAGCAACGAAATCAACTAAGCAATTTGATCGGTTCCTCCAGTACCACCATTGTTATTTGTCGAGACTTGAGCATTGTTGACTCTGCCACGTCCACGACCACTAGTAGGAGGAGGTCTGCCTCCACGATTGTTGTTGCCACGACCTCGAGAAGAACCACCACGACCAGAGAAGACATGAGGTGCATCTTGTCGGTTTTGTTCAAAAAACCAATCGGGATATCCATGTAACACAAAGCACTCAGTCACTTCATGTCCTTTGCGATTGCAATGAGTGCATAATAAACCGGAGCGGTCACAAAAATGAGGTGTTGAAACCGCAACAACTTGAGAAGGAGAATTTGTTTGAACAGGGAATCCAATCGCCTCTGTTTTGACTAAGTCCTTTGATCGTAAGGAGTTGAGGTTCTTTTATTCATGTATCACACGCGAATACACTTGATAGAGATTAGGCAGTGGGTCTTCATCGGTGATAGAAGAACGAAGAGTCCGAAAACGTTCATCCAAACCAAAGAGGAATTGATGAACACGATCATCTTCACGTTCTCGTGCTATGTCCGGAGCTGCCGCACAAGTATACGTTTTACTTATTTTATAGTTCTGAAGCTCTTCCCATAGCTTTGTCAATTTTCCATAATAAGCAAGAACAGGTTGTCCGTCTTGCTTACAAGCAGAGATTTCATCCCTTAGAAGTTGCTTGCGTACTCCGTTTCCAACAGAGAAGCGGATTTTAAGACTGTCCCACAGTTTGAAAGCATTGGAGACAAACAAAACTGTGGATCGAATGGTCAGATTGATGGATGTTCGTATCCAACCAATAATCATAGAATTTGCGGCTAACCATGAAGATAACTCAGGATCCGAAGCTGGCTTTGGAATAAAACCATCGATGAATCCAAGTTTTTGCTTTGCTTGAAGAGAATTACAAAGCTCGGTAGACCACTCGGGGTAATTGGTTTCGTTGAGAATCATAAGAGTTATTGAGGCTCCAGGATTATCTGATGCGTTGAGGAGGTATGGGGATGGTGGTACATGAGCGGAAGTGGTGGAAGGAATGATGGAAGAAGAGGTAGATGAATCGGTAGTCATAATTGATTGTTAAATTTGATACGGCAGCGGCTTTGGATAAGCGGTGGCGGTAGAATAGAGAAAACGACGGCGGCGGTGGTGAGAATTGATATATCATGGTTTTTACCCATTTTCAACCATGATATAAGTCCATGTTTTAGAGTCTTTTGGTGTTTTCTATGTGTTTTTAGAGTCTTTACAGGAACTAGACAGATTGGAGCAGAAAAGATGTTTACTGGAAGTTTTGGAGCATTGCGGAATGGAGTGTCAAAAAGTCAAAATCTGCCAACAGAGCCAGCGTCGATCGACAGAGATTTGCGTCGATCGACAGGAGGTCTGACGAGATAAGAAGATTTTCCAGAGAGTGTCGTGTCGATCGACAGGCATTCTGTGTCGATCGACAGACAGGTCTGACGAGCCAAAAAGCCCAAATTGAAGATTTCCGTTTTTGCGAAGGAATTCCAGATGTTTACTTTTCTTTTATAGTCGGTTTGGAACCTTTATAAATACGTTTTTAGGCCATTATTTAGGCTTCATGCTTTATTTTACTTAACTCTTTGATATATCTTTTAATAAAAACATGTTTTCATCATTGGATATGTCTGAGTAGTTTCCCTGTTAGGTTTAGGGATTTTCAAAAGGTTGTTGATGATTTGCTAGATCTGATCATAATTGTTTAGGATTAATATCATTAGAAATTTTTCATCTTAACTTGTTCTTATTGCTGATTCTTGATTAGCTACCTTGAATCTGATCTAGGGTTTATTAATAGAAACGACAGTTTGATTGATAACCTGAACTAGTTTTTGATGAGCAAAATTCCTATTCGCAAAGGGATTTGGCTTAGGGTTTTGTGAACAATTGAACCTGAAACTAATGCTTGTTTAGATTCATAGGATTCGCAAAGGAATTTGGTTTTCTTGGATTTATTCATAGATGACATTCGCAGCGGAAGCTGGTTTATTTTACTTTCGTGTTCATGTTTAGGAACTGAGCTTCATAAATCCTATTGCTAATTGATCATCTGCATATCTAATTCCCCTGAGATTTCCCTGTGCCTAGCGCTTTTCTCTATTGATTCTCACAACTATTTTAATTGCTTTTGTTTACTTCCATTCTCATAATTCTGCTTAGCATAATCTGAACCTGGCAATCTATTGTGTTTTCCTGATTCCCTGTGGATTCGATCCTAAAGTACTATAACTGATCTCTTAATTTGAGAGAGTTTAGCTCTAGGTTAATTTGAGCATATCAAATTTTGGCGCCGTTGCCGGGGAAACATAACCATTAGATTTATTTTATTAGGATTTTGTCTAGGTTTTATTTTTCTTTTTGCTTTGCTAGTTTCTTTTTGTTTTGTGTTTCATGTACATGCGAAACCGCAATACCAGGAGCAATCAGGACGAGGAACTAGTGGAATACAATCTTCAGGAACTTGCGCTTTTGGAACGTGAGAATAGGAGAGCAGCAAGGATGGCTGCTCAAGAACAGCTTATACTGATTCCTGGAGAAGATGGAGTTCTGCGTGATCCGGCAGGGCTGAGATACAACAGAGAAGGAAAGAGGATCGATGACGATGGCAATCTGATCGTCGAAGAGAATCAGGCGATTCAGGACGAAATTGTTGACCATGACGAAGCACGTGTCGATCGACACCAGCTAGCTCCTGTCGCTCGACACGTTCAAGACTTGGGTGTCGCTCGACACCAACCCCCTGGTGTCGATCGACACCATGTACAGAATCGCCAAAACGTTTTGAGGAAGGAGATGAACGCCGCGCAAGGCCACACTTTAGCAGACTTCAACAGGCCTGACCAGTTCTATGCGATTCGTCCACCTGCTTTCCAGAGGAATGATTTTGAGCTGAAGCCTGCTTACTTCTCACTAGTAGCTCAACATCCCTTCCATGGCCTTCCTCATGAGCATCCGATGGATCACATCGAGAATTTTGAAGATTTAGCTTCTAGCATCAAGGCTCAAGGAGTGTCTAGCGATTATCTCTTCTGCAAGCTATTCACATACTCTCTTAGTGGGGATGCTTCTTACTGGCTGAAGCAGCTTGAGCCTGGGTCGCTTACTACTTGGGAGGACACAAAGAACACATTCCTGAACAACTTCTTTGATGATGCGAGATCAGAAGAGCTAAAGACGAAGATTACTTCTTTCAGGCAGGGTCCTACAGAAGCTTTCAAGGCTGTGTGGACGCGACTTAAGTCCTATCAAAGGACTGTCCTCACCATGGCTTCACAGATGTTCAGTTGCTAGGCATATTTTACAGAGGAGTGGACTGGCGATATCAGATGGCACTAGATGCAGCGAGTAGTGGTAACTTCAATACCAACTACCCAGCAGACGCGATCACTCTCATCGAGAACTTGGCTTCTAGCAACTGTACGAAGAATGTTGATTTTGAGAGGAAGCAGATGAGTGAGAACAAGGATGGTGGGAAGCACCTAGCTGAGATGAACGCAAAGCTGGATTCCATGAAGAGTATCCTTATGGGAAAGAATTGGTCTAGGGAGTTGAGACAGCAGAAGAAGATGTGAACTACATCAACCAAGCCGGATTTCAGAAGTATGGGAATCAGCAAGGCTATCAGAAGCCCTTCCAGAGCAACAACTTCAACAGAAGCTATGGTTCATCATCTTATCAGAAACCCCCTGAGCAGGACAATGAAGTGAAAGCTATGCTTGCGCAACTCCTAGAGGGACAGCAGAAGTAGGAAGTTACTTTCAATGGAAAGCTGGACTCCGTCTACCAAGATCTTAATGGGAAATTCGAGTCGTTAAGCACACACGTCAAGAAGCTGGATGTTCAGGTCGCCCAAACTGCTAGTACCGTCAAGCGACAAGAAGGATTTCTACCGGCGAAGACCGATGCAAACCCAAGGAATGTTTGCAATGCCGTTCAAACTGAAACGGAGGATTATTTTGCGGAGTTCGATGAAATTTTTGGAACAGAGGAGACAGTGTCGATCGACACTGTTCCTGCGTGTCGATCGACACGTGAAGAAAGGACCGAATCGCTCGACGCTCATCTCGACGCAGAACCAAAAAATCTTCCAGAGGCATCTGTGTCGATCGACAAAGATGGTTGTCGATCGACACGGGTCGCGAGTCGATCCCCAGAAATTCCAATGACTCTTATGTCGATCGACACTCCTGTGGTTGTCGATCGACATGTTGCTCAATCCGAACCATCTCTTCAAGAAGCCTCTCCGATCATCGAAGAAACGGTCTATAAGCCTAAGCTGCCCTTTCCCAGAACTAGGAAGTCCAAGCAAGAAGCCGAGGAAGCAATTTGCACGAGAATGATTGAAAAGATCATGGTTGAGATGCCCCTAGTGGATGCTATCAAGCTTTATCCTGCGCTTCGAAGATATGTCAAGTGGCTTGCAGCGAATGGTATTAGTCCTGAGGAAGGAGTACTGCTGACCAGAGACATCAGAGAGATTCCCTTGAATACTACTCCAGTACCTAAGAAGAAGAAGAAGGACGTGGTAGTCTCAGAGGAAGTCAGCGCCATGATCCAGAGCAGGATACCAGTAAAGCTTCCAGATCCAGGCAACTTCGTGCTTAATTGCTCAATTTTAACAGGGCAGTTTCCTCATTCTCTTTGTGATTTGGGGTCTAGTATTAATTTGATGCCACTTTCTGTTGCTTTTAAGCTTGGTCTGACTGATTTCAGGACGACAAGGATGTCTATTCTGCTAGTTGATCGATCCAGGAGATTCCCAAAAGGAATTCTTGAAGATGTGCCTATCCGAAATCAGGACTGCTTAATCACTACAGGCTTTGTGGTTTTGGAGTACGACGAAGAACCTCAGGATCCTATTATACTAGGAAGGCCATTTTTAGCAACAGTTGGCGCTCAAATCGATGTGCGGAAGGGAAGATCAAGCTTGATCTAGGTGATGTGCTCCTGGACTTTGACATGGATAAGACGCGAAGAAAACCCACCATAGATGGTCAAGCTTTTTCTGTAGATACTTCAGAGGAAGAAGAGTTGATCAAGGGACTTTCATAAGACATTCCTCCTAAGATTGACGAAGATTTAGTCGTTTCTGAGCCATCTCCTCAGTTACCTCTTGAAGAGCCCTGGTGTGAACCTCCTTTACTTAATTTTATTTCTTCTGATTTCATTAAAGTTGAAAAAGCGGTGTCGCGCTCATGCAAGCATCGAGTTCCTAGAAAGCTTGGTTTTTCTAATGAATTTGCAGGACAAAGAAAAGAAGAGGTTAAGCCTAAGAGGAGTTCAAAGCCATTCGCGAAAATGAGAATCATCATTCCTCCAGCGGTAAAAGAGAAAGGAGAAGCAGTTGTTCATAGGATGGTGCAGAAGACACAGAAGCTCTTTCCTGGAATCATTCCATGGAAGAGTGCAGATCCTCCAGACATCTAAGTTCCTTGTCATAGTCAAGCTAACAGACTAAAAACAAGCGCTTAATGGGAGGCAACCCATTTGTGAGTTTTATATTTATGTTTTCTTTTTATTTTCTTTTACAATTTTATGTTTGGTGTGTTTTTGGTTTTGATTTTTAGGAGATAAAAACGTAAGGATGAACTTCAGGAGCTTCTGTCGAGCGACACGAGTGATCCATTGCTCGACACTTGCAAAAATTCGATGGTGTCGATCGACATCATTGACAGTGTCGATCGACACCCCCTCCAGGTTACGTTTTCCTTTTCAAAATTTTGATTCCTTCTGTTTTCTATCTATTTTATTCACCGATCTTAGGCTTAATAACACTAGGGACAGTCTCGTTTAAGTCTGGAGGAGGTAGTTGCTAATTATTGTGTTTTCTTTTGAGTTTTTATGGTGTTTATTTTAAAAAAAAAAAATTTTGTTTTATTCGGGTCGAAACTCCCCTTCCAACTTACTTTGAACAGCACTCAAGGACCATATCCAATGCAAGTTGGCTGGTTTTACTGAGGTGGGTAACTGGAAGTGGATCGGTTTAACGGAGCGAGTTCAGATTTCTGGAGAATGCCAGAAAAGATGTCAAAGACCCCGCCCCTAATGAATCTCTAATTTCTTGTCAAGGGCATTGGTAACCGCAAGACTTGATTCAGCTTCCAAACACTTGAAAGCGAGGACGGACCGCTCTTGAAACTTCTTCCCGAATGACGAGTACAACTGTCCTAGATCGAAAAAAGAAAAAGCCTCATGACCCTGTCTCCACAAGAACACCAGTAATGAGAGCTGATCTATTGATCATAGAGATGCCAAGGAAATAAAAAAAAATAAAAAAAAAAGTCTACAGAAAAGGTCAAGCATGCCACAATAAAACGCTCAAGCTTTGGTGGTAAAGGACCCTCTGCTGAGGTACCCGCCATCACAAAAAAATTCAATCATCAAACGCATTGCATCTCTATGATATCCTTAATTGGATACAGTTTCAGAGGGAAGAGAGAGGGTGAAACGCAGGAAAGTGTTAAAGGAAGTGAAAGAATCTAGAAGGTCCAGCGATCGATATTCCCTCGATGAGACCGCACCCAATTAAACTAAAGGGGTTTGCGACTGAAAGTCTGAGTTTCTCTAAGGGGTTTGGATTCAATCTGGAGGACTGCTATACTTCTAGGGAAACATCAAAGTATCACCGGATGGCTTTGCAAAGGTATGTGGTTCCTAAAGGAGTGATAACACTGTTTTGCTTAGGGACAAGCAAAAAGCTAAGTCTGGGGGAGCTGATATATCATGGTTTTTACCCGTTTTCAACCATGATATAAGTCCATGTTTTAGAGTCTTTTGGTGTTTTCTATGTGTTTTTAGAGTCTTTACAGGAACTAGACCGATTGGAGCAGAAAAGATGTTTACTGGAAGTTTTGGAGCATTGCGGAATGGAGAGTCAAAAAGTCAAAATCTGCCAGCAGAGCCAGCGTCGATCGACAGAGATTTGCGTCGATCGACAGGAGGTCTGACGAGATAAGAAGATTTTCCAGAGAGTGTCGTGTCGATCGACAGGCATTCTGTGTCGATCGACAGACAGGTCTGACGAGCCAAAAAGCCCAAATTGAAGATTTCCGTTTTTGCGAAGGAATTCCAGATGTTTACTTTTCTTTTATAGTCGGTTTGGAACCTTTATAAATACGTTTTTAGGCCATTATTTAGGCTTCATGCTTTATTTTACTTAACTCTTTGATATATCTTTTAATAAAAACATGTTTTCATCATTGGATATGTCTGAGTAGTTTCCCTGTTAGGTTTAGGGATTTTCAAAAGGTTGTTGATGATTTGCTAGATCTGATCATAATTGTTTAGGATTAATATCATTAGAAATTCTTCATCTTAACTTGTTCTTATTGCTGATTCTTGATTAGCTACCTTGAATCTGATCTAGGGTTTATTAATAGAAACGACAGTTTGATTGATAACTTGAACTAGTTTTTGATGAGCAAAATTCCTATTCGCAAAGGGATTTAGCTTAGGGTTTTGTGAACAATTGAACCTGAAACTAATGCTTGTTTAGATTCATAGGATTCGCAAAGAAATTTGGTTTTCTTGGATTTATTCATAGATAACATTCGCAGCGGAAGCTGGTTTGTTTTACTTTCGTGTTCATGTTTAGGAACTGAGCTTCATAAATCCTATTGCTAATTGATCATCTGCATATCTGATTCCCCTGAGATTTCCCTGTGCCTAGCGCTTTTCTCTATTGATTCTCACAACTGTTTTAATTGCTTTTGTTTACTCGCATTCTCATAATTCTGCTTAGCATAATCTGAACCTGGTAATCTATTGTGTTTTCCTGATTCCCTGTGGATTCGATCCTAAAGTACTATAACTGATCTCTTAATTTGAGAGAGTTTAGCTCTAGGTTAATTTGAGCATATCAAGAATCACGACGGGGGCCAAAAAGAGAGGAAACAAAAAATTAGGTTTAGGTCAAAGAATCTTATGCTCTGATACCATGAAATATAATGTATTGACTTGGTTTATTCAATGTACAATGTGAGGTATTTATACAACTTGGTGTTTCCAATTTTCTACGATGTTTCCATATGTGATAATATCAAATCTAGGATTTATATGTATCATTTCCTAATAGTTATTGACCAGGAAAAACCAGAGATAAAAACCGATAGCGATAGCGATACTGATTCTGATAGCAATAGCGAACCCTCCGATCCATCTAGAAGATTTTGTATAATCTATCTCCGACATCTTCAAAGGAACCACTAGCTGCACTCACTCTTACTGCAACGAGTGCACCATCCGTTACGTGGAGACCAAGATCCAAGAAAACGCATCGAGGATCAAATGCCCTGAAGTGGAATGCACGCAACTTATAGAGCCCTACACTTGTCGTGATCTGATCCCAAAGGACGTTTACGAGCGTTGGGACAAAATCCTGTGCGAGTGTTTGATTGTCTCGTGGGACAAACACTACTGTCCGTTCGAAGGCTGTTCTGCGATGATGGTCGTTGACGATGAAGATGATGAGGCTAACGTGACGCAGACCGAGTGTCCTTCTTGTCACAGACTGTTTTGCGCTCAATGTCATGTGGCGTGGCACGCAGGGATCGCGTGCGAGGAGTTACAGAGATTTGGGAATACAAAGAAGAAGAGTAGTGAGGAAGAAGATGCTAAGTTAGTTAAAATGGCTACGAGTAAGCAGTGGAGAAAGTGTCCTAATTGCAAGTACTATGTTGAGAAATCCACTGGTTGCAAGCATATAAGCTGCAGGTTAGTATTTTACAATAACGTATAACAATGACATGTAAAACAAAAACAAAAATTAAATGTAACTTTTCGTGATAATTTTGTTTGTTGGATTATTTCGTAGGTGTGGATTTGAGTTTTGCTATGGTTGTGGATCAAGGTGGAGTCATCTTCACATATGTCAGAATATTCCTCTTACTCAAAGGTTTATGCGTATTTTTTGAATTTTTGTTTTACAATTTAGGTTTTTTATTTAAAATAATCTTATTCACATTTAAAAAAATAAAGTTATGTCGGGATCGGATGTTTCAGTTAATTAAATATTTATTGAAAGTAGGGTTTAGACGGCCAAAATATATCGAAATTAAAGTTATTGATATCACAACGACTTGTTGCCATTGGCAATATGGACCTGAAAATCACAGGCCTAAAAATATATATTGTGGCCCTTTCATATTTTGTGCCGGTATCAACATCAGTTTCTTCTTAACATACTCTATATGGTAATGCTTTCTTAAAAAAAAAACATACTCTATATGTTAGATGATACGGAAACTATTATATGTTTGGATATTTTTTTTTGTTAAAGCTTATATGTTTGGATATATTAACACTGTTTCGTTAACTTTAACTCAACAAACCCCGCCTTGATTGAACGAGTTGATTCCCGCAAGGTGAATATATTTAAATGCTCTGGTGAGTTCGAATCACAATCGCAATGCTCACTCTAAAGCTTTCATATCTTAACTACCAAAGGCAGCAGCATAAAACAAAAGATATCACGATCGCGACTATCTTAGAATTTATTAGACCATCTTTAAATCAGTCCAAATATATAATGTCAATGTCCATGTACAAACAAGTATTATCATATAAATATAAGAACATTGTTTTGTAATCTTGAGAGTTGCCTCAAACAACTCTCCTCAACTCTCCTCATCTGTTTAGAAAGAAAAAAAACTCTCCTTCATCAGATGATATAAATCAAAACACTAGCTAGTAATCTTGATGTTCTTCAAATTAGTCCGTCTCTTCTCTTTATTTTCTAACACAATAAAGAGCTATTTCAATTTCTATGTATTTTATATTTTCCAGTAAACTCATTAATCCACCAGAATGGACAAAGCGACAAACAGAAGCGGTCAAAAAGCTAAAGCTAGAGATACAGAAGATGGTAAGCTACCACCTTTACATATTCGTCGTTTTCCATTTATTTCTTCGAATAATATTGCTCCCCAATATTTGTCGCTTGCATTAGCGTGAAGAATAAAAAGTTTGAACACATGAGCATAAAAAGTTTGTTTTGACTTTGCTCTCAGAATTGAGCTTGAAAATTTGATGGGGAAAACATGTATACGAAATTTAATTACTTTGAATTGTAAATATATGATTTTTTTGAGACACGTATATCATATATATTATTACTAGATTAGGACCAACGTGAATACACGGGTAAAAGTGTTTAAAATTATTGATATAAATATTTAAATTCTAATTTGCAACCCGCTGAATTACCAAAAAGATTTTGAAATAGTAGTATTTAAGCATGGAGTTTAAACCTTGAAGATCAATTTATATCTTAATTCTCATTTCTTAATTCATATCATGCGAATTCAAAAATATATATAACCGAAATATTCAAATAATATTCTTAATAAAAAAGAAAGGAATTATATTCTTACCCATTTTGAATATATTAGATATGTAATAAAATTATAAAAACAATTCAAATAATAGAGTTAAATAAAATAAAAATTCATTACATTCACTAAAGATCTATAGATAAATAATCTTATTAAAGACTCATAGAAAAATATTTTATAAAGAATTTGTTAACATCACATATAAATCCATGATTGATAAATCTTATCGGGTCTTTTAATTCTCATAGAGATTCATAGTCACACATTATGAACATGCTTTAATCTTCTTAATACAGTCATGGGTTGAAGATTTTCATTTTATTTTATATCATCATTTGTTTTTTTTTATTTGTCTTAACTGAAATTTATATTCTCTCTATTTTTTACGGTTTATGTTCTCTCTATTTTCTATATTATATTTTTATAATTAGTTTAGACTACTACATTTTTCCCCATAATTCGGTTAAACTGTTAAAATTTTCTTCTTTTATTTAGTTAATTGTTAACTATTAGGAATTTTCCTTTTTTCTATTAGTTTGGACTATTAGAAGTTTTTCATTTTTATTTTTAAATTTGTTTTAATTAAATTTAAGTTTTAATACATGTCATCATTCGATCAATCTTAGACACATGTCATGATCTCGTGAGTTACAATTTCGTTTACGTGTCGAGTTCTCGTCGACCGGCTTCTCTTTTATATAATAAGATAAGAGAAGATTACCTATACATTCGATTATCAACCATATTCTCATGATTATCATGTACTATAACTCTTTTCTCATAAATCTATGGAAGTTCAATATATATACGTAACAAATTAATTGATGAAAAATAATTTAAGTAAAATGTGAAAGGTTTCTTTGTTTTGTTTCTAGGAGTAACCAAAAGACATTTGACTACAATTCAATCTCTTAAGATTTCATATTCCAAGGGTTAATTAATCTTCATTGAAAACTAACTAATCCTATGCAATTAACCAACAAAAGACCCTTCGAAATCAACATCCAACGCCATTATTTAACGTGAATAAACCTACTTCCACTCAAAACAAAAGAAAATAAAAAATAGAACAAGAAGATACGATGAATGATGGATCATCGTCATCATCAAACACAAAGATGGACGTGGATGTGTTGGTGGATGAGTCCTACTTCGCTGCTTTATTCGATTACGAAGAACTTTTCCCAATCTCCGACGAGACCTACGCAACGGAGCTTCATCTCCAAGAAGCTCTCTTCTCTTCCTTGATCGCTCCAAAGGTAGAGATCAATCACCATCCCCAAGTGATCCACAGGCATCTTGCAACGCAGATCAAACAAGAACCAAAGATCAAGATCGAGAACGAATCCTCGGAACCACCTAGAAGGTTCTGCATGATTTGCATGGACGAAAAACCTACCTCCGACATTTTCCGAGGAACCACCACATGCACTCACTCCTACTGCACCGAGTGCACCATCCGTTACGTGGCTACAAAGATCAAAGAAAACTCATCAAGGATCAAATGCCCTGACGTGGAGTGCACGCGACTCATAGAGCCCTACACGTGTCGTGATCTGATCCCAAAGGACGTGTTCGAGCGTTGGGAGAAAATCTTGTGCGAGTCATTGATTTCTTCTTGGGACAAACACTATTGTCCGTTCAAAGACTGTTCGGCTATGATGGTCGTTGACGATGGAAATAATGCTAACGTGACGCAGACCGAGTGTCCTTCTTGTCACAGATTGTTCTGCGTGCAGTGTAAGGTGACATGGCACGCGGGGATTGGATGTGAGGAGTTCCAAAGATTCGGGAACACGAAGAAGAATAGTGATGAAGAAGATGCTATGTTGATTCAGATGGCTAAGAACAAGCAGTGGAGACGATGTCCTAGTTGCAAATTCTACGTCGATAAAGTCGATGGCTGTTTGCATATAAGTTGCAGGTCAGTGTTTTTTAATTTATTACAAATCATTTTGTTAGGAATTGTTTTAAGTAAATTATTTCGTTTTTATTTCCTTTTGGATTATTTTGTAGGTGTGGTTTTCAGTTTTGCTATGGTTGTGGATCGGCGTGGGGTTCTCATCACGCATGTCGACTCTAAAAGACAATCTCTGCGAGACATGATTGATTTCTGTGTTTTAGAACTTTTTTTTATTTCTATTTTCTTATAATAATTTTATTATGTCTGTATTCAACTTTAATTTTATTAACCAAATTTAAAGATTACTGACGTGGACCACATTCTTAAATGCCACAATATTTATTTGCCAAATCAGAAAACAAAGTTTTAACCACATATACCAAAATCCATCGACCAAAAAGTCCTAAAAACGACTAAAAAGTCCTAATTAACTGTGATTTAGAAAAAAATGAAAAAGAAAAGAAAATCAGATATGTTTTTTAGTGATTTGTCTTGTAGTGATTTGTTTTTTAGTGATTTAATTTATATAAAATTAATCTAATAAAAAGAGTTATAAAAAAAATTTGGACAAATAAAATTTGTCTCTTTTTCCCTATTAGATCTCGGGATTTGATTCACAAAATCTTCTTACTTTGAACAACTAGTGGTAATGAGTGGTAATGTAGATGATACTTTGAACAACTAGTATAACTGATACAAATAAATGTGTAACGCCCGTGAAGGAGGATTAAAAATACTAATTTTGGGTTAAATTGATCAATTTGAATGTTCAGGATACTTTCAGAGGGGTTTTCTGATTGTTTCGCAAGTTTTCAGCCGTATATGTAAATATCCAATAGTTGAGGGATTAAACTGCAAAGCGAAGATTAAGCAGTTATGAGGAGCATAATATCGTGGGATTCTATATTGCCAACCAAATCCGCATATCTCTACCCTAATATGTCGTATTTATATAATTTGAAGAGAAGTCCGGTGAGTTTGTAGAGTTTTAGTCGAATTTTCGTGTTGGAATCTTTCCGGTTGTTGAGGTCATATTTTTATGGTTGGTTGTAGGTTAATCGATCACTGGGGTTGCTAGTTTTCTGTTTCTAAGTTTGTTTCAAGGTTCATTGAAGCTTTGGGTAAGTTTCATCCATCTTTTCTCTCTTTTTCTCTATGGAAGTGAGCTCTAAGCTCTTTAATGGTGAATTTTATCTCATGAAGAGTTGGTGTGTTTTGTTTACCTTTCTAGAAACTTCTCGATCTCACGAATCCAGCGCTGTTTACCAATTGAAGATTGGAGGTCGGAGTTGATCGAATTTCGATCGGTAAGTTCGCTAACTTTTGAGATTGTTATCTTAATTGGGTTTGTATCCAACCGGTTCTTAAGGGTTTTAGGCCGGTTTTGGGTTTCTGAAACAACGTTTAGTCTTTAGTGATCGCTCGAAATTCATTTGTGATTTGGTCATATTTTTACTTTTGAACCGGGTGAAATTTGGACTTGTTCTCTAAGTTTTAAATCGGTTTTAAGGAAACCGATTTCATATTCAGATTGGTCTAGTTAAAATCTTTCTGATGGTATGCTAATCATATTTTTGTGACCAACGGATTATTTTAGGTGAATTATTTGGTGTTTGAGAGCGTGTGTGGAAGTTCGTATGTACGCGAATTTTCTCGATAAGGTGAGTGCGCGACCGTAGGTTCGTATATGCCAGAAATCGAGTAATTCATTGATTTAGGTGTTTCCGTTGTGAAATCGTGTTTGTTTGTGTGGTTCCTTGTGATACTCTTGTTGTTGAAACGTCGATCGACACCGTGCGATGTGTGGATCGACACCCTGTTATTTCATGCATTTAACGTTTTAAATTAACTGTTGCTTGGTTTATTGTTTATGCGTACTTAGCCTGTAGACAGGAGGACCGTCTCACTAAGTATTTGTTAAATACTTACGCAACTCTTATTCCCATGTGTTGCAGGTAAAAGAAATGTGTGATCGCGAACAAATACTTACGCAACTCTTATTCCCATGTGTTGCAGGTAAAAGAAATGTGTGATCGCGAAATCAAGGTCGGTGAAGAGGATGATAGGGTGTTGTTTAATCGTTTAGTTCTAGTGAACATGGATGTTTAGGTTGCTAGTTTACTTTTAAGGATTATGAGTTTTGCTGGAATTGAATTGTTGGAATCGATAATTGTTTTACTGGTTATTGAATTATTGTTTGAGAATTTCCGCATTGTTAGTTTTAGACTAGCCGTTGAGAGTTAGTATTTATGTGAATGTTAACTCGGGCTAATAAATTTTAAAAAAAAAATGTTGGTTGTTTCAAAATGAGTGGTAATGTAGTTTTTTTATTTCATATTTTTAGGAGACAATGAACACAAGCATATTTTTAATTATAGATGATATTGTTAAAGAAAGAAGATGATATGGTTGGATTTCAAGAGAAATCGCATGTACAATGTATTGTTTAATATATTATCTATAACAGAGATAACATTTTCGATGTTAGCAGATAGTATATGCAAAAAGTGGAGATAGATCAACTACAGAAGAACTGAAATTGAGTTCACACCAACGGCCATGAAACATTCGAAGCTTACATAGTGTAATGGTATAACTATTTTTTTTTTCAATTTACTACGGTTAATATTTTAATTTTATCATACAATCTAAAATTTTTAAAAGTGTTTTTGCAATTCAAAGTAAAATTACTAGAAAAACTAATATATATAATATAAATCAATTTTTATTAATCATTTATGCATGTCATATTTTATTTTGCCAAGAACAACTTATACTTTTAAGAAGAGTTTTATAATGTTATCTATGTTGTCATGCAAAAATTCACAGAAAACGTGGTGTTGCACACATTATTGCATGGAAACATAAAAAATGTGTAGCAAATTCCAAATATCACTTGTACAACTGAAAATTTGTTTTTCGTAACATAGTATAATTAAATAAATTAAGAAATCCCCAAAAGTACTACTATGAACAATTTAGTATAGTTTTTTTTTTTGTCAACAACAATTTAGTATAGTTAATATTTTAATTTTATAATGTAACTTAAAATTTTGAAAACGTGTTTTTGCAACTTAAAAGTAAAACTACTAGAGAAACTAGTATGTATAATATAAATAAAATTTTCGTAATCGTTTATACATGTTATATTGATTTTGCCATGAATCACCTTATACTTTTAAGAAGAGCTCCTTATATAATGTTATCTATCTTGTCATGCAAAAATTCATAGAAAAGGTGGTGTTGCACATATTATTGCATGGAAACATAGGAAATGTGTAACATATTCCAAATATCACATGTACAACTGAAAATTTGTTTTTCTTAACATGGTATAACTAAATAAATTGATAAATCCCCAAAAGTATACTATGAACAAATCTGTAACACTCATATACTAGGGTACTACTACAAGTAAACTAACACCGCACATGTGTAAAATACACTTAAATAACAGCACACATGTGTTAAATATGTCATGGAAACAATGGCATACGGTCTAATTTGGTTGGGTTGACCCAATTTTATTTATTATCCTATTTTTAGTTGATATATATTTTTTTAATTCAAATAAATATCCTAAATTAACTTTTCTATTCTTTCATACATATAATTTTGTAGATATACATATGACCTCAGTTATAGTTTAAAAAATCCAGCTGTACAAAAAAATTGAGTACCCAATTAAACCATACAACAAAAGTATAAACTAAAAGGAATGCCTAGTTTCTTTAATTCAAAGGAGAATAGGTAAATTTCATGAAAAATGTACATACAATTACGATGAGGCAATCATAAAGACAAAAGAAGAATGAAATTAACTTCCTAGATAACATTAAGATGACATTGAAACCAAAACACAACAATATAAATCAAATAAGAAGAAGCCAAAGCATGATTCATACCGAATAATGCAATGAAAATTAGAACAACACAAAGGTAAAGGGACTGTTGAGTTGGATGGCATAAACATATAGAGATTGAAGCCACCAGGGAAGATGACGAAGACAATACCGCCTTTTATATGCTTGTGCACACTGCACAATCCTCTGTAAGTCATGATTGTCGCTTTTAGAACCGATGACTCATCCATGATCTTCTCGCGAGACCCAATTCAGTGGTAGTGATTCGAAATCGGTGACGACCTAGATGAAGAAGACAACGGAAGAAGTGATTAAAACCATAGGATTTTGATGGAATGGAAAGACGGTGAAAACGAATCAATCGCTGGATATCTCGACAGAATTGTGCTTCTCTCTCAAAGCTCTTTCCCTTACTTCATGTTTGTCACCATTGAAGCATATAGTCTCTTCCGTGGCTTAATCCTTCTCTCTCTCTCTCTCTCTCTCTCTCTCTCTCTCTCTCTCTCTCTCTCTCTCTCTCTCTCTCTCTCTCTCTCTCTCTCTCTCTCTCTCAATCGTTATCATCGCTTACCTCTTCGTTTCCGAAGCCATCGGAATCCAAATCCTCATCTACATCTTCTTCGCCATAATCAAAATCCGCGACAACGAATTATTTTCTCGCGTTGTTCT
Organism: Draba incana; assembly: GCA_963576765.1. Classification (NCBI taxonomy): domain Eukaryota; kingdom Viridiplantae; phylum Streptophyta; class Magnoliopsida; order Brassicales; family Brassicaceae; genus Draba; species Draba incana. The sequence goes on from OY755213.1 coordinate 22,556,483, forward strand.
TCTCCGGTAACAAATTAAACAACCAAGTTTTTTTTATATAATAATTAATCCGAATTAAAAATCATAATTATTAATTCTCAATGATTAATTCCAACAATAAAACAACCTAATCAATTCTAAATCAATTTAATCAAATAAATCAATTTAAATCAAATGAAAATCACATAATCAAATCCAACCAATAATTCCAATAAATCAATTTAAATCAAATAAATCAATTCTAATTCAATAACACAATTCAACATTTCTAGCAACCTAAACACTAGGTTCTACTAAATTGCAAACTCATAAAACAACCTAATCATCCTCTTCCTACGTCATGATTCCGCGATCACACATTCTTTTACCTGCAACACATGGAACAAAGAATTGCGTGAGTATTATTACAAATACTCAGTGAGACGGTCATATCATCTACGACGTATCACTCAGGCTCAATAGAAATAATAAAAATGTCAGGACAACACACAACAATACAGCAATAACAACAACAATCGACAAAACAACGATTCACAAACAAAACACACTCAGAAGTCTCTGGTGTCGATCGACACCATTGCTTGGTGTCGATCGTCACCAAACAACTTGTGTCGATCGACACCTGTCACTAAAAACGTCCGGATTGAGCCGTCTCCTCTCTGGCTCAATCGCGAACAGCGACAATCGATCCACCTGCACCAAAACAACAACAACACAATCCACGAGCATATATCACAGAGAAAAACAGATTAACAATCAATCAATTCCACAAAAACGCATTATTTTTAATCCAAAACGTCCATAAGCCATGGTCACGCACTCACCTTAGCTTTTCGGGGATTAGAAATCAATCAACAACGCAACCAGCACTAATCACAACCTCAACTAGACCAAAAGCCACTATTTAATTTTCTCTATCCCTAAACTCAACATAAGATTTTCCCTAAATCAAATTAGGACATTCTGAAAAACAGAACCGACGCGCTGACTTTGAATCAACATTGAGGACAAACCTTACCTCAGAATAACGATCGGAAAAATGATTTGGAAACTAGACACAGAGAGATTTTCAACGACATATATAGATCATCTCCTAACTCCCTCTGGAGCTCTGACCAAACGCCCTCAAAGTTGTATGATCACAGACCTAATTCTGCACAGATCTCTCTCACGAAAACAAAGATATCTCTTAGAATACACATCCGATTGACAAAACGATTTGCCTCATGGCTAGCTAAGAGAAAGGAGAACTTACCTAGTAAATTGCATTCTGATCCGCTCTGATCCTCATGTCTGTTTATCTCCTCTACCAAACGGATAAAGTTGCCTCCTTCTCACCAAAAATAAATTATCTCTTCTCATCCTCCCCAAAACTCTCTCAAACACTCAAACTTTCTGATTTTTCCTCTAGAATACGGCTGCTCACAAGCACAAGGTTTTTATAGACGAGACCGCACCAAAACAGACATTTAATTGAACCAAACCGGTTCCGCATAACATGGTGTCGATCGACACCCATAATCTAAGATGGTTTAGGTCACCAATATAAATGGTTTGTGGATGTTACAAAAAATCTCTCCGATCTTTAAGAATCTACGGTTTGGATTTTGATTAGAATTGATCGATTTTGATTTTGTTTTCGAATTGGGGGATAGTTTTGTGGTATTTTGAAGAAACTTAACCCTAATTTTGAAGAAGAAAAAGAAGAAGAAGAAGATTTGCAGGAGAAAGAAACCCTGGAGAAGAAGGGATGGAGAAGAAGAAGAGAAAAAAACATTTATTTTATTGTTATTTTATGTTAAAAATTTATTAAGTGATCCGAATGAGTCGGGTGGAGATGCGGTTTGGGTGGATAATACTGGTTGGATCGTAAATAAATAGTTTAGGTCAGGTTTTTTAGTAAAAACAAAATAAAACTAAGGCCCATTTCGGCCCATATGAAGTGTGGCATTTATGATTTGAATGATAAAGATTAGGTCTGGGATTTAAAATCTATAACCGAATAACTGAACCAAAACACCGTTTTGGTTCGGTTTCGGTTCCCCTAAAACACCCGATGGATAATATATTGAGAGTCTATGGATATCGGTTCGGTGTCGGTTATATCCGAAAACCGAATAGCCAAACCGAATATCTGAACATATATACACTTATATGAGATTTATACATATATAGATAGTATGATGATCTTGAATCTCTATAATATATACGAATTTCTTATTCTGAATCTGATTTCCCATATTTTTTTTGTCAATTTATATTCTCCATATCTTTTGGTTGCTAAATTTAACCTGAAAACCCCCTACTTTATAAATCTGGAAGTCGTAAATCTTCTCACCGAATAAAATTGGGTTATCATTCTCACAACCGAAACCTATCCGAAACCGAAGTTAACCGATCCGAAACCGAAGCGAAGTATTAAAATAATCCAATGGATATTATATTCATGTAATTGAAAAACCGATAACCGAAATGACCAAACCGATAACCGAATAGTTATCCGAAATTCCAGACCTAATAAAGATTGTAGCATGACATAATTTGATCCTACTAACGTGGAGAAATTGGGCGACTTTTCCATATATGTTCTAGACTTAAAGCCCGTTTAAAACCCATCAAGTTAATTTACAGTTCTATTTAAAACATTCCCCATGATTTATTAAAATTATATATGAAAAAAAAATTAATTATCTAAGGTTTAAAAAGTCGAAGGTTGAGTCGACGTTGATTAAAACCAAAAGCTAAAGTTCGAAAGATTAATTCAATAAGAAAGAGATCTATTTTGTCTTTGCTTTAGAGAGCTTTCCTCCATTGTCAATAATTGTATGCGACTTATTGTATGCACTCACTATTCTCATTTTGTTCTTCTCTAAAGTATATATTTTTAAGTAGATAACAGTTTTTATAATTTTAACAAACTACAAGATATACGGCTGAATAATTGTACAAAATAAATAATACACTGGACCTACTCTTATTGTCCGTATCACCCACCCACCAATACAGTTGAACGAGTACATTTTTTTGTTAAATTCAGTTTTTCATTTTAATTTAGACTTATATTTGTATTCTTTTAGATGTTGAAAGGAAACATAGGAGAAAAGAACAAAAACACGTGAACAACACTGCTTTTGGATAGTGGAAATATTAATATTCATTGGAATATACTGTATCTAGGAAAATAACAATGGTTCAATAATACTATAAAATCGACCTACTCAGGTAGATTTCTATGGAACATAGACACATCGTAACTTGTATTTATTGTGCTTAAATGTCAAATATATTTAGTGTAAACAAGGTCCAATCAGTTCATTTCAAAAATGTGTTGTGCTTTAAAGTATGATGAACTATTTTTTCCCCAACAATTAGTAGCTCTCAATATAATATTATTGCAAATAAAGTATTACATTTAAACTATTACATGAATTTTTGTTTTAGTATGAATTCATTTTCATGTAAATTTTCTCAAATCAACCAATGTTTTTTTTGTGCAAACAACAACAAACGTTTTTTAAAACTAAATATTATGTGTAAAACTACATAAAATGATTAGATTTTTTTAGAAATATTTCGCTATAAAACATTTTCTTACAAGCAGAGAAAATATTTAGTTTGTTCTTGATTTAAATGATTTTTCTAATATCTTTGTTGTCAACAAAAAAAAGGTTTTGGTGTTAACAAAAAAAAAAGTTTGTTCTAGCACAACCATATACGTTTAGATCTATGGGTTGATGAAACACATAATATCGTGAAATATATTCACTACCATTTTCATATATAGTTAGTGGTAAGCTATTTGGATTCTTTCCAAACAATTGAAGAACTAAGTTTTTAAAAGATAATGACTCAAGAATAACAAGACTATAACAAAAATTATAAGAAGTGTTCTGTATTGATCCATGTTATGAATTTTCTTCCAAGAAAAATACATTGCATATCTATACAAATCTAAGTTGGTCGAATAAACACTAAAATTATCGAAAATCTTCTTAATTTTAGGTAACTTTACATTCTTCGTGTTAATTTTTTCTTCAGATCCTCGTAAGTCTGCTGAATATTGTAGGTCTGGGTTGAACGCATCTGCTGAGACGAATCCCTTTTTATTGACCTAGTTCGTATGTTCTTTTGGCCTCAATCAATTCGATTCTTGATCTAGTCTTAACTATAGATGCTAAACCGGTTATCATCAGTCAGTATAACAGTTTGTGTATAATCAGTAAAGTGAAAAACTGCCACTACAATTTCTTTGTCAAGCTCTATGATTAATAAAGCAACCACACTAAATAACCAACCAATTAGTTGCAGACTAACTGTTATCAACCATAATAATTACTACTCCCTTAATAAGGCATTTAAATCATACAAAGATTGATATGGTCAAATAGATTTTACATCTATCTAATTTTCTAACAAACATTTGACAAAATATCACACTGCCTTACCCTTGTTTAGATTAAGAGAAATTTAAGTTAGACTAAGATTCTACACAAGCTTCAGACACATGTCGAATAAACATGGGACCTACATGACATACATCTGTTTAGCTTTATCAAATGACGTGAGGAACCTTACTTTTCATTTCAGACTAGGCATCAAAGTTACAAAGATGGAATCAAATTAGTCAATAAATGAAATAAGTACCAATAATAATCGACAAATATCCCATCAATGAATCTAGAAATTAATAGGAAAACCCCGTGAACGAAACATACTAAATCTGTCACCTGAAACATAACTCCGCATACGAATTTATAATTACTATTAATGTTCATTCATTTCTTCAAATGGAACTATAGTTATGTGAGGAAAATAAATTCCATTTACTACCATTATAGTTTCCAACCCTGTCACAAATTAAACTGAAAAGTATATAGGGATTTTTTCGAAGAAAAAGAAAAAAAGACAGTGCCTCCAGCTCACAAACGCTAGACAGTACCACAACTTCTTCAACTTTGCTTTGCTCTGTACACACTTAAACACGTTTCTAGTTTACTTCTCTTTCTTCACTTCCAGCTAGAGCTGGGCATAATACTCGTTACTCGTCCCGTACCCGTTACTTGTTCCATACTCGATTTGAAAAACAAGTACTCGTCATTATCAAAGCAAGTAATAAGTAGTATGATTTAGATACTTGCAAGTACGGGACAAGTAACAAGTACTAAAAAAAAATTCAATACTCGGCTTGTATTACTCGTTACTCGTTATATAGTTAATATTTTATATAAATATTTTTATTATTTTGTTAAGTATTTTAGACAAACTTAATATAAATTATACATTTAGGTTAAATTTTAAACTCATTCTGAAATAATATAAATAATAAGCAAGTTAGAAGAAAATAATATGCAAATAATTTGCAAGTAGTTTATAAGTACTTGCAAGTAGTTGGTAAGTACTCGTAAGTAAGCAAATAATTTAGTGGGGCAAGTAACTTGCAAGTAAGCCATTTTTTAGCAAGTATTTGAAATTCTGGGTACTCGTTTTTAACAAATAAGTATGAAATTTGTATTACTTGTACAAAGTAACAAGTACACCTAAAATAGCAAGTAGCAGCTTTGTCCACCCCTACTTCCACCCAAAAAAAACCCTAATAGCAATGTGGTACCCTCCTCAATCCTCTTCTTCTTCTTCCTCCACTCGCTAAACCAAATCCAGAATCAAAAATAATAATTAAATAAAAAACTCAACTTTCTCCGTCAATGGCTTTCTTCTTCTTCTTCTTTCTCTTGACTCTTCTTTCCACTTCTTCTTCTTCTTCCTCATTAAACGACCTAAACTCATTGACTTACATCATCCACGTAGACCACGAAGCTAAACCTTCAATCTTCCCCACTCATCGTCACTGGTACACTTCTTCACTCACATCTACTTCCTCTTCCTCAATCATCCACACATACGACACCGTTTTCCATGGCTTCTCCGCTAGACTCACCGCTCAAGAAGCTCGTCACCTTCTAGACCATCCTCATGTCATCTCTGTTATTCCAGAGCAAGTTCGTCACTTGCACACCACTCGCTCTCCTGAGTTTCTTGGACTTAGGTCCACCGACAAAGCCGGTCTTCTTGAAGAATCTGATTTCGGGTCGGATCTTGTAATCGGAGTTATAGACACTGGTATTTGGCCCGAAAGGCCTAGCTTTGACGACCGTGGACTTGGTCCTGTTCCAAGTAAATGGAAAGGTCAGTGTGTTGCTTCAGAGGATTTTCCGGCGACTGCTTGTAACCGGAAACTCGTCGGAGCAAGATTCTTTTGCGGTGGGTATGAAGCTACGAACGGGAAAATGAACGAAACGACAGAGTTTCGATCTCCTCGTGACTCCGACGGACATGGGACCCACACAGCTTCGATCTCCGCCGGTCGTTACGTTTTTCCGGCGTCCACTCTCGGCTACGCACGTGGCGTCGCTTCCGGGATGGCTCCTAAAGCTAGACTCGCCGCTTACAAAGTCTGTTGGAACTCCGGCTGCTATGACTCCGATATATTGGCTGCTTTCGACACCGCCGTTGCCGACGGAGTCGACGTCGTGTCTCTCTCCGTCGGTGGCGTCGTCGTTCCTTATTACCTCGACGCAATCGCTATCGGAGCTTTCGGAGCAATCGACAGAGGAATATTCGTCTCTGCTTCCGCCGGTAACGGAGGTCCCGGAGCGTTAACGGTGACTAACGTCGCTCCGTGGATGACGACGGTCGGAGCTGGAACAATCGATCGGGATTTTCCCGCTAATGTGAAACTCGGTAACGGAAAAACGATTCCCGGTGTTAGTGTTTATGGTGGACCGGATCTGGATCCGGGTCGGATGTACCCGCTTGTTTACGGTGGTAGTTTACTCGGCGGTGACGGTTACTCTTCGTCACTGTGTATCGAAGGCTCTTTAGATCCGAATTTAGTGAAAGGTAAAATCGTTCTTTGTGACAGAGGAATCAATTCTAGAGCAACCAAAGGAGAAATCGTTAGGAAAAACGGAGGCTTTGGGATGATTATAGCCAACGGTGTGTTTGACGGTGAAGGTTTAGTAGCCGATTGCCACGTGTTACCGGCGACATCGGTCGGTGCTTCGGGTGGAGATGAAATCAGGAGATACATATCCGAATCGTCCAAATCGCATTCGTCGAAACAACCAACGGCCATGATTGTTTTCAAAGGGACCCGGCTCGAAATTCGACCAGCACCGGTCGTGGCGTCTTTCTCTGCTCGTGGACCTAATCCGGAGACGCCTGATATTATTAAACCGGATGTGATTGCACCCGGTTTAAACATTCTCGCTGCTTGGCCTGACCGGATTGGCCCATCAGGTGTTCCTTCTGATAACCGGAGAACGGAGTTCAACATTTTGTCAGGCACTTCTATGGCGTGTCCGCACGTGTCGGGACTCGCCGCTCTGCTCAAAGCGGCTCATCCGGACTGGAGCCCGGCTGCGATAAGGTCCGCATTGATGACCACGGCTTACACCGTTGATAACCGCGGTGAGCCAATGATGGATGAGTCCACAGGGAATACATCAACGGTTATGGATTACGGGTCGGGTCATGTTCACCCGACCAAAGCTATGGATCCGGGGTTAGTCTATGATATAACACCTTACGATTACATCAATTTCTTGTGTAATTCTAACTACACAGGAACCAATATTGTGACAATAACCCGTCGCAAAGCGGACTGCGAAGGTGCGAGACGAGCGGGACATGCCGGGAATTTGAATTACCCGTCGTTCTCAGTCGTGTTTCAGCAGTATGGAGAAAGTAAAATGTCTACACATTTCATTAGAACGGTGACAAATGTAGGGGATTCGGATTCGGTGTATGAGATTAAGATTAGGCCACCGAGAGGGACGAATGTAACGGTTGAACCGAAGAAGCTATCGTTCAGGCGGGTCGGGCAAAAACTGAGTTTTGTGGTTAGGGTTAAGACAACGGAGATGAAGCTTTCACCGGGAGCTACAAATGTGGAGACTGGTCATATAGTTTGGTCAGATGGGAAACGAAATGTAACAAGTCCCTTGGTGGTTACTCTTCAACAACCTTTGTGAAGGACTTTAGGATTTGGCGACTGGGAAAATTCTGGTCTCTTTTTCCATAAGTGAAAATGGAAGATCATAAGTTGTTGTTGTCTATGATATTTGTTAGGTGTTTCTGTGATGTAAAATGTATCTTTTGTTGTTAAGTTAAGAGATACATAATCTAAAAAGAACGTCCATTTTTGTAAAATCAGGTACATCATTTGCGACATGGGCTTTTAATGGAATATATAAAGCTTGAAGCTCCAAACCCACACAATACACACTTTTTTTTCGGAACAGCAAACAACCCACAATGACTAATATTATACCCAAGAAAAAAACACAAACTTAAAAACTAACCAAAACCTTCCTATATGGCAAAATCATAGTCATTAATTAGATTTAGAGGTTTTGGTTAGTTTTTTGGTTAGTAAGCACATACACAGATGAAATATTTTTTTCTAGCTGAGTTGATAGTAAAAAAGATATTATGCCTTTTGTAGATTGTTATTCATTTTACTACTTGGATTTGAAAATATGCTTGCTACTTAAAGTTGAATAAAAATCCATCCAAATCTTCTCTTTCTTAATTTTTGTAAATGGTTACTCGATAATAGCCTAAAAATAGAAGATACAGGTGTGTTGGTGTGTATAGTTTACTGCTAGTAGTGGCAGACAACAAGATTATTGAGTTAAATAACTTTAGATTAAAGATTGAAGTATTCGATTTGGAGCTTCTAGATTTTACAGCCATCTACGACAAAAAAAAAAAGATTTTACAGCCATCTAAAAAAAATGTAGATCACCTACCAGTCAAAAATAGTTTCTTCCTTTTTTTTTAATATAAAAATGCGCATTTGATTCATTTTTATTTTAAAAATTTCGTTATTCAATAATGAAACAAAAATAATTGCAAGATACGGATGGGTAGCTTTCAGAAGTTACATCATCTTCAGTTTCTTGAGATCAGCAATTGTATGAGCTTTGCATCAATCTAACCAAAATATAATGGTCCTACCTTTATTTTGCATTATTAACTTTATCTTGGATATTTGTATTTTTGGCATCATATTTTTTTATTTTTTTAACATCTCGTTAGATTCAAATTAATGTGATTGTACATAATTATCATGAAGAAGATAAGTAATAGTTATTCGAACATAAGGAAAAAATTAAAAAGGAAGATGTGGAGTAATCCAATGCTTAGAAAGATGATCTGCTGGTTTGTTATTCTCCTACCTCGTCCATTGTAATTTCATATCAGAAAATACGTTCTTCCACGATCGAACATCCCAGATCCAATTCAACGTTCTAAAGTTTAGTTCTCTACCATCAAGAAGGTTCCCAATACTACTATTATCCTTTAAACACAATCTTAGTATACCCTTTGCTCCATGCATTTTGTATAACAAATATCAAAGCTTATAATTCACTCTCTAAAGCACTTCTTGTTTTAAAACCAATGGGATGCCCCACACCTTTGTATACTCCAAATTCGTCCTTGAATACACATCCAGCTTTTGAAGGTTCATTGATGTTTGTGAAAGATCCATCATAATTGCATTTCATCCATTCATCTTCATGTTTCTCCCATCTAGCAATTTCATTTCTCATTGTACTTGTAGAATGGGAGATGTTTGTCGATAGGAGTGAAGTATAATGAGAACCATTCGACCACTCTCTTGTATCGTTCTTTTCGTAATTGAGAGTCGTGTGCCAAGGAACCGCTCGTTGTTGAAAAACCAATAGATTCCGACTTTTCCATAACCTCCAAAGATCCAAATTGGTAAATTTTGGTATCATATTATTATTGTTATCATGTATGTATTCATTTACTACATACGTATGCTAATACTTATCAATCTCCAATCTATATCCAATATAATTTGAGAGACTAATTGGTTTGACAATTTAGTTTATGAGACTTGATATGCAAATTAACAATAAATACATGATGATGATTAAAAAAAGTATTTACAATAAAATCTCTATAAATTAATACTCTATAAATTAATAAATTCATCATGTCCTAAATTGGGTAAGTGTAAAATTTGACAAAAATCGATAAGATGATAAGATAATAACTTTTTTGAAACTCTTAAGTAAAACATGGTCTCAATAATTGTATAACTTAATAATTATAATTCTTATACGCATATATATCCCCATATATAAAAGATAGTTTAGCAATGTATGACTATTGTGTTATATATTTGAGAATTTTCAAATGCTATTTTTGACATGTCCCTTTTAAAAAATGCCACTTTCTAAAAATATCACTATTCTAATTTTTTTTATATTTGAGTTAACTATGTTATATTGGAGTTTAGTTTTTAGGGTTCAAGGTTTGTTAGAGATCAAAACTTTTTTTTTTAAGATTGAGGATTTTGAGATATAATGTTTTTAAAAACCTTTATAAGTGGCAATTTGTAAAAAAATAAGTCAACAGTGACATCTTTGTAATAATTAATTTAACAGTGGCATTTTTGAAATTGTCCTTAAATTTTTCTTCTTAAAGTTGGAAGCTTTAAGGAACTACAATCTCTAACAGTGGCATTTTTCTGATTTTATCAGCATCCATCTTATAATGATGACCGAGATTAGTAACATGATATAAAGTATGATGAATATGTGAAAAATATATAAACAATTAAATAATAAAAATAGAAAAAAATTTATGAACTTTTTCGTAGAGCTTTTATTTTAAATACAAAAAATTATCAAAAATCATGGATTAGAAAGATCTATTTAAAAATTAATATCGATAAATAAATAATTTTTTAAGTTCTAATATTATTAATCTATGGAAGTTTTAATGTAACTAAGAAGATGTGCGTCAAGTGGAGTGCGATCCCTTTGGTTATTTTCATTGGTGAAGAGTTTTCTATTCAAGCTTTGTTTTTAGCGGTTTATGAAGTGGAGTGCGGTTTCCAGACTTAGTTTGGACTATTTTAGTTGCTATTGCGCTTTCTATTTATGTTGCAAGTGAAGTTTGAGGAAAGACTCTTCTTGTTTAATCTTTTTGTTATGGCCCTTCATAATCTGCTCATGCTTTGTCTCCTAGAGGTGGTGATTTCTTTGCTCAAATTAGGTCTTGTTGTCGATAGGACTGGAGGCATATCAATTTGGCTTCCTCCTCCTTGTTCTTGGTCTAAATTTGCAGTTGAGCTTATGTAATTTCTAGTTTTTGATGTTATGGTGATGAAATTTTAGCTTTGGATTTATAGTTTAAGTTTTTGGTTTTTCTTCGGAGACCTTTTGGCTCCAACTTAGTTTTTGGTTTTGAACCGACTTTGTTGCCGACTTTGATCTGGCTTTGTATTTGGTTTTGTTCCGATTTTGTATTCGATTTGGTTTCATCTCGATATAAACTTAAGATTAAAAAAAAAAAATGTGCGTCAAGTAAGTTGTACAATTAGGTAGGACCCGAGCAACGAAAAGCCTTGTCGGGGCTGGGACAGATCCGGATATCCGGGGTTTTTAGGATATCCGGATCCGGATCCGGATCCGCCAGATCCGTCATTTAACTATCCGGATCCGGATCCAAGAACCCCGGATATCCGGGTTCCGGATATCCGCGAGAAAAACAGGATATCCGCGGATATCCGGATCCGATCCGGCTTATAGACTTAAAATTTTAAAATCTAGAATTTCATATTTTTAACAACAAAATATGACACAAAATAACATCTAAACTGTTTAATACATCACCCACCTAACAAAAGATTGATCAAGTAGCAAAAGATTAAGTCATGCTTAATACATCATGTAGCATACTACAACAAAAAATTAATCAAGTAGAGCAATCTTCAAGTTCTTGTATCATTCGTCCTAAAAAAACCTTCATTCGTAACCTGAAATATAAGTTTTATATCAAATGGATATAAAGAAAATACAAGAAACAAGTACAAAATAATAAATTGTCAAATTCTTTAACAAGTCCTAACAACATGCACTTACTAACAATGAAAGAGAAACTTTTGTTAAGTCATAAGACGAGATTTACTAATTCTCTATCACTGAAAATCTAAAAACCATATATAAGCCATAACTCTCATATCCAGAAACTTTTTCCAACCTATGAATCTTAAATGAAAATGATTACCTGATCATATGGAACTGAATTTCACATCAATTCAAGTCTGATCCTAGTTGAACCTGAAAAGCCTCTATAGCATATAATAATCATTAGTACTTACACGATTTACATCATAAAGTATAAGATATAAAACATAACATGAATACCTTCTTCGATATTCTCAAGCTCAGCAACCAATTCTTCTGCATTTAAATCTTCACCATCATCACGATACCAATCTTGAGTGCAAATAAGAGCTTCAACAGTTTTTGGTGTCAAAGAACTGCGGAAGCGATCTAATACTCGACCGCCTGCACTAAATGCAGATTCTGATGAAACAGTTGACACAGGTATAGCGAGCAAATCTCTTGCCATCAGTGATAAAACCTTATATTTAGAACCTGTCATCTTCCACCAAAGTAATATGTTAAATCTTGGACTCTTTCTGTTCTCCCGAATATCATCCATGTAAGACTGTAGCTCTGATTTCCCATCATCAGCCTCTTCACTTTCCTCAGCTTCATCAAACATTGCATCCATCAACGAATGTCCCTTCTGTTTTTCCTTAGAACCTGACCTTGAATTTCCTTTCTCTTGGGGAGATTTCAATGAATCTTGCGACTCTAGCTCTGCTTTATAATATTCATATAATCGGCTTATAGTTTTTGTGATCTTCTCAATCAGACAACTAGCCTCAGGTTTAGGGTAAGTTCCTTCAATCATCCACTTTACCCATCTCATTTTGTATCGAGGATCAAGGACAGCAGCAACATAGATCATCATATTTGTATTCTCAAAGTTTCCCCAATACTTATAAAACTTGAGTTTCATTTTATCAGCCATAGCTCTCTTGTGTCCATCCTCCATCATGGACATCTTCACGATCATCCAACCCACTCCGAATATCTCTTTCATATATGTATTCCCAGTCACATATTTAGACCCAGAAATATTCTTAGTAGCATCATAAAAATGCTGCAAGATAGGGGATAATCCACTAGCATAAGCCCAATCATCATCACTTGGTGTAGCTCCACAAATTTTGATAATTTCTGAGACATACTTATCATCTTCTAGCTCAAGCATATCAAATCCTTTCTTTAGTCCCACAACAGATTGTAACATCAAAAAGGTTGAATTCCATCTTGTTTCCACATCTAAGCAAAGACCAGCTTTACTTTCAACTTTTTGAAGCTCTAAACACTCTTTAAACCTTTTCAGCCTATTAGGAGAAGATCGAACATACTTAACAGCTGATCGAATCCTCGTGACTGACTCATGCACCTCCTGACGACCATCTCTCACAATCAAACCCAATATATGGGCACCGCATCGCATATGAAGAAAATCTGCATCCAAGATACTTGTTCCCCATGATGTCAGCTTTCTTTTCAGGTACTTTAATGCAAGATCATTTGAGCTTGCATTATCAACAGTAATGGTGAACACTTTGTTGATTCCCCAAAAAACCAAGCACTTTTCAACCGCTTTCCCAAGTGTTTCACCAGCATGATTATCAACTATGCAGAAATTGATGATTCTTTTGTGAAGCTTCCAATGCTCATCAATATAGTGAGCTGTTAAGCACATGTAGCTCATATTCTGTATGGATGTCCAACAATCCGTAGTCAGAGAGACACTACCTTTATAGTTCCTAAAAAACTTCCTTAGTTTGCTCCTTTCATCCTCAAAAATTAGCAAACAATCTTTAGCAACTGTTTTACGACAAGGCATTACAAAACGAGGCTGAGCAATGCTCATGAATCGTATAAATCCCAAGTGTTCAACAAATCTAAAAGGCAGCTCATCCATAATAATCATTTCTACTAATGCCTTACGGGTCAGAGGTTGACTAAAAGCCAAGAAAGACGGTGTTTTGCTCCCTGAATTCCCATCTATTTTATTCTGGTGATATAAAGTTGACTGTTTCAACTTTTTACCATCTATTTCAGCATCAGAAGCTTCTGGACGTAACATTTTGCATGTATTCTTGTGTTTTAACATTGCACTAGTTGTGGAACCGTCCTTAGTTCTACAGCTAATCAAAGCAGAACAATGCATACACCTAGCCTTATCAGGAACATCAGACTTCATAAAATGCAACCAGGCTTCAGACCCTTTTTTTACCTCAGAAGTTGTTGAAGATTCAGCCTCTCGAGCTTTTTCACCAGTTCCTTTTTTAGAGCCCTCAAAAGCAACACCACAATTGGCTGTGGATTTTGTAGCACCGTCGGTAGATTCCATCTAAACAAAGGAAAACCAACTCATTGTTATAAACATAAGAGACAAAATAGCAGCAAAGTCACACGATTAAGAAACGTAAACATAAGTTTAATTGATAAAGTAAACCACAAAGATGACCACGAGTCTGTAAACGTAAACACGAAGAAGAAACCTAAACGTAAATCACACAATCATAAGTTTTTGAAATTTAATTGAGAAAGACGTGACGTTACCTCACAGCTAAAGAAAGGCCACGAGTCCGGTGACCAAGAAACGACTAAATAGAGAAGAAACAACGAAGATTGGAGACTGTTGAAAAGGAATTTTTTTTTTTTTTTTTTGATAAAAATTGACAAAGAAATTCGCCGAATAGATTTAGGGATTTAGGAGGTTACGATTTGGTTTTCTTGTTCACACTAGGGTTATTTTGTAAAAGTATCGAAAGAGTGAATGGGATATTGTTCACACTAGATATTTTGAGATATTGGGCCGAGAGTTATTAGGTTTCGTAAGTTTTTAAATTGGGTTATCATTATTGAATTGAGTGTTAAGTTTTACAATTGGGCTTTATCTAAAACATAATATGAAATGAAAACCCCGGATCTCGGATATCCGAGTATAAAATCACCTATTATCTGGATCCGGATCCGGATCCGCCGGGTCCATTATTTAAGTATCCGGATCCGGATCCAGCCCCTCCGGATATCCGTTTTTTCGGATCGGATCTCAACGGATCCCGGATCGGATCTCAGATCCCGGATAATAATTCCAGTCCTAGTCGTAGTAAGTCCACTTGCACAACTTGTATCTCTTTTATCTCTCTTTTCAAGTCTCAAGAAACATCGTGTAACACAAACGCACATAGAGAATCAGAGATGATCTCTTTCTTTCTTTTTGTATTTCCAAATTTTGCCACTCCATTATAATAACTTCATCTAGGTTCATTTATTTTGATTCGTCAAATATAGTATGAAATTCCAACAAAATGTCGACAATAGACTTTAAAGTATGTTAATAGTTAGTTGACACTAATATTTTGTTATTAAATCAAAACAAATAATAACAATTAACTTTTTTTATTATTGATGTCAAATTTATTTAAACAAGAAAATGTTTTTACAATCTATAACTAGCGAAACTATGATAAAAACAACTTGTATATAGTAAAAAAATCATCAAGAAGCATATCATATTTCAGATTTTGCTTTCAAATCAGCGATCTCTTATATCTCGAATTGTTAATAATTTGTTATTCTCGTTTTTCTAAATGGCATGTGAATGTGGACCGGACATCGCTATTAACTATTAAGATAACAATTGATCTTATCTTAACAATTAGTTTTTATTTCATGGTAATTACTTTTAAATACTCTAATTATTACTATGATTTTGTATTATGAAATAAAAGTAGATTATCATGTTGCAGATAATAAAATGAGATTATCAATTTTTTTTGTCACCACCTGCAAGTATTTCGACCTCTCATTTTTCTTTTGTAACTAAATGCTAATATTATTATTAAATGATGCATGCACCTATCTACACCTTACATTTTTCACGGCCTCCTTTATTTACCGTGACATATAACACGTGGCCGTCTCTTGAGCGATTCATAAAGATTCCAAAAGTCTTGTTTCTCCATTTTACCCTTTATCCTCATGCTCTGTGCCCTTTATATTAATTCCGAGGAGATTTATTTCATTCTCCAACAATAATATAACCGAAAAATATCAATCATATTCTACTTGATATAGAGTTATGGGATCAGATATTATATTTAACAAAATAGAATTAATGTATATACTCAGATTATCTTCCACATACAGAGAATTACGTCAGTAGAATACACATCAATTTATTGTATTTTCCCATATAAATATTAGAATCTCACAATGGCAGCATCGTAGAACGACTCCCAAGCAAGGGTATAAAAGTCAAATAGTCAATCTATATAATATACGATTGCACCTTCTCTCTATCTTCCTGGTCTGTGTAACACAGAAAAAAAAAGAAAACAAGAACCCCAAAAGAAGCGAATATTTTTACTTTTGCCGCTAAAGATTCTGTTTCTTAACATTAACACCCTGTAAGAGTAGCGATTCCGTGAAAGCCGCCATGTGTGGAGGTGCTATAATCTCCGATTTCATTCCGCCGGCGCCGAGTTCCCGCCGCGTGACTAGCGAGTTTATCTGGCCGGATCTGAAGAAAGCTTCGAAGAAGAGATCGATTAAGAAGCGATCCAATTTCTTCGATCTGGACGATGAATTCGAGGCTGATTTCCAAGGGTTTAAGGATGATTCTTCTTTTGACTGCGAAGATGATTTCGATGATGTGAAGCCCTTTGTCTTCGCCGGAACTACCAAACCCGTTGCTTCCGCTTTCGTCTCCACTGGTAAAGATTGTGGCTTGATTCGAATCTCACTTTATATCAATGGGTTTTGTGTATGTTCATTTCATTAGGAAAGATGTGAGTTTATCTTTATGATTCTCTTAATTTGATATGGGGTTTAGATCAAGAAAGATCGGCATAACTTTTCAAGGTTTTTTGGGGAAATGAACAAGAGAGAGACTTTTTGTTGGCTTTGTTCTGTACATGATTATTGATTGACTATTTCATTTCTTATAAGTATTGAGAAATCAAGGGTATATTTGGATTTTCTTTTATATGTTGATTTGAAAGCTCATGAGAACATTTCAGATCTTGACTTTTCTTTGTGTCTTGAGTTAACTGTTGTTTGAACTCTGGTTGATCTCATTGGTTTTGATATCATCAGCTGTTGCAGTTTACTAGGGCTTTAGTTTGCTAGGTCCAGATCCCTTAGCTCCTGAAAAGATGCAGTTTTGCTTATGTGTTTACTTTGAGGTATTATCAGGAGAGTATTTTGTTGTGAGATAAAAAGGGTATGGTATCTCGAGTCTCTGTTGTTTCAATTCAGTTGATGGTTGATATTGTGTGTGTTTGTTTCCAATAGGTCCAGTTTCTGGCAAGAAAACCGTAGAGTCCAATGGGCAAGCTGCTAAGAGGAAGAGAAAGAATCAGTACAGGGGTATTAGGCAGCGTCCTTGGGGCAAATGGGCCGCTGAGATCCGTGATCCCAGGAAAGGGTCTCGGGAATGGCTTGGAACATTCGACACCGCTGAGGAAGCAGCAAGAGCCTATGATGTAGCCGCACGCAGAATCCGTGGCAGTAAAGCTAAGGTGAATTTCCCAGAGGAGAAGAGCCCCCAGAAACGCCCTACTGCTAAGACCAGTAATCTTCAGAAGCCAGTGGCTAAACCAAACCAAAGCTCAACTTTAGTTCAGCCACCAACAAATCTGAATCAGTACTGTAACAACTCCTTTGAAAACATGGGACATGACTCATTTGGTGATATGAGTTTCATGGAAGAGAAGCCCCAGATGTACAACAATCAGTTTGGGTTAACAAACTCGTTCGATGCTGGAGGTAACAATGGATACCCATATTTCAGTTCTGATCAGGGGAGTAACTCATTCGATTGCTCTGACTTTGGGTGGAGTGATCACGGCCCCAAAACACCCGAGATATCTTCAATGCTAGTCAATAATAACCAAGCTTCATTTATTGAAGAAACCAATGCAGCCAAGAAGCTCAAGCCTAACCCCGAGGGTGTGATAAGCAACGATGATAACTCTG
This sequence comes from Draba incana, assembly GCA_963576765.1. Classification (NCBI taxonomy): domain Eukaryota; kingdom Viridiplantae; phylum Streptophyta; class Magnoliopsida; order Brassicales; family Brassicaceae; genus Draba; species Draba incana. Next base: position 22,574,419 of record OY755213.1, read on the forward strand.
ATGATCTGATGGTATACCTTGAGAACTCCTTATGGGACTCTACACTAGAAGTGGAAGCTATGCTCGGCGCAGATGCTGCAGCTGTGACTCAGGAAGAGGAAAAAGACCTATGGAGCTTAGATGAGATCAACTCCATACTGAATGGAGACTTCTGAAGTGATTGATGGTTCCTTCCTTAGTTTGTACATAAAAGCTGTGTGTTGGTGAGTTTCAATCCCTTGTGGTCAATTGTGATGACAAACAACCTAAGTGTTGGTTACTTAATCTTTTCTGTTTTGGTTTTTTTTGGTTGTCTCACAGGATTTTGCTGTTGGGGTATGGTACAAGTCAGACATGAAGCTTATTGCATTGGTATCTTATGGGCCTCTCTTCCATGGAGAGGGTCTCTTTTAATTTGCTGAAATAAAAAGGTGGTGATGAAGTAAATATAGGTACAATTTCTATAATGAGTCTTTCATTTTTGTTCTTTATTTTTTTTTATTTTTTTTTGCTAAGACAGTTTATTAATCTTTTGATCCCTCTTTTTGATCTTCGTAATAGTGTATCATCACCCTTGAATGTATTATGTTTTGTAACCCTCTAAACTTATTTAATATTATAATAGAAAAACTATTTGGAACCTCTGTTTGTCATATGAATCTCCTCAACCCCTTACAGAACTTGTGCTTGGTTGATATATGAGAAATGTTTTATTTCTTCAATAATTTGAACAACTTTCACTTATTAATCCAAGAGAAAAGATTCGGAGTACATCTCGAAAACAACAATGATGAGTAAAATTCAGGGAACGGGACCGAACCGGACAAAGAAGATGGTATGGTGCAATCTTTTTGGCAAAAACAAATGTAAAGTTGATAGAAGATGACAGAAGTGGGGTTTGCCTTGTTAAGTATTGGGAACACAGAATTGAGTACTTCGTGTAAACTTTCTCGTGACCCCTATGATGGAAACACACATAAGTAATAATACACCCAAATTGTTGAGAAGGAATACATGATCGGACAATTCTATCGGTGTTCTCCGCCATCGGGAGGTCTCATACACGCGGATACCAATCGGATTTGGGGTAAAAATTGTAAGATTTATACCCGTAAATTAGGTGATTCTTCTTACTTGTTTCATATTCCAAACGCATCTATAAGAACTTGGGTTTTAGAGCGAGGTCTATGGCATATTGATGGTTGCATTATGTTTGTTGCTCCTTGGAGTCCATCTACTTTCTTAGCATTGCCTGAGATATCATCTATACCGGTTTGGGTGACATTAAAAAATATTCCGAGCTGCTTACTCTCATTGGGGAATTAGTTGGATTCAGGATTAGGAGAACCCATGATCTCTGATAAACCTTGGTTGGATCCGACAAAAATGGGCGAGGCTAAGCTAATGGTGGAAGTGGAATCAGATAAACAATTTCTCCGGAGAATAGTGGCTGGTGATAAACTAGGTAATATCACTATGGTCTCGGTTGAGTACTCTTGGATCCCTTCTACATGTGAAAGATGTGGACACTTAGGCCATAGGGAATCCCGATGTCTTCTCGTAAGTAAACCCATGGCTAACGATCCTGTTTGCTCATTAGTCACTGTCTCATTTGATGATACAGTAATTGAGAGTACATGGAGTGACTTCAACACCTATTATAACAGCTTTAGAAGTGGCTGCAACACCTGCTATAACAGTTTGAGAAGTTCTCATTGCTCAAACTGCCATTCCCGGTACTCCGGTTTCTCCTATTCATACTCCCACTGTAGTAGCCAATGATCCTACTATAGGAACTTAATTTACTACATATGAGCAAACTAATATTTGTGAATTGAAATACATAAAAATGATATTACAATAACAATAATACCAATAGAAGATTTAGGATAAGAACGAATTTGTAGAGGCGAGATACGATCTCTATCCTTAATTCTGAAAACGCTCTGTAGTGTGACTGTTGCATGATGTTCCGAATCCCATGATACAACTATAATCAATTCTATTTTTCACCACCCAATAATAGAATCACACGAACGCTAGATACGAACAGAGAGGAATAACCAATCGATGAAAGAACATAGAACCATTCCGGTCAAATAGGTACTGCACCACCTCAAACACACAGATTAAAATAAAGGAAAAGAAAATGTGAGAGATGTTGTTGATCATATTCTGATCTCATCATTTGATTCATTCCTTTAAGAGAGGAGAATTATTGCTTATTTTATAAAGCTCTATGCTCAAAAAATTTGAGCATTAAAATGGAGATAGAGAATTGATTCTCATCATAATAATTTCACCAATTGAATTATAAGTTACAAAATTCATTTCAAAATTGAATTGTAAGTTACAAAAGCAATTGAAGAGATAATTCAACTATTGACTTAATCAATAAATAAATTTTGGCAAAAAAAGATTTGATCTTTTGGTTTGTTAGTCCATTTGCCATATCCCAAAACCCAAAACCAAAGAACTTTTTTTATGAGTTCTCCACTTTATATTCTTAAGGAATTTAATCATAACTTTTAATGTGGGACATTTGCTAGTTTTTATACTTTGTCAAAATTTAAAGCTTACAAGCTTTTCCTTTCACCCACTTTAAACCTTCATTTCTCATTCAAACTAACTCCGATTTTGACAAGTAAATTCACTATATCATAATGCTTACGGCGACGATTACATCGTGCCAAATAACCGGTCATTCTGATAGACGTTTTCATCAGGACACACACCATAAAATGGTCTAAAACCATTTCGTCAAAAAGAGTTCCTTGAACAGTCATGGTATCATGAGTGAATTTGGAGAATATAGCCTTCCCTTCATTCTCCTAGAAATGACCCCATTTAACACTCACTAGGTGATTTTCCATTAGTTTTGTTTAAAGAAGTATCATATGATACTCCACTTGTATCTCAAACTATGGACTCAAATCATTACAAGCAAACGCTTATCCCCACTATACAGATACAAGTAACACTGTACAATCCTCCTTGGAACTGGGTATAGACATAGTCTTACAGTGTTCTTCTCTCAATCAACTTTATTTCGTTGGCCCTTTGAACCTATGTCGTCAGATTTCCAGTGACATAGGTTGGGTATCCATTACGCGTCATTTTCTATTATAGGCTTTAAAACCATTCCTTTTTATGATTTTACCACTTGATCTCTAGACAAACCTTTAGTAAATGGATCTGTTAGGTTGTCACTCGTAATTTTCATTGATGACATCAATTGAGATGAAGTTTCTAATCATATTCTTATATGACATGATTTACCATTATCCTGATATATGAATATTTCCCAGATACCATTACTCTGCAAATTCGTGATTTCCGGAATGGAATCTTTGACTCAGTTTTGATTGAATCAAAATTCAAAAATATAAATATCTTTGCTTGGGCTCGACCTGTGGGTCGATCTACTTGCACATACATACCTTTTTCTGTCTGCTTGTGCTCGACATGTGGGTCGATCTAGCACACACAAAATACATTTTTCTGTCTTCTTGTGCTCGATCTGTTGGTCGATCTAACTCGCATATAAATACCTTTTTCTGTCTGCTTGTGCTCGACCTGGTGGTCGATCTAACTCAGACATAAATCACTTTTTTTGTCTGCTTGTTCTTGATCTGTGTCATTTTTAGATCACAAGACCACAAGACCACTGTGACTTTTGCTAGGCACCTCCACACTTTTAGGTATTTGGTACAACATCTTTCCAAAGTTCATATGGCATTTTGCCAATGACTTTGTGCGATATTTTGTTGAGGATATAATTTGTGGTAAGCAACGCTTCCCCTCACATTTTCAACCCAGATTCCTCCAACATCGCATTCATCATCTTTATAAGACATCGATTTTATCGAATATTAGTCCTATGCTTACAACATTAGGCACTAACATGACGATCTGATAAAATCAGATTTTGGCACAATCGTACGTGAAAGACTATTAGCCAAATTGAATTGGATGCATCGACTCACTAGATTTGTAATCAACACACCTCCACTGCTCTCAATGGAAATAGGATTTGAACATTCGATAAAGATCAGATATGTAGTCCATATAACACACAAGGTTATATATCAGTGATAAACCATTCTCAATTAGAGTTGTCCACTCACTATATCCGTTGCTATCTCAAACGTTTAGGTAAATGTTTTTTTTTGTTAGGCAACTTTTATAAACAAATCACACACATCCCAAATGTATACATATATACATATATCCGATTTAAGCTGCTGACTCGTCGATGGTTGTACTTAACATCAAATCTGTTCAAAAGAATCAAGATTTATTTAGTACATAAAATTAGAAGTTCAATCTAATATATAAAACAATTTAAACAAATGTGAATAAATTGTCATAAATAATTAAACTTAAATTTCCAAAAATAACTTTTAAAAATTAACAATTTAATTCATTTAGATGCAAAGACAATACATAAGTTATTTAAACAATTTGAACAAATTGCATAAACAGCGTTATATTGAAAATTCCTCAAATTTGAGATCACGAATATTAAGCAAACAAATGATAACGAATGTTTCCAAAAATTGCTAAGCAAATATCTCAAAACCAGAATCAAACCGATTACTTTAAACCGAATTACCAAATTCAATTTAAAAACTAGTGTACCAAACCAGTTGTAAACCAAACAAGAAGCAAAAAAACCAAACCGACAAATGTAAATTGTTTTGGAGTTGCAACATATCGACGACGAACTTTTGTTAAATCATTTAACATATTTAGAACGATAAATCGATCATCATGAATCCTCCAATTCCTGCTTTATGACAAAAAACACTTCACAAGTTTTCGTTAGTGCATAAAAGCATAAACGAAAATTTTCAGAATTAAGACCGTAAGAACTTCTAAAGGAATTACACTAACTCAAGATCATTATGCTAAAAAGATACTTGAGAGGTTCAAAACATACTTAAATGGAATGGCTAAAACTCCTATGGATCCTCAACTTCACTTGACGAAAAATTCAGGTGATGTAGTTTCACATGTAGAATATGCAAGAGTGATAGAAAGTATAATGTACTTAACAAGTTGTACTAGACAAGATTTGGCACACTCAGTAAATGTGCTAAGTCGATACACGAGTAATCCATGTCATACTCATTGGAAAGCCATAACGAGGATTTTGAACTATATTAGATACACCAAGAGTTATGGGTTGCATTATGGTAAAGAACCAGCGGTATTAGAAGGCTATAGTGATGCCAATTGGATTTCTGACTCTAGAAACTCGAAATCTACAAGTGGATATGTCTTTACCCTTGTAGGTGCATTGATATCCTGGAAATTTTCCAATCAAACTCTCCTGGCTATATCAACCATGTAGTCAGAGTTCATAGCTTTAGATAAAGCAGCGGAAGAAGCAGAATGACTTCAAAACTTTTTGGAAGACATCCCTATGTGGAAAAACCATTGCCAGCTTTACAGAACACTGTGATAGTCAACCGGCTATATCTCGGGCACATAATAATCTATATAATGGTAAATCTCGTCATATTCGGAGGCGACATAAAACCATTAGACAATTGATCTCAACTGGAGTACTCACGATAGATTATTTTAAGTTGGTTGACAACTTAGTTGATCCATTCACAAAAAGTTTGCCAAGTATCAAGTTGCTAAATCATCAAGATGAATGGGTTTAAAGCCTATAACTGAAAATGACGCTTAATGGATACCCAACCTATATCACTGGAAATCTGACGACATAGGTTCAAAGGGCCAATGAAATAAAGCTGATTGAGAGAAAAACACTGTAAGATTATGTCTATACCCAGTTCCTAGGATGATAAACAGTGTTACCTGTGTGTGAATAGGTTAAGCTTTGACTTTACTGATTTCATAACTTTGAGATATTAGTGAAGTAATACATGATGCTTCTTAAAACAAAGTTGATAGTAGATCACCTAGTGAGTGTGAAATGGGGCCGTTTCTAGGAGAATGAACGTCACACTATATTCTCCAAGTTCACTCATGAAACCAGGAATGTTCAGGGCTAAAATGAACAAAATAGAGAACGGATCTCTTCGAGAAAATGTTGCTATGCAATAACTGTTGTCTCAGTTTACATTAACATCCGGGTGGTTCAAGACATCATGTTCACCTACTGGCCAAGTAAACCCGACATAAATTAAAATGATTGGTTCAAAGCTGAAAAATGCTACCTCTTAGATATAATTACATTTTCGTATACTCTCAAAAGTTTGTCTATTGTAGTCGAGTCTGCATATGTTTGTTGAGTCTGCATATGTTTAGATTCATTTCTATTCATGTGGAGAATTGTTGGAACAATTTTTTAATAAGCCTAATTTAAATGTGTTGAAATGTGAAGAGAAATGTGTATTAGACCTTTGGGCTTAAGAGTAATTTAAAGGGATGTATATAATTTAGTCCCAAATTGCTTATGGGAGAAAAAAAAATCATCTAGTATATATTAGAGGAAGCTCATGTTATAGTTCAAAACATAGAGCATGGGTGGAGAACAAATTCAAGCGAGCCGGACCGAACCGAATTGAACCGGGGGTGGTCTTGTTATCTAAAAATGACACATGTCGAGAACAAGCAGAAAAGTGATTTATGTGCGAGTTAGATCGACCCACATGTCGAGCACAAGCAGACAGAAAAATGTATTTCTGTGAGAGTTAGATCGACCAACAGGTCGAGCTCAAGTAAAGATATTTATATTTTTGAATTCTGATTCAATTATAACTGAGTCAAAGATTTTTTCCCAGAAATCACGTTCATTAATCTCGCCAATTAATTCCAAAACGTTTATGACTTTTGGAAATCTCGCTTATTAATTTCCCATAAATCTCGCCTATTAATTCCAAAATGTTTCACACTTTTGACCGAGACGAAATTAGAAACAAAAAGTTCATAACATCAATCACTCTCAAAGTAATTTTGTGTCTCGAGAGTATCGTAGAAATATTAGTTCGTTAGAGCCGTGGTTCGAGTGATCCCGAATACGGTTGTGTGTGGTTGTATCCTGGGATCCTTAAATTAGTAATCTCGTCACACTACGGGTGATTCAAAGGGTTAAGGAAAGAGATTATTCTCGCCTCTGCAATTCTCTTCTTCCCTTAACGTATATATTATCGCAATTTAAGTCTGATTCGTAGTGTTCCAAAACTTTGGTTCTACACCTACAACCATATTTGCTGCTGCCCCTACTGTAATTACTCTTGTCCCTACCTATGTAGTGGCACGACCATTAACCCATACCTCAATTTTTGTTCCTCCTCTTGCTACGGTAACATTTTCTTCTCCCTCTGTTTTGAATTCAGTGGTGAATGAGTTTGAAGGGGAAGTTTTTGGTAACAATTATGCTACCTTAGACACGGAATTCTCAGGTTTTGAGATGAGTAATACGTCTCAAAAGACCAGAGGAGGTAGGTAAGTAAAACCTAAGTTAAAACTCCAAGAGATGGAATGGACAAAGGTGGAAGGACGGAAAAATAGAGGACGTGGAAGCCGAGGCTCTCCATCTTAGATTTCCCTAAAAAGCTATCTAAAGACCATCATCTACATTTGTGACCATGGTGCCATGAACATTGGTTCAACACCATCACACTCCTTTCAACTTCCACCAATGGATTTGTTATTTTTTCAATTCCTATCAATTCCTCATATGTTTGTTTCAAACATATAACTTCTTTTAATTGTAAGATTAGTCTAACAAATGTAAAACTTTGGTTACATGTTACATTTAATATATTACATAAAATTTTCAAAAAAAAAAAAAATTGTTGACAAGAGAAATAATATTACATCTGCATCTAAATTATTTTGTAGGATTCTGTAGACTGCGACTTGATTCTCAAACATCTTACTCTTCTCTACATTTTACAATTTTACAATCACTCAGTGTGCTCATTGGCGAAAAAAAAATTCATATTTTACCTTCCATTTCTCGTGTTCCAAATTTGACTTTTTTTAGCGGTAAAAAGAAAACTCAAGTTAAGAGTCTCAACGAAATTATAAACTGAAGACCTGAAAACTCTTTGGTGAAGATATTAATTCAATAGCATAAAAAACGAACGAATCTATTTGTTACTTTTCATAATATATGCAGTTTTTTACTATGAATTAATCAATCTTTTCATGTAGGAAGTACGATTTTTTGTTTATTTGTTTTAACTCTGAAGTAACTAAAATTTCATTGAAGCCTACTTGCTCACCACAAAGATATTTTTTTAAAAATCAAAAGATTTACATTTGATTTGAAATTCTTGCGATTTGATTAAACTAATCAGTTCACATGTAATACTGAACTTTTCCTTTGACTAGCCGTTCTGTGATAGACAATAAACAGATTCATAGATTTTGTACGAAGCTTGACTGACTATCTCAACTATATTATACTTTTGTATACTTCCCTCTCATATTATTATCAGGCCTGATTATAATCAAACTTAGACTGTGCGAAGAGAAAATCTTCTAACTGAATTTGGAAAATCAAGTGTGGAAATTGTCCAGAAACGTTTGCGCTCATTTCTTGTTCTAGCTAGCCTTGACTCATTGACATCTATATAAACAAAGGCCTTGTTCTACTTATATTTCACAAACATTTTCCATATATAAAAAAAAAAAATAGCAAAAAATACTATTCAAATGGCGAAGATTGAGCGATTCGGTTCGATATTCTTGCTCTTTTCGACTATAATTTTATCGATTAGTTCAATAAAGTGTGACAAAAGTCTATTAGCAAACCAAGCGGCATTGTTTGTGTTCGGAGACTCGGTGTTCGACATTGGCAACAACAATTACATCAACACATTTGGAGCTGCTCAGGCCAATATCTTGCCGTATGGTGACTCAAACTACGTTCAAGTTCCCGACCTGGAGAAATTTCGATGGCCGTGATTCCAGATTTTATAGGTAAACAAAAAAAAAAGACACATGTAGTAACTAGTTGTATATGTATATTCATTCCAATCTAATGATATACAAACATAGAATAATTTTGCGATGAATGCAGTGGAATACGCTTGGTTGCCGTTGATACCGCCTTATTTACAGCCTGGAAATAGCGTCAGTCAGTTTACCTACGGCGTTAATTTTGCTTCTGCCGGTGCCGGAGCTTTGGTTAAACCTTATCGACCACAGGTATAACTATCATATTCCTTCAACATCATTTGCATATAAACTACATAGTAGAAAAACTATAGTATGCTTTTGGAGATAGGTCTAGTCTGTATTTCCTGGTTGAATATTTACGATTTTTAAAAATGGTCTAGATTTTTAAGAACAAAAATATATGATATTTTGAAACTTTACTTATATCTCTATATAAGATCTTCTAATAGAAATTAAGCAGCATGATCTATTTAACATTTTTTCTGTTGTCTCTTAATTTAATTAGAAAGATACCGTTGGGAAGTCAATTAAACAACTTCAAGAATGTGGAGAAGATGTTTAAAGAGAATCTAGGAGATGCAGAGACCAAAAGGATGTTCTCAAGAGCTGTTTATCTCATTCAGATCTGTCAGACTTTTATCCCTTCTCCGTTAACGCCTCCTATTTTCAATCCAATAGCAAAGAAAAATATGTCGGTTATCGGTAACACCACGACCGTGATTGAGGTACATTTATACTTAGATTTAATATCAATAATTTTTAGGGGAAGTTTAAGGAAGTGAAGAAGGCTTGTTGTGGTAGTGGAGCTTTTAGGGGAAGTAGTACGTGTGGGTATAGAGTAAAATCTCGTGATCTTGAGTTATGCGAAAACGTTAGTGACTACATGTTCTTCGATGGCTCACACAGCTCGGAGAAGGCTAACAACAGACCGCCGAGTTGATGTGGGAAGGTCCGTCCGATCTAGTTGGACCTTATAATCTCAAGACATTCTTTGAAAACATTAATTGATTAATGATGAATCCAGATTAAATAGAGATCGAATCGAGACACGGACGACAAGAAATTTGTTTGAAAATGTTTGTGTAGTGAACGACAGTAAATTTGATGGTTGTATAGTAATGTAATAACTAGATTGCTACCCGTGTTGTACACGAGTTTAGTTGTAACTTTTAATTTAGTTTTTAAATTGTTTGATTACATGTAAATGAAGATATGGCTAAACAATGATGATATTATTAGACACCAAGAATGTTTGATTATCATGGAATGAATTGTGTATATATACTTTTGATTAGTTTTGTAATTGCATAATAATTTATTTGCTATTTTGTATGTATTATTGTGATACAATATTACGTGATTGAGTTAAATATTTTTATCTACATTTATTTGCATTTCTCTAATTAAAATGGTCTTTTTTGTTATGATGAAGAATGTTTCACATGAAAATTAAAAAAATTTATAGTTTGAAATGTTTCCCCTTAAATATATAGAAGATTACTCACATAGTTTTAGTTTTAGACTTTTAGTATCTTTGTTGTATGCACCAAATTTTTAGTTGCTTTTTTTTTTTTTATCACGAACACAATTTTTAGTTGCTAACCCATAAGTTTTCAAAGGTAAATGAATAATTTTTTTTTCAAATCTTAAATGTGTCTAGTTATATATATTAATTATTATGTTTAAAAATTCTTTTACACGCTCATAAATTTCGAACAAAAATGAAATTAATTTATTTACTTTTGTTGGATTATATACTATATGTATTAATGGTAAGTTCATAAATTTATTATTTAATGTATTAATTTCGAAATAAGTATATTTGGCAAGTATATAAATCTTCAAATGTGTTTGACAATTAGTTTAAAAGTATATTTGGAAATATTTGTGTTTGGTAATAAGTATAGTAAAATTCAATAAATAAAAAATTAAAAATGCTAGAAGAATTGTGGTGTTGACACCTAAAAAAAATTAGACTAAAATGATTCTCCTTTAATATATAACTAGAAAGTTAACTGCGTTATACGCGAGTTAATATGATTAGCGAGTAAATCAATATAGATTTATTTTGATTGAATGTGGTTTTTTTTTAACGTAAATATGGATTTATTTTTCTAAACAAAAGATGGTGGAGATTCTCATCAACACACACAATATATCTAATTTACTTTCACGACAAAAAAAACAATACATCTTATTTATTTTTCTAAGGAAAAATAAATATCTTATTTACAACAAAAAAAGGTGGTAAATTAAACTCCAAGTAAAAACATATCTCAACACCATGTTTGGAACGGAAAGGAGATGCATAGATTCTTTTAATTGTTGTCCATGTTCCTTCACGTTTGTCTCCTCTATTCTTTCCTTTCCATCATCCTTTTGGATCTTGTCATATTGACAGTGCTCCTTCACGTTAGTAATGTCAAACTCTTTAATTAAATTAGATGTTGGTCTTTCTGTTACTTTTTGACTCTGTTATCTCATCTTTTTGATGACATGATGTGCATATCCATCGAGTTTCCAAATTTATCAGTCTTTCTTCTTTCAAGAAAGTCTTCATCTATGTATATAAAAAATGAGTGTGAAACTCAACAGTAAAGTGATGCGGATTCGGTTGAACATGTGCTGGTCAAAAGTTGTAAGTGGCCTCTCTTTGTCTTAAAGCCAACTCCTTGAAATCCCATTAATCATTCTCCTCTTGAAGACATATTACTTATGCAAAATTTTGGAGTTAAAGAAAAGGATTAATCCTTTGGAAATCTATAGTAAAGTGTGTTTCAATTATGGTGGACATGTGTAAGTGAATTCAAAAAGTTGTTGCAGTACCTTTAACTTTTAGTGTTTCATTAATGTATGTTAGTGGAAAACATGATCCCTAGTGATGAGCATCTGCATATTTGCATTGATCTTGTTGCATCTTCATGTTTGACCTTGGAAAGAAAGTAAAACAATGCACACATCTCAAAAACCAATACGGAGAATCATCCACGGTAAATATTCAAAATCCACACCACACAACAATGAAGTCCCATTCACGTAGAATCACCATTCCACCTCTCCATGGAGGACCGTGAATCCCTTTATTTCTTCTTAGATTATTTACCTGAATAAAAATGTATTTTCATCCACGGTGGATTTAATGAGAAGAATTATGAGTCAGACGTGAGCAAATAGAAAAACACAAAGAAGGAGGAAAATCTTTGAAAGCTTTCATGAAATCAAACATCTGATTGGAGCCACGAAAGATATTTGACTTCTAAAACTATTTCTAGTGTTCTTAAGTAAAAAAGACGAACGAACTTGAGAGATCATGTGTTAAAGAAAATATGGAAGAAATGGGAAGAAGTAGCAGAAGAAGAATGAAAAGAGACGAAGAAGAGAAGAACGATGAAGATATGACATACCCACGAAAACGTTTTGGTCATGTGACTGAGCGATCAACTCTTCAAAAGGAATGAAACTAAAATGAAGTGAGTGGTTCGGAATATGCTCGCAATTCTTCACATATGTTGACCAAGATTTTGAATGGATGTTACTTCCCCTGAAACTTCCACCATTAGGAGCGAGCTTGAAATTCATTACAATGCGGCATTCACCTTCCTCAAAATCTTTTTCGAACTTGGATACTAATTTTTCCCTTATGCACGCTGTATCCGATCTCCCTTAAATCAAAATCAGAATGGAACATTAAAATTGAGAAGTGGTGAACAATATAATCAGATAAACAAAATCAATTTCGTTTTCTATACCTTATCATCCATAAGTATTAAATCAAGTCCACCAAAATCTATGGGTTTATCAGTGTTCCCGAATCGCCAAATACGGGAAGCTTTGATCTTCCAAATTTCGTTCTCAGAAGCTCTAAGTGTAATTGAGCAATTGGTGTGAAATTGAGCTTCATCTTGTACAGAGAATCGCAGTATTTGATATGAAATTGAAATTGTAGAACCAAAAGTATAGATCAATTGAGATAGTGTGTTAAAGAGAATATAGAGGAAAGGGTAAGAAGTTGCAGAATAAGAATGAGAAAAGAAGAACGATGGAGAAAGAAGTTGTTTTACTTGTGAGATACACATGGTAATTTGAAGATGGTTAGTGGTGAAGGTGGGGAAGTTGAGAAGGAGATCGTGGTTTTTTTTTTTGCTGGCGATCGTGGGTTTTGTAAGTTTAGGTTAGATTTTTTTTTTTTAAAGAACAATTGTAAAAAAAAATGTATTTAGCAAAAATGGAAAGACACGTGTCACTCCCAGAATTGCCGAATGACTTATGCTTTAGTAATATAAGGATTATCAATATCTTTATTGGTTTTCTGATAACTGCTTATAATTGAAAGCACATAGCTATAACCGCACCCAAACACATTTCTCGATCCAGTATCACATCTAGAGTTCGTTGTATTAGTATATCTTAACCATCAAAAACACAATTTTCACTTCAAATTATAACTAAAAACTTTTTGGGAGAATTACCAAAATAGGCCACATTCATTTGCACAATGTCCCAATAGGACTTTCTCATATTTGGTCAATTTTTTTCGAAAATGCCCTTACTTTAAAAAAAAATCATTGAAATATAAGGTTTTTAAATCTGAAAAAATTTTAAAATTATAAGCATGTCATGAATAGTTCATTTGTATAAATTTTTTTATTTTTTGAAGTTGAAAATCATATGTTAAAAATGATTCTAGTTTTCCATTGTACCGCTGATTTTTGCAGTAGAATTTAGATTCTGCTTAAGTAACATAAGTCTACCGAGCGTAGAAACAAGTTTCTACTTATCCACAACATTCTACAATCGCGAAGAGCCATTTTTCCACCACTTAGTCTCATTCTACCAAGCGTAGATAATACCTTCTGCCACATAATTCTACCAATATAAAATCATCTACTGAATAGTAGAATATAGTTTCTGCATAATTAATAACCATTTCCTTAAATTTAGAATTGAATATTTTCTTTCCTAAAATAAATATTTGTTAAAATTTCGTACAGATTTTTTACATTTTAAAAGTTTTTTGAAAATATTTTCTATTTTTATTTATTTAATTAATTTTTTACTATTAACTTCCCATTTTAAAGTTCCAAACACTAAAAATTCCAAAAAAGTAGCAACATAAATATTTGTAAATATATAATAAAATTTTGTAAATATTACGTAAAGATATTTTACATTATTAACATTTTTTGAAAATATTTATATGGTTTTTTATTTATTTAATTATTTTTCACTAATAATTTCCCATTTTAAAATTCCAAAAACTAAAAATTCCAAAAAGTAGCAAAATAAATATTTGTAAATATATAATAAACTTTTGTAAATATTACGTAAAGATTGTTTACATTATTAACGTTTTTCTGAAATATTTTATATGGTTTTTGTTATTTAATTAATTTTTTTACTAATAACTTTGCATTTTGTTTTGTCTTTTGTTTCAGAACTAATTTTTTTATATTTAGATTTTCTAGATATTCGATTTTATTGAGTTTCCTTTTCTGATTTTTTAATTTCTGAAAAAACTGAAAAATTATAAAATTAAGGATATAATTGGGATTTAGGATTACATAATCCTAATGGGACATTTCTAAACACAATAAATCCCATTGGGACATTGTACAAATCAATATGACCTAAATTAACAATTCTCCAAAAAAATTAATCGAATCCGAATGTCAAAAAGAGATTATTATTTTCTACAATTACTGTATAGCAATGGTTCCTTAATCCTCCGAAGAATTTTGATATGCTCAAATTAACCTTTGAACTACTCTCTCAAATTCAGAGATCACGGTAGTACTTAGGGTATCGAAAAATCCACAGGGAATCAGAAACACAATAGATTAATATGCTCGAATTATGCTAAGTAGGATATGATGAATGTAAAAACAAGTAATTAAAGCAGGCAGTGATACGGTTGTGAAATCAATTAAAGAAAGCTAGGCACATGAAAATCTCGGGTGAATTAGAATTGTAGATAATAAATAAAAGATAGGATTATGAAGCAGAGTTCCTAAACATGAACATGAATGCAAAATCGATCAGCTGTCGCTGCAAAGATTATCTATGTCTAAATCCTAGAAAGCCAACTGTCGTTGCGAATCCTATAAATCTAAACAAGCAATAAATTCAGGTTCAATTGTTCACAAAACCCTAAACCAAATGTCTTTGCGAAAATGAATTTTGCTCATCAAAGACTAGATCAAGCAATTAATAAAACTGCCGTTTCTATTAATTAACCTAAGATCAGATTTCAGTTCGCGAGGCTAAAATCAGCAATAAACAAAAGTCAAGATGAATAACTTCTAATGATATTATCCTAAGAATTAAATCAGATCTAGCAATTCATCAAACACCTTTGAATAACCCTAAATCTAACAAAGGAAACTACTCATACATAATCAAAGAAGAAACCATATTATTTATTAAAAGATATCTATTAAACTTAGTAAAATAAAGCGTAAGCCTAAACAACGGCTGAAAACATCTATATATACGTTACAAAACCGACATGGGCCTTATTGCAAACATGAGGCTTTTTCTTCTTGATCTAGGACAGTTGTATTCATCATTTGAGAAGAAGTTTCAGAGTGGCCCGTCCTCGCTTTCAAATGTTTGGAAGCTGAATCAAGTCTTGCGATTTCCAACGCCCAAGACAAGAATTTAGAGTTCATTAGGGGCAGGGTCTGCAACATCCTTTCTAGCGTTCTCCAGAAATCTAAACTCGCTCCGTTAAACTGATCCACTTCCAGTTACCCACCTTGTAAAACCAACCAACTTGCATTGTAATGGTCCTTGAGTGCTGTTCAAAGCAAGTAGAAGGAAGTTTTTGACCCGAAAAATTGAAAAACTGACTCATAAAAACTCAAAATAGAAAACATAGTTAGCAACTACCTCCCCCAGACTTAAACGACACTGTCCCCAGTGTTATTAAGCCAGAGATTGGTGAAAGAAACGATAATAAAATGAAAGGAAGTGAAAATTTGAAGAATAAAACGTAACCTGATGGGGTGTCGATCGACACTCACAATGGTATCGATCGACACCAAAGTATTTTTGCAAATGTCGAGCGACGGAGAGCACGTGTCGCTTGACAGAGGCATTTAAAGATCATCCGAACGTTTTTATCTCCTAAAAATCAAAACCAAAAACGACACCAAACATAAAATTGTAAAATAAAATAAAATTAAACATAAATAACTAGACTCACAAGTGGGTTGCCTCCCAGTAAACGCTTGTTTTCAGTCTGTTAGCCTGACTGTGTTGAGGAACTTAGACGTCTGTAGGATCTGCACTTTTCCATGGAATAATTCCAGGAAAAAGTTTCTACGTCTTTTGCAGCATCTCTTGAATGACTTCTTTGCTTTTGTCTTTAAGCTCTTGAGGGATGATGATTCGCATTTTCGCGAAAGGTTTTGAAGTCCTTTTACGCCCCTTAGGAATTATTGCAGATTCATCAGAAGAAAAACCAAGACTTGCACGAGAAACTCGATGCTTGCGTAAGTGCGTAAAAGCTTTTTCAACTTTTAAAACCTTGATGAAATTAGGAGGTTCAGAATTAAGTGCAGGAAGTGCGTACCTTTGCTCTATGGGAGGCTTGTGGGTTGGGATAAGTGGAATGATCTGTTCAGCAACAGAATGTGGACTAGATTTAAACTTCTTAATTAATTATGTCTTCATCCTCTTGGATTTCCACTGAAAAAGTTTGACCGTCAATGGTGGATTTTCTTCTTGTATTATTCATGTCAAAATCCATGACAATGTCACCTAGATCAAACTTGATCTTCCCTTTCCTCACATTGATTTGAGCACCAGCAGTAGCTAAGGATGATCTTCCCAAAATCAAAAGGTCTTCAGGCTCATCATCATACTCCAAAGCCAAAAAATCCGCTGGAATTACGCATGCCTGGATCTTAATTGGAACATCTTCTAGAATTCCTTTTGGGAATCTCCTGGACCAATCGGCTAGGAGAAAAGACATCCTAGTGGCCTTGAAGTCAGTCATCCCAAGTCTTGCAGCAACTGAAAGAGGCATCATATTAATACCAGATCCCAAATCACAAAGAGAATGAGGAAACTGCCTCGTCGATATGGAGCAGTTGAGTACGAAGTTTCCTGGATCTGGTAGCTTCACCGGGATTCTGCTCTGTATCATAGCACTAACCTCTTCTGAGACCACTACGTCCTTCTTCTTCTTCTTAGGTGGTGGAGCTGTGTTCAAGAGGATGGCTCTGATATCTCTGGTCAGCAAGGCATCTTCCTCAGGACTAACTCCATTAACAACCATCCTCTTCACGTGTCTCCTTATTGCAGGCGAAAGCTTAATCGGATCAATAAGAGGCATCTCAACCATGATTTTATCTATCATCCTCTTGCAAATAGCGTCTTCAACCTCCTGCTTGGACCTCCTAGCTCTGGGGAATGGAACCTTAGGCTTGTACGCCGCTTCCTCTGCACAAATCGATGAATTTGCGATTTCTGCACAAGTCTGGACGTTGTGTCGATCGACACAGCCTAGCTATCGATCGACACATCATGTTTTAGTTACAAAATCATGATTTCTAGGGGGTGTCGATCGACACACTACAGCAGTGTCGATCGACACTTGAGATTTCTGCGTATCGAGCGATACAACTTCCTTGTCGCTCGACAGATGCTCTGTAGTCTCAAATATTTCTTCGAACTCGTCGAAATACCCCTCTTCTTTAGTTTGAACAGAATTGCAAGAGCGCTTGGAGTTGTTGTCAGTCTTTGCCGGAAGAAATCCCTCTTGCCTCTTGATCGATTCAGCTGTTTGAGCGACTTGAACATCCAGCTTCTTCACATGAGAGCTTAAAGACTCAAACTTCCCATTAAGGCCTTGATACACGACATCTATCTTCTGGTTGAAGCTCACAGTCATCTTCTGCTGTCTCTCTAGAATCTGCTCAAACATATGCTCCATCTTGCTATTCTGCTCAGGTGGATTCTGATACGAAGATGAACTGTAGTTCCTAGTGTAGTAGCTGCTGCTCTGAAACGGTTTCTAGTAAGACGATCCATATCCTTGCTGACTGCCATATTTCTGAAATCCGTTTTGGTTGATGTAGTTAACATCCTCACTTGCAGTTTCAATCTCTTGCGCAAAGCTAACCGACTTCTTCCCTGTTAGAAGACTATGCATCGAATCAAGCTTCCTAGTGACTTTTGCGAATTGGTTACCACTGATAGCTTGCTTTTGCTGGCTCCTCTCGTAATCCATGTTCTTAGCACTGTTGCTATTGGCAAGATTCTCGATCAGTCTCAATGGAGTCTCTGGCGAGTTCGTATTGAAGTTCCCATTGCTCGTTGCATCCAAAGTCACTGTATATCTCATTGCAATCCCTATGTAAAAGATACTAAGCAGCTGAACTTCACTGAAGTCGTGATGAGGACAATCTCTCTGGTAGCCTTTGAATATGTGCCATGCAGCCTTGTATGCCTCAGAATCTCCTTGCTTGAAGGTAGCAACCTTCGCTCTAAGATCCTCGGACTTCGCATCATCAAAGAAATTGCTTAAGAAAGTATTCTTTGTGTCCATCCAATTTGTAAGCAAGCTCGGTGGAAGCATCTTTAGCCAATACTTAGCTTCCCCATGTAGAGAGTAGGGGAAGAGCTTGCAGAATAGATAATCCTCCAAAACTCCATTCGCCTTGATACTTGATGCAAGATCCTCGAATCGCTTTATGGTCCATTGGGTTTTCATGAGGAAGACCGCAAAAAGGGTCCTGTGCTACTAGTGAGAAGTACGTCAGTTTTAGCTCAAAGTCGTTTCGCTAGAACAGAGGTGGACGAATGGCAGATCTATTGGCGTAGAACTGCTCTGGACGATTAAAATCGGCTAGCGTTCATCTTTGCGCAGCATTCGCATCGGTTCTCAATAAATCCGGCGGATTCTGGCCCTGGTGTCGATCGACACCAGCTGGGTGTTGCTCGACACCCAAGTTTTCTTCGTGTCGAGCGATCTGGTCATCGTGTCGCTCGATAGCACCATCCTGAACCGCCAATTCGTCGATATCCTTGACGATCATAGTACCATCGTCGTCGATCCTCTGTCCTTCTTCGTTGTACTTCAGTCCTGCCGGATAACGCAAAACTCCATCTTCTTCCGGTCTCAGTATCAGATATTCTCTAGCAGCCATCCTTGCTGCTCTTCTGTTCTCACGCTCTAAACGTGCAAGTTCCTGAAGACAGTATCCAACTAGCTTCTTTTCTTGGTTGCTTCTGGTCGCAAAACAAAAAGAGACAAAAGAAACTTGCGAGCAAAATAAAAACCAAAAAAAAAACATAGATAAAATTCTAATAATATGAATCTAATGGTCTAATGACTCCCCGGCAACGGCGCCAAAATTTGATATGCTCAAATTAACCTTTGAACTACTCTCTCAAATTAAGAGATCACGGTAGTACTTAGGGTATCGACATCCACAGGGAATTAGAGACACAATAGATTAATATGCTCGAATTATGCTAAGTAGGATATGATAAATGTAAAAACAAGTAATTAAAGCAGGAAGCAACCAAGAAAAGAAAGCTAGGCACATGGAAATCTCAGGTGAATCAGAATTGCTGATAATAAATAAAAGATAGGATTATGAAGGTCAGTTCCTAAAAATGAACACGAATGCAAAATCGATCAGATATCGCTGCAAAGATTATCTATGTCTAAATCCTAGAAAACCAACTGTCGTTGCGAATCTTATAAATCTAAACAAGCAATAAATTCATGTTCAATTGTTCACAAAACCCTAAACCAAATGTCTTTGCGAAAATGAATTTTGCTCATCAAAGACTAGATCAAGCAATTAATAAAACTGCCGTTTCTATTAATTAACCTAAGATCAGATTTCAGTTCACGAGGCTAAAATCAGCAATAAACAAAAGTCAAGATGAATAACTTCTAATGATATTATCCTAAGAATTAAATCAGATCTAGCAATTCATCAAACACCTTTGAATAACCCTAAATCTAACAAAGGAAACTACTCAGACATAATCAAAGAAGAAACCATCTTATTTATTAAAAGATATCTATTAAACTTAGTAAACTAAAGCGTAAGCCTAAACAACGGCTGAAAACACACACATATATATATATATATATATATATATATATATATATAGGTTATAAAACTGACATGGGCCTTATTGCAAAAATCTGGGCTTTCTGGCGCAAAACAGAAATCTTCCAATTCTGAAATTCTGGTCGCTGGAACACTCGTGTTGAGCGACACCACTCTATCTATCGATCGACACGACTAATTTCTTGGTGTCAATCAATGCTATGCTCAGTGTCGATCGACATTGCCATAAATTCTTCAATCCGAACTTGCGACTTTGATTGCTCATTCCATTATGTTCCAAAATGCTCCAGTAAACACCAATAAAGTTCCAAGCGTCCTTATACCTAATAATAAACATAAAAGACTCAAAAACACCAAAAGACTCAAGAAATTGGACTTATATTATGGTCTAAAAACGGGTAGAAACCATGATATATCAACTCCTCCAGACTTAGCTTTTTGCTTGTCCCTAAGCAAAACAGCTGTACCCACTCCTTTAGGAACCACATACCTTGCAAAGCAAATCAAGTGATACTTCGATGTGTCCCTAGAAGCTTAGCAGTCCTCCAGATTGAATCTAAATCCCTTAGAGAATCTCAAACTTTCAGTCGCAAACCCCTTTAGTTAATTAGGTACGGTCTCATCGAGGGAATATCGATCGCTGGACCTTCTAGATTCTTTCACTTCCTTTAACACTTTTCTTGCGTTTCACCCTCTCTCTTCCCTCCGAAACTGTATCCAATTAAGGATATCATAGAGATGCAATGCCCTTTGTTGAACTTTTTCTTCTGGATTTTTTATTTTATTTTCGGACTTGCCTTTTTCTGCTTGAACTACACTTTTCTGTAGACTTTTTTAATACCATGGCATCTCTATGACTTCACTAGATCAGCGCTCATTACTGTTGTTTCTTGTGGAGACAGGGTCATGAGGCTTTTTCTTTTTGATCTAGGATAGTTGTATTCATCATTTGGGAAGAAGTTTCAGAGCGGCCCGTCCTCGCTTTCAAATGTTTGGAACAGTCGTGTCGAGCGACACCACTCTATCTGTCATCGACACGACTAATTTCTTGGTGTCAATCGATGCTATGCTCAGTGTCGATCGACACTGCCTTAAATTCTAAAATCTGAACTTGCGATTTTGACTGCTTATTCATTATGCTCCAAAATGCTCCAGTAAACACCAATAAAATTCCAAGCGTCCTTATACCTAATAATAAACATAAAAGACTCAAAAATACCAAAAGACTCAAGAAATCAGACTTATATCATGGTCTAAAACGGGTAAAAACCATGATATATCAAATTTCACCATTCAAATCAAAGAGGTTGTACCGTAAGCTATGCTAAGGTACAGTCATTACACAGAGAGCACGACTAAGCCGTTCATTATGTGTAGTCACAATGAAATTAACCATCACCATTCAACTTTCACTAATATTAAACTCTTGTCTCACTATCAGTAAGCCACCATGCGGTTCCAAGTTCTGTACCGCAAACTTCCTCGCCCCCACCCGACTTGTACAAACTCTGAATTCAAAGATCAAAAATTTCCCGCCGGTTTAATATTCGATTGATCCCAAAAAAAAAAAAAACTCACTACATTCAATCTTATAAAGGCTAGGACAAATCTGTAAACTTGCAAACTCAAAGGGACCGGACCATAAAAAGTGTCAGGACTAGAAGGATTAGTCGATATTGCGATATTTCCTAGTTGGATAAATCTACCAAGTTACGAGACTTGTTAAGAAACTAAGCATATACCATTAGATCTCTCGAAATCTTTTGGAGAACATTGGCAACATAAACATTTGGATGTGACTTACCGAAATTCAAGTAATCATTAGCTCATATGTAGATAGTGTATATTGCTTATGCTCGTTCTTTATTTGACCATTTCTGACGTAACTAACAAATTTCGTCATCTGTTGTCCTAAACTCATCTGCCAAAACAAGAGACACACACAAAAACAAGATATTATTATTACAAATCCAATTTCTCAAAATCCTCTTCTTTGTTTATGGCGGGTCCAGAAAGAAAAAGCTTACACTATTAGATTGAGAACCAAGAACAGAGGCTCTATCAATAGCGAAGCTTGCTCCATGAGAAAGATTGGCTTTTGGATCAAGAACCGGAGGAACCGCTTCGCTCTTACCAATCAATCGACCTATTTGCGGTTAAGATCGGAATCAATTACAATAAAGGATAACACTTTTGTCTATTTGTGTGTGTATATATATATATATATATATTGTGCCGACAAAAACTGGGACGATGATGCCGTCAAACCACTGGCCGGTGGGAACGTCGACGGATGAAGAGTCGAAACTCGAACAATTTAATTTGTCAATGGTTTTGAAGGGAGAAGAGATTTCTAGGTTAGAAATACGAACGGTGATTGCGATTGATATAAACAAAAGCTTTATTAATGTTTAGCGTAATAAGTTGCGGGTCCCTTTTTCAAGGAATGTACAAGTGTTTATATAGCACCCTAGGTCGGCTAAGTCCTCTTTCTAAAAAATAATGGAAAGTTTCCCTAAGTCTTCTAATAAGCTCAAATTTTCCTTTGAACTGCTCTCTCAAATTAAGAGATGAATCGTAGTACTTAGGGTTATCGAATCCACAGGGAATCAGAAACACAGTAGATTTAAAACTTTTAGATTATGCTAAGCAGAAAAGATATAAATAAAACGGTTGCGGAAACTGTAAACAAAGATGATTTTAGTGCTTTAAATTCAATGGGAGACAAACGCTCAGCCTTAGGGAATTCGCAGGAATGATTCCGAAGTGCAGAATAAAGTTTCTATCGGGATAATTATGATGCGCGATTCTAGAACTCGAAACACTGTTGTAAAGTAAATCAACTGTCGTTGCAAATACTATTGATATACCCTATATTTTACCTATTTTATTATCTATTTCAATGCATTTTAATAACACTTTAATAAGTTTTTACACCAAAAGAGATAGTTTTCCTCGTATTTGTAGTTTTAGAGTTTTAACAGGGAAAATCATCATAATGGATCAAAATGAGCTCAAAGAAGTGTATTCTGGTCCACAACAAGTTTTGCAAGCCAAAGACTTAGTACAAGCCAAAGATTTCTCAAGTTATCACATTTTACCAAGTTGGACAGAATTGGTAAGCCTGAAGTTTAGCCACGGACGGAGGAACAAATAAACTTTAATTTCAATTAATGATTACTCAATTTCAAGATATTTGAGTCAGCTTTCTAATGGAATTGGAATCATCTAATTTGGAGTTGTGAGTAGGAAGATACACCCAAAATACCGAAGATATGTCAAACTGCCTCGGAAGTGAAGCAAGCGCAGAGTGAGTCTCGCACCGGTCGGACTCGTGGTCCGATGCCATGGACCGGTGCCACACACCAAAAACTAACTTATCGACTAAGGCACCAGACACGTGAGTTTGTTCGGGGCCTTGGACCGGTGCCTGGAGCAGTTTGACCGAAAAGACGTTTTTGCCCAAAATTAAACTCTAGAAGACCCTAGACCTATATATACTTGTTTTTAGCCTCTTGTTTTAGGGTGTGACAAAATTATAAACACTTTTAGCAGAGAGAAACAGCCACCACGTCCCTTTGGGGATATCTCCATAGATTTGAGTTTCAAGAGCTTCCGGTGGATGATCTCGCTTTGTATCTCGATATAGAGAAGAATCCTTCAACCCTTACTCTTTAATTCAAGTTTATTTATCATATTTTCATTATCTCTTTGCTTTTTTTCGTGCACCATGATTGAGTAGTTCCCTTTGTTAGGTTATAGGAAAATCAATGAGTTCATGGATTGTTAACTTTTATCGAAATAATTAGGGATGCTATATTGTTCTTCATCTTTAGTTGAGCTTAATGCTGTATGTTTTTTTGATCAATTAGCATCAGATCATGGGTTCAACATACTCTCCAAAAGCTTGTATGTTGCTCGAACTAGTATTTGATGGGTAATGCGTTATTGATATATTAGTATTTTAACCTCTTTTACGTGTTTTTTTCTATTGTTTTCGGTTCTTTCAAGTTCTTTTGTGGCTTTTCAGGTTCTAGGAGGCTCTCGAGCATGGATTGGAGTTATTGGAGCTTATTGGAGCAAACGAGGCAGAATTGGAGCAAAAAGGCGATTTTCCCTTACCGAGCACCTGCTCAGTTTGCTCGACCGCCTGCTCGCCCCACCCGCTCACTAGAGACTTGAAGAATTCTCCTCTCTGGAATCCAGACCGGTCGATCCAACCAAAGGACCGACCGGTCCCGACCTGAAGACTCAAAGCCAAAGATCATTCTGGAATCGAGACCGGCCGATCCTCACAAGGGATCGACCGGTCTCGTCCCGAAGACTTGAAGACCGGTCCCGTCCCGAAGACCAGACCGACCGGTCGGTCACCCAGAACCAAGTTGCCCTAATTTTTATTTTAAATAAGAGACAACCACCTCCTAAAATGGCATCCATTGATTATTTCATTTTTCATTCTGTTTTGACATTTTCCCGAGACTAGACTCATTTGTTCCAAGTTTTTGAGACTCTTTAAGTGTTCTTCATTCCTTTGGATTTGCTTGTAAGATTTGGAGGATCATCCCACATTCCTATTGAGAAGAATTCTAAACCCTAATCCTTTTTCATATCATCATCATCATGAATTCTCTCTATTGTTTTGCTGCGTTTGATCTCTCCATGGCCGAGTAGTCCATTAGCTAGATTAGGGGCTTTCAATGGTGATTTAGGATTGATTAGTGATTGAGCCAAATAGGATAGATTATCATATGTCTTCATCAATCGGAAATCGTAATGCTTAGGCTAATTTGATCACCTAGTCTATGAATTGAAGTTAAACATATTCACGACAGTGCTCTAGGTTGCTAGATAAGCCATTGGTGTGTAAGCAATGACAGTTGATTGTTACCATCAATTGTGAACAAATTGAACCCATTCGATAATGCTTGTCAACATCTCTGAATTCAAACGACAGTTTAGGCATTTAGGTTGTTAGACAAAGATATTGATGCATCACGACAGTGGGGCAATATTACTTTTATGTTTGAGTTCTAGACCGTACTTAAATTGAATCCTGAATAGTTGCTCAGTCCTTAGTCCGAAATCACCGGCGAATGACCTTGATCTAGTGCTTTTCTTTATTGAATTTACATCGTTTAATTTGCTGTTTCATTTTTTTGTTTCATTACAACCAATCCCCATTTTATCTTAGCTTTAATTTAAAATCCATAATTTCATAGTCACTACAAGAAAACTGTATTTTAGCGTCGAAATTTAGCGTCGAATCTATTCCGATGCTATTTTAGCGTCGATTTTGCGTCGTAATAGTGTCCACAACACAATTCGACGCTAATTAGGGACGACACATTTCGAAGCTAAATAGACGCTATATTGCGTCGATTTAGCATCGATTTAGCATCAGAAATCTAAGTTCGACGCTAAATCGACGCTAAATATGCATCGATTTAGCGCCGAACGCATAGCGTCGAATATTGCGTCGAATTGGTAGGTAGATGACACATTTAACACAGGTTCACCTACTTATTTAGCATCGTTTAGAAACGACACAAAAACGACGCGAATTCGATGCAAAATCGACGCAAAGGAATTCGATGCTAGTTCGATGCTAATATTCGATGCAAAATCGATGCTAAAATCTCTTATATATACCCACCACCACCACCGTAAGGAATCAGTTAAGTATTTCAAAAGAAAAAACAAAATTTCAATTCCGAAAAACAAAAAAAAACTTTTCTCCCTAATTTTTTTTTTAAATGGGCGATATATACGAACTAAGACGTTGGATGTATCAACGTAAAGATGACAATGGAGGCCTTTCAGAAGAGTTCCTCAATGGCCTTGAAATTTTCATGGCTCAAGCGAGTAGTGTGCCTACAATTCAACGGACCGGAGTGATGGTGTGCCCGTGTCGGAAGTGCAAAAATTCGCAGCCACAGACAATTGATACAGTTGGTACGCATTTATTTAATAGTGGGTTTACACCTGAGTATTATGTTTGGTTTTATCATGGAGAGGGATATGAAGATGAAACTTCGGGTAGTACTAGTTACCAACCTATGGATCAGGGTCAGGGTTATTCGAATGAACAATATGATGGGCATCAATTTGTTATAGAAAATGATGATCATAATGTCGGGTTAGAGCATAATAGGTTCAAAGAAATGGTAATCAATGCATTTTCTGGAGTTATGTGTACTCCTGATGTTGCTGAGGAACCCAATTTAGATGTAAATTTTTTTTTATGATATGCTTGATTCTGCAAAACAACCAATTTATGAAGGTTGTAGGGAAGATCTGTCTAAATTATCGTTGGCATCTAGGATAATGACAATAAAGTCTGATCATAATCAATCTGAGAGTTGCATGGATGATTGGGCATCTCTTCTAAAAGAATATTTGCCAGAGGGTAATCAAGCTGCTAAGTCATATTACGACATACATAAACTAGTCTCTAGTTTAGGATTGCCCTCGCAGATGATAGATGTTTGCATTGACAATTGCATGATATATTGGAAAGATGATGAACAACTGCAGGAATGTCGATTTTGCCACAAACCAAGATTTAAGCCCCAAGTAGCTGATAGAAAAGTGCCGTACCAGAGAATGTGGTACCTGCCCATAACCGATAGGCTACAAAGGTTATACCATTCAGAACGCACAGCTGCATCAATGAGGTGGCATGCAAAACATTCAACTACTGAAGGAGAAGTTCATCATCCTTCTGATGCAAAAGCTTGGAAACACTTCAAATCGGTACACTCTAATTTTGCTACAGAGAAGCGCAATGTTTATCTTGGCCTATGTACAAATGGTTTTAGTCCGTTCGGTATGTCTGGCAGGCAATATTCTTTGTGGCCGGTTATATTGACACCTTATAACCTTCCGCCTGATATGTGCATGCAGAGGGAATTTCTGTTTTTGAGAATTTTAATCCCTGGCCCGAAGCATCCAAGAAGATCTATTGATGTGTTTTTACAGCCGTTGATTCACGAGTTGAACATGTTGTGGTCTCATGGGGTTCGTACTTTTGATTACTCTAGGAAGAAGAATTTTACCATGCGAGCTGTGCTTATGTGGACGATAAGCGATTTTCCAGGCTATGGAATGTTATCTGGTTGGACAACACATGGTAGGCTATCATGTCCGTATTGCCAAAATGAAACAGATGCATTCCAACTAAAAAATGGTAGAAAATCTTGTTGGTTTGATTGTCACCGGAGGTTTCTCCCTATGAATCATCCGTACCGGGAGAACAGGAGGTTGTTCACAAAAGGCAAACGTGTACGTATCCCCCCACCTCCATATCTTTCAGGAGAATAAATTGAAGGTCAACTTGATTATTGGGGAGCTCAAGACACTGCAAAACGTGGTGGTAACTGGCTTAATATTCCGACCAATCTCCCAGATGGATACCTTGAAGAACATAATTGGCTTAAGAAGAGCATTTTCTGGGATCTACCATACTGGAAGGATCATCTATTGCGCCACAATCTTGATGTCATGCACATTGAGAAAAACTTTTTCGATAACATCATGCACACCATCTTAAACGTTCCAGGCAGGTCTAAAGAAAACTTGAAGTCTAGACTGTATTTCCCTCTTATATGCTCTAGAGTTGAGTTACATCTCAATGGAGATGGGAGAGCTCCAATGCCTAGCTTTAGATTGTCAAGCGAAGGCAAACCAACATTCTTCAACTGGGTTTCCACCGAAGTTAAGTTCCCAAATGGATACGTGTCAAAACTCTCTAAGTCTGTGGAGCAAGGGAAAAAAATTTCTGGTATGAAGAGTCATGATTGTCATGTGTTTATGCAGAGATTATTGCCTTTCGCCTTTGCAGAACTTTTGCCAACGAACGTGCATGAATCACTTGCAGGTATATTTTGTATGACGATATTTAAATATGTAAAAAAATTATGTGTCGAAAATAACATTTATGTTTTGGTTGATATTGGATTTTGGGTTTAGGTGTTGGAGCATTTTTTCAAGATCTGTGTGTGCGAACTCTGACTCAGGATGGAATTCAACAACTAAACAATAACATCCCAATATTGTTGTGCAACTTAGAGAAGATATTCCCTTCATCTTTCTTTGATGTGATGGAGCATCTTCCTGTCCATCTTCCTCACGAAGCCGATTTAGGAGGGCCCGTTCAATTTTGTTGGATGTATCCTTTCGAGAGATTCATGAAACACTTAAAAGGAAAGGCAAAAAACCTAGCTAGGGTTGAGGGATCAATTGTTGCGGGCAGTTTAACCGAAGAAACCTCTCATTTCAGCTCATATTACTTCCCTCCAACTGTCCGGACACGAAAAGAGCTCCACGTAGGTACGACGATGGTGGCATCGCACAAACGTATCCAGTTTCAGATGTCCCAGATATATTCTGTGCAGTTGGTAGGCAGGCGGGAATCATAAGAGAAGAAGACTGGTCCTCGTTCGAAGACTACAATTGTGCACACACATATATTCTCTTACAATGCGACGAAGTTAGCCCATTTTTAAGGTACATATTATAATTCCCAAGTATGGATTGAGGTCAAAAGAGTTGTTTTCGTACTTATATTGCTATGAAACATATATAACAAACGCATTTGTTATAACCATATTTTCTGTTAGTGAATTCATTCGCCAAGTTAACGAGGCTTTC
The DNA here is from genome assembly GCA_963576765.1 of Draba incana. Taxonomy (NCBI): domain Eukaryota; kingdom Viridiplantae; phylum Streptophyta; class Magnoliopsida; order Brassicales; family Brassicaceae; genus Draba; species Draba incana. The sequence continues at coordinate 22,603,032 of OY755213.1, forward strand.
CCAAATGCATCCGCCGATGAGATTGAAAAACGTAAAGATCTACACTTTGCTAAATGGTTGAGAACTCAGGTATATAAGTTAAACACAAGATTATATATATCTAGTTTCCATAAAAACATATATGTACACTTTGTGTATATACTACTATATTTACAATGTCTATTCTGTATCTGCCAGGTTGATTATGCAGACACGTCATACCCTGTATGGTTTAGAGAGTGGATCCAAGGTCCGTTGGGGAAAGTCACGTCATCTCCAATGTATTTTGCACGAGGTTATGTGTTTCATACGTTCGAACGTGGCAAAAATAGAGCAACTGCGAACTATGGTGTGGTAGTTCGAGCCGGGGACATAGATTTTTATGGCATTATCCAAGACATTATTCAAGTGCAATTCCCTGGTTTGGTTAACTTAAAGTGCACTCTTTTCAAATGCGAGTAGTTTGATCCAGTTGTCGGGCGAGGGGTTCGAGTAGGAAAGTTTGGTGTTATCGATGTTAATGGATCGCGTTCTTATGAAAAGTATGATCCATTTGTCCTTGCATCACAAGCGGATCAAGTATGTTTCATTCCATATCCACGTGTCAGAAAAACAGGGATTCCATGGTTATCTGTGCTTAAAATAGCACCTAGAAGAATGATAGTTGAATCAAACGACGCTCCTATGCAAAATGAAACGGCCGTGGATCTAACAACACCAGAAGCAGATATAGACAACATCATTCTTATAGATCCGGAAAATTGAGAAGCTGAAATACTTCCGGATGCTAACGATGCAGAAAATCCCGAAGACGAGTTCGCAAACGAGAGTGGAGAAAGTACCGATGAGGATGACGACAACTCAAATGACCATTCAGAGTGAAGCATATATGACTATTTTTATTTCATTTGTATTTATTTTTGGAATTCGTGTGATTGTTATCGTTTTATGTGAGTGTTATCGTTATCTGTGATTATCGAATTCATGTGTTTATTATCGTTATATGTTGTGAACATAATATCTGTAGCCGGTAACATGTGATGAACATAAAATTGCGTGACCATAAAATCGCGTGACCATAGGTACATTCGAACTCGGGTTAACTATGCAGTAACATGTGCTGATTTGCCCATTAGGCTACAAGCAATTTCTGTTCGTTTTTAACATTCACTAATATTAAAACTTAGTTTTTTTTGTTAATGGTATTTTACTTATTCGAATGGAAGAACATTACACATAAAATATTATATTACACATAAAATATTACATTACACATAAAATATTACATTAATTAGAAAAATAGGAAATATTACAGATAACAACATTATTATAAACTTGTACTATGGATACTAGGAAAATATTAAACATTAAAGCAACATAAAACCTTAATTAAGTTTATTCTTAACCATTGACGGGTCGGATGTTTATTTATCATCTGATTCTGGAACTGTTTCATATTCGTACCCAGTAGTTCCTTCATCTTCCTCTTTCATAGTAGATACTTCAGTTGGTTTGTATTCGGCAATCATCGAATTAGCACCAATTATCTGTTTCGAAAAGGAATTCAGTTTATTATTATCAGAAATATTTAGAAAGTTATGCAAAATCTACCTTAACAATGTTCCGCTCTGTGATGTTGAGGTATTTAGAGTTCCTGTTAAAACGGTATACGGTAACATTCTGTAGAATGACCACCGCACCTATAACAGTGGCGAGTTTGTACTCGTCATTTTTGAAGATGTTATGGTGCATGGTTCCCTTGATTTTTCCTGTCGGATCCTTTAAGGTTACTAGCAGATCTCCCTCCCCGTTGGGGGTCACACTGGAGAGCATAGCCACAATCTGAAAATGAGATACAATTTGGTTGTTAGATAAATTATATCTGCAAATGGATATAATATTTTTCGACAACGTAAACCTTTTTCACTTTCACAAATTGTGACTGCGGGGATTGAATTTCTGTTACCTGAGTCCAGAATGGTGTGCTCCTCTGGTTATAAGAACCTACATTTATGAATGATAGAGTTAGTATTTTTCATCTTCAATCATTATTGTAATGGTAAAAGCGTTAATTATATATATATATATATATACGTACTTTCACAGATTAAGTAATCGATAGTAGAAGTCCACCGAGGACTACTAAAATCCTGGTCGCCCTATTGTGGCTCATTGATGACCTCACGAATGAAATCTTGTGTTGGCCGTGTCTGAGAACTTTCACCTTGCAACACCTTCGCATCGTGCGACCTCTTGCGAAACAGTCCTCGCCGTATGAGTTGGCCAGGTCCCGGTATTATGGGCGTTTGGTGTTGGGATCGTTCAGTTGGTTGGAGGGACATTGTCGGGCCAACATCAATAACATTTAATTCATCGTACGGAGGGCTTGAAGGAACAAGAGTTGTGTTTGGAGGGTTTTGAACGGAGGCTCGGTTTTGCATATAGTAATTCCATAGATCTCTGTTTGCCATTTCGAAATTGAATATTTTTGTGTTATGATTTTGTGTTGAATTACTCTGATTTATATAGGCAAAATACAGAGATATTTTAAGCTTAACGTGTCGATTTAGCGTCGCACGCATAGCGTCGAATATAGCGTCGAATATTGCGTCGAATTTGGTAGGTACATGACACATTTAACACGGGTTCACCTACTTATTTAGCGTCGTTTAGAAACGACACAAAAACGACGCGAATTTGATGCAAAATCGACGCAAACGAATTCGATGCTACTGCGATGCTAACATTCGATGCAAAATCAATGCTAAAATCTCCACTTAAATCTTTTACAGATACGAAAATTATATGACAACTCATTTAAACAAATCCGATTTGACAACTTATTTAAACATATCTTGTACTATAAATACATATGATGGAGTGTATAACTTCTACACCTACCAATAACACACATAATGTCTTCTAGCTCTCCTAAGGAAGACTCTAAATCAACAAACATGGGAAATTTTTTTGATATTCCAAAATACTCGTGGGAAACCGAAACTCAATGCGACGAATTCACTCAAGAGATATCCACTTACTCGTGGGAATTTGATACGTGGTCACCAACCCATAATGAAGATTCTATATCAACAATAGTGCCGGACAGCCAGTGCTTGCCAAACATCCACCACATTCCTAAATTCTCGTGGGAAACTGAATCTCAGTGCGATGAATATACTAAAGAGATACCCACCTACTCGTGGGAAGCTGATTCATGCTCTCCTGCCAATGTTGTGAGTCCCAAATTTGAAGATGGGATCAGTTATTCAAAACACAAATATGATAAGCAGCCAGAATGTCATGACCAGAAGCGGGTTCTCGACGAAGTTTTGTATAGGGAACTCGAAGACGGACAACCATCTCAATTGATTGAAAAGTCAGATACTTACGGTGGAAGTACTTCTAATGAATGTAAGGATCACTACTACGATTATGAAATTGTCTAAAGCCCAGAAATCCCAAACTTAAATCTAGATGTTGATGCAATCAAAAGGGAATTTTGCGACGGATTTTTAGATTCTCCATCAAAGAAACAAAAGGGAAAGAAAAGTTTCTGGTTCTCACCGTTGTTTGGAGTGGATACATACATATATGTATGTATACATATATGTTTTAAAAATTAGTAGTCTATTATGTACTTGTACCATAACCGTTGTATGTTTAATTTTTTCAAGTCTCAAATGTATAGTACCTGTGAAAGAAGTCGTTTTAAAAATTATGTTTCATTATTTGTAATGTTTTATTGGAGTTGCATAATAAAAATATATCTCGTTGTATGATTGTTATCAACACTAATTGATTCATGTTAGATTGTTATTGAATTGTTGTGATTATTATCGTTATATGTTGTACACCTTAAATGAAAAATAAATTTAATTTAGCGTCGAATTAGCATTGAATCACTTGAATTCGACGCTATTTCACAAAATTAGCGTCGAATTAGCGTCGAATTCAAGTGATTCGATGCTAATTCGACGCTAAATCAAACTAAATTTCATTTAGGGTTTAGGGTGTAAACAATAAAAGCTTTAACGTCTACGATTCAGAGTGAAGCTACAATGTTATCTATATTCATAGATTTACTTGCCAACAAATTAGTATGTTTGTGTGATGCGATGTTACAAATGCATATACGGACTGCTATTTGAAAAAACTATATAGGTTTATATATACCTTCATAACCCTTTATGAACCAAATATGTAATTTCAAATTTCAAAATTTTAAATTATTCTATTATATGAAAGATTGAAAATGGTAAGATAGTTTTCGTACCAGTGGCAGATACCCTAAACCCTAAACCCTAAATGAAAAATAAGTTTAATTAACATCGAATCACTTGAATTCGACGCTAATTCGATGCTAATTTGACGCTATATCACAAAATTAGCGTTGAATTCAAGTGATTCGATGCTAATTCGACGCTAAATTAAACTTATTTTTCATTTAGGGTTTAGGGTGTAAACAATAAAAGCTTTAACGTCGACGATTCAGAGTGAAGCTACAATGTTATTTATATTCAAAGATTTACTTGCCAACAAATTAGTATGTTTGTGTGATGCGATGTTACAAATGCATGTAAGGACTGCTATTTGAAAAAACTATATAGGTTTATATATACCTTCATAACCCTTTATGAACCAAATATGTAATTTCAAATTTCAAAATTTTAAATTATTCTATTATATGAAAGATTGAAAAGGGTAAGATAGTTTTCGTACCAGTGGCGCACACCCTAAACCCTAAATCCCAAACGTAAAATAGAATACGGTAGCATCGATTTAGCATCGAATTAGCATCGATTCGACGCTAATTCGACGCTATCTGAACACATTTTACGTTTGGGGTTTAAGGTTTAGGGTATGAAACGCATAAAATTAATTTGATCCGACGCAAATTCGACGCTATATTGAATTAATTTGATTTAACCAATGGCAGTTAACCGAAAAAATTCAAATTTTTTTGTTTAGACCAACGGCGGTAAACCGAACGAATTGTTGGTCAATTCAACGCTAATTCGACGCTAAATCTTAATTAATTCGGATCTTAATGAAGTCTAGGTGGGAAAAAAAATTATATTTAAATGTAATCCGACGCTAAATTAGCGTCGGTTACCGATTTTTATACGGAGACCAAAGTCTTCTTCTCCGGTTTCTGAAAAATCCACTCCTCTCACTATCTCCATCTCCGACCACCGCCCTTCTCTCTCTCTCAAGCCACTGCCGGTCTCTCTCTCTCTCTCTCCCACTCTCCGCCGCCTCCCTCTCCCTCTCCTCTCCCTCTCCCTCTCCTCTCCGCCGCCGCATCTCCTTCCTTCCGCCGCCGTCGCTCCTTCCTTCCGCCGTCGCCGCATCTCTTTCCTTCCACCGCCGTCCCTTCTCCTCCTCCGCATCTCCGTCCACCGTCAGCCACCGCGGAAAACAAATGGTAATATATATATATATATATATATATATATATATATTTATTTTATTTTAAATTTTTTAATATATATTTGCATTTAGTTATAAATTAGATATATATATTAGTTATGGAATTTGAAATGAAATTGATTTTAGAAAATGGTTTTATGAAATATGTAGTAAATAGAATTTAGGAAATTTCATATGAAATAGAATTTAGGAAATTTCATATGAAATAGATTTTAGGAAATAAATTTTAGGAAATGGAATTCAATTTAGATTTGATAAGTTATGGAATTAAATTTAGATTTGATAATTTATAGATTTGAATTTTGATTTTATGCAATTTATTTATGTAAAGTCAAATAAAACGAATTTATGAGTTTTTTGAATTTAAAATTAAAACCGAATTTAAAAGTTATTTTTCATAATTGTTAAATTTATTTTGAAAATATATAATTATTTCCTAAATATAAAATATAAATTTTTTTCCAACATTATTTCAGCACTATAAAATTATTTCCTAAATTTTAAATTTATATTGTACATATTTAAAGTTAATAAATATGTAGTAAATAGAATTTAGGATATTTGGTATGAAATAGTTTTTAGGAAAAATTTAGGAAATAAAGTTTAGGAAATGAAATTGATTTTAGATTTGATAAGTTATGGAATTGAATATAGATGTGCTAATTTATAGATTTGAATTTAGATTGAATGAAATATATTTATGTAAAGTCAAATAAAACTAATGAAGGAGTTTTTTGGATGTTAAAATAATTTTTTTAAAGGAAAAATGAATTTACAAGTTAATTTACGATAATTTAAAATAATTTCATAAATTTTAAATTTATTTCAAAAATATTATATTATTTCCTAAATTTTAAATTTATATTTTACATTTTTAAATTTAATATATTTGTTTTATTTTATAGGGTGATCGACGTCCTCCTTCATACGGCGAGTTATTTGGCGACGAAGGTTCGATTCCCGGATCCGATGGTCGTCGCGGATCCGGATCAGCATCGGGGTCGGGTTCGCAGGCTGCGAACTATCGTCCACGAGCCCCGCCAATGGCTCCGCCACGCGCTCCGCTCCGAGCTCCGCCACGCGCTCCGCCACCGCCTCAGCCACAGCCTCATCCAGAGCCAGAAGAAGGTGAAGATGATCATCCCGATGACCACAATGAGCCCCCTCCACCGCCAAACGCGCCTCTTATGATGCGGATTTCTGAGCTTCTCCGCCAACCTGGACGTGAGACATTATGGTATGTTTTAATTTTTTTTCAATATTACTAATTAAATTTGTTTTCTGTAATTAATTTTTAATTACAGGTTATAATTAAATTATTAACATTCTGTTATTTTGTTTAATATGTTTACTGATAACAAGGTTGCGCGTTCGGTCACCAATGCAATCAAGGCCCACTTCTCTATGGCGCATCCTAATTGGAGCATGACGCCGCATAATGTTCGGGATATTTGGTTCGAGTCATGGGCGGTAAGTCATTTAATATTATTTAATTTTATTTATTAAATTATTCGATTATAAATATATTCATAACATTATTCGTATTTTTGTAGCAAGGGTGACATTGGAAGGAAGCTCATACTTTCGAAGTGCGAGCGGCGTTCAAGAGGAAGGCCCTAAAGCGTCTCAACGGTTACGTCGGGAACTTGAAGAAAGCGCGGGGCAAGAAAGGCGATGAGGCGAAGCCACTTGCGATGGATCCCGATGTTTGGTGGGGTCTAGTGCAGTATTGGGAGGATCCTAAATCGGTGGTTAAATCGGGGAAGTGTTCTGCATCCCGTCTCACGCCCGTGGCCGAAGGAGATGGACCTTCAAAGCATACAGCGGGTCAATCATCATACGCCACAATACGACTGGATATAGTAATTTTTGTATTAAATAAATTTGTTTGATTCTTTATATTTTCAATATTTATTTATTATATATTTCATTTTTATCTCTGTTTATTTTTGTTTAACAGGCTGATGGCGGTGATCTTCCTCCGATGGTTAAAGTGATGGAGAAAACTCATTGGAAGAAGGATTGGACGTTTGTTACCGCTCAAGCGGAACAAACGTTCAACACGTACAATGCACGACTGCAAGAGTTTGATGAGTCTGTCCAGTGTACGATGGGTCTCGAAGATTTCGATAGACTTTACGACGAGGTAATTTATTACGTTTTTATTTTGTATTATAACTTATTTTTAATTATTATTTTATTGTATAACACTTTTATTTTTCAGGTTGCACCGAAGAAGAAAGGATGAACGATGGGTGTTGGATCCATCAAAGATGTCCCGGCAGCTTGTTCGTCTTCTCAATATTCTTACTCTCCGGGTTTGTCTCAGCCGCGTGTGACCGCTGAGTTGCAAGCTGCTAAAGATGAGATTGCGCAGCTAAAGACGGAACAAGCGCAGCTAAAGACCCATGTCGGGTCATTGACCAGTCTCTTTGACATCATTGCAGTGGATCACCCGGTATTAGCCAATGACTTGCAAGGCATGCCGCGTTATCCACCGCCTCCTACACCTCCCGGTGCAACGCAATTCCACCAAGAGTTCGAAGATATCGTGAACCTAGGGACCCAACAACAGTCGTAGGATTAGCGTTTTAATTTTATTTGTAACGGATAATTTTATTTTGGATCGGATAATTTTTAATTTTTATTATAATAATTATAATAATTTTTTTAAAAAAAATATATTACCAATGGACGCTAAATCGATGCTAATTTAGCGTCGAATTAGCGTCGAACGTATCAGGTGTCGACGCTAATTCGACGCTAATTTAGCATCGATTATACTACTGCAAAGGAATCGATAGACCTAATCTCTGTGGAATCGATACCTATTATACTACTGCAATTGTCTGTGCACTTGCGGATTTATTTTGGGTTAAAACTTTATAACATCAAGTTTTTGGCGCCGTTGCCGGGGACCAATTGCGTTGCCTTTGAAATTCGATTTTATTTATAGTCTAAGAATTTTTGCTGATTTCGTTTTTGTTTTTATTTTCTTTTGCGTGTGTTTCAGGTGCATGAACAATAGAAGAACAAGAAGAAATATCACCGAATCGTTAATCAGTGTCTCGAACGAAGAGTTAGCTCGCCTTGAACGTCGAAATCGTCGGCAAAGAAACTCACCTAACTTGGACATTATGGCTGATCAGGAAGAGATGAATACTCAGTTACAATTGCTAAGGGATTAGATTGTGGTGTTGCAAAGGAATCAACCACGTGCTCCACCTCTACAGCCGGGAATTGGGGATTCAGACAATCCCCATGCATTCTACCAAAACCGTTCGGTCATTGTTTCACCAGCAATTCAGAGGCAAGACTTTGAGATCAAGCCTCAGATGATCTCGTTGGTGAAACAACACTTGTTCCATGGATTACCAGCTGAGATACCGATGGAACACATCGAGAACTTCAAAGAAATCTGCAGCACTACGGGGTCTAATGGAGTACCGAGTGAGTTTTTGAAGTGCAAGTTGTTCCCATTCTCACTTTCGGACAAGGCTCTTAGATGGTTGAAGTCATTGCCCGCCGGTTTTTATTTTCTTTCTGTGAAGCTTGGGAAAGACTGAAGGAGCACTGTAGGGAGTGTCCTCATCATGGTTTCAAGGATTAGCAAATTCTGGGGATTTTCTATGATGGAGTTGAATGGGTTTATCGGAATGCTCTAAATGCTGCGAGTAATGGAGACTTCATGACCAAGACTAGAGATGGTGCTTTTGAGCTGATTGAGAACCTTGCCGCAAGCTCTAACAACAAGGCTCCTGAGTATGATAGAACCAGGAATGTTAATAGTGTGGACACTCAGAAGATTGATGAGCTGACAGCGAAGGTTAATCTACTTCTACGCGAGAATCAAAGACCGGTAAAACTTGTGGAGGAGAATGAGGGTACGCTTATCCCTCAAGAGTTTGAAGATGATGAAGATGCTGGAGTTCAAGAGGTTAACTTTGTGAGTGGTCAAGGATATCAAAACCGTTGGTTTAACCCCAACTATCGGAGCCACCCCAACCTCTCCTACCGAAGCACCAATGTCGAGAACCCACAAGACCAAGTCTATCCGCAACAAGGAGGTACGAATCAGAACACACAAAGCCAAGGATATCAGAAGTTCTACTCCAGCAACATTCAAGGGAAGCAATTAATCCCTAACTAGAATCAGGATCGGTTCCAAGGAGAGAACCAACAATAATTCACTCCGCCCCAACAAGCTACTACCGCGCCCACATCTCAAGACGAGTTGAAGAGTCGCATGCAATGGTCAACCAACAAAATGCATCTACTGAGATTAATGCCAAGGTAGATCACATGTACAATGATCTAAATGCGAAGTACGAGGCTGTTACCGCGGATGTGAAGAAATTGGATACTCAAGTAGCTCAAACTGCCAAAGCTATCAAGAGACCAGCTGGGTCTCTTCCGGGATATGGTGAGGCTAATCCTAGGAAGGAATATCAAGTGAATGCTATTGAGTTGAGGAGTGGAAGGAAGTTGGTACCGCCTACGATCACGAACTCTAATGTTAAGGCTAAGGAGAAGACTACCGAGCACCAGGCTTAAGAGAGTGAGTTTTTTGAGAAGGATATGCATTTGGAGATTGGTTCAAGCTCAGGGACACCTCAGGATTCTGCTCCGATCGATGCTGCGAAAAAATTTTCCGAGCACCCGCTCTCTGCCGCCGAGCACCTGCTCGCAAAGGGTGCTCCTGCGAAAATTTCAGAAACTCTGCCCGAGCGAGTTTATGTACCCAAAGTGCCTTACCCAGTACCTCCCAAGAAATCTATGAAGGATTTGGAGAATGCTAAGTGTAAGGAGATGCTAAAAGATTTTACGGTGAAGCTCCCTTTGGTTGATGACGTTCAAATGATACCATCACTCAAGAGGTACATGAAGGAATTGATTGCTAGTAAGATCGTTGGAGAGGAGAATGTGATGATGGTTTCTAAGGAGTGTAGCGCCATACTTCAGAGTAAGGTGTTGACAAAGAAAGGTGATCCGGGAAGATTTGTGATTTCCGTGAAGATTGGGTCTTGCACGTTTGCATGCTCATTGTGTGACATAGGATCCAACGTTAATTTGATGCCATATTCTGTGGCTAAGCGTTTGGGCTTCACCGAGTTCAAACCCACCAAGATCTCATTGCTTTTTGCGGATCGGTCTACAAAGCTTCCGGTGGGTATCATAGAAGATTTGCACGTCCGAATTGAGGATACTCTAATCCCAGCTGTTTTGTGGTTCTAGAGCTTGATGAAGAATCTAGAGATCCGTTGATTTTGGTCAGAGCTTTCTTACGCATAGCACGTGCCATCATTGATGTCGAATAAGGCATAGTGGATCTCCGTCTAGGAGACATGGTAGTCCGGTTTGAGATGAGCAATCTCCTCAAGAAACCGATGATAGATGGGCACACATTTGTTGTCCATGATGGATCAGAGATGTTAGAGGAAGAGGTTGAGGAAATTTTAGCAAGTGATCCGCTTGAAATTGCATTGACAAAAGCCGAGGGTGAACACGGTTTTCTGAGTGAAGATGCCCAAGATTTGCTGAGTTTCTGGATTCTAACATCAGAGTGGAGAAGGGAGTTGAGTTTCTGAGTCTGGGAGAGAGCACAAAAATCGAGGATCAGCGAGCACCTGCTCTGACAGAGCGAGCACCTGCTCCAGAAAAATCTACTGTTCACAATTCTTGGAGTGAGTTAAAAGCTCCAAAGTTTGAATTGAAGACCCTCCGAGCAGGGCTCAGGTACGCATTTCTCGGTCCTAATTCCACGTATCCTGTTATAGTGAATGCCGAATTGAACAATGTAGAGAATACCTTGCTTTTGTGTGAATTGAGAAAGTATAGGAAGGCTCTAGGATATTCACTTGATGATATTACTGGGATATCTCCTGACTTATGCATGCACATAATACACCTAGAAGATGAATCAATGATTTCTGTTGAGCATCATAGACGGTTAAATCTGAATCTCAAGGATGTCGTCAAGAAGGAGATAATGAAACTTCTAGAGGCTGGGGTGATTTATGCTATATCTGACAGTAAGTGGGTCAGTCATGTGCATGTTGTGCCTAAGAAAGGAGGCATCACGGTAATTAAAAATGATAGGAACGAATTGATACCGACTAGGACAGTAACCGGACATAGGATGTGTATAGATTATCGGAAATTGAATGTTGCTACTCGCAAGGATCATTTTCCTTTACCATTTATCGATCAGATGCTTGAGCGTCTAGCTAACTATCCTTATTACTCTGACAGAGCGAGCACCTGCTCCAGAAAAATCTATTGTTCACAATTCTTGGAGTAAGCTAAAAGCTCCAAAGTTTGAATTGAAGACCCTCCGAGCAGGGCTCAGGTACGCTTTTCTCGGTCCTAATTCCACGTATCCTGTTATAGTGAATGCTGAATTGAACAATGTAGAGATTACCTTGCTTTTGTGTGAATTGAGAAAGTATAGAAAGGCTCTAGGATATTCACTTGATGATATTACTGGGATATCTTCTGACTTATGCATGCACATAATACACCTAGAAGATGAATCAATGATTTCTGTCGAGCATCAGAGACGGTTAAATCCGAATCTCAAGGATGTCGTCAAGAAGGAGATAATGAAACTTCTAGAGGCTGGGGTGATTTATGCTATATCTGACAGTAAGTGGGTCAGTCATGTGCATGTTGTGCCTAAGAAAGGAGGCATCATGGTAATTAAAAATGATAGGAACGAATTGATAGCGACTAGGACAGTAACCGGACATAGGATGTGTATAGATTATCGGAAATTGAATGTTGCTACTCGCAAGGATCATTTTCCTTTACCATTTATCGATCAGATGCTTGAGCGTCTAGCTAACCATCCTTATTACTGTTTCCTAGATGGTTATTCAGGTTTCTTTCAGATCCCTATCCACCCAAACGACCAAGAGAAGACGACGTTCACATGTCCTTATGGCACTTTCGCGTACCGCCGCATGCCTTTCGGTTTGTGTAACGCCCCAGCAAGGTTTCAACGTTGTATGATGTCCATATTTACTGACCTTATTGAGGATATTATGGAAGTTTTTATGGATGACTTTTCTGTGTATGGGAGTTCTTTCTCTGTGTGTTTGTCTAACCTGTGCAGGGTGTTAGAAAGGTGCGAGGAAAAGCATCTTGTTCTCAATTGGGAGAAGTGTCACTTCATGGTCCGAGATGGGATAGTGCTTGGGCACCGAATATCAGAGAAAGGGATCGAAGTTGACAAGGCTATGATAGAGGTGATGATGAGTTTACAACCGCCTACTACGGTTAAGGGAATCCTAAGCTTCCTAGGACATGCTGGGTTCTACCGTCGTTTCATCAAGGATTTCTCCAAGATCGCTAGACCCCTCACTAGATTGCTGTGTCAAGAGGTGAAGTTTGACTTTGATAGTGACTGTTTGGTGGCGTTTCACACCATCAAGGGTGCCTTGGTAAGTGCACCGATAGTAAAACCGCTGGATTGGGAACTACCGTTTGAAGTCATGATTGATGCGAGTGATTTTACTGTGGGAGCTGTTTTGGGTTAGAGGAAAGACAAGAAACTCCATGTGATATATTATGCTAGTCGGACGATGGATGATGCTCAATGTCGGTATGCTAATACCAAGAAGGAGTTATTGGCGATTGTTTTCGCTTTTGAGAAGTTCAGACGTACCTCGTCGGGTCTAAGATAATTGTTCACACCGATCATACCGCATTGAAGTATTTACTGACCAAGAAGGATGCGAAGCTCAGATTATTGAGGTCGATTTTGTTGCTTCAAGAGTTCGATCTTGAGATTAGAGATAAGAAAGGGTCCGAAAATGGAGTTGCAGACCATTTGAGTAGGCTACAAGTTGAAGATGAGACGCCTATGGATGATAGTCTACCGGATAAGCACATCTATTCGATCGATATCTGTGATATTTTCCGAGTACCTGATCGAGCACCTGCTCCGAAGGATCAAGCACCTGCTCAAGTTTTCTTGTGCGAAATAATTCAGATAGCACAACCTCCGAATATCCCTTGGTTTGGTGAGTTTGCTAACTTCTTGGCTGCTGAAAAGGTTCCTGAGAACCTAACGAGAAACAAGAGAAAGAAGTTCTTCCGCGATATTAGGCGGTATTTTTGGGATGAGCTGTATTTGTACAAGCAATGTTCGGATGGGCTTTATAGGAGATGCGTATCAGAGGAAGAGATCCCTGGGATCTTACACCATTGTCACGGTTCGTCTTATGTTGGGCATTTTGCCACATTCAAGACGGTTTCAAAGGTGTTACAAGCTGGTTTTTTGTGGCCAACGATGTTCCGGGATGTGAATAGATTTGTGACTAAGTGCGACGCCTGTCAAAGGCAAGGGAACATCAGCAAGTGTAATGAGATGCCTCAGAACTTCATTCTGGAAGTGGAGGTTTTTGATGTATGGGGGATTGGCTTCATGGGACTTTTTCCATCCTCGTACGGAGATAAGTACATTCTAGTAGCTGTTGATTACGTCTCCAAGTGGGTTGAAGCGCTGGCTAGCCCGACCAATGATGCTAGAGTGGTTGTCAAGATGTTTAAATCTGTGATATTTCCGAGATTTGGAGTCCCGAGAGTGGTGATAAGTGATGGAGGTTCACACTTCATCAACAAGTTCTTTGAGAACTTGTTACAGAAGAACGGTGTCACGCATAAGGTAGCCTCTCCTTATCACCCTCAAACAAGTGGTCAAGTTGAGATCTCCAACAGGGAGATAAAGAGTAATCTGCAAAAAACAGTGAGTGTCACGCGTAAGGATTGGTCAAGGAAGTTGGATGACGCTTTGTGGGCGTATAGAACCGCGTATAAGACTCCGTTGGGGAAAACGCCTTTTCATTTGGTGTATGGGAAGGCATGCCATCTTCCGGTGGAGTTGGAATACAAAGCGGCATGGGATGTTAAGATGCTCAACTTTGACATCCTTAGTGCATCCAAGAGGAGATCCATGCAGCTGCATGAGTTGGAGGAGATTAGGCATCTCGCCTATGACAACTCTAGAATCTATAAGGAAAGGACCAAGGCTTACCATGACAAGAGGATTACTTCCCGAAGCTTTGCTCCTAATGATCAAGTCTTGTTGTTCAATTCACGCCTCAGGCTGTTTCCGGGCAAGCTTAAGTTAAGATGGTCAGGTCCGTTCACGATTAAAGAAGTAAGACCATACGGAGCCATAGTGTTGGTGGACACTAAAGGAGGAGAGTTTGTCATGAATGGTCAGCGGGTCAAGCCGTATCTCGCTGACACATACATTGGAGAAGGTGGATCTATCCCCCTCAGCGACCCTACTCAAGCTTGAACGATCTACAAAGTCGAGCTAACGACTTAAAACAAGCGCTTGATGGGAGTTAACCCATCGGTAAGGTTTCTTGTACATAATTCGATTTTTATTTCCTTTTATTACTGACATTTTACTTGTGTTTTCAGTACTTGATTTCTAAAAAAAAAAAAAAAAAGAGGGAAGGAATTTTCCGCGAGCACCTGCTCAAAATAGGGACAAGACGTTGCATAGTCTCTAGAAACGCGACCGGTCAATCCGCAGGATCGGACCGGTCGGTCCCACGTTTCAACCAAAGTGCCTAGAGTCTCTAGAAATGAGACCGGTCGGTCCCATATACCGACCGATCGATCCAGAGGATTCAAGGGATCGATCCGCAGAAGCTGGGACCGATCGATCCCATACGCAGATCAAAACACGAGTAGCCTCTGGAAACACGACCGACCAATCCAGTATCAGGACCGGTCGGTCCCGTGCCCGAGCACCCAATCCGACTTTCCTTTTCCTTTACAAAAAAAAAAAAAAAATTTACTAACCTACTTCCTTTCTTCCTCTTTTTGCAGCGCCACATCTTCTCCCCTCCTCAATCACTCACGCCAAAGCTCCTTAATCCTCTCCCCCACCGGAATTTCCTCATCCGATCAATTTCGCCACTGAAACTCACCCTCTCCGTCACTCAATCCTCCTTTCACCGAGTCTTTCTCTCTCCACCGTGCATCACGACCACCAAGGATGAGATTCGGCAACAAGGGCAAGGGCATAGCCTCCTCCTCCACTGATCGGAGACCCTCCATGCACCCTTGACCTCGCCTCGAGAACACTCCGTTTGATCTTGGAACCAATGAGCTCCCACCTTCTTCACAAACCGCTTGGGATGAAATCGACGCATACTAATACAACTGTCTCTTGGATTTGAAGCTCGAACCGACTAGGTTCTTATGTGAGGCGACATTGCAACAATTAGGCCTTAAAGAGCAAGTGCGTAGTCTTCTCTTCAACGCGCGCTGCATGAGTTTTGCGTTAGAGGAGGATGTGCTTTATCCGGATATCACTAGGCAGTGCCTTGCTACCGCCACGCTCACGTATGCCAACCCGGACAAGCCAACCTTCGATGAGGCCACTTTCTCGTTCTTTGCTGGAGTAACGAGATACGAGAATTCTATGCACGAATTTCGCATAGTATATGGCTTTCGCGAGACCGACAAGAAGTTGGAATGCCCAAAGAGATTCAAGGAGTCCAAGACGTTTTGGAGCCTCATCGCTTCAGGAGAGTACTTGAGCAACTCCGCAAGCCAGAACCGTCTCTGCCATCCTACCCTCTGCATTATTGGACGCATCCTCAGCAACATGTTGTTTGCCAGAGTTGTGGGTAACAAGGTCCACATTGATGAGTTATTGTTGTTATTTTTAGGTTGTGGAACCATTCTAAGAGACGGGAACTCGGAGCAATATGAGGGATATCGTTCCAACTTGGGCATCCGGTTTATCGAGACGAAATGCGCAATCAAGGACAGCCCAACCGCGCCTAACTTACCACGCTATTCCGCTATCTCAGGGTAGATTTATCCAGAGCTTCCTCCATCACCGAGCTGTCACAGATTGACATGGAGCACCTGCTCCACTCCAAGATCATCATCAAGCCGAGCACGTACCAATTCATCATTACAACCGGAGAAGCCAATTTCATTGAGCTTCCGAACATGGTCATCACACAGCTCAACACGATGGATGATCTTGCGTTTCAGCCGCCTCCGGGGCACCTCGTGCCAAATCCAAGCCGTTTAATCCCACGCCTGACATATCACATCATCCCTCCCCAAGGTGAGTTTGATCTCCCACACATCTCTGATGATGCTGATGATGTTGAGTACAAGAAGTGGAAGATCCAATCCACGAAGAAGAACAATAGCCTCATGCAGAGGATTATGGAAACACTCTCCAAAGGATGTTGTCACGCCACGGCAACAAGGGATGCTCAGCCAGTAACCTAAAGCTCAACCTCACGCTCAGGAAAGCCATTGGTAAGGAAAAAGCGGAGGACGCGTGGGGATGGAGGCGATGAAGCTTCTACTCGGTGATATTTTCTTTCACCCTTCTATCATCATTGTATTATCCGTGTTTATTTCTGTTTTCATTTGAGTCTCCAATCTCTTGAACTTTTTCACACCGGAGATGGTGTGATTTAAGTCCGGGGGAGCGGTCTTGCTTTTAAGTTTGTATTTTTTTTATTTATTTTCTGTTTTATTGAGTCAAAACTTTGTAGGGAATTAAGACTTTATCTTATGATGATATTTGAACTATCTATGTTTAATCTTCTCTCTAGTGACCATTTTTACAGAGCATGGGTACAAGGAACAACTAGAACACTTCGATACACTATCTTCCAGGTTTCAGATTGACCAAAATTTCCTCTCGTTACTGGCACTAGATTAGGGAAACGAACCATATTCAGGACTCCTTATTCTTTTTACCACTCTTGTTGTTCATGAATAGTTAGCTCATTTTTAGCAAGTACCCTCCTTAACCATTACCTCTTTTCAAACTCTTTGCATTCTTGTTACTTCATTGTCACATGTGCAGCATATGCGCAAAAGGACCGGAGAGAATCGAGTCGACACTGCATCTAAATCACTCTTTCAGAAGAACGAGCACCTGCTCCTATTTTCAAAGATGATTTTATAATAAGGAAGGAATAGCAATGATGAGCTCCACTTGGGTATGTACATCTATTCTATGTATCTTGGTGTTTGAGAGACACATGCTTGTAATTTAAACCCTCATCATCATCATCATTCTAAAAAAAAAAAAAAAAAAAAAAAAAAAATCGATGATGAAGAGTGGTAAATCTGTAAAATAGTGTCTCTTTGCACAGTGGATGTACCCAAGATGGACGATGGTTGGATGAGGCGTTAGAGAGATTTGGAGAAGAAAGAGTGGTTTAAAGAATGTGGATATCAACGAACTTATTATCTCTTGCAATTTTGCGCGATATCCTGCATCCTTTACGAAACATCGGGTAACCCTTAAATACTTTAAATACTTTGAACTCCACCTCTAAATGGCCTTACACCCTTAGCGCCGTCTACCCTAAAAAGGTGCCTTTAGCGAGATCCTCACGCATACTTTGAATGCTTTGAGTTTGTGCTTGGGAAATGGCTTGGTTGAGAAATGTGTTGAGGTTGTTTTGGTAAAGTTTTGCTATTCGTAATCTGAATTATGTGGTCTGCACATTGAAGGTTATTAACTCGGTTCACTGAGGATAAAAGAGTTCCCGCATTTTCAAACCTCTCTCCTTTACTTATTTCTGAATTTGTTTAAGGACAAACAAAGATCTAAGTCTGGGGGAGTTGATATATTAGTATTTTAACCTCTTTTACGTGTTGTTTTCTATTGTTTTTTCGGTTCTTTCCAGTTTTTTTTGTGGCTTTTCAGGTTCTAGAAGGCTCTCGAGCATGGATTGGAGTTATTGGAGCTCATTGGAGCAAACGAGGCAGAATTGGAGCAAAAGGCGATTTTCCATAACCGAGTACCTGCTCGGTTTGCTCGACCGCCTGCTCGCCCCACCCGCTCGCTAGAGACTTGAAAAATTCTCCTCTCTGGATTCCAGACCGGTCAATCCAACCAAGGGACCGACAGGTCCCGACCTGAATACTCAAAGCCGAAGATCATTCTGGAATCGAGACCGGCCGATCCTCACAAGGGACCGACCGGTCCCGTCCCGAAGACTTGAAGACCGGTCCCGTTCCGAAGACCAGACCGACCGGTCGGTCACCCAGAACCAAGTTGCCCTATTTTTTATTATAAATAAGAGGCAGCCACCTCCTAAAACGGCATCCATCTATTATTCCATTTTTCATTCTGTTTTGACGTTTTCCCGAGATTAGACTCATTTGTTCCAAGTTTTTGAGACTCTTCAAGTGTTCTTCATTCCTTTGGATTTGCTTGTAAGATTTGGAGGATCATCCCACATTCCTATTGAGAAGAATTCTAAACCCTAATCCTTTTTCATATCATCATCATCATGACTTCTCTCTATTGTTTTACTGCGTTTGATCTCTCCATGGCCGAGTAGTCCATTAGCTAGATTAGGGGCTTTCAATGGTGATTTAGGATTGATTAGTGATTGAGCCAAATAGGATAGATTATCATATGTCTTCATCAATCAGAAATCGTAATGCTTAGGCTAATTTGATCACCTAGTCTATGAATTGAAGTTAAACTTATTCACGACAGTGCTCTAGGTTGCTAGATAAGTCATTGGTGAGCAATTGGTGTGTAACCAACGACAGTTGATTGTTACCATCAATTGTGAACAAATTGAACCCATTCGATAATGATTGTCAACATCTCTGAATTCAAACGACAGTTTAGGCATTTAGGTTGTTAGACAAAGATATTGATGCATCACGACAGTGGGGCAATATTACTTTTATGTTTGAGTTCTAAACAATACTTAAATTGAATCCTGAATAGTTGCTCAGTCCTTAGTCCGAAATCACTGGCGAATGACCTTGATCTAGTGCTTTACTTTATTGAATTTACATCATTTAATTTGCTGTTTCATTTTTTTGTTTCATTACAACCAATCCCCATTTTATCTTAGCTTTAATTTAAAATCCATAATTTCATAGTGTAACCTTGGTCTCTGTGGATTCGATACCTATTATACTACTGAACTTGTATGTGCAATTACGGATTTATTTTGGGTTAAAACTTTATAACACCAGTTATAACAATTCGAAAGGTTAGTTATAGAGTATTATGAACAATTGAATCTTGTGCTTTCCGCGTGTTTTCACTTTGTAATAACAATCGAAAGTTGAGTCTATTAAGGTGTTAAAACATAGTAGTCAGAGCCACGAAAGTGGAATGATTATACCTTTGTGATTTGAGTTCTAGAATAATTTCCTTGAATTTCGATATATCGTTAATGATTTATGAATCTCTGCGATTAACCTATTGCCTAACGTTTGTTTAATCTGATTTTTCATCCATTTAAATTGCTATTTTCGTGACCTCAAAACCCCCCAAACCTTTACTTTGTTTTAGCTTGATTCGATTCTAATAAATCTGTAGTACAAAACTAGGTCCTTGAGGGTTCGATCCCATTTATACTATTGTGATTGTTGTGCACTTTCAGTTGTTTATTTGGGTAAAACTTACACCCCATAAAATTTTGGCGCCGTTGCCGGGGACCTATTGTTCTTTGTCTACAAGTTTCCGACTATAACCTCGTGGAGAGAATGCAAGAAGCTCTTTCTTGAGAAGTTCTTCACCAAGAAGAAGCTACATATATTAAGAGCCAAGATAGCAAGTTTCCAGCAAGGACCTATAGAGCCCTACCACGAATGTTTGGAGCGCTACGAGTATATCAAAGATTGTCCACACCATGGTTTTTTGGAGAGTAGTTTGTGGAACGGTTTCTACGAAGGTATTAACCAAGATTATAAGCGATTTCTCGATATTGGAAGCAATGGGAACTTCATGAATAAATCCGTGGAAGAAGCGAAGAAATTCATCGAAAACCTAGCTACAAGCGAGAGCAACAATCAACCAAACTACGAAGAGACCGTTAAAACAATAAACTCTAGAGCTACATAATACAAGGATATATCGAAGACGGCCCCCCAAGTTCGCGACGAGGACACCATGATGAACTGAGCCAAGGTTAGGAGTGTAGGAATTCACACAGGATTTACCGGTTTAATCTCTATTAAACAACCTAGCGAAAGTTCCTTTGCCTAGGATCTAGGGTTTGTAAACTATGAATCTTACAAGAACGGATCTCGAATATACCTGGAGTTTATGCAGCGGAATTGAATCAGGGATTCGAGATCTATAGCGCCCCAAGTGTTGTGCCTCTACCGTTAGTCCACACGCACACAAACTGGAATCCGCCGGAATGCTAGTACCGGTAATCGGATCTCCTGGGGAATCACCGAGTTCTAAAGAGGTGGCTGCGACTAACAAGATTTTGTCTCAAGGTCGTGCCTATTATCCTATATATAGGTCCTTGAGAAAACCCTATTAATTCTGAACCGAACCAGAATCAATTGTGTCATTAAACCGAAATCACTATTTCGGTTCTGCCTTCGTGTCGATCGACACAACTCTTTGTGTCAATCGACACACCCTCTAAACTCGTATATAATGTGTATCTTATACACATTACCTAGATCATTACTCTTAATGATCATTCCCACATAAAGCTCATCCAGCTTGCTTAGGTGTGTGACCCTGTAGGATCATATAATACTAGCAATGAGTTCATAACTCATAGATCATCAGAGGTTTCTAGCAAAACGTTATGACCACCTAGTATTATATGAATGTCTAATCTCGACAGTATAACTATCACTAGAGTGGATACAAGTGTGATTTCAGGACATTCCCAACAATCTCCCACTTGTACTGGAATCATCTATTCCCATAATCCCTTCGTCTCTATATCTCGATATGGCATAAGGCAAGATCCGTGTCATCCTTATTACAGCCATTATCACGTTCATCGAACTCCGATTTATACTGAACAAAAACAAACGACTGACAATCACCTCGTTTGAGCGCGGCCACGCATTTCTCAGTATCAAATCTTCGATGGGCCCTGAGATATTTATCTCCTGTTATATAGGAGGGACAAATCCCATCTTGTTCCATCCCTGTTCCTTCACACACTTCATGATACGCCCAATCAATGCCTTTATAGTCACCTGTTACGGATAACGTTTGACAAAGTCAAAGCGGACCAATTCATATGTAAGAAATCATGATGAACTCAGGTCTAAGGACTATACTCTATAGTCGTAATGGGAAACTCTTATGACACTTATATAACTATCCTGTAGAGTTCCCATTAGCGGGTCATGCCCGATCATATGTTCTCCAACATATATCTATGTGATTGACTTTAATACTCTTATTAATGACTCCATGAAACTTAGTCATCAGTCACCTCACATGCCAGTCTCACGCGGTTGTCAGTGTCCCACTTTAACAACCTCGACCAGGGACAAATATAATCTATGTCATTTATCACTTATAGGGTTTCATGATCAAGTCCTCAACTTGATGACCTATAAAATGCCATAAATTACTTTGGGACTATTATTCAATTATCCAATAATCAAATAATACATGAAACAATTTCATTATGACATAACCAAAGTATGTCAACATGAATATCATAACATAACTAAATCCTTTATAACTCCCACTAGAATTAAGATCACATCTTAATATATCCAATACCTACAGCAGGAGAGTGAAACTCATGCTTAGGTCGTGGGAGAGGCTGCGGTGATCTGCTTGGAACCCTTTCCAACAAACCGCAGGCTGTGGTGCTTTGCTTGGAACTCTTTCCAACAAACCGCACCGCAGTATGGACACAAGACATAATCAGGTTCCTACCAGAAATTGTCTTTGTCTGTCTAACCACTCTCATCAGAAACCATTACTTCCTCAGTTCACCAAGCTCCTATCCTCAGTATTCCTCAAATACTAGAGAATATTCTTGGTAACTGTCCAGTGACTTTCACTTGAGTCATATTGGTACCTACTCGTCCTGCTCAAAATACAAGCAACATCTGGACGAGTGCAGGTCATGGCATTTATGATAGGTTCCACTGCATACGCCTGGAAATCCTACTCAAACACTTTCTTGCTCAGCCAGTGTCTAGGGACACTGCGTCTTGCCAAGATTAATGCCATTAGACATTGGTATGAAGCCCTTCTTGGAATCATGCATATTGAATCTGTCCAAGACCTTATCACCATAAGAATCTTGACACGATCCAATTAGCCTACCCAATCTATCTCTATAGATTTATATTCCAAGAATTCACACGGCTTCTCCCATGTCTTTCTTTGAAAAATAACTTTCCAAGCCAAGTCTCAAAAAGGCTAAAGCAACGGAACGTTATTTCCGAGAATAAGTATGTCATCTACATACATAATGAGAAATGCAACTACGCTCCCACTAGTCTTCTTGTAAACACACAGTTCCTCTTCGTTCCTGATGAAGTCAAACATTTTGACATCTTTATCAAAACGAAGATTCCAACTCCGTCATGCTTGCTTCATTCCATACATGGATCGATGAAGCTTGCATTCTTTCCCAGCATGATTTGGATCTGTGAAACCTTAGGTTGTGTCATGTACACATCCTTTTCCAGAATTCCATTAAGGAAAAACTGTTTTTCACATCCATCTGCCAAATCTCATCACCATGATCAATGGCAGTTGCTAGTATAATCCGAATGGCTTTAAGCATAGCGAATGGGAACAGGTTTCATCATAGTCAATACCATGATTTGCTTGAAACCTTTAGCCACCAGCTAAGCTTTGAATATCTGGATATTCCCATCTCGGATCTAGCGGCTCCTAGCCACTTTTCGGAGTCCGGGCCCAACACTGCTTCTTCAAAATTCGTAGGGTCTTCATTGTCAATGATCAACAAGTCATGACAATCGGTCACAAGAAATCCATATCTCTCGTGATCGTTACGAATCCTTTCGGATCTACGAACTTCAGGCACCACAGGTGCAAGTTCTACAACCCTTTGCAGACCCAGCTACTACTCTTCCTTAACAGGTCGAGCAGTCTCCTGTGATTCTCGAACATTTTCGAGATACACTTTACTCCCACTGTTTTTCTTGGAAAGACAATCTCTCGCAAGAAAACATAGTTCTTAGCAACAAACATTTTGTTATCAGAACAGTTGTAGAAGTAATAAGCCTTGGTTTCCTTAGGATAACCATTCAAAGTAGCATTTATCAAATTTGGATGCGAGCTTGTTAAATGTTTTACACAAGCCTCATAACCCCAAATTTTAGTAAAGACAAACTTGGAACATTTCCAATCCACATCTCATGTGGAGTCTTTGCAATTGATTTTGTTGGAACCCTATTTAGTGTAAACTCAGACATTTCTAGAGCGTATCCCAGAAGGGATTATGGAAGATATGTGTGACTCATCATTGATCGAATCTTATCCAATAAGGTCCGATTCCACCTCTTGGAAAACCCATTCCAAAGGGGCGTTCCAGGAGGAGTGAGCTGTGAAACAATTTCACACTCTCTCAGATGATCACTTAACTCTTGACTTAAGTATTCTTCTCCGCGATCTGATCGAAGAGCTCTAATACTTTTGTCAATTTGATTTTGTACTTCATTCTGGAATTCCTTGAAAAATTTCAAAAGAGGATTCCTACTTGTGACTCATTAGATAGACATCGCCATGCCTACTCTAGTCACCAGTATAGATAATGAAGTCTTGAATCCTAATTTTCTCTAGCATTGGTGCCTATCGGGCCGCACACATCTGTATGTATAAAGCCCAATAAGTCATTGGCCCATTCTCTTAGTTTGATAAAATGGGCCTTAATCGTTTTGCCCAATGAGCAGGATTCACATATCTCACATGATTCACAACCATGTAAGCCCAAACGCCCATCACTATGGAACTTCTGAATCCTCTGTGGCCCAAACGATAATGCTGGAGAACCGATTTGTGTTTATGTCATAGACAGATATATATATTGGTTTAAGACATAAAACTCATTCTCTAATGGGATGCTACCATATAAAATATCATTTAGATCAAAAGAGCAACATTTGTCTTTTATCAAAATAAAATCATTCAAAATCTTACAAGAAAATGAAATGACATTTTTGCTCATAGCAATTACATAATAGCAATTATTTAGTTTCTAAAACCAAGTCTGAAGGCGACAACAAATGGAAACTTCCTACAGCTAATGCAGCAACCCTTGCTTCATTCCTGTTGAGTTTCTCCATTCGTCCCTTCTTTAACGTTCTACTGTTGCTCAGGCCCTGCACATTTAAACAAATATGAGCACCACAACCGGTATCTAATACCCACAAGGTAGAACTTGAAATAACACAAATACCTGAATGAGGAGTGTCATACATCTCCTTTATTTCCTTGGAATCTTCCATGTATTTCTTGCATTTTCTCCTCCAATGCCTTGGTTCCCCACAGTAGCTGCAAGCATCATCATCAGATGGGCCAGACTTGGGTTTAGTGAGAAACTCAGGCTTATCCTGATTCACAATCTGGGCGGCCTTTCTCTCACCCTTATCTTTACCAGGTTTCACAAACCTTTTGCCCTTCTTGATATTGAGCTCAGCTGTCTTGAGCATATCATGCAGTTCAGTCAACGTCTTCGTCAAGACATTCTTGATGTAGTACTTGATGAACTCATCATAGCTCGTCGGCAAGGACTGCAAAATGATGTCAGTAGCCAACTCTTGGCTAATAGGACAATCCAGTCTCCTCAGGTTATCAATATAACCCATCATCTTCATGACATGAGGACTTACTGGAGCTTCCTTTGGTAGCTTGCACTCAAACAGAGATTTAACCGACTGGTATCTCTCAGTTCGAGTCTGCTCCTGAAACATAGCTTTCAGGCTAGTGACTATCTCGATAGGCGATTCCACGTTCTCATATTGCCCCTGCAATTCAGAGTTCATGGTATCCCTCATCAGACGGATCACATCGACCACATCATAATAATGCTTATTCCAAGCATCATATACTGCATGTGAGGCATTGGACCTTAGTTTCTCGGGGAGAGCTTTCAGAAGGACATAGTCCTTTCTCTCTTGCTTGAGAACAATTCTCAAGTTCCGATACCAATCTAGGAAGTTGGATCCATTTAACTTGTCCTTCTCAAGGACGGATCTCAACGAGAAAGAGTTCTGATTAGACATAACTGTAATAAGAAAAGGAAAAATCAGTTATGATATTCAGAAAATGAGAAATCTTAACAATTAAGAAAACTCGCATTATATTCAAAACAATGATTCCTCAAATGAATATAATGATCCAAGATCCATGTTTCACCAAAACCCGAGCGAGCCACTGGCTGTCACTCAAATCTTAGCTATATAGGTAAGCAACACTTTGCTAATCATATCCAATATGACTCTTGGTTGTGGATAAGACATCTTATGTTTTATCCACCTGATGTCTATGGGCCCAGAACTTCTGATAGCCCATTCAAGCAAACCAATCTCTTCAGTCATGTAATAGTTGATGTCATGCACTGCAAGCCCATCAACACAATTACCTACTGCCTTACTCATGTCACTGCGGACACCTTGCACTGCAAGCCCATCACGCAATGAAACAAGTCTTGACAGCTGACAAGATCGGGAAGACATCCAGAACACTTGATATTTAGTTGAGGAAATGAACTTTTAATCCTTAACACACATCATATATGCATTTAGGAATCCAATTTCATTAAATCTGGTCCGGTTATTAGATTTTAGGTTCACTATCTAAAATACCTACTGCCTCACTCATGTAACTGCAGACACCTTGCACTGCAAGCCTGTCACGCAATGAAATGAGCCTTGACAGTTGACAAGATAGGGAATCGATCGACACTACCTTAGTGTCGATCGACACTTACCTGTCTGTCACAGTTCTTCGAAAACCGATCAATCCAATTGAACCGATTTCGATAACCGACAGAACCAATACAATAACCGATCAGTGTCGATCGACACTACATTAGCATCGATCGACATTGATCAAACCAGATCCAATTCTCGATAACCGGTCAATCCAATTGAACCGGATCGATAACCGGTCAATCTAATTGAACCGGGTCGATTACCGGTCGGTGTCGATCGATACTACATTAGTGTCGATCGATGCCAACCAAACCGCATTAAACCGACATTCGGTTTAATCGATCTGTTAACCGAGCACGATAACCGATTCAATCCAATTGAACTGGTTAACCAATCGCCTGGTCGTGTCGATCGACGCAACTTTTGTGTCGATCGACACCAACTTGATATCGATTAATATATCAAACTGACGGCAATTGAAAGAGCGTGTCGATCGACACAGCACAACGGTGTCGATTGACACCAACCTCTCTGGAAAAATTTTAAATCACGAGTTAAGCCCGTGTCGATCGACACTACCATAGTGTCGATCGACGCTGGCCGAAAACCCTAATATTTCAATTTTGCAAAACGTTTTTGAAGCAGATTTTGATCTATCAAGCATCCTCTAATCAATTCAACCAATTCGATTATATGCTTTAGATTCCGATTAGTTAAACCCTAAGGCTCTGATACCACTGTAGGAATTCACACAGGATTTACCGGTTTAATCTCTATTAAACAACCTAGCGAAAGTTCCTTTGCCTAGGATCTAGGGTTTGTAAACTATGAATCTTACAAGAACGGATCTCGAATATACCTGGAGTTTATGCAGCGGAATTGAATCAGGGATTCGAGATCTATAGCGCCCCAAGTGTTGCGCCTCTACCGTTAGTCCACACGCACACAAACTGGAATCCGCCGGAATGCTAGTACCGGTAATCGGATCTCCTGGGGAATCACCGAGTTCTAAAGAGGTGGCTGCGACTAACAAGATTTTGTCTCAAGGTCGTGCCTATTATCCTATATATAGGCCCTTGAGAAAACCCTATTAATTCTGAACCGAACCAGAATCAATTGTGTCATTAAACCGAAATCACTATTTCGGTTCTGCCTTCGTGTCGATCGACACAACTCTTTGTGTCAATCGACACACCCTCTAAACTCGTATATAATGTGTATCTTATACACATTACCTAGATCATTACTCTTAATGATCATTCCCACATAAAGCTCATCCAGCTTGCTTAGGTGTGTGACCCTGTAGGATCATATAATACTAGCAATGAGTTCATAACTCATAGATCATCAGAGGTTTCTAGCAAAACGTCATGACCACCTAGTATTATATGAATGTCTAATCTCGACAGTACAACTATCACTAGAGTGGATACAAGTGTGATTTCAGGACATTCCCAACAAGGAGAGTATCTTATCAAGAACCTTGTGAACTCTACTTGGAAGATGAACCGGAAGATGACATTAGAGAAGTAAATTGCGTGGAAACGCAATACCGAGGAGCTAGAGTGATAGATTCGGATTATGGCCAACATAGAAGGTATCATACTCACCAAAATCAGCCTCCTAACACCTACCGTTAGCCCAGACCGAGTCACTACCAAGAGATGAGAAGAGAACATTACCAATCGCCGAGAAAAACGTGGGGAGAACAATTCGACTTAATGGCTCAAGGAATTTATCGTGACCTTGAAAGATTAAAGAAGGACATATCCTTTCAAGTCAACAACTTGAGAAACAAGTTCGACCACAAATTTGGAGTCGCTTCTTCTCACGTAAAGAATCTCGAATTCGAAATAGCGTACGTCGCGGAAGACATGGAGAGACCGAAAGGATTTCTTCCCGGAAAGGCGGAAACTAATCCAAGGAATGAGCACGTACATGCCATGTTTCTAAGAAGTGGGACGAAACTTGATGAAGTTCAGAAGCCAAAGGAAGCCAAAGTTTCAAAACCAAAGGAGATAGAACCGAAGATTGTCATCGAAATAGAAAAGGAGAAAGAACCGCAAACTAAAATCTTTAGAGAATCTATCAAAAACGACGTGATCCCACCTTCTGACCCTCCCATTTGAAAACCTAAAGTGCCATTCCCGAGTGCTTTGAATAAACCAAAGAAAGAGAAGGAGCAAGCAAAGTTAAAGGAACTCGTAAGTCAACTAAATGTGAGATTGCCTTTTATTGACGCTTGTATGATCATTCCATCTTTGAGGAAGTATATGAAGGGGATCTTAACCAGCAATGTAAGCCTAGAAGAAGGAGTAATGATGATCACTCAAGAGTGTAGTAAGGAACTTCAAAACGAAAGTACACGGAACCTAATGACATTTCAAGAAGCACTTTCGAGCGATGCTTGTGTGACCTTGGATCCAGCGTGAACCTAATGCCGTACTCAGTGGCTAGATGACTCAGAATCACCAACTTCAAGCCCACTAGGATCAAACTAGTCTTCGCGGATCGCTCTGTAAGATGCTCCGTAGGTATTATTGTTGATTTATCGGTAAAGATTGGGGAATGTAGTATTCCTGCAGATTTTGTGCTGTTAGATCTAGATCAAGAGCCTATAGACCCAATCATCCTTGGATGTTCCTTCTTAGCTACCGCTGGAGCAATGATAGACGTCAAGGGAGGGAAGATTAAGCTCAATCTAGGCGACCTCACAATGCACTTTGATGTCAACAACTACAAACAATCCCCAACTTTAAACGAGAGAGTCTTTTTCGTGGACAAACTAACCGAAGCTTCCGAAGAGATACTTGAAGAACTCATTCTCAATGACTCTCTAGAAGTAGCCTTGACACAATAATACCAAGAAGACGGCTACCGGAAAGACGACACTCAAGAATACGCAAAACTTCTAGAGATACCACATTCCTACGATAAGTTGGTGGCCTATCTTTCCTTGGACGAGAAGAAGGACGAGACGACACCACCTAAGCCAACAACAAAGAAAGACCATGACCCTTGGAGCGAACTCAAGGCTCCTAAAGTCGAACTCAAGGAGCTTCCTGTTGGGCTAAGGTACGCATTTTTTGGTCCTAATCAAACTTATCCTGTTATTATCAACTCTAATCTTAGTGAAAACGAAACTTCACTACTCCTTTGTGAGTTGAGAAAGCATCGAAAAGCCCTAGGGTATTCTCTTCAAGATATTGCAGGAATCTTCCAGAGTTATGCATGCATCAAATTCACCTTGAAGACGAGTCTTCCTCGTCCATAGAACACCAATGGAGGCTTAACCCGAGTCTCAAGGAGGTCGTTATAAAAGAAATCATGAAACTCTTGGAAGCAGGAGTCATATATGCCATCTCGGACAACACATGGGTAAGCCCAGTCCACGTAGTCCCCAAGAAAGGAGGAGTCACGGTGGTGAAGAATGAGAACGATGAGCTAATACCAATGAGAACGATCACTGGACATCGAATGTGCATCGATTACAGGAAGCTTAATTTCGCAACCCAAAAAGAACACTTTCCTCTTCCTTTTATTGATCAAATGTTGAACGTCTTGCCAATCACACTTATTATTGTTTTCTTAATGGCTATTCAGGATTTTTCCAAATACCTATCCATCCCGATGATCAAGAGAAGACGACATTTACATGTCCTTACGGCACATTCGCTTATCGACGATTGCCATTCGGATTGTGTAACGCCCCAGCCACATTCCAAAGATGCATAATGGTTATCTTTACAGATTATATCGAGGACATAATGGATGTATTTATGGACGATTTTTCAGTATATGGCTCATCCTTCGAAAATTGTTTGTCAATTCTTGGCAGGGTTTTACAACATTGTGAAGACAAGCATCTTGTATTGAATTGGGAGAAGTGTCACTTCATGGTGAGATATGGAATTGTTCTAGGACACCGGATTTCAGAGAAGGGAATCGAAGTCGACAAGGCCAAGATAGAAGTGATGGTTGGTTTGCAACCTCCGACTAATGTTAAAGGCATTCGAAGTTTCCTAGGACATGCCGGTTTCTATAGGCGGTTTATTAAAGACTTCTCCAATATCGCCCGTCCACTTACAAGATTATTATGCAAAGACACAACCTTTGAGTTCAATGAGGAGTATCACGTCGCCTTCAATAAGATCAAGGAGGCACTCATTAGCGCACCCTTGGTTCAATCACCTGATTGGGAGCTTTATTTTGAGATTATGTGCGATGCTAGCGACTATGCTGTAGGAGTCGTGTTGGGACAGCGAAAGGATAAGAAACTAAATGTCATCTATTATGCTAGTAGAACCTTGGACAAAGCTCAATGCAATTATGCCACGACGGAGAAGGAGCTACTTACAATAGTCTTCGCTTTTGAGAAGTTTCGGTCATATTTGGTGGGAGCCAAAGTCATTGTTCATATGGACCATGCCGCTTTGAGATATCTTCTATCCAAGAAAGATGCAAAGCCACGCCTCATACGATGGATTCTTTTATTACAAGAGTTTGATTTGGAAATAAAAGATAAGAAGGGCATAGAAAACGGCGTAGCGGATCATCTCTCTCGGATGCGTGTAGAAGAACCATTGCCTATAAATGACTCTCTCGTAGAAGAACACGTCTACACCTTGAATGCCATTTGTCGTCCGAGTAATCAAACCCCCCCACGTCCAGCCCAGAAGAAGAAAAAGGCAACATTTGCAACACCTTTGTACCGCCACATTGCTAATTATCTAGCCGCAGATATTGAACCTCCACTATTTTTTGGATATAGGAAGAAGAAGTTCCTTAAGGAGATCAAATCTTACTATTGGGACGAGCCCTATCTCTATAAGAAGTGTCAAGACAATTTGTTTCGAAAGTGTGTCCCAGAAAACGATGTTGAAGGTATCATACACGGGTGTCATAGTTCGTCTTATGAGGGTCATTTTACCACTTTCAAGACAGTCTCTAAAATACTCCAAGTTGGTTTTTGGTGGACAACATTGTTTAAGGACGCTCACGCCTTCATCTCCAGATGTGATCCATGCCAACGTATGGGCAACATAAGAAGAAGAAACGAAATGCCCCAAAACTTCATCTGAGAAACCAAACTCTTTGATGTATGGGGAATTGATTTCATGGGCCCTTTCCCAATGTATTTTGGAAACCAATACATTCTAGTGGCAGTGGATTACGTTTCCAAATGGGTAGAAGCTGTACCAACTCCAACAAATGACGCAGCGGTCGTCATCAAGCTATTCAAATCAGTTATCTTTCCACGTTTTGGCGTTCCAAGAGTTTTGATTAGTGATGGAGGAACCCACTTCATCAATAGATCTTTTGACAACTTCTTGAAGAAAAACGGAGTTAGGCATAAAATTGCTACTGCATATCATCCTCATACTAGTGGACAAGTGGAGATCTCCAATCGAGAAATCAAAGCCATCTTGCAAAAGACAAGTGCGAAGACGAGGCAAGATTGGTCAGAAAAATTGGATGACGCTCATTGGGCGTATAGAACAGCTTTTAAAATGCCATTGGGAACAACTCCTTTCCATATAGTACTTTGGGATCCTCATGGAACTGAGTTCACGGTGAATGGTCAGCGTGTCAAACCTTATCTTGTCGATACCAAGCGTGATGAAGAAGTCAACATCATCTTGGAAGAACCACCCGACATCTAAACCTCAAAGGAGTCGAGCTCATTGACTTTAAACAAGCGCTTTGTGGGAGGCAACCCACATTTTCATAATTTTTCTTTTCATTTTATTTAGTTTAATAATCATAGGTCTTACTAACATTTTCTTTTAATTTTGTAGGTTTTATATAAAAATATATATATATATATATATATATATTTGCTCGGACCGGCCAAGGCACCAGTCGGAAGCACCAGACGGCGTCCGTGACAGGTGCGGGACCGATCCGCGTCACAGCCAGGTTCCAGACCCCGGACCGTGGCACCGGACATGGATTTTGTCCGGTGCCCGTGTGCCCTCGTCCCGCGGATCCAACAAAGCACGCACCGATCCGAGGCACCGACCGCGGGAATTGGTCCGGTGTCCTCCCAAACTCGACCTGTCCTGCGTACAAAACCTCAACCCGCACCTCGATACAATGTCCCGTACCGCGTACCGCAGCGATCACTTGCCCCGAACATGGTAAATGGATCGGTGCCAGACGTCCCGCGTCCCCACCTCGACCCGTGTCCTGCCGTTCCTCGTCCCCCGTCCTAGCATCCTTGTCACCTAGACCGGTCCGAAACAAAGATCATCATGGCTCGAACCGTCGACCCAACCGGTTTGAGTCACAAGGTTAGTTTTATTTTCTTTTCTTTTCAATTTTAAATTTCAAATACCTATTTCCCTTGCCAAAATTCTCCCTTAATTTGATTTAATTTACACCGGGACGGTGTAAGTTAAGTCTGGGGGGATTGTTACTAACACATTTGTTTCATGTTGGATTTTTATGTTTTCAAAAACCATTTTCAAAATCGTTTTCAAACCCTTTTTTATTGAGTCAAAATAAGTTGGAAATGATGACACTTTTCTAGGAACAATAATGTTTTGATTTCAAAAACCAAGAGACCATTATTACAGGGTTTGTTCTGGACAATTGATTTAAACACCTAGTGATAGAATGGAGTCCAAGGAGATTGCTACTTACATCATTTTGATGGATATGATTTCGATTCTTAATTTGGTTTACTAACATGATTTGTGACTATTTCTTGTTAAGGATATTAGATCAAGGAAATGAATCACATTCATGACATCTTATCCTCTTTTTACCCCTCTCTGTTGTCATGAATGGCCAGCTCACTTTTAGTTGGTACCCTACCTAAACCCTTAGCCTTTCTTTCAGACCACATGTACTTCCTTTGCTATGACCTTAATACAAATATGTGTAAAAACGTCAGAGAGAGTAGGGTCGTCGCAATTTTCCAATCACTAGAAGATGCGACGATCAACATTAGAAGGAAGGAGTATAATGACAAAATTTTCAGAAAATTAAAAGAGCTTGGCCGTTCCTTGGATGCTTAATCATGGTAACAATTTCGTACCCTACTTGACTCATATCTTTATGAAACCATTTCCCCCCTTAAAAAAAAAAAATTGAACATTAGGGAAAAGGAAATGGTTTCCAAAGAGTTAGAGGCCCAAGAAAACCCAAGGAATGTCATGATACAACGGGGAGATGAGTTAGAGAGTCTTACAAGTGATTCCCAGAGAAAATTCTAAGTCTGGGGGAGAAAGGCGAACAAAAAAGTGGTTGGGAAATTGTGGACTTCAATAGATCCATTCTCTCTTGCGATTTTGCATAATGTCTCGCAACCAGAGTTTTTGGTAACCCTAAACACTTTTACCCTCACCACTAAAATTAGCCTTTCCAAACACCTAGCCGTATTCCTTGTAAATATCCTTGATCGGAGATTTTTGCGAATCTAAGAGAGTAAAAGAATCGATTGACTTGAAATTGAGATTTTGCAAGGACAGTAATCTCGGATATACTTTCGAATTCACAATGGAGGACGATGAAAAGCGTCTATGAACTCACCTTGTCTTTACGTGGATCACAAGTTTAGAGATCGAAGCAAGTTCTAAAGAATATTTGAGTTTCCGTGTTTTCAAACCGCTTTTCTATTCTTGGATTTTGCTTGGGGACAACCAAGGTTTAAGTCTGGGGGAGTTGATATACCCTATATTTTACCTATTTTATTACATTTTCAATGCATTTTAATAACACTTTAATAAGTTTTTACACCAAAAGAGGTAGTTTTCCTCGTATTTGTAGTTTTAGAGTCTTAACAGGGGAAATCATCATAAAGGAGAAAAATGAGCTTAAATAAGTGTATTCTGGTACAAAACAAGTTTTGCAAGCCAAAGACTTAGTACAAGCCAAAGATTTCTTAAGTTATCACATTTTACCAAGTTGGACAGAATTGGTAAGCCTGAAGTTTAGCCACGGACGGAGAACCAAATCAACTTGGATTTCAATGAACAATGACTAAATTTCAATATCTTTGAGTCAGTTTTCTAATGGAATTGGAATCATCTAATTTAGAGTTGTGAGTAAGAAGATACACCCAAAATACTGAAGACATGTCAAACTGTCTCGGAAGTGAAGCAAGCGCAGAGTGAGCCTCGCACCGGTCGGACTCGTGGTCCGGTGCCATGGACAGGTGAAACACACCAAAAACTCACTTATGGACTGAGGCACCAGACACGTGAGTTTGTCCGGGGCCTTGGACCGGTGCCTGGAGCAGTTCGACCGAAAAGACGTTTTTGCCCAAAACTAAACCCTAGAAGACCCTAGATCTATATTTACTTGTTTTTAGCCTCTTGTTTTAGGGTGTGCCAAAATTATAAAAACTTTTAGCATAGAGAAACAGCCACCACGTCCCTTTGGGGATATCTCCATAGATTTGAGTTTCAAGAGCTTCCGGTGGATGATCCCGCTTTGTATCTCGATATAGAGAAGAATCCTTCAACCCTTACTCTTTAATTCAAGTTTATTTATCATGTTTTCATTATCTCTTTGCTTGTTTTCGTGCACCATGCTTGAGTAATTCCCTTTGTTAGATTATAGGAAAATCAATGAGTTCATGGATTGTTAACTTTTATCGAAATAATTAGGGATGCTATATTGTTCTTCATCTTTACTTGAGCTTAATGCTGTATACTTTTCTGATCAATTAGCATCAGATCATAGGTTCAACATACTCTCCAAAAGCTTGTATGTTGCTCGAAATAGTATTTGGTGAGTAATGCGTTATAACAATTCGAAAAGTTAGTTATAGAGTATTATGAACAATTGAATCTTGTGCTTTCCGCGTGTTTTCACTTTGTAATAACCATCGAAAGTTGAGTCTTTTAGGGTGATAAAACATAGTAGTCGGAGCCACGAAAGTGGAATGATTATACCTTTGTGATTTGAGTTCCAGAACCATTTCCCTGAATTTCGATATATCGTTAATGATTTATGAATCTCTGCGATTAACCTATTGCCTAATGTTTGTTTAATCTGATTTTTCATCCATTTTAATTGCTAATTTTGTGACCTCAAAACCCCCAAACCATTACTTTGTTTTAGCTTGATTCAATTCTAATAAATTTGTAGTACAAAACTAGGTCCTTGAGGATTCGATCCCATCTATACTATTGTGATTGCTGTGCACTTGCAGTTGTTTCTTTGGGTAAAACTTACACCCCATCAACTATCTATGTTTAAATCTTAGGAAACCAACTGTCGTTGCGAAATCAGATTAATTCAAACAAGCAATAAATTCAAGTTCGATTGTTCACAAAGATCCAAAGCCAACTGTCGTTGCGAATCGAATTTTTGCTCACCTATGATTCAGTTCAGGTAATTCAATAATCCTGTTGAATCTACTAAACAACCTAAGAAATCTAATTCATGCCTAAATAAGAGTTTAATGCAATCATGGTGAAGAATATAAATATGATATGCAAATCCCAATAGTAAATAAATTCTAACAAAACTTCATCATCCTTTGAAAAACCCTAAAACCTAAATAGGAGATTACTCAGACATAGACATGAATAATAATCTCTTAGTATAAAGTATCTCTAAAAAAAGCTTCGCCTAAACAATGGCTTAAAACATTTATAAATAGGGTACACAAACGTATCGGGCCTAACTGCAAACATCTGGGCTTTTTTGGCTCAAAAACAGAAGTCTTCCGAATCTGGAAATCTGGTCCGTCTGAATGTCGTGTCGATCGACACTGATGGTGTGTCGATCCACACCCATAAATCATTCCTTGTCGCTCGACATGCTCTGCATTTCTTCATTCCGAACTCGCAACTTTGACAGCTCTTTCCGCAATGCTCCATAAAGCTCCAATAAACACCAATTAAGTCAAAATGTCCTTGTTGATATGCTCAAATTTTCCCTGAGCTACTCTCTCAAAGTAAGAGATTGATGTAGAACTTAGGGATCGAATCCACAGGGATTAAGATTGTGCAATAGATTTAATAGATTTAGATTATGCCAAGTAGAAAAGATGTAAAGTAAATAATTGCAAAATAGTAAACAGGATGATTACAAGTTTTAAATTCAATGGGAGACAAACGCTAAGCCTTAGGGAATTCGGAGGAATAAATCCAAAATGAAGAATAAAGTTACTATTGGGATTGATGAAATGCAAATCTAGAACTCAAAGCACTAATGTAAAATAGATCAACTGTCGTTGCAAATATTATCTATGTTTAAACCCTAGAAGACCAACTGTCGTTCCAAAATCACATTAATTTAAACAAGCACTAAAAACAGGTTTGATTTGTTCACAAAGATCAAAAGCCAACTGTCGTTGCGAATCGAATATTTGCTCACCTATGATTCAGTTCAGGTAATTCAATAATGATGTCGCATCTACTAAACAACCTAGGATATCTAATTCAGGCCTAAATCAGAATTCAAAGCAATCAAGGTGAAGAATATAAATATGATATGCAAATCCCAGTAGTAAATAAATTATAACAACTTTTCATTATCCTTTAAAAAACCCTAAAACCTAACTAGAGAATTACTCAGACATAGACATGAATAATATTTCATTAGTATAAAATTGTCTAATAGAAAATAAAGCTTCCCTAAACAATGGCTGAAAATAAGTATATATAGATTACAACAACGTCATGTGACTAACTGCAAACATCTGGCTTTTCTGGCGCGAAAACGGAAGTCTTCCAAATATGGTAATCTGGTTCGTATGAAGGTCGTGTCGATCGACACTGATGGTGTGTCGATCGACACCCATAATTCCTTCATGTCGAGCGACACTAGATGCCTGTCGCTCGACATGCTCTGCATTTCTTCAATCCGAACTCGCAACTTTGAAAAACTGACTCAAAATAAACTCAAAATAGAACACATATTTAGTAACTACCTCCCCCAGACTTAAACGACACTGTCCCCTATGTTATTAAATCCAGAATAGGTAAATAAAATAGATAAAAAACTAAACGAATGAAAAATCAAGTAAGAATTGTAACCTGGGGGTCGTGTCGAGCGACACGACCTCTGTGTTGATTGACACACATAATTTTATCGCGTCAAACAACATTATACGCCTCGTCAATCGATACATGAATTTTCCTCTTGTCGAGCGACATTGATTGCCCTGTCGCTCGACTCAGTATTCTGATGTTTATCCTCACTTGCATTCACACGTTCAGTCTCTGAAAATCAAAACAAAAACAAAACCAAAACGTAAAAAATTAAAAGAAAACAAGAAAAGACATAGTTAGTAGACTCACAAGTGGGTTGTCTCCCACTAAGCGCTTGTTTTCAGTCATTAGCTTGACTGTGTCAGGACTAGGCGTTTGGTGGATCTTTTGGAGGCTTTGTTCCCCCCTTATCCTTCGGAATACTTACAGCTCGCTTCATCGCAGTTGTCGTTCCAGCTCCCCCAGACTTAGGATAAACAATTCTTGGAAAGAGTTCCAAGGTATTCTCCATCAACTGTTGAATAACAGCTTCTCCTTTCTCCTTCAACTTTTGAGGAATGATGATCTTGATTGTCGCAGAAGGTTTTGGAATCCTTTTGAGCTTTTCCTTGCTACGATTCACCTCTTATGTACTCTACTTATGCAAGACTCTTTGCTTTCCTGCAAGATCATTAGAAAAAAACCAAGACTTCTACGAGAGACTCGATGCTTGCATAAGAGGGTAACAACTTTTTCACATTTTAAACCAGTATTGACAAAATCAGGAGATTCGAGTTCATGAAGTGTGTACCTTTGCTCTATGGGAGGTTTGTGGGTTGGGAGATGTGGAATTGTCTGTTGAGTAACCAGCTCATTTCCCTCATTGACTGTCCAACAAGAAGTCTCCTTTATAAGGACTGCAGGGTAAAAATCCTTCTTGTTTATCTTGGAGAAAGATATGCGTTGGTTAGAAAAATCCACAATCGCACCCACAGTAGCAAGGAAGGATGAATTAAGAACCATTGGCTCATCATTATCCATGACGTAAAAGTCTGTCGAAATAAGGCAATCTCCTATTCGAAGCTTTAGATTGAAGATGAAGCCTGTAGGAACTACTGAAGAAGCGTCAACAAGCTCGACATATGTCTTTGAAGGTTGTAACTCCTTAATTCCTAGCTTATTCGCAACAACACGAGACAAGACATTCACTTTAGCTCTAGTGTCTAAAAAAGAATCCTCCAGTTCTATTCCATTTATCGAGCAAGGGATAGTGAATTGCCATGGATTCACTATCTTAGTCAACTCTCTCAGCGATGGTTGAGCTTATTTCTCTTTTGACAGTTCATTACTCTCATGATCAGTAGCTATTGGCTTCATAGGAGGCTTTGGATAGGGGACCTTTGACTTGTAGGCACGTTCAATAGCATAGACCGAAGCCTTTGCAAAATCTGGACCGTTCTGCAGATGGTGTCACTCGTTAATGTTGTTATATCGATCAACACCGTCTATTTCCTCCTGTCGATCGACACCAGTATCCACGTCGATCGATATTCTCAACACCTTTGTGTCGAGCGACACGACTCCTCTGTCGCTCGATACGGACTCTGATCCAAAAATTTCCTCTTCTTCAACTTTTGTATTCTCCGTTTCAGACATTCTCACCATTCCAGTCCTTAATCTGATCATATTGGAGTGATGCCTTTTCACTGATTCACTGGTTTGAGCAACTTGAGTATCCAGCTTCTTCACATGAATGTTCAAACTTTCAATCTTTTCATTCAAATCCGTGCAAATCGAATCCAGCTTCCCATTTAAATCCACTTTCATCTTCTGTTGTCCTTCTAGAATTCGGACAATCAAGGACTCTATTTTGCTCTATGCAATTGGAGGTGGAGGTTTCTGATAAGAAGACGAGCTGTAGTCTCTTGTGTAGCTGCTGCTCTAAAACGGCTTTTGGTAAGATTATCCATATCCCTGTGGATTTTTAAACTTCTGATATTCAGATCCAGTGATGTTGTTCACATCTTTAGGCTCAAATGTCTCAACTTCCTTAGCGAACTGAACCGTCTTCTTTCTAGCTAGAAGATTGTGCATCGAATCGAGCTTCTTTGTAACTTCTGCAAGTTGGTTACCACTGACGTTCTGATCAAATTAGCTTCCCTCGTAATCGACGTTCTTCGTACTGTTGATGTTGGC
The DNA here is from genome assembly GCA_963576765.1 of Draba incana. Taxonomy (NCBI): domain Eukaryota; kingdom Viridiplantae; phylum Streptophyta; class Magnoliopsida; order Brassicales; family Brassicaceae; genus Draba; species Draba incana. The sequence goes on from OY755213.1 coordinate 22,642,241, forward strand.
CAAGTTTTCTATCAATCTCAAGGCTGTCTCTGGAGAGTTTGTAATGAAATTCCCATTGCTCGCAGCATCCAGAGTCACCGAATATCTTAGCGCGATACTTCTGTAGAAAATACTCAGTAGTTGAACCTCACTGAAGCAATGATGTGGACAATCCATCTGGTTGCCCTTGAATCTATTCCATGCAGCTTTGAATGCCTTGAAGTCTCCCTGCTTGAAGGTAGCGATCTTAGCTTTAAGATCTTCGGACTTCGCATCGTCGAAGAAATTGCATAAGAAAGCATTCTTCGTATCTTATTAGTTAGTAAGCGAGACCGGTGGAAGCGTCATTAGCCAATGCTTAGCTTCCCTATGTAGAGAGTAGGGTAAGAGCTTGCAGAACAGGTAATCCTCTGATACTCCATTAGCCTTTATGCTAGATGTTAAGTCTTCAAATCTCTCTATATGGTCCATGGGGTGTCATGAGGTAGACCGAAAAGGGTCTTGAGCTACTAGTGAAAAGTATGCAGGCTTTAGCTCGAAGTCGTTTTGTTGGAACGCTGGAGGGCGAATCGCAGACCGATTGGCGTAGAACTGCTCCAGCCTATTGAAATCAGCAAGCGTGCGATTCTGGACAAGGTGTCGAGCGACACCAGCTTGGTGTCGATCGACACCATGATTTCCTTCCTATCGAGCGACAGCCAGACCGTGTCGAGCGACACGCTGCTGTTCTTCGCGTCAAGTGATTTTTTCGTTCTGTCGCTCGACACGCTGTTGTTCTTCAAGAGCCAGCCGAATTTCTTCTTCACGTCTCTCTATATCATCGATCTCCTCCACAACCATGTTTCCTTCAGCATCGAGCATGTGTCCATCCTCGTTGTAACGATTTCCTTCCTTATCGAACAACCCGTCCTCTCTCTGAAACAAAATCGTCTGCGCAGCCATCTTCTTAGCTTCTTTTGTCGCTTTTTTGTTGGTTCGTTCTAAACGTGCAAGATCCTGAAGTTCAAATCCAACTAGCTCTTTTTCTGTGTTGCTCCTTGTGATGCGATTAGGCATTCACCTGAAACACAAAGATTAAAAACTAGTTAGTATATTAAAAACAAAAATAAAAACAAAACTAGACAAAATCCTAATAGTATAAATCTAATGGCGTTGATTCCCCGGCAACGGCGCCAAAATTTTATAAGCTTAAATTTTCCTTTGAACTACTCTCTCAAATTAAGAGATGAATCGTAGTACTTAGGGTTATCGAATCCACAGGGAATCAGAAACACAATAGATTTAAAACTTTTAGATTATGCTAAGGAAAAAAGATATTAATAAAACAGTTGCGGAAACAGTAAACAAAAATAATTTTAGTGCTTTAAATTCAATGGGAGACAAACGCTAAGCCTTAGGGAATTCGCAGGAATGATTCCGAAGTGCAGAATAAAGTTACTATCGAGATAATTATGATGCGCGATTCTAGAATTCGAAACACTGTTGTAAACTAAATCAATTGTCGTTGCAAATACTATCTATGTTTAAATCCTCGAAAACCAACTGTCGTTGCGAAATCAGATTAATTTAAACAAGCAATAAATTCAAGTTCGATTGTTCACAAAGATCCAAAGCCAACTATCGTTGTTAATCGAATCTTTGCTCACCTATGATTCAGCTTCAGGTAATTCAATATTCATGTCGCATCTACTAAACAACCTAAGAAATCTAATTCAGGCCTAAATCAGGGTTTAAAGCAATCAAGGTGAATAATATAAATATGATATGCAAATCCCAATAGTAAATAAATTCTAACAAAACTTCATCATCCTTTGAAAAAACCTTAAAACCTAACTAAGAGATTACTCACATAGACATGAATAATAATCTCTTAGTATAATCTCTAAAAAAATCTTTGCCTAAACAATGGCTTAAAACATCTATAAATAGGGTACACAAACGTATCGGGCCTAACTGCAAACATCTGGGCTTTTCTGGCTCGAAAACGGAAGTCTTCCAAATCTGGAAATCTGGTCCGTCTGAAGGTCGTGTTGATCGACACTGATGGTGTGTCGATCGACACCCATAAATCCTTCGTGTCGAGCGACACTAGTTCCCTGTCGCTCGACATGCTCTGCATTTCTTCATTCTAAACTCGCAACTTTGACAACTTTTTCCGCAATGCTCCATAAAGCTCCAATAAACACCAATTAAGTCAAAACGTCCTTGTACCTAATAAAAACACCAAAATACTCGAAAACACCAAAATACTCAAGAAATCGGAGTTATATCATGGTCTAAAACGGGTAAAAACTATGATATATCATCTTCGGCGATTTCCATTCTTCTATGCGGCTTTGTTGGTGAACAACATCGTTTTCTCGAATCTTCAAAGGTTGAGGCTTCGGCCCAATAGACTTTGGTCCATTAAGCTAATTAGTAGATTTTGGCCCATTATAGAAACACTTCATCGCTGGAATATTTCGCCGTTGTATTTCAGCAACGTCGTTGGTTGCAACTGCGATGATACTTAGGGATTTGTCCTGCAGAAAGACATAGGAATTTTCTGCAGAAAGACTTATGAGTTTTCTGCAGAAAGACTTAGGGGTTTTTTGCATGAAGACATAGGGATTTCCTGTAGAAAGACCTAGGACACATTTTCGTATAAAGGCTTAGAAGCTTGTTTTAGTACAAAGATTTAGAATGTGAACCGTTGATCTTGAGGGGTGTAAACCGACCCCAACAGTTAGCCCCCCAGATCAATAGCGTTTATGATAATGGTGTTAAGCGCTTAAGAGTCGTGTATCAAGTTCAATGATTTATTGCATTCGACGTTTGGTGTATACGTGTCTCTGTATTGACTCATTGATAAGTCTTTGGTTTTAACCAACATTTTAGGATTCGAATCCGATGTGTTTGGATTGTGTAATCCGATGACCCCGGGTTCGATCAGCAATTTTTTTTTTGTAAACCAATGTCAATAACCAGATCTCGACATCGGTGTTTTAATGAGGACTCAAAGACAACGAGTCGTGACCCAAAGACGACACCGAAGCCTTCGGATTCAAAACTTTAAAACGGAAGCCGATGATCTCGACTTAAAATCTACCGATGTGTGATGATGAGAAATCCGATGTCGAAATCAATGCCGACGATGCAATGAGGCCGATGTCTTTGATCGGATTGATAATGAGATCTTTTGGGCCAAAACAAAGCCCACTACTTTGAAAAGGAAAAATCACGTGACATCGACTACTGTAATGCCTTTCTTCTCTTCTTTTTTTTTTTTTTTACGTTGAAGATCCAAAGCTGAGCGAAGATGATGTTACTATGATGATGACCGATGTCCACTAATCAAATCCCAATAGAGTAATTAAGTACCGATACTACGGTGAAGATTACCTGGAGCCAAGAAGACCGGAAGACTTGAATTCAAGTTTCCAATGTCGTTTGGACAGGAAGATGTTGAACTCGGGATCGGGTTCGACACTAAATTTGTTATGAGGTTCGAGATTCTTTGTATAATAGAATGGATGGCCGAGCAGGTAATGACTTTTACATATTTAGTGATGACAATATCCGAGCAGGTTACTCGGAAACTGTAGGTTCTGGGTTCCGAGTAGCCTCACTTTGGATTTGGGGAGATTAACTCAAAAAACAAAGAAAATGATTAGCCCAAAAGTATATTGTCAAAAACCCTCCCCTGTACAATAGTATTGTACGAGTATATATAGTACGAGAATTTTAGGGTTTTATACACATATTGTTACATTTTAAACATAAATTAGCATAAAATATCCATTCCTAAGCATAAAGTAACCATGCTTGGTTAACGATTGATGGGTGAGTTGGGCCTTTGTGCTTGATGGGCTGATAGCAGAATTTTGTCTTGGGCCAAATCCAGGTGTAACAGAATACAAGTTGATTCCAATATCAAAGATGATAGACCCGATACTTCAAAAATGAAACCCGAAGCTTTTAGCGATGTTTATCCGATTTCATGGTAAACGTAATCTGATGTCGGAGTTTATGGAAGACACGAAGATCTTGAGTTGAGCTTGATGATGACGACGACGACGATGTCAAAAATACTAACCAAAATTTCTCTTCTTCTTAAAGCCTTCCCATATGATCTTGGCCAAAATGAAGCCCATTAAACTTCTTTGTTTGTTTCCGATGTTGATATGATTTTTTTACCGATGTCGGTGTGAGAATGAAAAGTTCTGATGTCTCATTTAGAGTGATCCAAAGAATGAAGATTTTGAGGAAGCACCGATGATGAAGAAATCCTTAAGACCGAATTAATGCCGATGCCAAGATGCCGATGTTATCGCATAAATCTCCTCTACAATTGCTTAAGGCTGTACTAAACTTATAAGCTGGGACTTGGTTACATTGCTTGAGCTAGACATCCCTAACTACTCTATGAACCTACTCATTAGCTCTCCATCTATTATCATATCTAAAGTATCCATACCCTTTCCTTTTACTAGAATCCATCTGAATTAACAGTGGCCTATGATCTGAACATGACCATGGCAAAAGTTGGACATAAGCTTGAGGGTATATATCCAACCATTCCCAATTTGCCACTGCCCTATCTATTCTTGTTTTGACGTGATGGGTATGTCTGTATCCAACCCATGTAAAACATCCCCCAATCACCTTCAAGTCATGTAAACCATTGATACTAAGCATTCTTCTAAACAATGAGAATGTACTTTCAGCTCTTGTTGGACCTCCTAGCTTTTCCTGATTGGATTTAATATCATTAAGGTCACCCAAAACTAACCATGGTCTTTGAGAAGACCCAGAAGCTTCTGCTTGCTCAATCATTCTATTCCACATAAACTGCCTAAGCTTTTGAATCGGGTTACCGTATATATAAGATAAGACAAACATCCTGGTATCATCCGTAACATACATATCAGTTCGGTTAAGTTCAGGCGGCCTTATAAAGTCTATCTTAACATAATTATCCCAAAAAACAGCCATCCCTCCGCTTGTTCTTTCTGAAGAAACAATATAACCATTTGGGTATCCTAGTTCATGACCCAATCTATTTCTTATAGCCATTTTTCGTTTCTATAAGGAACATAATATTGGGCTTATAAGACTTTCTGAGATTACCTAGCTGAGGGATTGTTAAATCCTTCCTCAAACCTTGACAATACCAGTGTAAGATCCTCAAACCTCTTGATTCAGCTGTAACTCTTGATTGTTGACTAGCTTCTTCTCCATTCTGCCTCTGATTTAACCTCAATTTATTAGCTCCAGTTCGCCGTCTTTAGAAGTCCCTGCAACTTTCCTTATGGGTGTTCATGATTGCAAAATTTGGTGAAATAAGAAGCTTAGGATAAGATTTGGAAAGATTAGATGAAATTTTAGAGAAATTTCGAATCAAATTTATTGAAAGAAGATCGATCTAGTCGAATTTTGAGTCGCCAGAATTTTTGAGAGAAACAGCGGAAGTTTTTTAGCTAAAATGCTAAATGAGTGATTCATGAATTTGCGTTGCATGATGCGTTCAGGTTTTTTTAAAATATACTTTTAATGTGTTTGACAATCTGGCTTGAAAGATCGGACATTCTAACACCACCATACTTTACTGGTTTTTTTTTTTTTTTTTTGTCGGTAACATAATTCATTCATTCAGTCCCAAAGGGAAATACAGAAGGATAGAGGCTTACAGAACAAGCTTAATTAAACAAACCAAAAACTAAATCAAAAGATTATGATAACTTGCACATAGGATTTAGTTTGAGGCCACGTAGCGAATACATGCGTCAAGCCGTAGATCACGAAAATGACACGCGTCAAACACCACCGTTAATACCACCGCTGGACGCCGATTAGCCACCGCTAATCAGCCCTTAAGTGAAAAGATCTTCTTTCTTTTGCCGATCTCAAACCCATCCATAGATTCTTCGAAATCCTCCGGATCAACCATTTAAAGCAGCTTCTGAACTTCTCCGACAATCGCCAACTCCTAGGAAGCTCCACCACCGACCACACCCAACTTGATATGGTCTTAGATCCATCTTTGCTATTCCGACATGAGCAAACGGAGACCGGTGAAGATATTACTCCTCAGCCAATTGGAATTAATCAAAGAACATTCAGGAGAAAACGAAGAAATCGACAAAAGAAGATGGAGAATAGATCGAGTCTCTCTAAAGAGAGAAAGATCAGGCAAAGCCGATTGAAATCCGAATGAAACGGAATTTATTATCCGCTAAACGGAAATTATAATCCGAACAAGTCGGAAAAAAACTACGATCAGATATTTTACAACAAAATTCAATCCCTCACCAGGAAAGAGAAGTCCGATCTATCTACATAAGCACGGCGCTAGTGAAAGCCACCATCCACCGGCCCACAAAACTCAGATCAGAAGAAGGAGATTCAGACGATTGAAGATTCTAGAGAGAAGGGGGAGAGGAGAGAGAGAAACGTTGTGGACACACACGCATCGATCCATACTTTATTGGTATACTAGTACATAATTCCATAACAAATTTAGGATTTACTAATCCATAAACAGTATTCTAAATTTCAAAACGAGAATTGAATATGAATTTCTGCAAGATTACGTTTTAAGACATAAATTGTCATTTAATCATCTGACCAATACCATTAGGAAAAACCAAAAAATAAACCCGGTAAATCTCGAATTAATGTTTTGTCCAAGAGTATTCACTATTTTACAGGTTTCTTAGTTTTTTAACATAATTTTAAATTAGATTAAGCGATCCAGAGACAAAAAAAAAAAAATTAACCAAACTTTAGAGATCAACCCACACAAACATTTTCTTTCAACATAAAAAAATAAAATAAAAGCTTCTTGGTTAATAATTATAAGCGAATAAATATGAATTACGTAGAAAAAAAGTCGTCACGGTGGTCTAGACAAATACTACGTGATGCTCGTTGCGATAGGACGAAACGCCCATGATGTGCCACGTCATCGTGCCAGCTATCATTAGTTCCTCAATTCAGGGTCTTCGTTCTCATGTCGTTGCTGTTTGTACAAGTCACTCCCCCCAAACTTCACCGTTTCAAGCCGTCAAATCTACAAAATCCAACGGTTCAGGAGATTTCGTTTAAAGTGCTTATTTCTCTTCTTTTTGTAAAGGCTGAAAAGTCCAAATGATTGTTTTTACCTCTTGTATTTGTCAACTCATTTTCGTATGTGCGTACTTATATAGTTACATCGTTAGTTCAAGAAGATGACGAGGACATAAAAATAAATACAGAAAATAAGGGATTGCTAATTCTATTTTTTTTTTTGGTTCAAGACGATAAGTCCAAATGGTTTTTTTTACCTCTCGTATTTATTCAAACTTTGCGTGAAAAAAAAAACACACTACTTATTCACGATTTTGTCAATTAATCTCTAATATAATAATGTATCTAAATAACTAGTGCGTATGTACTTCTAGATTTCTAATAAATTAGTCTGCTAAAAAAAAAGTAAAAGTATTAAATCAAGAGACGAAAAGAAAAAAAGTAGATAATTAATTACGTACCCGAGTCTAAGTGAAGTATCAGAACTCTCGGAGTCAACAGGAGCTCTGGTGGAGTTTCCGACGTTGGTAATGGACCTCGACGAGTGTCCTTCCTCGCACACGGCGGCATTCTCCGATTCAGCAACCCCGTATTTTTCATTCACATCATTATATATCTACGCCGAAATAACCAGACGAAAATTTCAAAAATATCATTACACCAAAATAAAAAATATATATTTTGTAACAAAATTATACTATCATTCACGTACTTGCATGCCAAGTCGCTCGTTCGCTTCCGTTAGTTGCGTTCCCTGCAAAATCAAGATGGATAGAAAAGATAAGAGAAATATATATTATCATTGGCTCTCTATTTGTCATTAACTTCTCTAATTGTCTGTATTTTGAGTTCATGTTGGAACCAAGTGTCTTGGTTTTATTATAAATAAAATAAAGAAAAATAAAAGTGTACGAGTTTTATAGAGATGTACTAATAGCGGGATGAGCATATTTTTACATGAAGTCTCTCTCAAGCAAACTTATCTCGAATAAATCATTGAACCAATGCTTAAGTTTACAGATTCCACTTAGTAAAACTAAGTTAATCCAAATTTGGAAACCGAAAATCGTATAGGAGAAAAATGATTCAAATTCACATTTTGCATATCGAAAGAAACCGTTACCAAAACAAGGTTTTTTTTTTTTTGATCGACAAAGTACCAAAACAAGTTAAACCTATGTTTACCATAATATTTAAAAGACCTTTTTCAACATCGCTAATCACTTGGTTCAACCATCTATCTGAAAGTATGATCAAAGATATGTGTTATAGACAGAGTAAAAGACACGTACTTGCTGCCTCAGCCGCTTGTTTTCATCCATCAATTGCACTCCCTAACCTCCAAAGGATAAATTTTAACTCTCTTCTTCACCAAAATAAATTACGTAAATCAATATGTATTTTGATTCTTACCTTTCTTTGAAGTTCGCTGATCTCATTCATAATCTTGTCACTCTGCAACAAACATCTCGTAATAGTAAGTTACATGGTCACAAGCTTAGAGTATATTTATAGAAAATACCAAAATGTTGCATCTTTTAAAAAACAACTAAATTCTTTAAAACCTTTGTTTCAATCACGCGCGTCAAACCAGCTTCGAGAGCCTTCTCTAGTTTTTGCAGCTCTTCAATGTTAAGCCCTTGAAGTTCCTCTCCTCTCATTTGCCTATATATATATGATCATATAATGAACATATTAGTTGGAAATTATTCAAAATTCCAAGAATGTGCAATAATGCAAATAAATGTACCTTAGTCGGTGGCTCTTGTCCGCAATTTCTCTTCTCAACCGGGCGTGATCACTGTTCTCGAGAAGCTAACAAATAAAACATTGACTTAATCTCTTAATCAAAACACGAATGATCTAAATTAAAGCTCAAATCTACACATGTCTAGCTTTATAGAAAGTTCACATACATTCATGTAAATATGATACAATGGTTATAGACTAAACTAACAATATATTATACACATAGATAATCATAAACCTAACAGTCTTAAGTCTCAGGTCATTTGAATACCCTTAGTTAATTTGGATCGTGTCATTTCATATGAAAGCAATTTCATCGAAATCTAGTGTAATTATAAGTAATAAATATAATGCTTTAGGCCTATTAATACAATGTTTTCACATTTCCTTTATAAATCTTTTGCACATGAGTATACATTAATCTAAAAATGTAATACAAATACTCTATTTTGTAAGTTAAGAAGTAGCAAAAGACATGTATGGTGAATTCAAGAATGTAGCTAACCTGTAACTCAAGAGATGGCTGATTAAGCTTCTCCAAATTCTTTGACTGCAAGTTATGCCTCTCTAATACTTCCTTCATGCTTCATTTCACAATGCGAAGACATTCAATAAAGATTTTCTTATATAAGACTATAACAACGATTTTTCTATTATTATGTTATAAACAGTTAGTTGATATCTCCCTGTCTCTTAGTTCATAAGTTTACATATAAACATATATACGATGTACCAAAACATGTAAAATCATACGATACAAAACCTACTCCACAAAACACAAACATTATTTCATGCAACATACTAATCTGTAAGTGTGCGTGTATAGATAAATTATAGGAACTGAATTGATAACTCATAGTCATTTTAAGTTCCCAATACTAATAACACATCCAAAAACCTCTCTGTGTGGTTTCCCAATCATCATATATGAAAGGAGGATGTCTTTCTCTATATGAGTGTCACATCATCACACAAAAGAAGAATATATGTCTAAAAGAAACCCAAGAGTTAATCCATCTTCAAATATTACGACTTGAGCTACCTATTTTCAACTTCCCCACCTATTTTCAACTTCCCCGCTAATATTAATTATTTATAAGTTTAGTGTGAATTATTAAACAACAACGGTATTAAACCAATTTTTTTTTCTTCATTTTTCTTTTCTTCGTAATTCCGTTAAATTCATCAATCAAGGTATTTGTAGTAAAAAAATCATTTTTTGTGAGGAAGAAACACAAATGTTTGTGACTAGCTAACGTATTATACTAAACTTGTATTCACAATCTCCTTCAAACAAATATTCAATTTCTAGGGGATTACCAACCATTGTCAATTTCAGTCGGGGGGGGGGATAAATATTGAGATGAGTAAAATCATGTCAGGCAAAATCATCTCAATAATTGACAAAAATTGTTGTGATAACTATTTTTTAGGGCAACAAGAAAAAAATACTTGTAAAAAATATCATGTAAGTAGTTCTCTTTGAAGAAACTATTGACATTGTATCCAAAAAACCTCAAAATTATTTCATTGATCAATGTGCTATACAACTGAAATGTTAGATTGCAAATACAACATGAGTGTTTTATATATTTTTTAAATTTTTGATATATCTAACATAAGTTCTTGTACTGATTTGTTTCCTTATCAAAAATTTAAATCTATCATTATGTAAGTATGTACTAGATCTGGACCCGCGTCAAACGAGGGATTATAAATTTTAGTTTATTAATTTATATATTTTGATTAACATAAAATACATACGATCAACATATAAATTGAGAAAATAATTTTATGAAATAACTTTATATCGTATTATTATCTATTTCTCTTTCATCGACAAATAAAAGAAATAATTCTCATGTTTTTAGAATTAATAGAAAAATTAAATATTTTGTTAAATTAATTAAACACAATATTCATTAATTTCTATAGATATTTTTGTTGTAAATGTTTATAGTTTAAAAACTATATATTTCAGAATGTTGTAGGAAAATCTAGACAATTTTAGGGAAGTTTATAAGTTTAGAAATGTGTTTTTTATTTTAATTTTTAATAGGATGATAATTATCCCCTAAAACTCTCGTTGAATGACACCTAGGGTTTTTAAGTTTTAATATCTCTTAAAAACCTCTTTGAATGACAAATAGAATTTTGAACTTTTAGTGTCTCCTCAATTAATATATATATATAGGATTACAAGTGATATATACATCAATGTTCTAACTCATCAGTAAGTCTTTTTTTCTTTTCATTTTTGTTCACTATACAGTTTTGAGATTCTCATGAAATTGTTGAAACAATCTAACCAATAATAAAATCAATTAAAATTTAGAAGAAAAATTCGCACGTAGTACTAATAAAGATTCCAAACCTATTTATAATTTTCATTAACATTACTTCGTCAAGGGGCAAACTTTAATAATTTTCATTAACATTACTTCGTCAAAGAGAGAGCTTTAATATACATACACATATATAGATACCTAAATGTTATATAGTCACCACATTTTCCTAAAGAAAAATATCTCAATATAAAGCATTAATGTAGTAGGGATTTAAAGTTTCTTGAATAATAATATTACTGTAATTAGATACCTTTATTTTGCCTAAATACAGAGTTTACAACACTTTATCTATGACGTTTATAGTCATTATTAATTCCTTATCTAAAGTTGTTTAAGTGGTCCAATAAGGTAATTTGATACAGTAAACACATATACATCTAAAAAAAGAAACTGTATGCTTTTATCTGGATCTAGACACAAATCCTTCAAAGAGTTTGAGAAATCAAATTTAGAGAGAGAAGTTCTAGAGAGAGAGAGAGAGAGACCTTGAGCTGCAAAACGTAAAGAGTTTTCCTGTGGAAGAGAAGATGATGAGAGCAATATCGGCGTCGCAGAGAACGGATAGTTCTTCAGCTTTCTTGAAAAGTCCTCTTCTTCGTTTCGAAAATGTCACTTGTCTCGCCGTTGCGTTATCGATCTTCCTGATCTTAATCTTCTCTCTCGCCATCGTAAGAGAGGGAGAGTAGGAGAGAGAAAATCTTAGAGGTAAACAGAGAGAAAGAGATAGAAATTTGATCTGTGAAACTTAGAAGAAAAAAAAGGGTTTAATCTTGATTCTTGAAAAAATCAAGATTTTCAAGAACGAGTGATGATTAAAGAGAGAGGAGAAGAAGAACCCAGAAAGAGAAAGAGAAAATGTTGTGAGAGAGAGAGAATTTTTGCTAAAAAGGGTGACTTTAAAGAAGAGAGTGAGTGACAAGACGACTGAAATGGAAAGTAAATTGCTTCTTTTAGCTAAATTTTGAAGAATAAATATGATTTTCAAGACAGTAAAAACCCTAGTTGTTGAAAGATTTGAAAGAAAAGGATAAAGATCTTGTTGAGAATTAAGGTGATGAATCCGCAAGGAAAATTAAATCTTAAGGACATGTATATTTGGAGACATTTTTAAAAGAGAAAATTACTCTAATTACCATAATTTTTTAATTTCTTCCCAAAATTACCATAATACACAATTTCTCTTTAGTTTCATACCACAAAACCATTTACAATTACTAAATTATCCTCATTTTTTTCTTTCTTTCTTTTATCAATCTCTCTCATCCTCATCTTCTTTGTTCCTTCATCAACATCTCTCATCCTCATCCTCTTATTTTCTTCATCAATCTTTCTCACACACTCCCTCTCTCTCTCTCTAAGAAGATTGTGCTATGAGGAGACAATGACGGAGACGTCAACAGTGGACAAAAACATATCTAATGACATCAATAGTGGATAAAAACAGAGCTGGCGATAGAGACGTCGACAACGGACAAAAATCGAGCCGGTGACAGAGACAAAGATCGTAAAAGAAAATGGATCTGGTGACGACGACGGTAGACAAAATTGGATTTGGTGTGGACAAAAAACGATGTCGACGACGGAGGCAGTGGACAAAAATAAAGCCGGTGGATCTGGTGACGGAGATGGTGACGATGACGGTGGATGATGGACAAAAACGACGGCGGATGGCGGTGGACAATATAATGAACTGTTGTGGATAAAATCACGTTAATATGTCATAAGTGATAACAAGGGCAAAATTGTCTTTTTATTTTGTTGTGGTATGAAATTGGAGAGATGTTTTGATTTATGGTAATTTTGGAAAGAAAATTTCAAAATTATGGTAATTTTGGTAAAATTCCCTTTTTAAAAATGTCTAAAAACTTTTTAGTAATTAAATATATTAAATTTTAAGACATTATGTGTATATTAAACTTTAGGACATTAGATCCTATAAAATCTTTTTTTCTGTTTTTAGATACCAAAATCGTAAAATTTAATATATTTAATTATTAAAAAGTTTTTAGACACTTTTAAAATGTTTCAACGTACATGTTCTAAGAATATCAATCAAAAACTCAGAAAGAAGATGTGAAAAATAAAGGAGTAAAAAAAAAAGTTAGATATTTTCAGGGAGCGTAGTAGACAATCAAAAACTGGGTTTTGATTGGTGAAGATTTGGATATTTTCAGGGAAGAGTTTATTATTTAACAATGATGCGGTTTTTCAAATGATTATTTTTGGAAGAGAGAAGATTTTTTATTTTTTTTATTTTATATAGATATTGGTTTGTGTGTGGTGGAATAGGATTTATTGGCCGACATATAAAGAAGTCTGCAATGAGAATACAGAGAGAAGAGAAGTGTTTGTTTGGGTCAGTGGGGAATTTCTTTTTATAGGGAAGCATAACAAAATGAGTTGTCCCTTGTCGTCACTTATACACTCTCGTAATTAATTGCTGTTGAAAAATTTTAAAAACTCATTCAGGAACTTTAGACATCTTCGACCTATCTCTATTTTGTTTTTTCAACACTCGAAGGATATAATTAAAGGGGATGTCCTATGGTTAATGATTTTCTTCGGTCAGGAAGTTTTGATAAAAAATTAAATATGACAAATATATGTTTAATTCCAAAGACAGAAAAACCCACTCGGATGACGGAAATGAGGCCTATAAGTCTTTGTAATGTGACATATAAAATTATTTTCAAGGTACTCTGTCAGCGGTTAAAACGAGTACTTCCAGATTTAATCTCTGAAACACAACCGGCTTTTGTAGTTGGGCGGCTAATTACGGATAACATACTGATAGCTCAAGAAATGTTCCATGGATTACGAACAAATAAGTCATGTCAATCTAAATTTATGGCAGTAAAGACTGATATGAATGGTCTTTTATTGAATGTTTACTGCAAAAATTAGGGTTTGCAGAGCAATAGGTTATATGGATGATGTGGTGTATTAGATCGGTTCAATACAAGGTTCTTATTAATGGACAACCAAAGGGATATATAATTCCAAATCGGGCTCTGCGACAAAGGGGATCCCCTATCCCCTTACTTATTTATTTTGTGTACGGAGGCGCTCATTGCTAATGTACGTAAAGCAGAAAAGAAGAAAAAACTAACAGGGCTAAGAGTAGCACGAGCAAGTCCAGCTATTTCTCATCTTCTTTTTGCCGATGATAGTCTTTTCTTCTGCAAGGCAACTACGGCGGAGTGGCACACACTCTAGAATATACTACAGGTATACGAAACGGCGTCGGGACAAAAAATAAAATTTTCGAAATCTTCAGTTCAATTTGGTCAACGGTGGATCCGGCGTTTCGAGAGGAAATTCATGCAATTTCGGGGATCACAACGGTAGGAGGAATGGGTACTTATCTTGGTATCCCATAAAATTTGGGAGGCGCGAAGCCGCATGTTTTTGCTTTCGTTAGGGACCGGTTGCATGATCGAATTATTGGTTGGACCTCAAAATTCCTTACAAGAGGGGGGAAAGAGGTACTGATTAAATCGGTAGCGGCAGCTTTGCCGACCTATGTCATGTCTAGTTTTCGACTTCCTAAAACTATTACATCGAAGTTAACCAGTGCAGTAGCGAATTTTTGGTGGGGCTCATATAATAGTCATAGAAGAATGCATTGGGTTGCATGGAAAAAACTATGTAGGGATAAGCAGGATGGTGGTCTCGGGTTTCGAACAATTGGGGAATTTAATACAGCAATGCTAGCAAAACAACTTTGGCAGTTATTGGACAAACCGGATTCCCTTTTTGCCAAAGTTTTTAAAGGAAGGTACTATAGGAAATCTACTCCAATGGATTCCGGTACCTCTTATTCTCCATCTTATGGATGGAGAAATATTATTTCGGCGAGACCCTTGGTTAGAAAAGGACTAATCAGGCGAGTTGGGTCGGGATGCTCCATTTCTGTATGGACGGATCCTTGGATTCCAGCTCAACAGCCTCGGGCAGCCACTTGTAAGACAACAAACTACTATCAATCGTTTAAGGTTTCCCATTTGGTGGACCCTTTGACAAGGACTTGGAATTTGGATTTGCTTAATGCAATAATAGTACCGGAAGATGTGGAAATCATTCGCAGTATTCCAATAGGAAACATTCTGTGACCAGACTCGGTTGGCTGGTATCATACAAAATCAGGTAAATATATTGTCAAATAGGGGTATAAAGTAGAATGTACTAGTATGCAATCTACTCAAGCTGTGTTTTTCGGTCCAACAATACATCATTTGCAAGCTCATTCTTGGAAGATAAATTGTCCACCAAAACTTCGGCATTTTTTATGGCAAGTTATCACGGGATGTGTTTTAGTTACTGTTAATTTACGAAATCGTGGAGTTCGATATGATTCCTAGTGCGCTCGGTGTGGTTTGGAAGAGATAATCAACCATGCCCTTTTTGAATGCCCTCTAGCGTTTCAAACTTGGGCATTGTCAACTACCCCAACAACATCAGGTGTATTCCCGGTATCATCTCTTCTAACAAATATAGACTTTCTTTTCTGGAGGATACCTCCTGGATATCAAGAGAATATCTTTCCTTGGATTCTATGATATATTTGGTAAGCATGTAATGATAAGGTTTTCAGAGGTATTGATGTGGATCCTCGCATTGTTGCCCGAAATGCAGCGGCCGAAGCTCAGGCTTGGGAAAAGGATTTTTTGGAAGATAACTCTATATCTACTACGATTATGGGACCTACCCGGGAGCCCTCACAATTTACAGGACTACACTGTTATACGGATGGATCGTGGAAGGATACAAATTTTGCATCTGGCATTGCTTGATTTGCTTTTTACAGCAACGACAAGGTGGATCTAATGGGTGCTCAGAATATGAGACGCAGCTTATCACCTTTGCATTCAGAAGTAGAAGCACTTGTATGGGCTATACAGTGTATGCTTCATAACCACAAGATGGAGGTCGCTTTCGCAACAGAATGCTCGGATCTGGTGAAGATGGTGTCTACACTAGTGGACTGGCCGGCGTTTGCGGTAGAGTTAGAAGAATTTCAGATTTTGAAGACGAGGTTCCACTACTTCACATTGTCACTTCTTCCGCGCACACGTAATTCACGGGCCGGCAAGCTGGCGAATTGTGCACGCATCGTAGATTATAATATTTCTTTTGTAAGCTCCAAACTACCGAATTAGGTAACCGGTTGGTGGTAAAAGAGTATAAAGTTGTTGACAAAAAAAAAAAAAAAAGAATTAGCGGTCATTTTTCTCTCTCTTTCAAACCTCTATTTTCATCTCTAAAATAGAAATCTCTACATTTTTCTCTATAATTGGAGATAGAAATAGAATTTTTTTTGTCTTATTCAAAATATCTCTAAAATAGAGGAAAATATAGTATTTCTCTAAAATAGAGGGACACATTAGTGTTAAAATAGAGAAATGCTATTTTTCTCTATTTTATAATATAAAATAAATATTTACATTGGAGATGGTGACTAGTTATCCCCTTACTATTAAAAGCAAAGTAGATTTAGTTATAAAAGATTAAGTGTTTTAATTCTATTGGTTTATTTTTAAATAAATAATGACATGGAATGATGACAAAAGATGACATGAAATGATAATTAATTTCCATATTTGTCATTTTTCTTTTATATCAGTTTTGACGTTTTAATCATTAATGAAAAAATATCATAACAAAATGATTATGATATATTCTTAACCAAATAATTATTTATTTTATATTCTTGATTTTATTTTGTTAAGAAAATATCATAATCATTATGTTATGATCTTCTATTTTCTTAGGGTAAAACGTTATATTTTTGGATGTATTTAAGTTCAATAAATTTATTTCCAAACTAAGAAACTGTTTTCTCACGCCTAGAAAACTGATTTTATGTCAATAATGTGATATTAGAAGATTAAAAATGCCAAAAAACTATATTAATCATTGTGACATCCCGATTTCAGGGCATATGTGGTATATGCGGTATATGCGGAGAGACTTAGAAGAATTGATTTGGCTACCTATATCATCAAAGTGCACTTATCTTTTTGGGCACATGTCTAGCAAGAACTCCAGATTTCGGCGTATTTGAGTTGGAGCAATCTCATTATGGGTGGCCTACTGGAAAACCATTCAATATCGTGTGAGTGAGGACAAAACACGGGAAAAGATCGTGTGGTGATTTGCAGGGTCACTAAACAAGACTTTCGAGACTCCCGGACTAACGCACCGACCGTCGAACATGGTGGGCCCACGGGCCTGAGAGTGGACAGGGTCTCATAGGAAAGGCGGTCAGGGCGTTACAAGTGGTATCAGAGCGAAACCTGACAACTGTGTGAGTCAGATTGTCGGGGTAACAATTTTGGTATACACAACAAGGACGTTGCGATCTGTTAGTGGGGGTGATTGTGACACCCCTGTTTCAGGGCATATGTGGTATATACGGTATATGCGGAGAGTCTTAAAAGAATTTATTTGGCTACCTATATCACCAAAGTGCACTTATCTTTTTGGGCACAGGTCTTGAAAGAATTCCAGAGTTAAGCGTGCTTGAGTTGGAGCAATCTCATGATGCGAGACCTACTGGGAAGTCATTTCCAATATCGTGTGAGTGAGAACAAAACACGGGGAAAGATCGCGTAGTTATTTGCAGGGTCAATAAAGATGACTTTTGAGACTCTCGGACTAACGCACCGACCGTCAAACATGGTGGACCCACGGGCCTGAGAGTGGACGGGGGCCCATGGGAGGGGCGGTCGGGGGCATTACAATCATTATGATAGTTGCTTAACCGATCTCCTTACTATTAAAAAGAGCTTAGGTGTTTTAATTTTATTGATCTACTTAAAATATATATATAACATGAAATGATAACATTTCTTTAAAACAATGATGATATGGTGTTGGAGTTGGATTTCACCATTAGAAATCCGGCCCATTAAGATTAAAATATAATCAGACTCGATTGTATCTAGTATTGGGCTTAAGGCCCAGTACCGCGCTAAAAGCAGTAAATGACCAGCGTGCCCCTCGGCAGCGCTGAACTTAGTTGAATGGACTCGTTGACCGCCAAGATAGAAGAACCGCTGACCAAGCAGCTCAACAAGGACATGAAAAAGTTAGCGTCGCTCAACGGTTAACGAAGAGATCCCGACATTTCTAGGGGATATACCAGAATATGCCCGAGATCTCCGGTGACGAGGAGAGATTCGCGGAGCTGAACCGTTTAACTCGAGGAAGTATAAATAGCTAGTTCTAGAGCCAAAATGGCTAACTTTTTCCATACGTTTACACTCAATCACACTTTAGGTCATCAACTGTTGTCTTAGCTAAAGTTCTTTATATACTTACACCGAATATCAATATTAATCCATTTTCCGTTACTTTGGTCTCGACCCTCGTTAGATCTATAGACATTTCCTAGGACTAAACTTTCTTTCCCAAATTCATATATAAATTCTTAGTACGGAATCGAGCTTCCACATTTGGCGCCGACTAAGGGGAGGAAAGACAATCGTCATACACAGAGATCTAACCTCGAACCCACCGCAGCGGGAATGGACACCATCAACGCTCAAGAGTCAGCCAAGGTCACGAATCCTCAGATCGTTGATCTGGAAATAAGAGATGTATTCGAAGTCATGATTGACAACCAACGTGGATTCGCGATAACCACCACTGTCGTGCCTACGCCTCTGATGCCAAGAAGCTTATGGCTACAAAACTCAACTACTGGTGGAACAGGTTCAGCTAACGTCACTAGCTCCTCGACAGGAGGTATCCCGCCGCTCCCCACGGGACGTGAGGAACGCTTCCAAGACGATTTATCAAAAATGCGCCGAATGCAATCGACTCTAGTAGAGAAAGCGCAAGAGCAAGATCTAGCTGTATGAACGGTGGTGGCCTGCCTCGTCTAGCAGGAGATAACATTAATGGCTCAGCTCCGTGAGATGTATCAATCCATTAATCAAGGGCTCCCACCTGGCAGAATGCTTAATGACGAAGTGACCTCTTCCAGGAGCACAACCCCATGGCGGTAGCTAGACTTTTCAGGGATCCACGTGACCCCCGCAAATGCCACCCGTTATCCGGTACTCAACCCCAGCCCAAGGGCTAACTGATGGTCAGCAGACCTAGTTGGCTCGAACCCACGAAGTCTCATCACGCGGGTGAACGAAGGAACCTTACCACCTCCGCCCCCACTGAGCAGGACACGCCAAGTCTGACAGTATGGGTAGCACAAACATCGCTCGCAAGGAATCCCCTGGGAAACCCATCTCGAACTCCAGTGATCGGATCGAGACACTTAAAAACACTAACTTCGCAGCTGGAGAAAGCTCCTTCAACTAAGAAACCTTTTACAGGTATGCCGAGCAGACCCACGCGGAGCTGCAACGTATGCGGACATACATCCACAGAGCTACCAGTTCAGCTCCTGATATCGATCGGGCGGTCGAAAACACTCAGTAGACACCATTCACTGATAGGATAGCTAACGCATCCATTAGGGATATTGGAAAAATCAGACTCCCAAAATTCTCCGGGAGAAGGGATCCCAAGGCCCATGTAAGAGCATTCATGCTTGCCTTAGCAAGAGCTCACCTGGATGATTACGAGAAAGAAGCGGGGCACTGTAGGCTATTTGCTGAAAGCCTTACAGGTCCCGCCCTGGAGTGGTTCGCAGGGCTGGAGAGCTTCTCAATCGAGAGCTTTGACGCCCTAATAGCTCTGTTTCTCAAACAGTACTCTGTATTCATCGAAGCAAGAGCTTCCAAGGCGAACTTATGGAAGCTAACCCAGGGACCTGAGGAGCCCCTCAGAAACTACATATCAAAGTTCAAGACGATTAAATCCAGAATCGCCAACCTGAACGAAGAAGTAGCATTAGAAGCGCTGAAGAATGGCTTATGGCACAAATCCAAATTCCGAGAGGAAGTTACCGTCAACCCCTTCATACCACTCAACGACGCGCTGCACAAAGCAACTTTCTTCGCCATCCTCGAAGAAAAGACAGCTCCCCTAAAGAAGAAGTACACGAACCTAGCAGCCGCCCCCAGACAACAACAACCTAAGAAATTTGTCAAGAATTATGGAAAGGGGCAACATGCGTACGCCATCGACCATGCGCAGCAAAGCAAGAAATACGGAACAAAATATTGCACTCACCATGGCAAAATGGGCCATTCCACCAAAGAATGCCGATACCTAGCTAGCCTCAAAGGAAAAGAAAAGAAAAACACTGAAACAGCGCAACAGAACCCGACGGTTGAAGAAAAAGAATCTAAGGTCGAACCTCCGCCTCCTGAAAAGCCCAAAAAGATAAAGTCAGCGGCGAAGAGAGAGAGACCCGTCGAGGAGATGAACCTAGTCCAGACCCCACCATCATCAAGAAAGCATATAAACCTATTCTTCGAAGAGCTTAACATATGCAATGGATTAATGAGGTCAGTCCTCACCCCACCACCAACTTTGAAGAAGTTGACCAGCCCATGGATGAAAATACCACACGCCATTAGAAGCCTGAGCAATCCAGCTCCGGCCAAACGAGTCGATTTTATCCTGGGAGGATCAAAACTGTGCAGAGATTCAATAAACTCAATTAGAGCACACCAAATCAGGGCAAACGCATCTCACATACCCCCGATTGCATTTAGGGGAGTAGACCATCAGATCGCCTTCGTAGAAAGCGAAACAGCCCACCTAGACAAGCCACATGACGACGCGCTAGTCATCCAACTAGAAATATATGGCTGCCTAGTCTCTAGAGTAATGATAGTCACTGGCAGTTCAGTTGATCTGCTATTCTACGACGAATACAAGAAAATGGGTTTAAACGACTCAGACCTACAATGCCAAGGCATACCGCTAACCGGATTCGCGGGAGAAATAACTTATTCCATGGGAATGGTTCTACTGCCGATGGTGGCGGAAGGTATCCACAAGTTCGTAGTCTTTGTTGTGGTAGACTGGCCAACTCCATTTAACGCAATACTTGGGCGGCCGTGGATATACGCCATGAAAGGCATACCTTCAATATATCACCAATGCGTTAAATTCACCACTCCTACCGGAATAGCATCCATCAAAGGAAATCAGAAGATAGCGAGGATCTGCTACCTCAACGGGCACAAGAACCTGGAAAAATCCATCAAATAGTAATTACAGAAACGGGAGGAGCAAAACCTTTGTCAGTTCGCCGAGCACAGCAACCCCCAGATAACCAAACCCCGACAAGATTTAGTCATCCAAACCTGCCTTGACAAAGCTCACCCCAAGAAATGTGTTGGTATTGGAGCTAACCTCCTGGAGCCAATCAAGAAAGAGCTAATTGAGTTCCTCAAAAAGAATATCAGCTCCTTCGCCTGGAGCACCTCCGATATGAAAAGAAACAGCATCGACGTTACCTCTCACGAGTTGAACGTCGATCCCACATTTAAACCAGTCAAGCAGAAAAGACGCAAATTAGGTCATGAACGAGCTAAAGCCGTCAACGATGAGGTAGAGCGCTTACTTAAGGTCGGATCAATCAGAAAGGCCAAGTACCCAGACTGGTTGGCCAAGTCCGTTGTAGTAAAGAAGAAAAATGGAAAGTGAAGGGTATGTATCAACTTCACAGATTTGAATAAATCATGCCCGAAGGACAGCTTTCCACTTCCGCACATCGACCGTCTAGTCGAAGCCACAGCTGGACACTAGCTGCTCTCATTCATGGACGCCTTTTCCGGTTATAATAAGATTCTGATGAACCCCGATGACCAAGAGTAGACGGCGTTTATAACAGATCGAGGAACCTATTGTTATAAGGTTATGCCCTTTGGACTGAAGAATGCAGGAGCTACCTACCAACGACTGGTCAACAGAATGTTTGCCCAACAGCTCGGCAATCTAAATGATTAAGTCAGCAGACCAAAACGACTAAAACGACCATGTAGCCCACCTAAATGATTGCTTTGCAATTCTCAACCAATACGGAATGAAGCTCAACCCTGCTAAGTGTTCTTTCGGAGTCCCATCAGGAGAATTTTTGGGCTACCTTGTCACACAGCGAGGGATAGAAGCTAATCCCAAAAAAATCATGAAATTTCTATAAATGGCATCTCCTAAGTCAACCAGGGAAGTGCAACGACTCACAGGACGGATAGCTGCGCTGAATCGCTTCATATCCAGATCCACAGATAAATGCCTCCTATTTTACCAATTGCTCAAAGGCAACAAGAGATATAATTGGGACGCCAGCTGCGAGGAAGCTTTCAAGCAATTATCGGCATACCTCAGCCAACCTCCGATATTGGCAAAACCGGTAGAAGGAGAACCCTTATACCTCTACATCGCAGTTTCACCAGCTGCCGTAAGCGGAGTACTAGTCCAATAAGAGCAAAACAAGCAGAAGCCAATATTTTACGTAAGTAAATCGTTGGTGGATGCAGAAACCAGATATCCAGCGATGGAAAAGCTAGCGTTGGCAATAGTCATACCAGCTAGGAAGCTGAGACCATATTTCCAATCTCACGCAATTGTGGTGATGACATCTCATCCCATAAGGACAATCCTTCACAATCCCAGCCAGTCGAGAAGACTCGCGAAATGGGCTATCGAGCTCAGCGAATACGACATCGAGTATCGCACCAAGACTAGCGCCAAAGCCCAGGTCCTAGCCGATTTCGTAATCGAGCTAGCACCACAAGCAATTAACATAACTGAGCCCAGGAGGATGTGGACACTCCATGTCGATGGCGCCTCTTCCAGACAAGGATCCGGGGTGGAAGTAAAACTCACATCCCCTACCAGAAAGGTATTAGAGCAATCTTTTCGATTAGGATTCCCAGCCTCGAACAACAAAGCAGAGTACGAAGCCCTCCTAGCCAGACTGAGACTTGCTCTCGGGATCGGAGCTAGAGAGCGGAGCACTTTCAGCGACTCCCAGCTAGTAACCAGTTAGTTCCCCGGCGAATACGAGGCCAAAGACGATCGAATGGATGCATACTTGAAGATCGGCCACGAGTTGACCAAACAGTTCGACAAATTTGATCTAACGCGCATACCGCAAGGTGAAAACACTTCCGTAGATGCCTTAGCAGCCCTGGCGTCGACCTCAGATCCTTTGGTCAGATGAATAATCTCTGTAGAAGGGATAGAGAAATAAAGTATTCACTTAGCTCCGAAGGAAGGAGTAAGAGTAAATGCCGTCATAACAAGACAAGTGACTCGGGACTCGCAGCTCGGGTCTGGCTCACAAGATGAATTAAGCCAGCCATAAGCCAGCAACCAATGGACACGGATAAACCAGACGAGAAATCGCACGACGAGCCCGATCCCGAAGAACTGAGCAATTCTCAAGAAGCGGAACAGTTCGACGAGGTCCACCGCA
The DNA here is from genome assembly GCA_963576765.1 of Draba incana. NCBI lineage: Eukaryota > Viridiplantae > Streptophyta > Magnoliopsida > Brassicales > Brassicaceae > Draba > Draba incana. The sequence goes on from OY755213.1 coordinate 22,665,704, forward strand.
TGCCGGAACGCCCTGATTGGAGAATCCCAATCTTAGAATACATCATCTAAGGGACTGTCCCACCCCGAAGAAGCGAAGCAATAAAACCCAAAACCAAAAGAACCCGTTTTTGCATCATCAACGGGAAACTATACAAATGCAGCACCTCCGGACCTTGTTTGACCTCCATCCACGACAACGAAGTTCACAAGGTAATGTCAAAGCTCCACAGTGGGTCCTGCACAACCATTCGGGAGCACGAGCACTGGCTCTCATAATCAGCAAACAGGGATACTTCTGGCCAACAATGTTACGAGATTGCGCGATGTTCATGGCCAAATGCAAAAAATGCCAAAAACACGCACCAACCCTACATCAACCAGCAGAGCAGCTCTCCTCCATATCTAGCCCGTACCCATTCATGCTTTGGTCGATGGACATAATCGGCCCCATGGTCAAATCAGGACCAAAATGACTCGAATATGTGTTGGTCCTGACAATTACTTAACCAAATAGATAGAAGCGGCATCCTACCAGCAAATCCATTCAGAATAAGTTAGGGATTTAATATGGAAGAACGTCATCTGCCGGCGCGGATGGCCATATAAAATAGTAACCGACAACGGCACCCAGTTCACTTCAGCGATATTCAAAAACTTCTGCCGCAAATGGTAGATCCGGTTGACATATTCGAACCTAAGGTATCCTTATGGGAACGGTTAAGGCAAAGCTGCCAACAAAACCCTCCTAGACATCCTCAAGAAATGCCTAAACTCCAAAAAGGAGAGATGAAGCGAGGAACTACAGGGAGTGCTCTGGGCACTGCGCACCACTCCCAAAAAAGCCACCTCCAAAAAACCTTTCTCTCTAGTCTACGGAACAGAAGCAATGGTCCCAGCTGAAACAGCGGTGCCAAGCCTCCGGATGGCAACATGCCCTTCGAACGAGGAGCTGAACGAAAGAATGCTTCAAGATGCCTTGGACATAATAGAAGAACGCCGCGACCTCGCCTTAGCGAGGATACAGAATTACTAGTAAGCAGCAGCTAGGTATTACAAATCCAAAGTCAAAACCCGATGGTTCAGAGAAGGCAAACTAGTCCTCGGGAAAGTGCAGCAAAACACAATGGAGCTTGGTGCCAGAAAACTAGGGATCAATTCGGAAGGCCCCTACCGCATCACAATCGTAGTATTCCCGGCGTCTACAAGCTAGCAAACTTCTTGAATGGGAAACCAGTGAGGAGGGCATGGAACGCCATGAACCTCGAAAAATTCCATCACTAACTCCTCCATCCAATAATCGAATTACGTAACGGCTTGATCCCCTTACCGGGTACGTAGGCAGCTTGCCCCTCGAGTTCAGCCACCTAACACAAATCACGTTAACTTGGTCCAATTACTATACGATGGACCTAACCACCACCCGAGCTAAAAGTCCCCATGGTGAAATCAAATCGTTACAATCGGAGTCGATCCCCTAGTCGGATCAACAAATACTAGGACCCAGAAAATCTCAGGGCCCAAACTCTGATACGATCTAGCGTCGGCCGACCTTAAAACAGTTTGCATCGCTACAACGAATCTCAAATCTACGATTCTAGCGATCATATTTCACCACTTCAGGGAACAATCAAGCGAGTCAGCTCAATGCCCCAAATACCGTTTAGACTAGCTTGGCTGAGGCCCCGTCGACATCGCTACCTCAACCACGACAATGCTTACTCAACGTAAAGAAATTACTTAACATAAAAAGGCCTACTTGGGCAACACTAAGAGTCTTTACAAAACAAAAATTAAAACTTAAGAAAAGTAAAGAAAAAGTTTTTCTAAGGGTAACTGTCCGCCCGCCGAGGAGCCGATCCCCTGTCTGGTACAACCGAATGTTCCTCAACATTCGCAGCAGCCCTCCTAGCCATGGCTTGTGTCAAAAGGGTCGAATGAAGTTCCTCACGCTCTCGACTATTCGCCAGCTCTACCTCGATCGACGTCTCCCTAGCTGATAACCTTTGGAGCAGTTCCGACTGAGCTCTAGCCGCATCCAGCTTGATTCTACCTCGAGTCACGTCTTCCTGCCTGGCCACCACAGATAGTACGGTGGACACCGCATCTCGCTCACGAGGACCGTTGAATTACCGAGCCACTTCGACTTCATGCGCAACTATCCACTCCCTGTTGGCCACCAACAGCTCATTCTCCTTCCTTAGGCTATCCATCAACTCCTTTGACGCCTTGGCAAAATTCACAAAATGCTTCTCTTGCCTCCTACCTGTAGCCTCCAGAATGCGCATCATTGTAGCCTCTTCCCGACAAGCTGCTTCCAGCTCAGCAATGTATGTCCACTGCTTATCAGATAGAGAAGTCAAGGCATCAAATTCGGATTGGCGAGCGGCAGAATTGATTCTACTCTCCGCCTCCGCAATAAATGAAAAGAGGGCATTGGCGACCTGTCAAAACAGATCCATCATTACCAAAACAGTTCACTAAGATCAAAAGCATAATGAAAAAAGAAGGAACAAGTTTAGAAGGAAGGAATAACTCACATCTCCAAAGGCAGCAGCCAGCCCAGCATAGCCGTCCCGAAGGGAAAGATGTTCAACCACGGGTAGCACGCAGTTCGCCGACCCGAAACTACGAAGCCAGGAAATCAGATCTGCAGCTCCCAACGAGAGAGGAGGAGGAGCCGACGTCCCAGCAACTGAGGCAACGACCTGGCCGGCCTGAGAATCGACGTTAGCGGGGACCTGATACTGCTTAACAATAACCGTCAGAGGAGGAGATGGTTCAATAACCGGGGTAACTATCAAGCCCGATTGGGGAGGAACAAGAAGGGTAAATGCCCGTCCTCCCTCGGCTGCAACGGTTGGAGGGGAAGATGGTTTGACGACGGTCACCTTCGCATAAACAGATCCGTCAGCCAGCGTAGCCCCCAGATCAGCCTCAACGCGATGAGGGAAAGTAGACAAAAGTCAAAGGCCGTCATCTCTAGGTCCGCCCAATAACGCGTCCATCTCGTCAATCTCCTCCCCCATCGCCTACACCCTGGCTCGTTTGGAAGGACCGGGCACAGGCCAGGAAGGCCACCCACCGACATTAGCCATCACCGGCAGCTCCTCCTCATGGGGCCTCTTCTCCAACCACCGGTTAACCATCGCCAATGACCTCTCAACGTCCGACGTGACATCATCCCCCGTCCTAACATGAATCGAGGAAGAGTTAACAGGAGATGGAATAACAGCCCGGAGAGTGGAGGAAACTTCCTCGGCGTCAATGACATGATCCTCAATGGGATCCTCAGGCGCGGCAGCACGCATAATCGGCCTCCTCAACAGAGGCTCCACAGGGCTAGCCGTAGAAGCAGAAAAGTCATTTTGAATCGCTATCAGAAGATTACTTTAGAAGCAGAAAAGTCATCTTGAGGAGAAACCCGAGCTTGCGCTGTACGTGATCGGGTGCGGCGAGCTACGGGAGGAATAACCAAAGCAACAGCTCCGATCGGGTGTGCATCAGCCCCAGCTCCCAGCGCAGCTGGGAGAGGAAGCATCAAAAGATTATCTGCGACAGGGTGAGGCACCGCTGGAGTAGCAGGACCTGTGGCCGGTGCCTGCTGCTGCAGCTTTTGGCCTTCCCGATAGGCCCACAAGATCCGTATACGGTCAAAAGAAGCCCAATGCACCCGATCCCGGCGGAGCAACTGCAGCCTTGAGCTGATGACAACATCAGCCTCTCTAAGCTTGAAGTTACCGAAAGAGCCAAACAAGCATGAGGAGTTATAAAGAGAGAAGTGGTACTCCTACTTGGCGATGGCGGAGAAGAGAGGTACTTACGGGCGCCATCAGCGAAAATCTTTGGGATTTTGTTAAAATCCGACACAGAAGACACTGATCTCTCATGAACCCAGAAAAAAAAGAATTTTTTGTGCCAATTGGTGTCCTTCGGAGTTATATTCATGACGACCCCTCGGAAGGATCGAGGAGAGAGATAAATTTTACCCGGCGGAGCAGGGTAGCCACAATTGCGAGCTAAGTAAAGCTCATTAATCATCCTGGGAGATAATTCCATCCTGTCCTTGAAACTCCTAACGTAAGTGCCAATGGCGTGACACAAAAAGTTGGGAGCCATCTGCGGGAATGCCATCTTGAAGTTCCTAATGAGTCGGATGAGGAAATCTAGGATGGGGAATGTAAGACCATAGCTCTGGAAGTACACCAGATACGCGACGCACCAGCCTTCGTCGATAGTCTCCGGCTTATCACGCCTAGTCAGTTCCTGGAGCTATACGTAGGATGGTACGAGACCGCTCTCCTGCAGGGCAAGTAGCTCCTCAGGAGTGATGATTGATGGTTCGTACGAACCAAAATATGTTTCATCCTGATTTCCAGCCATGATGAAAGTAGAAAAAGAGTGAAATAAGACGTAAAGAAGAGAAGATATGTAGGAAAACGAAAAGAGGAGAGTCGAAGGATTCGCAAAGATGAATGATCAGTTAGGGTAAAAGAGGAGGTGAAAGATCTGCTCTCGAGATAAGAACAAGGAAAATTATTTCCGAGTGGTGGACCCCATGGGGAGTTAAATCGCCGTCAACACCGCTCATGGTTCCCACTCGCCTCGCTGTGATTTGACCTTTGCAATTCTAACCGTTAGATCTGGGACAGTAAAAGCCTCGGAGCCGCACAATCCAAAGATTCGGTGAAAATATTCATGATTTCACCTAGGGAAGATCCCCTTTTTGCCTTAAAGAAATAACCGCCCATTCATTCTCCTCATCGAGTAATTAATGGGCTCGGGGGCAACTGTTGGAGCTGGATTTCACCATTAGAAATCCGGCCCATTAAGCTTAAAATATAATCAGACTCGATTGTATCTAGTATTGGGCTTAAGGCCCAGTACCGCGCTAACGGTAGTAAAAGACCAGTGTGCCCCTCAGCAGCGCTGAACTTAGTTGAACAGACTCGTTGACCGCCAAGATAGAAGAACCGCTGACCAAGCAGCTTAGCAAGGACATGACCAAGTCAGCTCCGTTCAACGATTAACGAAGAGATCCCGACATTTCCGGGGAATATACCAGAATGTGCCCGAGATCTCTGGTGACGAGAAGGGATTCGCGGAGCTGAACCGTTCAGCTCGAGGAAGTATAAATAGCTAGTTCTAGAGTCGAAATGGCTAACTTTTTCTATACGTTTACACCCAATCACACTTTAGCTCATCAACTCTTGTCTTAGCTAAAATTCTTTGTATATTTACACCGAATATCAATATTAATCCATTTTCGTTACTTTGGTCTCGACCCTCGTTAGATCTATAGATGTTTCCTAGGACTAATGTTTCTTTCCCGAATTAATATATAAATTCTTAGTGCGGAATCGAGCTTCCACATATGGCTAAATCTAATTAAATTAAATATTCCAAAAATGTTGAAACTATATTGTTTGTGCAAAATTTAACCGAATTGAAAGGAAACAGTACTACGGAATGACGATAATAGATTAGCTTTATTGATCAATCAATTTCGTTGTGAGTTACAAAGAATCAATAAAGAAATCGGAAGGAGACGATCTTGTCGTAGGCAGGGACAAAAAGTGTCTCTCGTCGTAAGATAGCGGCAAGAGTTTTTATGTCTAGGGTTTTTGTGTGCAGGTCGTGTCCCTCGTCCTCCTGTTGGGACTTTGTATTTATAGGTTTTGTAAACCCTAATCCTTGCCCCCGTTACGTCGGTTTAGGAATGTGTGAATAAGGAAGTTAGTGGTTGAGGTCGGTTTATGATTATACCGATACTTATTAGTGAACCGATGTTGGGTCATCTGTCGGCCAATAAACCGAACCTTGCTATCACACCTTCCGGAAGTGTCATGAACTGTGACATAGAGAACATCATGAGCTATGACGTCGTCAGTCCCACGTCCCGCGACTCCATAGTCAATCTTAGAGACTGGGTAATTCTTTCATAGCCAGAGATAAGCAGGATCCAATTGAACATATCATTGACCTCCTTATCCTGAGCACTTCCAAAAGCTACGTGAAGTATATAGCCAGTAGTGACGGACGTAGCATGTTATTAACCTGCCTAATCTCTAGGCTATAATGTGGTTTTAGCGACTTCCTGGAAGTGAATTTATTTCACCCAACAGTTTGCCCCTTACTCTTCAATTTCTAAAGTAGAACTTGTAGAGTAACTTGTTTGTATAGTCGTTAGTCATCGCTAAATATATCAGCTTAGGGTCATAGCCTTATCAAGAATAATTCAGCGAGACTTGCTCTTCGTTATTTTTTTACTAAGGCAAGTTCATGACGTGGCTTCCCAAATTGTAGATAAAATGATGTACATATACCAAATGTAGGTAATTTACTTGGTTAACGTGACGTGTTGGGCAACGATAAACATTGCATAGTCGCCAGGGAAAACACGGGGACTTCCCTCTTGTCATTGCTCCCTCTCTTTCATATATTAATTTAGTTATGCACACAGATCATGTCTCTGGCGGTAGTGGCAAGAGAAGTAATTTACCAAAGAGTGGCGTCTTTCCTCTTTTTACGTCTTGAGGTGCCTCCATTTTTCTTTATTTGTTTCATTATTATATGTGTAAATATCATTGAAGGCAACACACTATATGATAGTGGTCAAAAATTGTGGCACGTCATGGCCTTTCCACTTTTTCCACCTCCCTTGGTTGTATTAAATCATTGACTTTACTAGTGGGGTCGGAGAGAAGTTAAGGAGACATAGGCACTACGTGTCTTTTATCACATGGAGGTGAGAGGCTTGCCTCTTCTATGAATCCCATACGTGTGGTATTCACAAAATTATTTCATAAATAAAACGGTATTGGGCTTAACAAGTGAAAGGCCCATTTGGTTTTAATGTCGCTGGCCCTATCGAATGTTTTAGGGTTTTTACCTTCATTGCTTCTTCAGTCTCTTCTCCCCTTCGCTGCCGCAGGTAAAAGCTAAATCTTAGACTCCATTTTTACTCTATGTAGTTATTTATTCTCTTTTTTCTTAGAGCTTTGTCGATCACCATCTCCAAGTTTGAGCAATAGGAAAATCATTTGATTTACTCCACTTTTCATTTCTCAATCTTCATTGTCGACCACGTAGCTAGTCATGCGAAAATGTTGATTAACTTGGTAATCACATGATTTTTGACCCGTGTAGGCTCTTTATCTCATCTAGAGCGCTATATTTGCAACATCTCCCTTGGTGCCAACTCAAGGTTCGACATTGCACATGATATTTCTTCTGTTTGTTGTCGTCGCTTTCACAAGCTTTAATTTTTACTTGCAAAATGTCTGATTGTTGGCTAACTTTCGTTGCAGACGATTTCTACTCCTTGTTCAGTCATTGCATCCTCTTTTCTCGCAGCGTTGTGACTTGGTGAGCTCACATATTCCTTTCTTTCATCATCTTTCGATTAGAGACTAGATAAATAGTGATTATGGGGCATTGGAAAGTCCAATGCTTATAGACTCGGATTTTAGTGATCCGGAGAGCGATTGCGATGATGAATCTGAGGATGGTCATGATATTGCGATGACATTGGCGGAGTATGTCGAGCCGTACTTCCCCTATGCTTTTCATATGCAGCGACCTATTCCAATGTCAGGACTTAAGCCGAGATACAAGCGTAGACGCACGTCTATCCCGCTAAAAGCGTTTCGCGACTATCTGATATCCGTTTTACAGGAGCACGATGTTTATAGTATGAGGGCGATGTATAATATTCCTGAATCTGTGATCGTTAGAGCCCCGTCGAAGACTGAGAGAGCTCATAACTCTGGTCCAGATGAGGTTGTTGTATATGAGGATTACTTTGCGTTAGGTTTTGCGTGAGACTGTGCCTTCGTTAATCGCAGAAGTTGCAAGCTTCTTTAATATTTCCCCTGGTCAATTCATTCCTGCTGCGTGGAGAATACTAACTGTCATACAAGTTCTTGGAGAGTTCTCAAAGATACAGGTTGGAATCGATGAGATACTTTATGCGTATTACTTTAAGGCTCATCCAAATGATTCGAGCAGGTGTATGATCCACACACGGCCTGGGAGGTCTCCTCTTGTCTATGACTTGCACAAAGACGACATTAGGAATTTATCTTATGAAAAAGATTGGCAAAGCAGATACTTGTTTCTGAACGTGGGTTTTAACCCTTGTTTTCCGGTTAATTGATTCTTTAGAGGTAGAATCTTGCTTTCATTTGGAATCATTCTTTGTTTTCTCTGCTAATATCTCCTTACTTTTTGTAGTGCAGATTCCAGCTACCCACGAGTTGATAAGGGAGAAGACAAGGCTCTTGCGTTGATTGGACGTTCGAGACTGTCGCATTCAACTTGTTTCCTGACCAGCACCTTTGCTTTAGAAAGGAGTTCAATTTGTGGTTGGTTGCATGTATCTCTACTTTGATTGTTCTTGACCGTAGTCTTCGTTTGCAATGGATTACCATTGTCTTACTCAATACACAGCAGTCGTCACCGCGGTGTATTAAAGGACTTGCCTCATTTTAGAGGACTTGCCTCTGATCACGTTCTAAGTGAATAACACTTGCAAATGTTCGGTGATTTTTCCATTGCATGGTCAAGCATATATGCTTTCGTTAGGAAGATCATGACCCTTGGTCTTAAAAATGTTCGTCTGTACACTTGTAAAATTCTTGCAGTCCTCATCTCGTATCATGTACTCTTGTGGTCAATGCACTTCTGTAAGTTTGTAGAGGACTCTTCTTCTTTTTTTACTTATATTTGCAACTGAACCTTGAGAACAAGGCTGCCTACGTATCCAAGAAGGGATCAAGTCACACGTAGTTCCTTTTTTTTTTTTTTTTTTTTTGTTGCAACTGAGCCTTCGTGAGGCTGCCTACGTACCCAAGAAGGGATCAAGTCACACGTAGTTCCTTATAACGTTGATAGAACACACTTATAAATAGTAGGTCTTCAAGTGTAGAGCGTTCCAGCTGTTAGGTTGGACTTTGCCATTCCTGTCTTGTAGCTTGTATGCTCCTGACCCACGCACTTTCTTAATCTGGTAAGGACCTTCCCAGGTTTGTCCCAATTTGCCAGCATTGCGCTCCATTGTGTTTTGGAACACACGTCGAAGAACCCAGTCTCCTGGCTGAAACGTCCTCGTCCTCACTCTTTTGTTGTAGCTTCTCGCGATGTCGTGCTGGTGACACCAAATTCGAATTTTGGCAGCTTCCCTCTTCTCGTCTAGGAGGTCGAGATCGAGGTTCATTAGCTCTTCGTTTTCTTGGAAGGTCAGGAACTCTGTTCGCACAGTCTTCACACCAATCTCGGAAGGGACTACCGCTTCCATTCCATAAACCAGTGAGTAGGGTGTCTCTCCGGTCGCTGACTTGGTCGTGGTTCGGTAAGCCCATAGCACTCCTAGTTGTTCTTCGACCCATTTTCCTTTGGCACTCTCTAGACGCTTCTTCAACATTCCTATAAGCGTTTTATTGGAAGATTCCGCCTGCCCATTGGTAGTCGGATGCCTTGGCGTCGCAAAGTTAATTTTTATTCCCCAGTCGGTGCAAAACTTCGTGAAGTTGTGACTTCTGAACTGAGGACCATTGTCTGTGACAATTTCTTGAGGAACCCCGAATTTGCATATAATGTTCTTCCAGATAAACTTGCGTACCTCGGTGTTTGTGATCTGGCTCAGTGCTTCTGCTTCTATCCACTTAGTGAAAAAATCTGTCACTACTAACAAGAAGACTTTTTGAGCAGGAGCTTTGGGAATTGGTCCTGCTATGTCCGTGCCCCACTTCATGAAGGGCCATGGCGAGCTTATGGACTTCAAATTCTTAGGTGGCAGTTTTGAGACCTGAGCGTGCCTTTGACACTTATTGCAGTGACGAGCAAAACATGCCGCATCGTTGGACATTGTGGGCCAATAGTAACCTGCCCTCATCACTCTCAATACGAGACTTCTTCCTCCCGAATGAGATCCACATTCTCCTTCATGTAATTCCATCAGAACTTGCCTCGCTTCTCCAGGAGTCATGCACTTCAGATAAGGGCCAGAGAATGACCTTCGATATAGTTGATTCCTGACAAGACAATAACGTGCTGCCTGTTGTTTGATCTTCCGACACTCGGCATGTTCCATTGGCAACAAGTTATCGCGTAGATAACTGACAATGGGTGTCATCCAAGTTTGTGCTTCTTCCACTGCTGCAACTTCCGTGCTTGGTAGGTCGTTACCGGTGGCTGGCCATTGTAAGACTAGCAATGGGACGTTAAGGGGACCTTCAGTTTTGAGGATAGATCCAAGATTTGCAAGAGCGTCTGCGTGACAATTTTCTTCTCTTGGGATCTGCAAAATCTTGCAACTATCGAATTTCTCGAGTAGTTTCTTCGTCACATTCAGATACTGGGTCATTTACGAGTCCCGAGCTTGGTAATCTCCTTGCGTTTGATTAACTATTAGTTACGAGTCACTGAAGACATCCAACTCCTTTGCTCCTAGGTCATGCGCCATTGTTAGTCCAGCAATCAGAGCTTCATACTCTGCTTCATTATTCGTCGCTCGAAAATTGCATCTGATTGCTTTTGAAGCAACTTCCCCTGTTGGGGACGTCAGAACCATTCCTAAGCCAGCTCCTCGTATATTACTTGACCCGTCGACATACAACTTCCATGTTCCCTTGCTCGTTTCTTCTTGCAGAGTTTTAACCTCTTTCTCAGCTTCAGGAGTTATGTTCGGGGCAAACTCTGCAACGAAGTCAGCGAGGACTTGTGACTTAATCGCGGTCGTTGGTCTGTAAATTATGTCGTATTCTCCAAGCTCAACTGCCCACTTCGCTAACCTTCTGGAGACTTCTGGCTTGTGTAGAACAACTTTTATGGGGGTTGAGCTGACTAGTACGATAGGATGCGCTTGGAAATAAGGATGCAACTTTCTAGCTACGATTATCAATGCTAAAGCAAGTTTTTCCAAGTGACTGTATCTTGTCTCTGCGTCTAGTAGAGACTTACTGACATAGTAGACAGGATGCTGCTTGTTTTCTTCTTCCCTGACTAGTACAGCACTGACTGCATGTTCAGACACTACCAGGTAAAGTAACAACACTTCACCTTCCTTCGGCTTTGAAAGAAGAGGAGGTGACGTGAGGTAAACCTTTAGTTCTTTCAGAGCGGTTTCGCATTTATCATCCCACATGAAGTCCTTAGGCTTTTTAAATGCCGCAAAAAATGTATGGGATCTGTCATACAACCTGGAGATAAACCTGCTCAGTGCTGCCATTCTCCCTGTGAGTTTTTGCACTTCCCGTACATTCCTAGGTGAAGGAATGACCTTAATCTGATCTGGGTTGGCTTCAATCCCCCGATGAGTTACAATATACCCTAGGAACTTGCCAGAGCTTACCCCAAATGAGCATTTAGAAGGGTTGAGCGCTATGTTATATCTCCGCAGCGTAGCAAATGCTTGTTGCAAATGCACAATATGATCTTCTGCTACCAACGACTTCACCAACATATCGTCGATATACACCTCCATGGTATGACCTATCTGATCAGCAAACATCATATTTACCAAGCGTTGGTAAGTAGAGCCGGCATTCTTCAGGCCGAAAGGCATTACCTTGTAGCAATATATGCCCCGTGAGGTCATAAATGACGTCTTCTCTTGGTCGCTTGGGTGTATTAGGATCTGATTGTAGCCAATAAACGCATATGAGGTAATGGGAAAGGATCTTTAGGACATGCCTTATTAAGATCTGTGAAGTTAATACACACTCTCCACTTTCCATTCTTTTTACGGACGACCACCACGTTAGCAAGCCATTCGGGATAACGTACTTCCCGTATGAATCCAGCATCGAGAAGGTTTTGAACTTCCTTATTGATGATTAAGTCACGTTCCGGAGCGAACTTCCTTCGTTTTTGCCTCACAGGTTGGTGATCTGGATCTACTTGCAACTTGTGCATTATGACCTCAGGATCAATACCAGGCATATCAACATGCGACCACGCAAAACAGTCAGTATTCGACCTTAGGAAGTCGATCAATCTTCTTCGCACATCTGCTGGTAACTTGGACCCTATATTGACTTTTTTATCAGGTTCATTCTCTACAAGTGGGACCTCGTCAAGTTCCTCCACCTCAGGCTCTTCACTGTGAGGTGCCGCGGGTGGGCTCTGTAATTGCTATAACTGTGGACTCTTCCCCTTCAAAGTCGTTTGATAGCACAAACGTGAGTTTTCCTGATCGCCTTTGATCTCTTCTACTCCCCATGGCGTCGCAAATTTGATGGACTGATGAAGAGTCAATGGTACTGCCTTCATGTCGTGAATCCATGGACGTCCCAGGATTGCATTGTAGGCAGACGCGCAATCAACTACTTGAAATTTTACTTGCCGATTGACGCCTGCCTCGTAAACAGGTAACGCCAATTCCCCCACAGATTGCTTCACTTCTCCACTAAATCCTATCAGAGGTGTGGATTTTCGAGTTAACTCGTCTTCACGAAGGCCAAGTCCAGTAAAAGCATCTAGGAAGAGGATGTTTGTTGAGCTGCCGTTATCAACTAGTATCCTTTTCACTATGCAGTTAGCGACTGTCAGAGAGATAACCAATGCATCGTGATGCACGGCTAGAGTATCTTCACAATCGTCAAATGTAAAGCTGATGGCACACACTGGTGAAGGTACTACCTTGACACCGTTCTGGGTTAGACCGTTTCTCGCACTTCACGTACTTCTCTTCCCAGCTGAATGCGTTATACCACTTATTTCAGAACCTCCTGAAATAACGTTCAAGGTTCGATCATGCTTCGGCGGTGAGGCAGGAGCAAGAGCAAGCTTTTTGCGACCATCATCATCTTTGTTGTCGTCGAAGTGGTTTCTTGCCTTGTCAGATAAATACTCTCTTAAATAACCTTTCTTCAACAGCTCGTTCACCTCCATTCTCAAGGAGATGCAGTCTTCAGTTCGGTGACCGTGGTCGCTGTGAAAGTCATACCACTTTGAAGAGTCACGTTTATCACCTGGTGTTCTCATCATTTCAGGCCATCGTACCTTTCCGCCCATTTGTTTTAATGCTCCAACTAACTCTGCGTTGGAAATTGAGAGGTTGTGAATGCTCGGCCAGGTTGAAGGTTGTCGCTTTTCACTTTCGCCTCTGTTGAAAGGGCGGTGACTACCTCTACTATCGTTCCTCTCACTTTTGCTACTTGCACTGTCGTTACGAGGTCTCTGGTAAGGCTTATCATCCCTCGAGCTTCTTTCATTCCTTATTACCCGCGAGTCGCTCTTTGGGGAACGTCGGTAGTTGTTGTAAGCAGGATCTTCTTCCCACTTGATCTGTGACCATGCCCTTGAGAGCACATCTTCCATGGTTCTGCACTGGTACTTTGTAAGCTCCTTGTACAAGTCACCATCCGGAAGTAGACCTCGTTTAAAGGCGGAAATAGCTGTCGCTGTGACGCAGTTTGGGATGGCCACTTTTTCTTTGTTAAATCATCCCACATAGTTGCGTAGTGGCTCTCCCTTCTTCTGGATCACCTCGTACAGGTCGTCAGATACCCTTTCTAAGTTACGGCTGCTTGCAAACTGCTTGACAAAACGATCGGTCAGTGACGCAAAAGAGTTTATCAAAGCGTTAGGTAGGTTCGTGAACCACAGGAGAGCTGGTCCCGTAAGACTTGCACCAAATCCATTGCACATGCTCGCTTCTCTGTATTCCCTTGCAATTGCAGCTGTGAACATCCGCTGCTTGTATTGAGCGATGTGGTTGTCAGGATCTGTCGTTCCGTCGTACATCATCATCGACGGAATCGTGAACTTCTTGGGCATCTCTACAAGTGCAATCTCGTCCGTGAACGGAGTATCAGCGTAGCAGTTTGGTGCGCTTTTAGATATTGGCGGGGCAACGCCGGGAAGTCGCTTAAGCATCGCCTCCATCTCCGCGATACGTTTCAAGACGACGTCCATGCTGTCAAACGATGGTGTTATCGTTGCTTCATTAGGGTTAAGCAAGGTTTGAGAGACGTTCTCCCGAGTTGCATTAGTGTTCGTAACACCAGGTCGTTGTAGCACGATCGTCCCAGGGCACGTCGTTGGCGTAGTTCCATCTAAAGGTTGCATCGGATCAACGCGTCTCTGAAATCAATTCTGAGCTTCAACTTCAGTGTTCGTCTCTTGAGCAAGGAGAGAAGCGTTCTGAGTTCGCAAGGTCGCGTTCTCTGCTTCGAGTAACTTCAAACGTTCTTCGTTCTGCTTCATCAGGTTGGTTAGCTCCGCAAGTTGAGTAACAGGATCTTGTGTGTGACCACCTCCTTCGGGAAGGTTCGTGTTTTCTCCGTCTGTCATATCTCATATAGTTGAAATTGTCCCCTCCTTCTAGCGCCAAACTGTTTGTGCAAAATTTAACCGAATTGAAAGGAAATAGTACTACGGAATGACGAGAATAGATTAGCTTTATTGATCAATCAATTTCGTTGCGAGTTACAAAGAATCAATAAAGAAATCGGAAGGAGACGATCTTGTCGTAGGCAGGGACAAAACGTGTCTCTCGTCGTAAGATAGCGGCAAGAGTTTTTATGTCTAGGGTTTTTGTGTGCAGGTCGTGTCCCTCGTCCTCTTGTTGGGACTTCGTTTTATAGGTTTTGTAAACCCTAATCCTAGCCCCCGTTACATCGGTTTAGGGACGTGTGTCGGTCAAGGAACATTAAGTAGGCTAGGTCATAGTTCTCGTAGGAATAAGGAAGTTAGTGGTTGAGGTCGGTTTATCATTATACCGATACTTATTAGTGAACCGATGTTGGGTCATCTGTCGGCCAATAAACCGAACCTCGCTATCACACCTTCCGGAAGTGTCATGAACTGTGACATAGAGAACATCATGAGCTATGACGTCGTCAGTGCCACGTCCCGCGACTCCATAGTCAATCTTAGAGACTGGGTAATTCTTTCATAGCCAGAGATAAGCAGGATCCAATTGAACATATCATTGACCTCCTTATCCTGAGCACTTCCAAAAGCTACGTGAAGTATATAGCCAGTAGTGACGGACGTAGCATGTTATTAACCTGCCTAATCTCTAGGCTATAATGTGGTTTTAGCGACTTCCTTGAAGTGAATTTATTTCACCCAACATAATTTTTGCTTTCCTTGTGAAAATAAGATATGTTTTAAAAAAATTAAATATAAACAAAAGTAATATCTTTTCATTATTTTAGTGGGAGGGTTGGTTTAATAATCCAAAAATTATGTGAATTTTCAAAACTAACCCATGTTTTCACATAATTGAAAAATAACAAACAATGGTTTTTCATAAAATTTAAGAATTTATTATTACGAAAATTATATTTTGAAATGGATTGAATAAACTCTAGACATTGGTACTCTAAACAACCCTCAAACTAGCACCAATTGTATTGTTTTTGTCATTGTTTCAAGTGGCTGGAAAACATAAAGACGAAATTTGTGAAAATATTACAAAAAGTTTTGTGTATTTTGAAAACTAACCCATGTTTTCAAAAGTTTGAAAACTAACCTTTTCCAATTGAACTGATCAAATATTCTAAATAAATTAAGTATATACATTAAATTTTAAATCAAGTTGTGCTCATTAGTAACTATATATTTATATTAGACAGTAATTTGCAAAATTAAAAAGAAAATCAATTAATATGATCATTTAAAAGAAAAAAAAAATAGATTACACATAAAATATAAATTATAAAATATAGAATCATACAAAATTACGTATGTAAAAAGATTAAGAATGATGAACTTTATAAAATGTAGAATTACTTATGTCATGTTTTGTTCAGATTATAAAATTTATGGCTTTTGTTCAAATTATAAAATATCTAGTTCATTTGAGTCAGCCTCTCATAAATAGCTGATCATGCAAAATTTAGTTGACATAATATAAAAATGTCATAAAATGTAAAACATTAACCAATATGTAGCTCCAGCAGGCCCGGCCCCAGGCCCATTATTATGAAACAATTGTTTAGGGTTCTATATTATTTCCAACTTTTTAGGCCCCCAAAATTATCCAGTTTTTTATATATATATTAGACGTTAGATTTGAAGAGAAGGAGAATTTAGTGCAGAAACTTATGGCTGTGGGACCTATTATTCTCTAAAAATCTAAATAACAAATGGTTTTTTGTAATCCTGATCGTAAAAGAAGAGAAGAATGGAAAATTTCATTCCATAACTGATTAAGTAATAAATGATTCCTTAAATCATTAGGTCAATCACAGAAATTTTAAACTATTAATTTGCCGTGAGTTGTGACCACAACCTGCTTCACTTTTTTTTGTTCTTTGATTTAATTGTTGATTGATAATAGTTCAATTGATGTATCAGTGATTAAGGTACAATCTTTTTTTTTTAATAGTTTAAACAGATGATCAAATTCTAGTTTTCTAATTACGTTTTATATCTTTAAATACAGAAAAATAGATTTTTTTTGTAAACTAGAATTTGTTGCAAAATGGATTTTTAAACAATTTTGTGTTATAGGGCCCCGATTTTAATTTTTATATTAGGCCTCAAATATCTCAGGATCGGCCATAGCTCAAGTGACGGTGGTACTCATCACAAGAGATATGAGTCATTGGTGATTCTAGCAAATTCATCAAATCTTCTTCTACGGGCAGTTCCAGAGAAACGTGTACAGTAATCTCAATTTGAGGTACACCACTGTTAGAAATTGATCTAAAGATTATTTTTTCTTTTAATTTTAAATCTTCAAATATTGAGAAATTTTAAGTTATGTCACTATTGACATGCCACTTTTCAATTATATCACTGTTTTAAAATTATTACCAGCGTGCCACTGTTCACTTAAATGAAAAAAAAATAGATCTCACTTTCTCTCTCATCTCTCACATGTTCATCTCCCAGATCCAAATTTTTTTTCTCATCCAAATTTCGTTTTTTTTTTCTCTCTCTCTCTATCAGATCGCGCATCATGAGATCGGATTTTACTATCACTGAATTCGATTTTCGTCATCTCTAATTTCACTATCTCTGATTTCTGTCGCGATTTTCGCTAAGAAGATTTGAGAAGGGGTTGTTGTTGACGAAGAACGTGGATCTGAGATTAGATCGAGCATATTTAGGAGGAGGAGGAGGAGGAGGAGGAGGAGGAGGAGGAGGAGGAGGAGGAGGAGGAGGAGGAGGAGGAGGAGGAGGAGGAGGAGGAGGAGGAGGAGGAGGAGAAGAAGAAGAAGAAGAAGAAGAAGAAGAAGAAGAAGAAGAATAGATCTCAAAGCAAATTCAAACACAAACAACTGTAAATTTTCGAGTTTGGGTTAACTATTATGCATTTGGGGTATAGATTTTGAGGGAGAAGATGAGGGTAGGGTTTTGCCTTTACATTATAAAACTGTTAAAAAAATCTTATAAAACTGTTAAAAAATATTATAATTTTTTTAAAAGGTTTAGTAAAACAGTTAAAAAAAACTTATTAAACTATTTAAAAACCGTGTAAAACTGTCTATAAGGTTTTTGTAAAGTTTTATAAGGTTTTTGTAAAGTATTATAAGGTTTTTGTAAAGTTATATAAGGTTTTTAAACAGTTTTATAATATTTTTAAACAATCTTATAAACCTTTTAAAAACTTTACAAACCTTATAAAAATCTTATAAACCTTTTAAAAACTTTATAAACCTTTTAAAAACCTTATAATTTATTTAACTGTTTCGTTTTTAATGACATGTAAAAAAGTCATATAAAACTGTTTAAAAACTTTATAAAAACGGGAAAACCCTAAAAATAACCAAAACCCAGATTTGACCAAAAAAAAAACCAAAACTCAGATCTGACAAAAAATTAACCAAAACCCA
This sequence comes from Draba incana, assembly GCA_963576765.1. Taxonomy (NCBI): domain Eukaryota; kingdom Viridiplantae; phylum Streptophyta; class Magnoliopsida; order Brassicales; family Brassicaceae; genus Draba; species Draba incana. The sequence continues at coordinate 22,683,477 of OY755213.1, forward strand.
GTTCTGAACAAAAATCGAATCAAAAACTCAAATTTGTAACCCAAATCGAATAAAAACCTTAGATTCGTAACCAAAATCCAACCAAAAACTCAAATTTGTAACCAAAATCAAATTTTAAAAAACAAAATTCATGGATTAAACCTGTTCTTCTTCTTCCTTCTTCGTCTTCTTCGTCGTCGTTGTCTCCTCCTCCTCCTCCTCCTCCTCCTCCTCCTCCTCCTCCTCCTCCTCCTCCTCCTCCTCCAATTCAGGAAATCAATCCTCCTCCTCCTCCTCCTCCTCCAATTCAAGAAATCAAAATCGATTTAAGGAATTTACAGAGATTTACATGGATGAAAGAAAATCAAAAATCTTAGATCTATCCTTGCTGCGTTCGCGTCCAATGAAGTCAGAGAGAGAATCAAAAACTCTCGATCCATAACCCAAATCCAAATTGTTTTCAAAGAAGAGAATTTTGTGAGAGAAAAAAATTTGGATTGAGATGAGCGTGAGAGAGATGAGAGAGAAAGTGAGATCTGTTTTTTTTTTAATTAATCAGTGAACAGTGGCACGCTCGTAATGATTTTGTGAACAGTGACATATTTGATTAAATTTTTGTGAACAGTGGCATATTTGCAATTGCCCCTCAAATATTAGAATATTTTTGGTTTTTTATTTAACAAAAGATTATTTTTCAAAGTTTTCATAACAAAGGTTCATTTTCAAATTTTATAATTTTTTTAGAATATTAAACCCAGTTTTGATGATTTAAGAAACTAAAAATTTTAAAATTATCAATAATCATTTTGTCAGTTAAGAACCGAGATTTCCTTAAAGGGAAAATGGGATTAAAAGGTCTTCTAAATTTAAATTTGTCCATCTACACCTTTATTTGACTTTGCCACAATTACCCTTTTAATATAAATAATTAGTTTTTTCAAACTTTTTTTTTCAAACATGTAACTAATGAAATAATAAGACTTTTTATCAAAAGTGAAAATTTTAATTTGTAACCAATAGATTAAAATTTGGATTTCTAAATTCAATATATTTTTGTACAGAATGCACATTCTGTTGTCTATACATGTTCCTAAAAAGTTAAGAAAATGTAATCTACCGATTGTACATGTTCTGTAACTTTTAGAATTTATATTTTTAACTTTGCTCTTTGTTCTAAAAATTTAGAGCACACGCACATTCCAAACGATTTAGAACAAAATATTAGAATACGTCATCTGCACATTGGTCTATGTTCTGAAAAATTAGAGAAACACTAATATTCTAAAAGTTTTAAAATCAAATTTCAGAATACGTAATCTTTATTTTATTCTACGTTCTACAAAATGTTGAATATGTATTCTTCACTTTGTTCTGTGTTCTGAAAAATTGAGAATACCAATTCTAAAATTAATTTTCAAATTCCAAAAATTTAAGAAATCAAATCTTTTAGTTAAGAAAATCAAATATTCATTTATACTCGATTCTGCATAATAAGATAATAAGATTTAAAATCTTTTGAAAATATTTATATATTCCGAAAATATTTATATTTTACGAAAATAAGATTTTCCGAAAATTAATATTTATATTATAAATCTTAAAAAGTTTCAATTAATGTTATTAACAAATAAATGAATTTTCAGAATAAAATTAAAATAAATCCGAAATTTTATTATAAAATAAAATCAAAATAAAATTTGAAAAACAATTTTCATTAAGAGTGCTTGAATATATATGTTTTTTTCATTTAATGTAATTATAAAATAAAATCAGAATATAAAAGTAAATCCGAAATTAACAAATCCGAAATAAAAAAAAAAGTAAATGAATTTTCAGAATAAAATTAATAGAAATCCGAAATTATTAAATAAAATCATAATTAAATATGAAAATCAATTTTCAAATCCTACAATTAAGGAAAAAATCTTATATTTTGGAAACAATTCATAAATTTAAGGGCATTAGAGGATTTAAATTCCAACTAAAGTGTATGTCACCAATCTAAAAAATAAAAGTGTAGATCACCAAATCCAAAAAATTTTGGCCTAAACATCCAATTTTCCCTTCCTTATAAATTAGATCCTTTGATCCAAAATTTGATTAAATAATATGTCATACCATGTAATGTTTCCGGATCTTTAGCAACCAATAACCCCATCGTCGACATACCCTCTCAATTATTTATAAAATAACCTAATTGAATTTAGCTCATCAGTAATATTTGCAAGAGATCTTTAACAAAAAAAAAAAAAAAATTTGGAAGAAAATATATTTCATTGGATAGTTATGGTTATTAAAAGTTATGGTAATATATACAAAATGGGTAAAAATATACTTAGTTAAGATACTGATTTTTGAAAAAAGATTTAGAAACACCAAAACCTAATTTTCTCTAAACTATACCCCCTGCCCTATGTATACGTCAAACTATCAACTATGGTATGCTTTTTATCCAATCGTTCGTTTGTGTGATTTTTGTTCTATCGTTCGTTTGTTGCTTTTCTTTGTATGCATCATATTTCAAATCTGATCAATACTGATTCTTTTTGGTGTTGCTTTTGCAGGTGTATTTAAAGCAAGTTCGAGTTGCATGTATTGAGAAATACATTTATACCTGCACACGGTATTGATGAAGAGTGGAAGAAATACATGAGATTTTGTTAATCAACAAGGTACATTTATACCTGCACACGGTGCATGTATTGAGAAATTAACCTCACACTGAATATTCTCTTGCAAGAATTAGGATTAAACCCCACGTTATGTGGATGCCTTCTCAAATCCTTCTCAAAAGGAAGCTACCATGCTTCAGGATGAAAATTGGGGTTTAGGATTGAGTTTTAAATGTTAAAATTTCATTTTAATTTTGTGGTATTTTTGGAATTTTGAACAAAAATGTTATTTTAGAATCGTTCAATAAAAAAAAACATTCTTCCACTCTTCGTCTTCTCTCTTCAAATCGATGTTGAAGCGGTATGCTTCGATGTGGATAGCACGGGTTGTGCGGACGGAGGTATTGATGAACTTGCAGAGTTTAGTGGAGCTGGAAAGGTTGTTACTGAATGGACTGCCTTGTAGAAGATTATAGCCTCCTATTCTCGTCTGATCTCGATCCCACCAGCTATGAATTTTCAGGTAAATTTCGATCTCTTTACCAATTAGGGTTTCCTCCAAGTTATCGATTTTGATTTGGGATTGATTCTCGTTAAGGTGATTCTGGAATTTCGTTAAATTAGCATTCCTCGATTGTACAGGGTTTTGTTGAATTGATAATGGTTCATGATTGTTCAATGTGGAGGTTTATAGATTTCTCTTGCGTTCGTGTTATTAGATTGATTGTTTTTAGATTTGAGCTGAGTGTCGTTCATTTCTTGATTTGGGATTCTAGAATAGAATTTGAACTCTATGGTAGTGGTTTTTATACATTTTGCTTATACTTTCTGATAATTGATGTAGATACTGATAAGCAAGATAGAGGTCTTGATTTATTTGGAAATACAAATAATTGTGATGAAGAAAAACTGGTCTCTACTTTCCAAGGAAAAGAAGAAGTGCTTCAACCTCATCAATCACCTGAACCTCACAAGATGATGAATACTTTCCTGTCAAATTGTTATGATTACGTAGTGGATTTGATCTTCAGTTGATTTATTACATGACTGTTTTTCAGTTTATAATTCCATGATCATTTGCATCTCCATAACTTACCAACTGCCAATTTGATATCAATTCTATATTCTTAGCACGAGCTTTTGGCTGCATTGTATCATATTCTCCATTAGATGTAACTGTAACCTTTGTACTTTGTGATGGACCCAAAGATACCTTCTCCGTTACTTATTCCATATTGTTTCGTTTTCTAGGCAATGAGACCTCTTATATATGTTATGATGGTGACATGTTTCATTTATTCAATAGAAATAACTTTAGGTTGTGGTTTGTTGTTTAACTCACTCCCTGATTAAACATGTCTTTGTTTTGTTTGTTTCTCAGATGAAACCCAATGATAGTCGTAAACGGCCAAGTATTAGAGCACAAGGATTAGGGAATGTGACAAAGCAGATATATGTGCTTTTCTTGTAAAAAATGTTGAACTCACTATTGAATTTAAAGTTATCAAACTGAATGTCTCACCCCATAGTGAACTATAAAATGAATGCAAACTGATCTAAAGCATTTGTTGTCTCGAATTAGACATTGACCAAAAAAGAGGTTAACATTTAGCTTGCTTGATTCTCTGCACTGGATATGTGGAACATGCAACATGTTCAGATTGCTTTCTGAAATGTCTGATTAGAGTGTGGTGTTTTGGTTTGTGTAAGCTATCCCCTGGCATTGAAGAGTTGATCAAAAAGCTCAGGGCCAATAAAATTGATGTCGACAGATGATCAGTGTACTCTCTCTCTCCATTTTACTTGCCTTTTCATCTTCTTTACTGTGGCTTGTTGCATCAGTTCTTGTGTAGACTACCACAATCCAAGGACGCGTTGATGTCTACGTTCTTGTTCCTCGATCAAATTGTGTGGCTTAACAGGACTCGTATCTACAAGGTGAGGAGAAGATTACATATAAAGAGACTTTGTTATCTCGTGTTAAACTGATTTTGAATATGATTTTGCAAACATTTTATATAATTATGAATCGACCCAACTCTTTTTTATATAATCTTATATATATATATATATATTTGATTTTCTTTCATTTTGTAAACATTTTAATTTTTTTTAGAACCCCACTTGAGTCTCACCATTGGATACAAAAATATTAACAAAATATAATTGAGTTTCAAACACTAAACTATTATTAAAATTAATATTAAAAAATAATTAAGAACCTTTAATGGGTTCGCCATTAATGATATTCAAAACATGGCTTGAAGGGAGGCCAAAGAGGCATGGATCTTAGCCCCCCTAATATTTCTGATTTTTTAGCATTTAAATGCCCTCAAATTTTTTTTTATATATATAAAAGCCATAAAATTTTAAATACTCATAAAACACCCATAATTTATTTTTTTGCTTTAGGCCACTAAAATTTTAGGGTCGGCTTTGGGTTTAAGGAAGGGAAGAAGGCTTGTTGTCGGAGTGGAGCTTTTAGGGAAGTAGCCGGGGCGGACCCAGTGGCGGATCTAGAAGACAAATTCATATGGGGCACAATACAAATATATGTTAAATATAATATACTATAATAAATAAAAACTATATAAATTATCAAAATTTTATGTCATATTTTGGATTTTTTTTTTATACAAATTTGTGTTCAACTATAATTTTTTCTTTTAGTTATAGTGTTTACATAAAACTGTATATTTTAATTTTATAAATTTGAATGCTATTTGATGTAAATACTATCCGAAAGAATAGGAAAAAATGAGATGTATATAAAGAAAAAAAATTAAAAATAAAAATTAAAAATCAAAGAAGATCTATGAAAAAAGGTATATATGAACGTGTAAGACAAAGAAATAAAGCATGTTTTGGAAAATAAAAACACAAGGAAAATGAGTGAGAGTAAACTTGAACCCGTGTTCTCAAGTTCAACGTTGAATAACCATCAACCACCAGAACTAGAATGACTTCTATGCATATGCAACCTTTGGTTTATTAATAATCAGTATGTGACACGTGCCACTATTTATATAAAATAGTCACTATTTATATAAAATAGTCACTATTTATAAAATGAAATCATTATACATAAAATACAATTTTTTTTATGTTAATACCAGTAAAAGTGAATAAACATCCAAAAATAATATATACTTTTATAGTTGGATTCAAATTTGCAAAAAAATATGAAAACATAACATAAAATTTTGAAATTTGGTTTAGCATTTTCTTATAGTCATAATATATATTTAACTTGAATAAATTATATTAGTATATAATTATATTGTGCCCTATATAAAATTTTTTTTTGGATCCGCCACTGGAAAGTAGCATGTGTGGGTATAGAGCAAAGTCTCGTGATTTCGAGTTATGCGAAAACGTTAGTGAGTACATGTTTTTCTATGGCTCACACAGCTCGGAGAAGGCTAATCAACAGACCGCCGAGTTGATGTGGGACGGTCCGTCCGATCTAGTTGGACCTTATAATCTCAAGACATTCTTCGAAAACATTAACTGATTAATGATGAATCCATATTAAGAGAGAATCGAGACGATGAACGACGATAGATTTGTTTGAAAACGTTTGTGTAATGAACGACAATAAATTTGATGGTTGTATAGTAATGTTATAATTCGAAATATATATTGTTGGAACTTGAAAGATTGAGAGAATGGAAATTAAAATCAAATACTAGAGTTGACACACAAATTCAAGCTTCATCAAGATTCAAGAATTTGTTTCTTTGTTTTTCAAACGTCTTTGAAAAAAAAGACCATTTTACTATGAACAATTCTTGGGTTCACCCCCTAAGGGGTGAACCTTCTCATTCACCATTTTTTTACTAACCAATCAAAACAAAGATGTGGGAGTCACATAATTTAACTAAAAAAATAACATTAATTTGTTTGAAAAAAATGAAATAAATTCTAAACTCCAAACTCAAACTCTAAACCCTAATTTGAGAATAGTTAACCCAAAATAAATCTTCAACCCAAACTCAAACTCTAAACCCCAAATTATACCCTAATTTGAAAATAATTAACTCAAAATAAATTATAAACCCTAAACCCCAAAACTATACCCTAATTTGGGAATAGTTAACCCAAACCTAAAAATTTTAAATACAAATCAATTGAAAATTACTTTTTGTAGTTAAATCTTTTGGGTTTGGGTTAACTATTCCCAAATTAGGGTATAGTTTTAGGGTTTAGGGTTTGAGTTTGGGATTTAGTATTTATTTTGGGTCAACTATTCGCAAATTAGGGTTTAGGTTTCAGTTTGAGTTAGGATTTATATTGGGTTAACTATTCCAAATTAGGGTATAGTTTTGGGGTTTAGGGTTTGAGTTTGAGTTAACTATTCTCAAATTAGGGTATAGTTTTACGGTTTAGGGTTTGAGTTTGGTGTTTAAAATTTATTTTGGATTAACTATTCCCAAATTAGAATAGTTTTGGGGTTTAGGGTTTGAGTTTGGGTTAACTATTCTCAAATAGAGTATAGTTTTGGGGTTTAGGGTTTGGATTTGGGGTTTAAAATCTATGTTTAATTAGATAATTATTATTTATTTAAGTTAAATTCGTTTTTATTAAAAACCCACATTTATTTCAATTTTAATTTTTATAAAAATAATTTATTAAGATTGGTGGGGCCACAACTAAAATTTGATTGGTTAATCAAAAGGGGGTGAACCCAAGAATTGTTCTTTTACTATTGGGCCAAGGTATAAGCTCATTACTAGGATCAAATCCTCAAATGCCATAAAATGTTGAGCACAAATCACAAATGTCATAAGGAAAATGAGAATTTCCTTTCTATTTAAATTTAATCCGAAATTGAGTAAATAACAATATAACTTGAACCAACTCTACTTATTTACTGACCCAACCAGTATTTACCCATCCAAACCACAACCCCACCCAACATCAATCGGATCACTTAATAATTTTTTAACTTAAAATAAAAACAAAAAGGTTTTGTTTCTCTTCTTCTCTCTTGGGTCGTTAATGTTCTTATCCACCGACTCAAATCTCTTGTCCATCTGATTCAATCGACCGGTGATTTCCGTGTTCGCTGCCGTCAAACGCTCCCAACCACCACGAATCGTCGATACTTGACTATTTAGTTCTTCCAAAATTTCCTTGAATCTCCTCCGTTATCTGCTCGTTGTCTGCCATTGTTGACCGTCGCGAAGCTTCGATTGTCGCCGCACCAAATTGTTAAGACACCAACATGATTTGTGTTTCTTAACAAAAGTCATGAATACAATATTGAGACGTGACAGAGACTCTCCGATGACAAATCGATAAAACTCAATCTCAAGAACACTATCTTGAAGATCGCCTAATTGCAGCTGCAAATCCACTTTTTCCTCAAAATTAGGTAATTAGGGTTTGATTTCTCCCAAACACCACAAAATTATGGATGATTTGTTGATTTTGATTTTTGAGTTTCTTCCCTTTTGTGGATCTTGCAATGATAGAATCTGATGTAAATCTAACATTTCATTTTACAGTTTAGGATTATGCTTGTAAGCTTACGTTCAATCCTTGCTTGTATTAGTTGCTTGTATTTATCTATCTATTGTGTTATTAATGTTAGGTTTTCGACTGTATGTTGTTGGCTGGCACAACAAGGAGAGGTTGCTATGGAGGTGAATCTGCCTGAACCTGGATATTCTCTCGAGATTGATTCACATGTTCCTATTGGTTACGTAAGTGAGGGGGATTATCGGCGGCGAGGAAAACGAAGCAAGAGGTAGAAGATATGGAGGAAGAAGAAGAGGATAACAACAACGAAGAGATGGAAGACGTTGATAATGCCTATGAGCTTCAGCAAAATGGCGGCGCAATTCCCAATCCGAGACCTGGTATTGGTGAAGTAGTGGAAGATTTCGGTGCTCGTATCACCATGGAAGATTTGCTATTGGACATTCTTGTATTGACTTTGTAAACAGCAATGAGAAGATGAACATCAAAGGCAAGGAGCACAACAAAGGCATAAAAGAGAGAAAAACACATGAATTTCACCGTGATGTAGTATAAATTAGTCACTTTAGTTTATTAGTTTTGTTGTATGGCTTAATTATGTACTCAATTTTTGTGTAAAATTGACATATTCAAGTATAACCGGAAATTTTAGGTACATCCAGAATTACTAAGTACAACTGCACTGTCAAAATAAAATGAACAATAGTGGGTACATTTTTCCTTCTCTTGAAATCCATTCATACTCATCTCTGTTCTTGACATAATGTCCTCCACAATCAAAATGTAGGGTTGTGCCCATTGTATCATGAAAAAAAAAACAAAAATGTCATTAAACCTACTGAAAGCTAGTTGTTATAAGTATTTTAGTGTTCATAGTAATACTCAGTATTCATAGTAATACCCGGTGTTCATCAATTAGCAGATTTGAATTCGAGCCCGAGATCTTTCTTTCATCAATTAGTGTTCATTAATTGACATTACGATTCATTACTGTGTCATATTACTTAGCAATGCAAATTTCTAATCGACCCAATTACAATTACAATATGCATAAATAGAAATTGAAATCCAATTCAACCATCTCGATTTGGGTATTTCGATGTCTCATTCGAACCACCAAAATTGGTTAATTAACTAAGAAACTACCTAGTTTGGCTTCAATTTCAGGTTCAACAAGTTTCAATGGAGTTTTACTGAGCTTTACCGAGCTTCAATAGAGGTAAGAGACGGTTTTGGGATTGGTCGGGGAGAGAAAATAAACTAAAACTTTCTGATTGGCTGAATTTTTGTTTTTGTTTCAATTTTTTAAATTCAATTGTATAGGTTTTTTGATTTTTTTTAGAGAAATAGTTAATTTAAAACCAAAAATAGATAAAAACAAAAAAAAACATAAAATAAAACAGATAATGACAAAAAACATGTGCGCCGACATTTAACACGTAATAGAACATGTGCATCGTCTTTTAACACATAGTAGTTCCTAGTTCTGGAGTAGTACCGAATTGTTAATAGTTGTACGAAATGGGTTTTTGCTATTTTGTTAGTTGTTCAAGGGTTTAGAAGAAACAATTTTAGTTGTCCACTTTTTGGAAGTTTTACCATATTTCCAATGTTTCTATAAAGTAATATGTCCAATAACACATTTTCTATGAAGATTTGCATCTTTTGGTAGTTAACACTATCAAACTCAACTTATAAGTATATGGTAGTTTATGGAAGATAAACAATTTTTATGTTATAATTGATAAAACTTATTTTCAATTTTTTTATTTAATTTAGTGTAAGATAAACAACAATTATAAAGCTAGGTCCTTTTATTTATAAATTTTGCTTACTTTCTATTTTTTGAAAATAAAAATACAATTAATTATTAAAAATGTAATTAAAATACGATTAATTATATAAAAAAAATTTAGTTATTTAAAATACAAATAAATACTAGAGTTCAAATATTAGTCACCTTCAAACACAAATAACGATGGATAGTTCAAATAACAATCAATTTAAAACACACATAACATATAACTTATTAGTAGTACGAATACAAGAAACAGTAGTTCTTAGTTGTCTAGCATATTGTCAGAAACAAAATACATAAGAATCATGGCACAACACTTGGGCTACCTTCTTCCACACTATTAGAGGTCATCTTCCTTCTAGGGGTCAATTTTCCAGTCATTTTAGAAGTCCCTTGAGGAGTCCCTTGAGGGGTTCCTTGAGGAGTCCCTTGAGGAGTCCCTTTACGGGTTCTTTTAGGTCTCACTCTTGGGGTATTTTGTTGGGTACCTTCTGGGCTCTCAAGGTCAGACATCTTCTGTTTCTTCTTCGGTTTTTTTGGTTGGGGTTCTCCTTTTGATGGAAATCTTCTCACTCTCCCAATCTTTATTAGCTTCATCCTCTGTTGCCTCAGGTTGTTCTTCCAATGTTCTTTGATCCACTCTCTAAAGAGTAATAGCATTACAAGGAATATCGGAAGAAATATCTACTTTTTCGTAATTCAAACCAACTGAACTACATTGGTCTCCTCTTGAAACTACAACCTTAGCCTTCTCCAATTGTTTCCTTTTTGAGGCTACACCTTTCCCCAACCGATTTTTTTCGACCTCCACATGCAATACACTTCTATGATTATTTGTACCCTTTGACATTAGATACACATACACATCATCATCATCGCATATATATGTGCTTGCCTCAAAGGTGTTGTGTCTAGTGCTATGAAACTCAGTTTCAGCATTCTACTTGTTGCATACACCATCCAATAACATCGAATAACTAATTTCTCCCGCATAAAAACTCTTGAACAATAGTGGGTACATTTTCTCTTCACTTGAAATCCAATCATATTCATCTCCGTTCTTGACATAATGTCCTCCATAATCAAAATAGAGAGTTGTGATCATTGTATCCTGAAAAAAAAATCAAAAACGTCATTAAAACTACTCAAATACCATCATGAAAACCATTAGTTCAAAGTATTTCAATGTTCATAGTAATAGTAGTACCTAGTATTCCTAGTAATACACAATGTTCACCGTAATACTCAACCTTCACAGTATTACCCAGTGTTACTAGTAATACCAGTGGTCCAAGAAATATCCAGTTTTCATCAATGTGCAGATTTCAATTCGATCCCGAGATTTATTTTTTTACGATTGCCACTACGATTCAAATACTTTCTCATCACATTACTTACCAATGCAAATTTCTAATCGACCCAATTACAACAGAACAATGACCATGCATAGAAATCGAAATCCAATTCAACCACATCAATTTGGGTATTTCGATTCTTGATTCGATGTACCAAAAATTGGTTAAATAACTAACAAACTACTTCGATTAGAGCTAAATTTAAGCGAACTCACCTCAGTTAAGCTTCAACGACCTGAATTGGAGCTTGAGTTTTGGATTGAGCTTCAATGGAGGATGAGTTTCGGATTGGTTTTGTCGGGGAGGAAAAATCTGGGTAAGCAATGTGATTGGTCGAATTTATGTTTTTGTTTTCATTTTTCTTTAATTCAATTAAACTGGTTTTTTGGTCTTTTCATCACTCACTTAATGGCATAAGGAAAGAAGACCTTTTATTTGTGGCATTTCGGGTTTCATTAAGGTTTTCTGATTTGGTTTTTGCTCATTATGGCAATCAAGAATTTGATCCTCATTATTATTATGCTATTCAAAAGAGATTAACAATAATAAATTTTGAGTAATTACACAAAACCGGTCAATTTTTTCTAGTAATTATCACATCATAATTTTAATTTCAGCACTACATAGACAAAAGGTTTCAAATAAATCTTGGGTTTATTGTCATGGCCAATGGAAGACCACATAATTATAATTTATTTTATTAGATCACATCATCGTTTTTCTCTATAACAGAACGAAAGTTACATTTTCTAACTTACTTCACAAATCCACCATAAACGGTACTTTCTGAATGTAAACTTTCCACAACAATTTGAATAAATTTTTGTTTTTTTTTCTAGATCAGATGTTTATATTCTTGGTCAAGGTTTCAAGCTCAAACGATGATAATATTGATAGGTCAACCACCTAAACATTTCTATTAAAAATAAATTAGCAGTTAGAAAATACCAATACAATTATCAAATTATTGAGGCTGTCTTCGTCAAATTCAGCAGCCGTATACAAAAATAATCCTTAATATTTCCTTGATGAAAATTTTATTTAAAGTCGCACAACCGTAATATATGATCACAAAGAAAACCAAAAAGCAACTTGACTACTTGAGCACGTTACATTTTTACTAATCAAACAACTGTGCTGTGTATAAATATAAATTTGAGCGTAGATAATTCTGGTAGAAGAGACAGCAAAATAAACATGGTAAATTCTGGAGTCAGTTCGATGATCATCATTGTATTCATCTGCACGATAAGCTTATTGATCGGCTCGTTTTCATGCAAAGAAGACCTTGTTACGAACCAAGCTGCCCTGTTCGTGTTCGGAGATTCCCTGTTCGAAGCCGGAAATAACAATTACTTCGATACTGTCTCCAGTTTCCGGTCAAATTACTGGCAGTATGATAAAACAACGTTCAAGTTTTCAACAGGAAGAGTTTCCGATGGACGGTTAATGACAGATTTTATCGGTAAACCATCAAACTAATAAGAATTTATTTCAGTTAATCATTTTTATTTGACCGTAGTCCGTAGCATATAGCTTTAGGATTTGTATTAGTGTTGTCGATGTGTCACTATCTACATTTCGATGGTAGAAACTATAACGCTACAAAAAATAATTTTTGTCTTTTTAGTTGTTCCTAATGATTAATATCTGACGTGGCAACTGAGTATACTTGGTTACCGTTACAGTCAATTAACATGTACACTATTAATCGGAGAGTAAGAATTAGTATTAGGGCTAAAATTGAGCTTCATTTACTCAAAATGCCACTCAAAATTGAACTTTCTAAAAATATTTCGGAAATTGAAAAGAACAAGAAAAGTTTCGTGTAAATTTTTTAATTTCACCCACTTAGTAAAAATTACCGTCCTAATCCGGATTATCCATCAAAAACACGCTGATACTCTTATTCTTAATTTGATTGGTCAGAATATTAACCCGAATCGTTGTGGGTTATAACATTAAATCACCCAATAGAATAATCTACATCTTCCACTAATTACGTAATAAAAAATGTGACCAGCTACATTATAGGAAAATAGTAATTACCACGCAATTCACTAATTACATAGTATATACACAATCTTACTCGAAAAGAATCTTGAAAGAGCACACAAGAGCATCAAATATTATGTCTTCCCTAAACACACGCAACCATAATATCAATATTCCTAAAACGTCTAATGTAACGCCCCGACCGCCCTATCCATGGGCTTCACGTCCACTCTCGGCCCGTAGGCCCACACTCCCCGACGGTCGGTGCGTTAGTCCGGGAGGCTCAGAAGTTATGTTTACTGTCCCTGAAAATCACCACGCGATCTTTTCCTGTGTTTTGACCTCACTCACACGGTATTGGAAATAACTTTCCAGTAGGTCACCCATCATGAAACTACTCAAGCTCAAGCACGCTTAGCTCTGGAGTTCTCTCAAGACCTTTGACCGAAAAGATAAGTGTACTTTTGTGATATAGGTAGCCAAACCAATTCTTTTAAGCCTCTCCGCATATACCACATATACCATATATGCCCTGAAACCGGGGTATCACATCTAAGATTTAGGCTACATTAAGGCACTAACAAAATTATTTCCAAAAGATATTTTATTATCAAATAAATACTTTCCTTTATCACGACTTCCCTTTACTATGTAATATAGCATTCCAACCTGTCTAATATTGTAGTTCTCGAATTTAGGTCACCTCTCCAAGTAAAACAATGACAACTGCAAATGCTATCAGTCCTCTTTCTGAAATTAAACCATGGAAGACTAAATGGAAGATAGAGGTCAAGATAATACACGTTTGGAAGCAGTATCAAATTTATACTGGTGAAACAATGAATATGATTTTAGAAGATGAGTCGGTAAGTTTTTGTATATTTACATGTAACATTCAGTAATACGTTGCGATATTAGATCTATCATGTAATATCTTTTTTATTTAGGGTACTCTCATCCATGCAACGTTAAAGAGACAGCAGATGCAAAAAGCTGACCGGTACATCCGACTGAATGTACCCTAAATTGTAAAGTGTTTTACAATACATATATTCATATTGGTGTGTTTGTATCGGTTATCAACTCACGATGTATCACTCACACTAGACAATACCCCTCTTGGTGAAAATGCAATTGTCGCCAGGGATGAATTCTTCAATCAGTTTCCAAAAAGTACTATAAATGAGCTCCCGAAAAGTACATAGGTAACTTGACTAAGTTTTTAATGGAATTTTAAATATCAAAATTTATTGAAATGTTGAAAATGTTTGGAAGGGTGAATAACTTGGCTATATTTTTAATCTTTGAAGGTGGGTAGATATATGCAAAATACTGTGTACTATTGCAGCTAGTGATATCGACTGGTGCTGGTATTACTTCACATGCAAGAAATGTAAGAAACCTACACTTAAAGCTCCAAAAGAGGAGGATGTGAAGTTCAAAAAGACTTCTTTCTGGTGTCAGCAATGCAAAGAGGAATCCTTCCATGTCATGCCTAGGTAAACTGACATAAAGTCGGACGTAGTTTGTTATTATAATTACGTAATAAATAATGTGACCAGCTACATTTTAGGAAAATAGTAATTACCACGCAATTCACTAATTACATAGTATATACACAATCTTACTCGAAAAGAATCTTGAAAGAGCACACAAGAGCATCAAATATTATGTCTTCCCTAAACACACGCAACCATAATATCAATATTCCTAAAACGTCTAATGTAACGCCCCGACCGCCCTATCCATGGGCTTCACGTCCACTCTCGGCCCGTAGGCCCACACTCCCCGACGGTCGGTGCGTTAGTCCGGGAGGCTCAGAAGTTATGTTTACTGTCCCTGAAAATCACCACGCGATCTTTTCCTGTGTTTTGACCTCACTCACACGGTATTGGAAATAACTTTCCAGTAGGTCACCCATCATGAAACTACTCCAGCTCAAGCACGCTTAGCTCTGGAGTTCTCTCAAGACCTTTGACCGAAAAGATAAGTGTACTTTTGTGATATAGGTAGCCAAACCAATTCTTTTAAGCCTCTCCGCATATACCACATATACCATATATGCCCTGAAACCGGGGTATCACATCTAAGATTTAGGCTACATTAAGGCACTAACAAAATTATTTCCAAAAGATATTTTATTATCAAATAAATACTTTCCTTTATCACGACTTCCCTTTACTATGTAATATAGCATTCCAACCTGTCTAATATTGTAGTTCTCGAATTTAGGTCACCTCTCCAAGTAAAACAATGACAACTGCAAATGCTATCAGTCCTCTTTCTGAAATTAAACCATGGAAGACTAAATGGAAGATAGAGGTCAAGATAATACACGTTTGGAAGCAGTATCAAATTTATACTGGTGAAACAATGAATATGATTTTAGAAGATGAGTCGGTAAGTTTTTTGTATATTTACATGTAACATTCAGTAATACGTTGCGATATTAGATCTATCATGTAATATCTTTTTTATTTAGGGTACTCTCATCCATGCAACGTTAAAGAGACAGCAGATGCAAAAAGCTGACCGGTACATCCGACTGAATGTACCCTAAATTGTAAAGTGTTTTACAATACATATATTCATATTGGTGTGTTTGTATCGGTTATCAACTCACGATGTATCACTCACACTAGACAATACCCCTCTTGGTGAAAATGCAATTGTCGCCAGGGATGAATTCTTCAATCAGTTTCCAAAAAGTACTATAAATGAGCTCCCGAAAAGTACATAGGTAACTTGACTAAGTTTTTAATGGAATTTTAAATATCAAAATTTATTGAAATGTTGAAAATGTTTGGAAGGGTGAATAACTTGGCTATATTTTTAATCTTTGAAGGTGGGTAGATATATGCAAAATACTGTGTACTATTGCAGCTAGTGATATCGACTGGTGCTGGTATTACTTCACATGCAAGAAATGTAAGAAACCTACACTTAAAGCTCCAAAAGAGGAGGATGTGAAGTTCAAAAAGACTTCTTTCTGGTGTCAGCAATGCAAAGAGGAATCCTTCCATGTCATGCCTAGGTAAACTGACATAAAGTCGGACGTAGTTTGTTATTATAATTACGTAATAAATAATGTGACCAGCTACATTATAGGAAAATAGTAATTACCACGCAATTCACTAATTACATAGTATATACACAATCTTACTCGAAAAGAATCTTGAAAGAGCACACAAGAGCATCAAATATTATGTCTTCCCTAAACACACGCAACCATAATATCAATATTCCTAAAACGTCTAATGTAACGCCCCGACCGCCCTATCCATGGGCTTCACGTCCACTCTCGGCCCGTAGGCCCACACTCCCCGACGGTCGGTGCGTTAGTCCGGGAGGCTCAGAAGTTATGTTTACTGTCCCTGAAAATCACCACGCGATCTTTTCCTGTGTTTTGACCTCACTCACACGGTATTGGAAATAACTTTCCAGTAGGTCACCCATCATGAAACTACTCCAGCTCAAGCACGCTTAGCTCTGGAGTTCTCTCAAGACCTTTGACCGAAAAGATAAGTGTACTTTTGTGATATAGGTAGCCAAACCAATTCTTTTAAGCCTCTCCGCATATACCACATATACCATATATGCCCTGAAACCGGGGTATCACATCTAAGATTTAGGCTACATTAAGGCACTAACAAAATTATTTCCAAAAGATATTTTATTATCAAATAAATACTTTCCTTTATCACGACTTCCCTTTACTATGTAATATAGCATTCCAACCTGTCTAATATTGTAGTTCTCGAATTTAGGTCACCTCTCCAAGTAAAACAATGACAACTGCAAATGCTATCAGTCCTCTTTCTGAAATTAAACCATGGAAGACTAAATGGAAGATAGAGGTCAAGATAATACACGTTTGGAAGCAGTATCAAATTTATACTGGTGAAACAATGAATATGATTTTAGAAGATGAGTCGGTAAGTTTTTGTATATTTACATGTAACATTCAGTAATACGTTGCGATATTAGATCTATCATGTAATATCTTTTTTATTTAGGGTACTCTCATCCATGCAACGTTAAAGAGACAGCAGATGCAAAAAGCTGACCGGTACATCCGACTGAATGTACCCTAAATTGTAAAGTGTTTTACAATACATATATTCATATTGGTGTGTTTGTATCGGTTATCAACTCACGATGTATCACTCACACTAGACAATACCCCTCTTGGTGAAAATGCAATTGTCGCCAGGGATGAATTCTTCAATCAGTTTCCAAAAAGTACTATAAATGAGCTCCCGAAAAGTACATAGGTAACTTGACTAAGTTTTTAATGGAATTTTAAATATCAAAATTTATTGAAATGTTGAAAATGTTTGGAAGGGTGAATAACTTGGCTATATTTTTAATCTTTGAAGGTGGGTAGATATATGCAAAATACTGTGTACTATTGCAGCTAGTGATATCGACTGGTGCTGGTATTACTTCACATGCAAGAAATGTAAGAAACCTACACTTAAAGCTCCAAAAGAGGAGGATGTGAAGTTCAAAAAGACTTCTTTCTGGTGTCAGCAATGCAAAGAGGAATCCTTCCATGTCATGCCTAGGTAAACTGACATAAAGTCGGACGTAGTTTGTTATTATAAAATTTCTCTAAACCGATTAATTAAAAATATCAGGTATAAGCTTCATGGAAGAGTGATGGATGATACTAGTAGTGCAAAGTTCATGTTGTTCGACGGACGTGCAAGAAAAATTGTCCAGATTTCTGCTGATGAATCGGTAGCTGGAAATTGTGAAGAGGTAATGTGTTAAGTGCATAAATTGGTAGTGATTATTGAATTAGGGCTTACTTTTGGAACCACTAAATAACAACATATTATATTGCTTCAGATGTAAGACCCATCCATAATTATGGAGTCTTTGAAGTCTTGGTGGGGAAGACATATTTATTCCTAGCATCTGTTTAGCTCGATAATGTTTCAGGAGGCAATGATATATTCAAAGTGACGAAGGTTTGGTCCGGGGAAGAAATGATCAACATGAACGAGTTAGAATTTTTTTTCTGAATCCATGCACGATAATTGTAATGCCCCGACCGCCCCTCCTATAGGCCTCCCGTCCACTCTCAGTGGGCCCACCATTATCGACGGTCGGTGCGCTAATCCGGGAGGCTCAAAAATCTTGTTTACTGACCCTGCAAATAACCATGCAATATTTCCCCGGGTTTTGTCCTCACACGATACTTGAAATGACTTTGGTAGATCACCCATCATGAGATTGTTTCAACTCAAGCCCGCTTAACTCTGGAGTTCTCTCAAGACCTGTGATCGAAAATATAAGTGTACTTTGGTGATATATGTAGCCGAATCAATTCTTTTAAGCTTCTCCGCATGTACCACATATAATACATATGCCCTGAAATCGGGGTGTCACAATCACACCCACTAACAGACAACAGTTGTCAGGGTTCGCTCTGATACCAATTGTAACGGCCCGACAACCCCTCATATGCCCCCCCCCCCCCCCCCCCTAGGTCCACTCTCAGGCCGTGGGCCCACCATGCTTGTTCGGTGCGCTAGTTCGGGAGGCTCGAAAGTCTTGTTTACTGACCCTGCAAATCACTACGTGATCTTTCCCCGGGTTTTGTTCTCACTCACACGATACTAGGAATGACTTCCCAGCTCAAGCATGAGATTGCTCCAGCTCAAGCACGCTTAACTCTAGAGTTCTTTTAAGACTTGTGACCGAAAAGATAAGTGCACTTTGATGATATAAGTAGCAAAATCAATTATTTTAAGCCTCTCTGCATGTACCGCATATATTACATATGCCCTGAAACCGGGGTGTCACAATAATAGTCAATACGAGTATGTGGAGCAAGTAATTTTTTCAAGTATTTTGGATACATTAATCTCATTCCCTTTAAAACGACTTTACCTAATTAATCAATCTTTATTACTTGATAATTTCTTCGTAGGACTCGCTTGGTAATGCAAATTCTGTAGTAAATGACAACGGTACACCTTCGGTGAGCTCCACTCCGTCTTCTAAGCGCAGTGTTGAGTTACCAACTGAAGAATCCGATTAGAGCTCAACTATCAAGAAGACGTGTATGGTCCTTGAAAAAGTTGTGGAAAATTTGGAAGACAAATTTAAAGAATAAGGGAATGAGTTTTTAAAACTTGAGAATGTTTTGGTTATTTGGTCAAGAGTAACATTTATCTTTAAGACTTTACAAGATTTAAGTTTTGTTTCTTTCGTATAATTGGATGGCTCATGGATTTTGAACCATTCCATTTGGGTATTTACTCAAACATTAAAACATATTTATGATTTGATAATTTCTATTGTTTTCTATTTTGTTTTCCTTAGAGTTTTAGCTCTTTATATGGTTTGACTATTATTAAATTACAAAATCTATAGTTAACAACATGAGAATAGCGCCAAGTTTGTCACATGTTTAAACTAACCAGTTGATGTTCCATATTCACTCATGAAATAATGATATTAGTTTTGTGGGTTATATATAGTAAATACTTAATGAGCATATATTATTACACGTAATTTTTATTTTAAGCCTATCTGGGCTTTATTGAGAGCATGGTATTCCTCTTTTTGAGCTATTTTTAAACTATTTTTTTGCTTTCAACTAAGATTCCAGACATCGACTATAAACGTTCTAAAAAGCTTATTCACTTTCCATTTAAATTCCGGAATTTCTTCTCATTTACCATAACTATTAATGATCAAATCACGGACCAAAAATAAGAGATATTACGCTTATTTACTTTCCATTAAAATTTCGGAGTGTAGACGCATTTGCAATAACTATAAATGATCAAATCACGGACCGTATCTTAGATTGGGTAGATAAATTCTTAATTAAATGTGTTTAGAGTATGAGAATATTCGTTGTAGAAATTTTGGAAATCCTAAAGGCTTAAAATTCGGTTAAACCGACAAATATTAAAGTATTACATTCTAGAATCATTTTCATAAAACCTCCTTTACTATTGGCACAATGAACAAGAGAAAGAAAGAAATCAGAATTATAAAGGAAATGAAAAGGACCAAGAGGAAGTCCAACTTCTGCGAATCAGGGATTGTCCATTCGTAATGTGGGTAATTCTAATGATGTGCCCTAGAAACGCAGTTTGGAAAGAGTTTTTCAGGATTTGACTAATATACCGCATAAGAAGTTAGGATTCCGTGAATCTCAATATTTGCCTACTCGAGGTAAAACTACACACTTGAAGACAATCATTCTTGAAACTATCTAAAAAGACCTATATGAGAAACTTTTTGTAATTTTAACAATACTTCCGACTTCGGTTTGAGCATGTCTCATCTATCATGTGTACTGTGTTTGTACTCAGGGCATATCACTGGAGTGGATAGGTCTCTTAAACAGGCTAAAATCGCAGTCAAAAATAGTGGAAAAATTATTAATCTCTTGTTTTTTATGAGTATATACATCCTTATTTGAGTGAGCCGCAAGTATCCCCATTGTCTAACTAATCTTTCATAGAAGGGAATAATGAAAACAAGCTTAAGAGGTCCAAAAGAATGGCTGTTGGGACGCGTGATTTTGAAGATCAATCTCTGATTAAGTCTTGTCTCTGGAATAACTATACAAGATTTTGTAAATGTTACTTGGTGTGTTTGTTTTATTTACAAGTATATATATACAAATAAAAATAAAGCCTTACCTTATATAGATCATGAAATTATATAGGTATACCATGTAGTAATATAACTCCAACTTATTCGAGATCAAAACAATATGCATCAAGTAGCAAATTAGTGTTGGCCAAAGTGTTAGACTACCGTAAGTTTGTGCTAGAACTTACTACAATTCTCTTTATCCATTAAATTAAGTGTACGTGAATATAGTAACAAAACTCATAACTTTTCAACACATTATTACAGTGACACATATTGACGGCAGTTATAAAGACGTTCAAATACCAGAAGATGAATCATTTACCACACCATTTAGTAAGAAGGTCATTGTTTGCAAAGCCAACTTAATCAACGGATCATAAGGAATTACTAGATTCCCTGTTACCGGTAAATGGTGTTTACTTTTGTAACATACCAACTCCAATTTTTGTATTTGGAAAGGGGGTGTCGATCGACACCTCTGGCGAGTGTCGATCGACACCACGTTCTGCGTTTTGGTTCGGTTAAAATTAAATCGCTAGGTTTGCGGAGACGGTTTAGATAGAGCCCTAGGGCTCGGGTATTTAAGTGATTAGCAGCCTTTTGGCCGTGGAGGGGAGGAGAGAAAGTGAGGATATAGTTTGAGAGAGATTGTTGAGAGATTTTGAAGGATTGTTGCAAAGAAATCCCTCAAAATCCTTCTCGTGTGTTTCTAGAGGCGTAGAGTTCTTCGTTTTGTCTCTGTTTTGCGTGTGAATCGTATTGAATCGTGTTTGTATCGGTTAGTGCTGTGACCAAGACGAGCCGCGTGAGGATAGGCTCGGGTTCTGGTTTCAGGAACATAGTGTCGATCGACGCCTAGAGGCTGTGTCGATCGACACCTTGTGAAGAAGACGATAATCGTTATTGTCGAGTGTCGATCGACACCATTGTGGTGTGTCGATCGATACCTGTTATTTGCTTGCAGATTTTTGCTGAAAAACTATTGTGAACCAAATATTTGGTTAAACTGATTAATCTGGTTTTGAATTTAAAGGTTTAAACTGTGTTGTAGATTGATATTGTTTCTATGTATAACATGTTAGCGGATGACTGCTCCACTGAGTATTTATGATAATACTCACGCAAATCCCTGTTTCTTTTTGAGTTGCAGGTAAAGGGAAAATATGATCGCGGGATTGAGGCATAAGAAGAGGATGATAGGGTTTTGTGTCGTTGTTGTTAGTTTAGTAAACCGGATGTTTTAGGTTGCTAGATGATTTATTTATTCATTCTTGAATCTGGTGTTTGAATTTAGTATTTGAGTTATTTTGGAATCTTATTTATTTTATTTAAATTTTATGGAGTTATTGAAGTATTTTATTTGGAGTTAATTAATTTATGAGTTCTGCAGTAGAAATCATTAAGTTTTTTAAAAAAAAACATGGTTGTTTCAATTTGGTATCAGAGCCTAGACGGTTTTAGGACAAGTGAACTGGATGTCTGAGACTATGTGTTTAAATTGATTTCTTGTGTTTAGTCAATTTAACAGAGTCTTAGTATCATCCTCTTCAGCCTTTTCAAATGATTTTGCGGTAAGTCTATGTTGAATTATTGTGACTTCTTGTAGCTTATTGTCCCGTTCTATGTGAGTACGGAGAGATGGACGCCAGAGCTAGAGGTCGTGGACGGGGTAGAGGTCGGGGCAGAGATCGTGGTCGTGAACGAGTGGTTGAGTCGTCTTCGAGTACTTCGCATGCATCAGAGACTCCTACGCATCAGGTGGGATCCGAGGGCGAGGCTAGTGGTAACGCTAGTGAGAGTGTTGTGGGCGTCGGGAGGGGCGCCAGTATGGCTGGCAAAGGAGCGAGTCCAGGTGTGGTTGATGTTCCAGCTCAGGATTGCTGGGACCCTATGGAGGGCTTTATGGCGCAGTTGTTGGAGCGGTTTCCGACAGCAGTTCCGGTTCAGGCTCCAGTGGTGCCTCCAGTGGCAGAGGTGCAGCCGAGGGCTGCGGTTGCAGAGGTGCGTTAGATGAGTACGGCATTCTTTTCGGGTGGTGTTAGCTCCGAGGATGCGGATGAGTGGCGTATACGCGTAGAACACAATTTTCGCTCGGTTCGTTGCCCTGAGGAGTACAGAGTAGAGTTGGCGATCCACTATCTGAGTGGTGATGCACACGCGTGGTGGAGAGATATTGAGGCCAGGACGCCTGGTGCAGTGTGCGTGCTGGATTTTACACACAATAGAAATTGTGAAGATTCTTCGAAATTGAGCTTCTTTAGGTTTTCAAACACTTAGACAGGTTAAGAATTGGATTACGAATTAGGTTCTTAGTTTGTTCTTCTTTCTCAAGATCAGAGCTGTAAACAGTGTTTTATCAGAAATTTCGGATCCCTCACATGTGAGGGGGTACATGCTTATTTATAGACAAAATAGAGCGGTTCGGAGGAATAGTGTTGGGCTTTTGACGGGCTTCCATTTTCTGGGCTTGACCGATGAACTAATTTGATGAAAACGACGTCGTTTAGGTTTATCGACTTTTCTAGGGGGGATCCGACCCCTACAGTTAGCCCCCCAGTTCAACAGTTTTATAAGTAAAAAAGTTGAAGTAAGGGTGTCCAAGTGAAGAGTCGATTTCTGCTTAGATGGTTTACGTGTTGAAGATGATGTCTAGCCCAAATGACGGCGAGCTGGCCGAGTGTGAAAATTGACGAGCGAGTCGACATCGATCCTTCAAAGACGCGAGCTGGTCGATATCGTAATATGTGAGTTATCTTTGAGGATGCGAGTCGATCGTGCCCGTAGTTCGTGAGCAACTGAAGGCGCGAGGTGACGAGACGTAGATACATATGTGTCTGGACGAGCCTCGGTAAAAACCTTGTCTAGAAAAACCCAGTGGGAAAAAGCAAGATCAAGGAAAAAGAGCACAAGTCACACACGTTCTAGTCGCGAGTTGATTTTTATGGAGAGAAAGTCGCGAGCTTTTCCATTGAAACGGACTCGCGAGCTGATTTATATGGAGAGAAAGTCGCGAGCTAATCCATTGAAATGGACTCGCAAGTTGATCTTCATGGAGAGAAAGTCGCGACCTGATCCATTGAGATTGAGTCGCGAGTTGATTTCTATGGAGAGAAAGTCGCGAGCTGATCCATTGAAATGGACTCGCAAGTTGATCTTCATGGAGAGAAAGTCGCGAGCTGATCCATTGAAACGGAGTCGCGAGTTGATTTCTAAGGAGAGAAAGTCGCGAGCTGATCCATTGAGATGGAGTCGCGAGTTGATTTCTTTGGAGAGAAAGTCGCGACCTGATCCATTGAGATGGAGTCGCGAGTTGATTTCTATGGAGAGAAAGTCGCGAGCTGATCCATTGAGACGGACTCGCAAGTTGATTTCTAAGGAGAGAAAGTCGCGAGCTGATCCATTGAAATGGACTCGCAAGTTGATCTTCATGGAGAGAAAGTCGCGAGCTGATCCATTGAAACGGAGTCGAGAGTTAATTTCTAAGGAGAGAAAGTCGCGAGCTGATCCATTGAGATGGAGTCGCGAGTTGATTTCTTTGGAGAGAAAGTCGCGACCTGATCCATTGAGATGGAGTCGCGAGTTGATTTCTATGGAGAGAAAGTCACGAGCTGATCCATTGAGACGGACTCGCAAGTTGATTTCTAAGGAGAGAAAGTCGCGAGCTGATCCATTGAGATGGAGTCGCGAGTTGATTTCTTTGGAGAGAAAGTCGCGACCTGATCCATTGAGATGGAGTCGCGAGTTGATTTCTATGGAGAGAAAGTCGCGAGCTGATCCATTGAGATGGAGTCGCGAGTTGATTTCTTTGGAGAGAAAGTCGCGACCTGATCCATTGAGATGGAGTCGCGAGTTGATTTCTATGGAGAGAAAGTCGCGAGCTGATCCATTGAGACGGACTCGCAAGTTGATTTCTAAGGAGAGAAAGTCGCGAGCTGCGAGTTGCTGAAGTCGCAGATTTATTCTTAAGTGAAGTCGCGAGGTCGCGCCATTTTCTGAAGATCAGAATTCTAAGAATATCGAAACTATGAAGTCGCGAAACAAATTAAGGAGGAGCTCGCGGAGTTGTATTTCGAGTCAGATAAAAATTATGGAACCATAGATTTGGATCAATCTCGCGAAACTGATCTTTTGAGCCCAGAATCTTTGGGCCCATTAAGAAATGAGGCCCACCTCGAAAGTCGAATCGCCAAAAATACCTTCATAAGAGGCAACGCTCCCTTGACACTTCTCATTATTCTCATTCCTCCGAAAAAACAGGTTTGCTCTCTCTCCCTTTTCTATCGTTTTTCTTTCGGGTAATAGATAGAAATTTTGCCGTCCCATCACTTCGCCGCCGCCGTGTTCATCATTGCCGCCGCAGTGTCCTTCAGAGAATCTGAAAAACTTAAGTTTTGATCCAAAGAAAAATGTCGTCGACGAGTTCTTTTGCATCTGCGAAGTCTGCCGAGCTCCCCGAGAAAGGAAAATCGGCCTGGGAGTATTCTCCCAATAGCGAGTCGATTGTAGATGCGAGTTCGAGTTGCAGTGGGCTCCGTGGGGAAGAGGAAGCGAGTCGTTCGGGCCGCGAGGAGGCGAGCCCTATTAGTCGAGAAGATCGAGCTGGAGGCCATTCCCCTCTTGCCGAGCTATTTTCTTATCCCACTCCCGCCTTAAGACAAAGTCGCGAGACGGGGGAGTCTGCTTTGTTTATGCGAGCCGAACGGACTGGCTTTGAAGAGGGAGTTGGGACTTCGCAACCATCGCAAATTTGCGAGGCCTCCACTACTGACGAG
The DNA here is from genome assembly GCA_963576765.1 of Draba incana. Taxonomy (NCBI): domain Eukaryota; kingdom Viridiplantae; phylum Streptophyta; class Magnoliopsida; order Brassicales; family Brassicaceae; genus Draba; species Draba incana. The sequence continues at coordinate 22,709,101 of OY755213.1, forward strand.
CGAAGACTAGTTGTGGAAATCCCACAACTCCGCGACGAGTCCCTTAGTCCTGCCGAGCTGCCTCTCCAAGTAAAAATCGAAGAAGGTAACTGGTCGTACAACTCTTTGGTAGAAAAAGAGAGACTGGAAGCTTGGGTTGCGTGCGGGCTGGCCGAGGTGGTCCAGAAGAAAAAGAAATCAAGGCAAAAGCAACGCCCGCCTCCAGGTTCCTCATGGTGCGATGAGGAATTTCTGGAAGACTATCGCTCAGAGTGCCGAATTCCCGACTCGGTCGAAATGATCACGCCTTCTATCGAGCAGCGAGAAGACGATCCCCCTGCCGGCACGTTTACCGCCTATGCATGTTGGTTTAAGGATTGTTACCTCACGTTCCCCATCCCTGCGCTGATTCTCCGGTTCGCGCGGGTTCACAAAATCGCGCTCGCGCATATCAACTCGAGAGGGATTCGCCAATTGGAGGGAATTACGACGCGAGCGGCCGAATGTTGCGAGCCCATCGGAGTTCGCCATCTACACAACCTTCTTGAATGGCGCAAGCAATCCAACCCGTGTGGCATGAAGTATTACAATCTGGCGAGTCGCTCTCTTTATAAAATACTGGACGACTTCCCGAACAAAGATCACAGCTGGAGAAAATATTTTTTCTTCGTGCCGATATCGGCCGCGTCGGCCGAGGATGAACAATTAGTGGTTGCGAAGTGGGGGACACTTGGTAGATTCTCTCGAATGTTTACTGCGCGAACTGTTCCCTTATGTTTTATACTAACTTTTCTGCCAATTTGTTTTTACTGCTAGCAGACTGCTATTCACTCCTGTTGCCAACATCGACGATTTGGTCAATAAGTTGAAGGCTCGGAAGTGCCTTTGGAATCGTCACCTCAATCTTCGAAGGGTTATTCTAGCTCGCGAGTTCATTTCATACGACGAAGAAGAAGAAATCGAACAGAGCGAGTCCGACGATCTAGAAATAATGCCTCCCAAGCTCACTTTCCGCGATCTCGCCAAGAAAAAAGCTGAGAAGGCTAAGAAAAAGGCCGACCCGAAGAACACTGCTCCCATTGTCGAGACGTCCGAGCGGAGCATCGACAAAGAGAATAATCCTGTTGCTGAGAGCGATGAAGCGGCTGCTGTAGCCGCGAGTGGTGCGTTGGCTGTTATTACTTCACAGCCAACTACCATTTCGGACGAGCCCGCCGAGCCTGAGGACCAATTGCACCGGAAAAGAAAACGATCTGCCTCTGAGAAAGGTAAAGGCAAAGTTGGCGAGAAGAAGAAATCTCGTCGCGAGTTGCCGACTCTGTCCCCAGGACAGTCTATTCCTGGAAGTTCCGATGGGCTCTACACTGATCCCTTAGCCGCAGCTGCCATGATGGCTAAGGTTACATATCCGGGTGATCATATGCCGATCCCGGAAAGGCTAGTAAAGAGCGATCTCTATAAGGAGTTCGCGTCTCGTCAGGCAAAGGTAATTTCTCACTTTATTCTTTCTTTTTCATTTTGCTTTATTTCTCATACTGTCAACTCCTTCGCAGGCCATCGCCCATTTCAACAGGCTGATCATGTCGTATGATCAAGACTCGAGGTCTAAGGAGCTCTTCATAGGCGAGGCCAGGCAGAGAGAAGAGGTCGAGAAGGAACAAGTCGCGGCCCAAATGAGAAATCTCGCTGCTGAGCGAGATATGTATAAGAAGAGCTCTGACGACATGAGCGTGCACCTTCACAGAGTCGGTAAGGAGAAGGAGAAGAACGTCGAGCTGGTGAAAGAGCTATTTGTTCTGAAGGCGAGTCGCGAGCAGGATCTTGAAGAGGCTGTCTCTTCTACGAGGCGATCTGGGGCCGCCGAAGTGCAAGGCCAGCTTAACCGGGCTTTCGAGCTGTTTCACCAGATGATGAAGAAGCCGATTAAGAAAATGGTCTATCTTGCACAAGCGGAGGCTAATCTCCAGTTCCTTGACGACATGGAGAATACTGAAGCAGAGGAGGCCTTCGATCCCAAGGCCGAGCGTGCCCTATTAGCTGAAAACAAGGCGTCGCTTGGAAAAGCCGACGAGATCTTCGACGCGATAACACTCGAATTGCGGAAGACCTTAGGTAAGAACTATGTTGTCCCCATTACCGTAGCGGATATAGTTGTGTCTCCGCGAGTCGAGGTTGTTGCTAAGTCTGTTGGTATAAATGCAGCTTCTGGGTCGAACAATGGCTCTCTTGGTATGCGCTTGCGAAGCGCGAGTGAGGAGTTAAACGAGAGCGAGTCGGACAAAGCCGATGAGACCGTTGATCCGATCCCAGTTGCACCAACTAAACCTCTTCGCGAACAGGCTCCTTTGGAACAGGAACCCAAGGACGGCGAGGCTGCGAGTTCGGCTGCTATCGTTACTCAAGCCGAAGAAAAAGTGGTCGAAGAGGGCGAGCTGGCTGCTGAAGACAAAGAGGCCGAAGATGGCGAGACTGTCGCCTAATCCAAACTTTGTAATAGTTTAGGATTTGCTTTTTAAGGTTTTTAAGACTCGATTTTTGTTTTTATGCCTGGATGGCTTTATCCAACTTGTAACAATACTTTTATACCGAGTTGGTCGAGCAGATTTATATGAATTCCCTTAAGCAATTTCTTAACTGTTTTTTCGATTAGTAGTTTGTCGACGAGGCCTGTTAGAGCTTGTCTAAGGCGCATAGACATGATGCGGTTTTAAGACGCTTAGGTTTGATGCGGTTTTAAGACGCTTAATGGCGATGCGGTTTTAAGACGCTTAATGGCGATGCGGTTTTAAGACGCTTAATGGCGAGGCGATTGATATCGCTGCCGTATTTTTTGCCATTTTAGACCAGTGTTGAGTGTAACTGGGTTTTGCGAGACGAACATCCTGGTTACATTCTACTGAATATATCTTATCCAGGCAAATATATATTTGCTAAGTTCGACCAGTTTGTTAAGGTTAAAACTGGGTTTGCGAGTCAAACATCCTGGCTAACGGACACATTTTACTGAATGTGTCTATCCCGAGATGGACTCACGAGATGGACATCCCGGCTAACGGACAATACTCGCACTGAATATGTCTATCCCAGTAATGAACTCTAAACTTATATAGCGCGCTTTATCCGTTGAGGATGTATAAGTATACTTCATAATGATGATGAAGTTTTAATCAGGTCGCCATTATGGCCATAATGACGCCCAATTTTTATTGATCTCACGTTTAGACAGTTAAGTCGTTTAGCGAGTTGCCGCGTTTAGACATCTAAGTCGTTTAGCGGGCTGAGCGAGTCGTAATAAGACTTGGTTAAAACCTTAGCTTATTGCGAATCGATTGTCGCGTTTAGACCAAAGTCGTTTGCGAGTCGACTTGTCGCGTTTAGACCGAAGTCGTTTGCGAGTCGACTGAATCGTAACAAGACTGGGTTAAAACCTTAAGTCGTTATCGATTGTCGCGTTTAGACCGGAGTCGTTTACGAGTCGCCTTGTCGCGTTTAGACCGAAGTCGTTTGCGAGTCGAACGAATCTTAACAAGACTTGGTTAAAACCTTAGCTTATTGCGAATCGATTGTCGCGTTTAGACCGAAGTCGTTTACGAGTCGACTTGTCGCGTTTAGACCGAAGTCGTTTGCGAGTCGACTGAATCGTAACAAGACTTGGTTAAAACCTTAAGTCATTATCGATTGTCGCGTTTAGACCGGAGTCGTTACATACTGCGAGTGGGAGTATGAATATACGGACCCACTCCCCCCTTTTTTGAATAAGGGGGCAACTGACCTCGTCCGAAAATGAGCTGCCTACGTACCCAATGAAGGGATCAAGTCGCGTCGTAGTTCAAGTCTAACGACTTAGTATTTTTAGCAATAATATTTCTTCAGATGTCGCGCATTCTAGGAACGCAGGATCATCTTGCCTTTCATGTTAGCGATTTCGTAGACGCCTGGGCGAACTACCTTAGTGATTTGGTAAGGTCCTTCCCTGTGGGCACCGAGCTTGCCGGCATTCGGCTCGGCAGTGTTCTGAAATACTGCACGAAGGACGAGGTCTCCTTCGTAAAAACGCCGAACTCGCACTTTGGAGTTGTAATACTTGGATGCCGCAATTTGATATTCTGTCATTTTTATAAGTGCTTGGTCGCGCCTTTCGTTGATAAGGTCGAGTTCGTCGAGCATGAGGAGATGATTGAGACCTTCCTGCTCTGGAAGCAATCGTCGGCGAACTCCTGGAAAATAGAATTCAGGAGGAATCACACATTCTGTTCCGTAGACGAGGACGAAAGGCGTCTCGCCCGTAGCGCGTCGCGGCGTTATTCGATAGGACCATAAAACGCCTTCGAGTTCGTCTGCCCAACGGCCCTTCTTAGCGTCGAGTCGAGTCTTTAGTCCGTGAATAAGTGTTTTGTTTGACGACTCCACCTGGCCGTTGCCTTGCGGGCAACGAGGCATTGACTTGCTGATTCTGATTTTCCACTTATCGCAGAAAAGTTCAAATCGTTTTGATATGAATTATGAACCGTTATCTGTCACTATCTCATAGGGTACGCTGTGCCGACATATGATATTCTTCCAGACGAAGTTTTCAACCTGCTTATCCTTGATCGATCCGAATGCTTCCGCCTCTATCCACTTGGAAAAATAATCCGTTAGGACTAAGAGGTATCGTTTTTGCCGAGACGGATGAAGCGGTCCGACTATATCCATTCCCCATCGCATAAACGGATAGGGCGAGGTGACCGAGCTTAAGAACTCCGTCGGTTGATGGATGAACGGACCATGTCGTTGACACTTCTCGCACTTTGCTGCGAACAGCTTGCAGTCTTTTATCATGGTTGGCCAAAAATATCCGTGCCTTTTGATCCGGATGGTGAGTGAGCGACCTCCCGAGTGGTTACCGCAGGATCCGCCGTAAATCTCGTGCATTATCTCGCGAGCCTCCTGCCCCTCGACACAAGCGAGTAGTGGCCCGGACAATCGCCACTTATTTCCATCAAGTAAAACGTAACGAGACGACTGTGATTTTAGCTTGCGAGCCACCCATTTGTCGGTTGGCATCTCGCCGTCTGCGAGATAAATGCGAATGTTGGCCATCCACTTGGTGTCGCATCCATAGACTGTGGTCTCGTCGTCAATGGGAATGTCGATGACTTCATGCTCAGGTGGAGGCTCCTCGCTACATGGGTAAGCATCCTCAGGGGATTCCTCAAGTTGTTCGGGGAGAAGGCCACGGTCAAAAGCTGTGTTATTCGGGTCGAGCTCGTTATCTGTTCCCATCACATCCGTCGTTTCATCTGTGTCGACTGTGTCGGACTGATTGGGATCCATCGGATCCGGTTCGATGTTATCTTTGGTGTGGTCGAGGTCCATCGGGTCTGTAGCGGAGCGAACGGGCGAGCCATTGCTTAGACCTGCTTTTCGCTTCGCTTCTTGAGATTTTGTTAGGACGTTGACTGCTTTTGCGATTGCGATACTCGGTTCCTCAATGAATTCGACCTTGACAATTCTTTGAAGATCTTTATCTGGCTTCGCGGTCGAGCCGAGTGTTGCGAGGGCATCCGTTCGAGAGTTTTCCGACCTTGGAATTCTTGTCAAGGTGAACAGATCGAATTCAGCTGTTAAAGTTTTGACGAGAGCGAGGTATGCTCCCATGGGATCGTCCTTTGTCGCGTATTCGCCATTGAACTGATTCACGACGAGCTGAGAGTCGCAAAAAGCTTCTATCCTTGTTATTTCCAACGCTTTAGCCAATCGAAGACCTGCGAGTAAGGCCTCGTATTCTGCCTCGTTGTTCGATGCTTTGAAACCAAGGCGGAACGATTGCTCTAGAGATTTTCCATCTGACGATAGTCGGATGCCTACTCCCGATCCGTGTTTAGATGACGAGCCGTCGACGTGCAGTTGCCAGATTTGGGATGCAGACTGTCCGCGAGTGTGTCTTCGATTTCGGACGATGCTGCCGACTCTGGTAGTTCGATTAAAAATTTGGCCAATACTTGTGCCTTGATCGTCGTCCTACTACGATACTCGATATTAAACTCGCTTAGTTCAATCGCCCATTTGGCGAGTCGCCCGGACTGAGTCGGACTGTGGAGAACAGCTCGCAGTGGAAAAGTACTTAGAACCACGATCGAATATGATTGAAAATATGGTCGAAGCTTTCGAGCCGACGTAATAACTGCGAGTGTAAGTTTCTCCGTCAAAGGATATCTTGTTTCTGCATCGGTTAGCGACTTACTAATATAGAAAACAGGCTTTTGCTCAGTGCCGTCTTCACGAATCAGAACCCCACTAACTGCCGAGGTCGAGACCGCGATGTAAAGATAGAGCGGTTCACCAGCTATCGGCTTTGTCAGAACAGGTGGAGTCGCGAGATACTGCTTTAACTTCTGGAAGGCTTCTTCACATTTTTCAGTCCACTCGAAAGCTTGTCGAGCTGCCCCCTTCTTATCCTTGAGCGTTTCATAAAACGGTAAGCACTTATCAGTAGAGCGCGAGATGAATCGGTTCAAGGCCGCGACTCTGCCGTTTAGTCGCTGGACTTCTCTTTTCGTTTTAGGCGAAGGCATCTGGACGAGTGCGTCGTTTGCTTTGGATTTGCCTCGATCCCGCGACGAGTAACCATGTAGCCGAGGAACTCGCCGGACGTTACACCGAAGCGACACTTAGCCGGATTTAGCTTCATGTTATACTTGTTTAATATCGCAAAGCACTCTGCGAGGTGGCCGATGTGGTCCTTTTCCTCAAGTGATTTGACGAGCATGTCGTCAATGTAAACCTCCATCGTTTTGCCGAGTAAGCCCGCAAACATTTTATTTACCAATCGTTGATAAGTAGCCCCAGCATTCTTAAGTCCAAAGGGCATGACTTTGTAGCAATAGATTTCGCGGTCTGTGATGAAAGATGTTTTGTCGCGATCGCCGGGGTGCATGAAGATTTGATTATAGCCAGAGAAGGCGTCCATAAATGACAACAACTTGTTTCCAGATGTCGCCTCGACGAGGCGGTCGATGTGAGGAAGAGGGAAACTGTCTTTTGGGCATGCCTTGTTCAAATCCATGAAGTCTACACAGACTCGCCACTTTCCACTTTTCTTCCTCACGACGACTAGGTTCGCAAGCCACTCCGGATATCTGACCTCAGAGATTGAGCCGGCCTGCAAGAGTTTGTCTACTTCGTCATTTACCGCTTGAGCCCTATCAGGACCTAGTCGCCTTCGCTTTTTCTTTATAGGTTTGTAGGTCGAGTCCACGTTTAACTCGTGACTGATGATGCCGATATCGATCCCGGGCATGTCTTCTGCTGACCATGCGAATGTACCGACGTTTTTCTTGAGGAATTCAATGAGGTCGAGTCTGACGGCTTTGTCAAGTGTCGCGCCTATCTCTACGCATTTCTCTGGGAACTCGTCGTTTATACAAACCGATATGACAGGCTCGCAGGTCGGACCCGCTCCTCTATCTTCAGCGGATTCCGCAATCTGTAGCTGCTATAAGAGGTCTGAGATTTCCTTGACGGGCTCTCTGTCTGTCTTAATCTTTTTCCGCGGCTCGCTTGGGATCGGCACTGTCGTCTGACTTCTTAGTTTGTGCGCGGTCATGAAACAAGATCTTGACGCCGACTGGCTTCCTCTGATTGTTCTGACTCCGCCCATTGTTGGAAACTTAAGACAGAGATGATATGTCGAGGCGACAGCGCGCATTGAGTTTAGCCAAGGAGTTCCCATTATCACATTGTAAATTGCGGGGTTGTCCGAGACTGTGAACTCAACTATTTTAGTCATACCTTCCGCACTTACAGGAAGCTTGACCGTGCGGAGTGTCATCGTCATCTCACCATTGAATCCGGTCAATGGCTTAGGATAGGATTCGACTTGTGCGAGGTCAATTTCCATACGCTTCAGAGCGTCTATGAAAATTGTGACAGCAAGTTTTTTTTTTTTTTTTTAACAATTCTACAGCGGAATAAACACACAAACAACTCCCTAACAAGTTTCATTAGCACAAGTAAGCAACCCCAAAATCATAGCACACCCTGTACAATGATTCACATAACAACGATATTACAACCCGGAATATACAACGTAAATCTAGCAACCTAACATCGGTTCCCTAGACTATCAACAATACCAACACCCTATCATCCTCTCTTCCCTGGCCATGATTCCGCGTTCACACTTTTCTTTACCTGCAACACAATTGGGAAAAACGAGCTGCGTAAGTATTTAACAAATACTTAGTGAGACGGTCGTCCCATCTACAGGCCAATTTCTTGAATTAAACAATACACGAAATACCAGGGTTATCAGACAATGCACGGAACAAGCAAACAACAGAAACGGAGAAAACAGGACAGTACTACACGTGTCGATCGACGGGGAGCAACCCTGTCGATCGACGGCTCACAACCACGTGTCGATCGACAGGAAGCAATCCTGTCGATCGACAGCGAGCCTTCTGTCCGAGTTTGGCCTATCCTCTCATGGCCAAATCTCCCCAAATCAACACCAAAACCTGCAAATTCAATCCACAAAGAACCACCCAACACACAACAACAACGTACAACGTATAATCCTCAATTCAAGAACCTATGGTCGCGCACTCACCTTAGATCTGAAGAAAATAAGAGGAAGAACACGAAGAACACGAGCTTCAATCTCCGATTTCCCGCTCGAATCCAACATCCCAAGCTCTCCCCACGAAGGCACACAATCTAGGATTGAGTTCTAAGGAGAATCCACAAGAATTTCCTTTAAAAACTTCTCAAATCCTTCAAATCTCCCTTTTTCTCTCTTTTCCCCTTTTTCTTTCCTTTTTCTCTTTTTCTCTCTTTTTCTCCCGGCCCCCAAAGGAAAGAAAATGAGAGCCTTTTATAGGAAACCCTAATTTTCACAATTAGGTCTGATTTTTAACCCGTATCGATCGACAGACACTCCTTGTGTCGATCGACGGGGTATTTCCTGCCCCAAAATATCCGAAAAGATGGCCTCGTGTCGATCGACAGACACACCGTGTCGATCGACACGACACCCACTGCCAAAATTCCCGAGGAAGAACAACCTAGTGTCGATCGACGCACACCTCCTGTGTCGATCGACACACCCCAAAATTCCCTTTTTGGTTCACGGGTGTTACAAAAATGATGTCAACTGTGTTCCCAGTGTCGATTAAAACGCGACCCGTGTCCCATCCTGCGACGGAGAGTCGGATGACAAGCGGGTCGTCATGAGGTTTGTCAATGTCATCGACCTCATTCTCTTCGAACTGGATGACATCGTTTGGGAACTTCGACGGTATGGGTTTGTTTGCCCCTGCCTCTGCTCTTCTCTGATAGGCTTTGATCGACGAGACGGTGTTAGAGCAGTAGCTCGAGCCGCCCATGATCATGTTGCAGATTTTCTGTTTCGAGGTGCTCCGACCATCATTACCTTTTCGTCAGTCGAGGTGGGCCTCGTCGTTTCGTCAGTCTCGCTTATTATTCCTGTTGTCTCCCGACGGGTCGTCCCCTTCTCTTGCATCGTCGAACTGCTCGAGCTGAAAATCGTTAACATTGATGTTTCCTCTGAGCTTGCCGGCGGCCAACTTTGCTGCGAGTCGCATGCCGAGGACTCTGCAATTAGCCGTCGAGTGTCCCTCCATCTTATGCGAGTCGCAAAAAGCCGACTCGTCATACTGCGATATTCTCGACCAAGTGTTGCCGCTAGCGCGACCAGGGGCACCTCTTCCGCGGCCTCGCCCTCTTCCTCGACCGTAGCCGGGCGAGTCCACCTGGTAGTTATGGGCCCCCTTGAAACATCCTTCATGTTGTACGAAATTGCCCGGCTTCCTCTTTGTCGCGACTGGGACTTCTTGCGGACTAGGATTTCTGGCCTTTCCATGCTTCTGGCTCAGGACTTTGGTTTCATCTTCGCTTCTTGCGAAGCCGTTAGCGCGATGAAGCGCATCTTGAATTGACGAGGGCTCGTTAATTGTCATCTCCTTTTGGAAATCCGAGTTGTACCACAGAGCTTTTCGCGGGGCACTTAGGGCGGATTTGTCGTCGATCCCTTTTACTTGAATAAGCATCACTTTGAAGCGTTCAATGAAAACTCCCAAGGGCTTGCCGGCTGCTTGTGTTATAGTATAAGAGTCCGCCTCCGATGACCTTCGTTTGATTAGGACAGAATACTGCTTTAGGAAGGCCTCGGAGGTTGGGCGAAGCTGTCGATAGAGTTCCTTTTCATTCCCGTGAACCAATAGAGGGCCGCCCCTTGGAGATGCTCCATGAAGAGGAGGCAGCAACCAACATCGATTTCGTCGAGCCTGAAATTAGCTCATTCCATTGCGATTGAGAATGCTCTGATATGCTCCGTGGGGTCGCCCTTTCCCTCGTAGATAGGAATCTTGAGCTTCCTGGGGTCAGATAGACACGCCTTTGTTATTCGCTCGGTAAAAGGAGTAGTGCGAGCTTCTTCAAGAACGCGGTCGAGTTCCGGTGCCTTGCTGGATGCGCGATGGACCTGTGACCTCATATCCTTGAGATCGCGAGTGTTCTGCTGCAAGACGGCTCTGAGCTCGTCCATTTCCGTTCGCTGCGAAGCGACAGCTCTACGAGCGGTTGGGGCTTTGGCTTGTTCCATCCATCGCGTATTTTCTGCGATTTCGCCCTCGTCCCTACTCTGGATACGACTAGTTGGTCGACTGGGCCGAGCTGCTCCGAATTCACGTCCTTCTGAATTATCTGCGATTGCAGCTATGCCGCCGGGAGCACCTGCGACGAGGACGGTTCCGTCTCTGAGAGGTGTTGGCGTATGATCTTTGCGAGTGCCATGAGCCGAAGGCGATGCCGCCTGGGAGAAGTTAAGAGCGAGCGGGGTGACGCGAAGCGCGTTACCTTGAGGTAGCCCTCGAGACTGACGAGTTGTCGACAAGGCCCTGATTTCAGCAGTCAGGTTGTTGTTGATCGTTTCCTGGTTTTGCGACTGCTCGAGCAACTGTTCGAGCATTGCTTTGAGTTGACCGAAATCTCTTGGTGTGGACGGGTCGGCCGAGTTTGTATTGGCGGTTGCCTGGTTCTCTGTCGGGACAGGTCTGCCTGCTTCCGCCCCCAATGCGGACTGGTTGATTAGCCCAGCCACAATGGGCTCGCTTGGACCTGAATCTTCGGTCGCAGGAGACTGCGGGTTCGTTATTGACATGTTGCGAGTAGCGGGTTCACCTAAGCGTTTGTTTCGTGTATGAAGCTAGTGTTGCGAGTGCATAGAAATCCCCTCCTTCTAGCGCCAAATTGTGCGTGCTGGATTTTACACACAATAGAAATAGTGAAGATTCTTCGAAATTGAGCTTCTTTAGGTTTTCAAACACTTAGACAGGTTAAGAATTGGATTAAGAATTAGGTTTCTTAGTTTGTTTTTCTTTCTCAAGATCAGAGCTGTAAACAGTGTTTTATCAGAAATTTCGGATCCCTCACATGTGAGGGGGTACATGCTTATTTATAGACAAAATAGAGCGGTTCGGATGAATAGTGTTGGGCTTTTGACGGGCTTCCGTTTTCTGGGCTTGACCGATGAACTGATTTGATGAAAACGACGTCGTTGAGGTTTATCGACTTTTCTAGGGGGGATCCGACCCCTACATGCAGTGTGGACCTGGGGGGAATTTGTAGCGGAGTTCAACGCCATATATTTTCCTCAGGAGGCTCTAGATCGTCTCGCGACGAGATTTGTTGATTTGGTTCAGGGAGATCATTCAGTGCACGAGTACGACGCTGAGTTTGGTCGGTTAATGGCTTATACGGGCGCAGAAGTGGTCGATCAGCGGACGCAGGTCCAGAGGTTCCTGAGGGGACTACAACCAGATTTGCGGACCAGATGCAGAGTGACCGAGTACGCCTCGAGGGCGAAGCTGGTAGAGGTTGCTGCAGGGATCGAGGAGGACCTTAGGAGTCAGGCTGCGGCAGTGGTTCTAGTGGCTGCTGCTCCGGCGGTCCAGCAGCGGAGGCAGCATCAACAGTAGAGTTATGGTTCTGGCAAAGGCGGTAAGCCTACGCAGGGTCAGAAGATGAGGTGGGATGACACTTCTAGGACGAGTTTAGGTAGTCATGGCTCTCATGGGTGTTTTGGATTGCGGGAGTTCAGAGCATCGTGTAGCAAACTATCCTAAGTTTTCCGGGGAGGCTAAGGTTTGGTTCCATTGCAGAGAGTCGGGGCATATCAGGCCGATGTGTCCCAAGTTGCAGCCGTTGGCCCTTGCAGTGGTGCATCCGGTGGCAGCAGAGCCATTGGCTCAGGTAGCGGTAGAGTAGACGTTGGGTCATGTTGGAGGAGCACAGCGCGGGTTGGAGTAGTAGAGGAGCAGAGGTCAGAGCGGGTTGAGGTTGCGGCAGCATTGGAGGAGAATCTAGGAGATTAGTTCAAGGATTGAGTTGCGTTCTTTTTTTTCAGTTGTTGTTCTTTATTATTCAGTTTGGGAATTCTTTTGTAGCTTCGGCTTGATGTTTCGGATTGTTCTCAATTTTGTTTGTTGTTGAACGATTATATCAATTTAAATTTATGAGATGAATTTATTTAATTATCGTTGGCTTGTGATAGATTCCATATCTAGTTTGGTGGATTGGTAGGAGCGATGCCAGGTTTATCTGGATTGCCACCGAGACCGCGTGATGTAGAAAATGCGAAGGTTCGAGATAAGTTTATCAGAGAGTAAAAGTGACTTCAGGAAGTTCCAGCAGAGAGGGCAAAGCTAATAGGACAGCTAGAGGATTATGCGAGTAAGAATTATTTCAACAAAGTGCTTCCATGGAAAGTACCGGTATTGGTTGCAGAGGAAGCAGATGGGAGTATCTGGAAGTTTTAAGGTTCATCGTCATGGATTGCAATCCGGTGTTTTGAGGAGTTCTTGGTCTATTGTGTTATCATAATATCCAGACAAGGGGAACAAATATTCACATAACGGTGTTCAGAGCGAGCGTCGAGCATTTTATTAAGTTATCGAGAAGTTATTTGGGTTATCGAAGGGAGCGGAGTTCACAAGGTTGTGGAATGGTGTATCCCCAAAGAGTACTTAGAGGTCTTGTTGATTCTAGTCATCGACGATGTTTACATGTACTCGAAAAGTCCTAAGGGTCAGGCAGTGCAACGGAGGTTGGTACTGGAAAGATTTTTGGAATGCAAGCGTTAGTTTTCGAGTAAGAGTAAGTTGTGGCGGCGAGAAAAAGTATTTTCTCAGGCACGTAATGTTGCGGAGGAAGTTTCAAAGGATCGATATAAGTTTGGCTATGGAAGGTTGGCGTAGGTTACGTAACGCCACGCGTTCAGGAGTACATAGAACGTTTCGTGTAGCACAGGAGATGAGTCCGAGTTCATAAGTTGTTTTGAGGCAGTCGGTTCAGTTTTTCAGGTCTCTTCAATGGGAAATTCAAGTATAGAAGAGTGTATCGGCCGATAGGTGAGTACGCTGAGGCGTCAGGAGTGGTTTTGGACCCTTGTTGAAGTTCAAATTTCGATGTTAAGTGCTCGGTATTTATTGCTCTAGGGACTGTGGTCCCGAATAACTCATGTGTTTTGAGGAGGTGTGAGTTCTCCGGTATGTTGTTTGGGGATGTGAGTGTCCTAGATACCGTTGGCTCGAAGGATGCGTCCCGAGAGTGCGAGCGGTATGTTTTCCTGATGGGCCACAAGATGCGTCCTATGGGTGTCAGGTAGACTGAGTTAAGAGCAATAGATACTTGCGGTGCGCGGAGAGTATTGGTTTAGTGATGTGATTCAAAGATTATGCGTGAGTGATATATCATGGTTTTTACCCGTTTTTAACCATGATATAAGTCGGTTTTGTATAGTATTTTTGGTATTTGTGTATCTTTTATAGTGTTTTGCAGAAAAATGGCCAATTGGAGCTTAATGGAAACATTTGGATCATTTTGGAGTATTTTGGAGCTGAAAAGATCCAAGTGGAATCGAGCAGCATGACCTGTCGATCGACACAGGGTATTTGTGTATATATCCTGTCGATCAACGGAGTATTTTAAAGATCGGATGATGTTAAGGCAGAGAGTCTCGTGTCGATCGACAAAAATCTCTGTCGATCGACACGCGGTCTGCAAAAGCCAAAAATATCTGTTTTTAGACCTAATTTTGGCACTTGTATAAATAGGTTATTTAGGTTGTCCCCACATTTTTATCTTGTTTTCGTGGGACATAGAGAAAAAGAGAGATTTTGAAGAGCTTTGAGGGAAATCACATGTTCTTGATATCTACTACCTACAAACCCTTTTGTATCTTCTACTCTTACTCTTTTATGCAAATCTATTCAGTTATTATGATTTCATCATTTCTGAGTAAATCACTTGTTAGGTTTTGGGGATTTCTTGGGTTTTGATGAGAAATCTTTAAGATCGCAGATCTGTTGAGGTTTATCCGTTAGTTCTTCATCTAGACTGTTTCTAATGCTAGAATCTAGCTTGATCACTTAGAATCTTGATCTTAGGATTGTTGATTAGTCACGAAAGTGAGATTAATAACCTGAACTAGTCTAGATGGGCAAAATTACCTATTCGCAAAGGAATTTGGCTTAGGGATTTTGTGAACAAATCGAACTTGTACTTATTGCTTGTTTAGATTCGATGAATTCGCAAAGGAATTTGGGATTTGAGGATTTAAGGATAGATAGCCTTTGTAACGGAAGTTAGCTGGCTATACTCTCGTGTTTGAGTTCTAGAACGGTGCTTAATTGAACCTCGACAGTTGTTATATCTTTGATTTCGATTCATTACCTGAAGAAATCTCCATGGCCTAGCTTTCGTCTCTTTGAGAACTTAAAATTAAACTATCTCTTGTTTACTTGTTTTATGAATTGTGATTACAATTACATCTTTTTACTTAGCATAATTTGAACACTAAGATTGATTGTGTATTCAATTCCCTGTGGATTTGATCCCTAAATACTACTACGATCTCTTAATTTGAGAGAGTAGTTAGGGTGAATTTGGACCCGTACCAAATTTTGGCACCGTTGCCGGGGAGTTGAATTTACCATTCAATTCAAGTTACTAAGATTTTGTCTAAGTATTTATTTTTGTTTTAATACTAACTTGCTCTTTTCTCTTGATATTTGTGTGTTTCAGGTTTATGCCTAATCGCCCAACCAGAAGCAATCGAAACGAAGAGCTAGTCGATCTCAATCCTGAGATTGGAAAGTTAGAGCGAGCAAACCGAGCAGCAACGAGAGCAGCCAATATGGCCAACAACAGAGTAATCTTACTCCGCGGTGCAGATGGAATCATCACGGACCACCAAGGACGGAAGTACAACGCTCAAGGTCAGCGTACTGAAGACGATGGAACTGTGATACCAGAGGAACAGGACGAGCCAGCTGAGCATGTGCGTACTTTAAGAGAGCACTACAGGCCTCAGGAGTTCTACTCCAACAGGGCTGCTATTAGACCTCCTTCCTTTCCTAGGAATGACTTTGAGCTGAAGCCCGCTTACTTCTCTTTGGTGGCTCAGCACCCTTTCCATGGCCTTCCTTCAGAACATCCCGTGGACCACATCGAGATGTTTGAGGACTTAGCCTCCAGCATCAAAGCCAATGGAGTTCCTGAAGATTACTGTAAGCTCTTCCCATATTCTCTCAGCAGAGAAGCAGCTTACTGGCTGAAGCAGTTAGCACCTGGTTCTTTAACTACTTGGGAGGACACGAAAAATGCATTCCTCATCAACTTCTTCGTTGAGACAAGGTCTAAGGATCTAAGGATGAAGATTTCGACATTCAGGCAAGGACCAACTGAAGCGTTCAAGGATGCCTGGGTAAGATTCAAATCCTACCAGAGAGATTGTCCTCATCATGGTTTTAGTGATGTGCAGCTGTTAGGAATCTTCTTTATAGAAATCAATTGGAGACACCAGATGTCTTTGGATTCAGCAAGTAGGGGGAACTTCAACACCAATGTTCCAAGTGATGCGTTGGCGCTCATTGAGAACATGGCTTCAAGTAGTAACACCAAGAACATAGACTTCGAGAGGAAGCAGCTTGGCAAGAGCGCAGATGGAGGTAATATGGCTAAGATGGAAGCTAAGCTAGACTCGGTGCATAACTTGTTAGTGGGAAAGAAGCAGGTGCAGTTTGCTCAGGAGGTAGAAACCTTCATTCCAAAGGAAGAAGAGGATGAAGAGGACTGCCACTACGTTGGTAGTAATGCTTTTTAGGGATAAAGGTTTGGTAATCAGCAGGGTAACAGAAATTACAGTGGAAACAACTACAGTGGAAACTTTCAGAGATCTACGTTCCCTGGGAATCAAGGTTAATCTACATTCACTGGAAATCAAGCCACACCTAGCTACACCAAATCGCAATTCCAGAATACGGACTATCAGAAGCCCTATCAGAGCAGCTTCACTAGGAACTACGGTTCTTCTTCTTACCAAACTCCTCCTCCTAAGACGTCAGATAACAAGACAGATTCGATGCTAGAGCAAATTTTAGAAGGCCAGCAGAAGATGACGGTGAATTTCAATGGCAAAATCGATGCCTTGTACACAGACCTGAATGGAAAGATTGAGTCTCTCAATCTTCACGTGAAGAAGCTAGACACTCAAGTTGCTCAAACCGCCGATAACTCTAGGAGACAAGAAGGATTTCTTCCATCTAGAACGGATGCTAACCCAAAGCATACCATTGCTGCCATCACAACGAGGAGTGGAAAGGTAACCCAAGAGCCTGTGTTGAAGAAAGGACTTGGTACAGAAAATTTTGATGATTTAGAGAGTTTGATGAAGATGAAATTCAGACAGAGGCTCCTCCGTCGATCGACACGCCTTCCTATCGATCGACACAAACAGAGAAATTTTTGGCAGAGACTCCTGTGACGATCGACAAAGGGAAGAAAGAGGTCGATACGTTGAAACCAGATACCTGTCGATCGACAGGACCTATCGCTGTCGATTGACAGGAGGCCCCCAGTCCGACTTCTCCTTCAAAACCGTCAGATAGTGCAGTCGAGAGAGTGTACAAACCCAAAGTACCTTATCCAAAGAGTCAGAAGAAGTCTAAGCAAGAGCTTGAAGATGCAAGATGCAACACCATCATAGACAAGCTAGTGGTAGAACTTCCTTTTGTTGATGCCGTTAGACTTAGTCCTGTGATACGACGATATGTAAAGAAGATGGTCACCAAGAGTTTGGGCATTGACGAAGGAGTGGCTATGATTTCTGAACAAGTAAGTGCAGTGATTCAGAACAGGATTCCAGAGAAGTTAACGGATCCAGGAAGCTTTGTTTTGGATTGTTTGATCTTCAAGGATAGATTTCCGAGGTCTCTCTGTGATCTAGGTTCTGGCGTCAACCTCATGCCACATTCAGTTGCCATTAGTCTTGGGATGACAGATTACCAATCTACTATGATTTCTCTTATCCTACCAGATAGGTCAGTAAGGATTCCAGAAGGAGTATTGGAAGATGTCCCAATCAAGGTTGGGAACTGTTTGATTCCTACTGACTTTGTTGTTTTGCATTACAACGAGGAACCCAAGGATCCTTTTATCCTGGGTAGGCCTTTCTTGGCCACAGCAGGTGCTATGATTGACTGTCAAGGAGGCAGTATGACTTTGAGAGTAGGAGGTCTCGAGATGAAGTTCGAAATGGACAAGCTTATTAAGAGACCTACCATAGATGGACACACCTTCTATGTTGACACACTCACCGACCTCGCGCAGGAAGTTTTCAATGAGATAAATCCCATTGATCCCTTGGAAAGGACTTTGGTGAACTATGTGCAAGAGGAAGGACAATTTGATGATAATGCAAGGGTTTATGCTAGGATGATGGATGCTAGCAAGGAATGGAAGCAATTGGTTACTAGTGCAAGTTTGGGGGAAACTTCAGCGAAAGCTCCACAAGTAAGTGATTAGAGTGAACAAAAAGCTCCAAAGCTTGAGCTCAAACCACTTCCCGCAGGGCTAAGGTACGCCTTTCTTGGTCAAAATTCTACTTACCCTGTGATTGTTAATTCTTCTTTGAACAATCCAGACTTCGCCTTACTGCTGAGCAAGCTGCGAAAATTTCGCCCAGCTCTTGGCTATTCTCTTGATGATATTGCAGGTATCTCTCCAGACTTGTGTATGCATAGGATCCACCTTGAGGATAAGAGCAAGTCATCAGTTGAACATCAAAGGAGGCTTAATCCAAATTTGCAGGAAGTTGTCAAGAAGGAGATCTTGAAACTCCTAGAGGCTGGGATCATCTATCCCATTTCTGACAGTATTTGGATTAGTCCTGTTCACGTGGTACCAAAGAAAGGAGGCGTCACAGTGGTAAAGAATGAGAAGAACGAGCTAATTCCGATGAGAACTGTGACTGGACATCGGATGTGCATAGATTATAGGAAGCTAAACGCGGCCACAAGGAAGGACCACTTCCCGTTGCCCTTCATTGACCAGATGCTTGAGCGTTTAGCAAAGCACCCCTACTACTGTTTCCTCGATGGGTATTCTGGGTTCTTCCAAATCCCTATCCATCCAGATGACCAGGAGAAGACAACATTTACTTGTCCTTATGGCACTTTTGTATACCGCAGAATGCCCTTTGGACTTTGTAATGCTCCAGCGACATTCCAACGGTGTAAGATTTCCATCTTCACCGACATGATTGAGAATTATATGGAGGTCTTCATGGATGACTTCTCAGTCTACGGTGATTCGTTCAAGGACTGCCTTGACAACTTAGAGAAAGTGCTTGCTCGATGCGTGGAGAAGCACTTGGTTCTTAATTGGGAGAAATGCCACTTCATGGTGCAAGATGGGATTGTGCTTGGCCATAGAGTTTCAGCTGATGGAATTGAGGTGGACCGTGCCAAGATTGAAGTAATGACGAGCCTTCAACCGCCAACTACAGTCAGAGAGATTCGTAGTTTCCTTGGGCATGCGGGTTTTTACCGGCGATTCATCAAGGACTTCTCAAAAATTGCTCGACCACCCACCACGTTGCTCTGTAAGGACATCAAATTTGATTTTGATGCTAATTGTCTAACCGCTTTTGTGCAGATCAAACAGGCTTTGGTGAGTGCTCCGATAGTGCAACCTCCTGACTGGGATTTACCTTTCGAGGTGATGTGCGGTGCTAGTGACTATGTAGTTGGGGCGGTGTTAGGACAAAAGAAGGACAGGAAACTTCATGCCATCTACTACGCTAGTAGAACGCTAGACGAAGCTCAAAAGAACTACGCAACTACTGAAAAAGAGTTGTTAGCCGTCGTTTTCGCCTTCGAGAAGTTTTGTTCTTACTTGATTGGAGCCAAGGTGACAGTGCACACGGATCATTCAGCACTAAAGTACTTGATGCAGAAGAAGGACGCTAAAATGGATCCTCCTTCTACAAGAGTTTGACATTGAGGTGAAGGACAAAAAAGGAGTAGAGAATGGTGTAGTGGACCATCTCTCGCGCATTCGGATAGAGGATAGTGTACCAATCGATGATTACTTCTCAGAGGAAAGTGTACACTTCGTAGAGATTGGATCCCAAGCGACCAAAGAGGGAAATCGGATAAGTGTCGGGACAGAGACTTCTCCGTCGATCGACACTGCTTTATGTCGATCGACAGGGAGCTCACTGTCCGAATTTCAGAATGATGAACATCTTCTGTCGATCGACACAAACCAACTATGTCGATCGACAGTGGATGCTCAGATGAAACTTCACGAGTCAAACGCAGTTTCGGAGAGAGATAGACCTTGGTTCAGCGACATAGCCAATTACCTTGCTGCAGAGACTACACCGGATGATCTCAAGGGCTATGAGAAGAAGAAATTCATGAGAGAACTTTGGAGGTACTATTGGGACGAGCCTTATCTATACCAACATTGTTCAGATGGGCTCAATAGGAGATGCATTGCGGAAAGCAAAGCTCGAGATGTGCTTTATCACTGTCACGGGTCTGATTATGCAGGGCACTTTGCCATATTCAAGACAGTGTCCAAGGTGCTTCAGGCGGGTTTCTGGTGGCCCTCGATGTTTAAAGATGCTAATGCGTTTATTTTGAAGTGCGATGCTTGCCAGAGGAGAGGAAAGATCAGCAAGCGACATGAGATGCCGCAAAACTTCATCCTAGAGGTTGAAGTCTTTGATTGTTGGGGCATCGATTTCATGGGTCCATTCCCATCTTCTTACGGGAATGAGTATATACTAGTCGATGTGGACTATGACTCCAAATGGGTGGAGGCGATTGCTAGTCCAAAGAATGATGCTGCAGTGGTCATTAAGCTGTTTAAGACCATCATCTTCCCACGATTTGGAGTACCACGAGTAGTCATCAGTGATGGTGGAACACACTTCATCAACAAGATGGTCTACGAAGCTGGACGATGCACTCTGGACTTATAGGACTGCTTACAAGACTCCTCTGGGAACCACTCCCTTCCATCTGCTTTATGCGAAAGCATGTCATCTTCCAGTGGAACTTGAGCACAAGGCAGCATGGGCAGTGAAGCGTTTCAATTTCGACATCAAGCCTGCTGCAGAAAGGAGATTGATTCAGATGAACGAACTGGATGAGATCAGACTTCATGCCTACGAAAACTCCAAGTTGTACAAGGAGAGGACAAAGGCATACCATGATAAGAAGATAATCTCCAGGAACTTCGAACCCAATGACCAGGTATTGCTCTATAACTCGCGTTTACAGCTTTTTCCTGGTAAACTGCGTTCTCGTTTGTCAGGTCCTTTCACAATCAAGGAGGTTAGACCACATGGAGCTGTTGTGTTAATCACAAAGGACGGAAGGGAATTCATGGTAAATGGTCAGAGGGTGAAACATTACTGGGCGGAAGCCAAGATTCCGGAGGGACACATGGTACCCTTGGATGATGCACCCGAAGCCTGAGCTTCAAGCTTCAACACAGTCAAGCTAACGACTAAAAACAAGCGCTAAATGGGAGGCAACCCATTTGTAAGTATGTATATAATTTTCTATTTCACTAGCTTTGGTTTTTAGCTTTGGTTTTTAGTTGTAGTTTTCAGTTTTTGGCATCTGTCGATCGACAGAGACTTATGTCGATCGACACAAACAAAGGATGTTTTGGCAGAGAGCATCATGTCGATCGACATGATACTATGTCGATCGACACGGGCAGCAAAACCCACGAGGTAAGTGGATTTAACCTGATTTTTCCACTTTTTCACTTTTTCACTTCTTCTTCTCCATCGATCGACAAAATCCTCCCCAAACACTAGATTTTCGAAAACTTTACCAAATCAATTGATTTTTGAGCCTAATCCAGTCAAACAAGGTATGATTCTCTTTTCTCGATTTTTCATTCCGATTTTGATGAGTTTTGCGGTTGAATTGGTTCGATTCTTGTGTTGTTAATACTTCCTTTACACTTTTAGAGTAATTTCGAACCAATTTCGTGCATCAATTGTGTTGTTGATAATTAGGGGTTGAACTTTAAATTTTGGGGATTTTGGAATGTGGTTTGAATTGGTGTGAATCGTGGTTGTTTTGTTGAACATAGGGCTAAATAGAGATACTAGGAGTTGTTCTGAGTTTGATTTAGTCAAGATTTTGTTTTGGATGTTTGTCGAATAAAGAATTGGGACAGAGCCCTCTCTGTCGATCGACAGAGACTTATGTCGATCGACATGAAAGGCTCTGTCCATGTTATTACTTCGTTTCTGATTTCGTCTGCGTGTTTTTGTTTGTGATTTCCTTTGCAGATGGCACCAAAACAAACTCAGGGCACAAAGAGACGCGAACGACCTGATGAAGGCTCGAGTTCTCAACCTCCACCACCTACTTACAATATTCATCGTGGTGTTAGGCCGAAATGGCCAAGAGAGGAGAACACAAGGATGCAAGTTGACTTTGAGTCTCTGAAGATGGGGGTGACGTTGAAGACGGTGCTCACAAGTGACGAGATTGATATGAGGGAGGGTCTACCCACTTGGGACGATTATGACTCCCTCCTCTACAACGAGTGGCTCAAGGTCCCAATAGCGACCACCAAGTTCGTCCATGAACTGTCACTGGCTCAGCTGAAAATCAAGGACGAGGTGATGCAATTGGTAGAGGAGATGGGTTTGGCACAATTGGTGGACGGAAAACACGAAATGTATCCCGACCTTGTCCGCCAATTCTTTGCCACCTTGAAGTTATCCAGTAGTGCAACTACTCCAAAGGAGAAGCTAGATCCGAGGCATTTCTCCATGAGCTTCATGAGTAGTGGGAAGCGATACAAAATGAGTGTTGTAACTGTTTGCAAGACTTTTGAATTTCCTGAGGTTCCATTTGTCGGTTTACCAAGGGACATTGCTGGCGGCGTGCATACGCTGTGGAGTAAGATTGGTACTGGTCCTTAACAGGTGGGGGGTTCTGCACAGGCTGATGTGCGTCATCCTGTTGCCCGCTACCTGCTTCGATTGATTACCACTACCATCATATGCAAGATGGAACCGGTGAAGGTTAGGAGTCACGAGTTGGTCCTGTTATCTTACGCTTTGAGAGGCATCATTCATAATGCCACTTGGGACACTACAACACCAAACATGGGAATGGTGTTGATGGAGTACCTTTACTCGCTCAAGCACACTTCGCTTTCTCTTACTAACCCAGGTAAGAAGCAATTACCTGTGGGAAGCATCCTCACTCCGATCTTCGAGCGATGCAAAGTTTCCAAGAGCGGATATACGGTAGAGAGTAAGAGTGCATATGTGGACATGGAGCACATGAAGAATGCTCATTGGATCATGACTGACCATCCGATCCACGAATATGTAATTTGAGCAGAACCTCATCTGTCGATCGACATGAATCTCTGTCGATCGACAGATGCGATGTCGTACAATTTGCACGACATGGGATGCGATGTCGTGCAAATCCAGCTGTATTCGCCCCCGCACACTGTCTCCACGGAACTCACCACCACCGGATTCTTCTCAAGCACCATCAGAGCACCATCACGATGAGGAGGAGGACTAGTTCCCTTCCTCGGTTCTGCTTTATCTCTATTTCATCCTTTTCCCTTTTCAGATTTTTTTTTATGTGTGTTTTAGCTACTTTGTATTTGTGGAATTTTAAAAATTTGTACTTTGATTTCGGATTTTTAGTTGGAATTTGAAACGATTAGTGAACTTGATTGCAGTGTGTTTTTCCCGTTGATCATTTGTTGAATATCTGTAGATGCAGGTTTGGAACATTGAACCAAACACTTTGCGAACAAAAACCGACGAATATGCAATTTGGGCAGAACCTCATCTGTCGATCAACATGAATCTCTGTCGATCGACACGGGCAGTAAAATTTTGAATTTTCAACAACTCAACGGTTTGAAAAAGAACCTTATCGTGTCGATCGACACGATGTCTCTGTCGATCGACACAATCGCCGAAGGGGTATTTTCTACACTTTTTCGATCAAGTTCACGTTTCGTTTGATTTCTTTTGCCAATTTCAAGCTTGATAACACTGGGGACAGTGTTGTTTAAGTTTGGGGGAGGTTCGTTGCTAACATAGTTTTGTTTTTGTTTGTTTTTGTGAGTAAACAAAAATTATTATTGAGTCAAAACTAGTTGAAACAACCCTTCTTTTGGTTCAGTGGAGCTTCTTTTTTAGCGTGTGACCATTCTTCCACTTGACCGGTTCAGAGCTAGACTAATGAAAAATCCAAGGATTGCCCAGTTAACCGGAAACGTCAACTACTTCCAGTATAATCTGCCAAGTCAGAGCTACTGCACAATTCTCTTTGGGACCGATGTCCATTGAGCTTGACTCCTCATTCGTACCTGATAAATGCAACCCCCTGTTGAAAGTAATGGTACTCCTCTCCCCATATAATATATATATATATGTACTAAGATTGGGGTGAAATGATAGTCTTTGAGTACAAGATGAGGAATAAAATCCAGTCAATCTGTACTCGAGGTGATCACCCAGCTCAAAAGCAGCAGTCTGAGTCCCGTGAAACGGATGTTGAAGACGAGCACTCTCACGTAACTATTTCCTCACAAGGAACAGCTCTGGTGAGTCACGACCCTGTCTCCTAACAAGGAACAACACTAGTGAAATATGCACTGCTAAGAGTTCAACAATCATATAAAAAAAAAAAAAAAGGAAATATACCAAAGTGTTGTATAGGTTGATTTGTCTGGGGGAGAGAAAGAGTACCAAGTGTTGTATAGGTTGATTTGTCACGGTACAGTATGGGAATGAGTCTAGAAGGTTCATGGCTTTGAGAACATTGAGATCAAGCGATGAAAACTAACGGATTATGCTGAGAAGTGGGCGATGAATTTGGAAGGCCGAGAATGTCTGTGGAGAAGTACATGGCGGTCTAGTTTTGGTTGGTTCTGAATCATGTGGTTCACTAACTGGAAAGGTCAATTCGCTGCATTAAGGGAAGGTATGTTCTGTGTTTTCAAACCTCTTTCACATTCTTGGTGTATGTTTTGCTTGAGGCCAAGCAAATGCTAAGTCTGGGGGAGTTGATATATCATGGTTTTTACCCGTTTTTAACCATGATATAAGTCGGTTTTGTATAGTATTTTTGGTATTTGTGTATCTTTTATAGTGTTTTGCAGGAAAATGGCCAATTGGAGCTTAATGGAAACATTTGGATCATTTTGGAGCATTTTGGAGCTGAAAAGATCCAAGTGGAATCGAGCAGCATGGCCTGTCGATCGACACAGGGTATTTGTGTATATATCCTGTCAATCGACGGAGTATTTTAAAGATCGGATGATGTTAAGGCAGAGAGTCTCGTGTCGATCGACAAAAATCTCTGTCGATCGACACGCGGTCTGCAAAAGCCAAAAATATCTGTTTTTATACCTAATTTTGGCACTTGTATAAATAGGTTATTTAGGTTGTCCCCACATTTTTATCTTGTTTTCGTGGGACATAGAGAAAAAGAGAGATTTTGAAGAGCTTTGAGGGAAATCACATGTTCTTGATATCTACTACCTACAAACCCTTTTGTATCTTCTACTCTTACTCTTTTATGCAAATCTATTCAGTTATTATGATTTCATCATCTATTTCTGAGTAAATCACTTGTTAGGTTTTGGGGATTTCTTGGGTTTTGATGAGAAATCTTTAAGATCGCAGATCTGTTGAGGTTTATCCGTTAGCTCTTCATCTAGACTGTTTCTAATGCTAGAATCTAGCTTGATCACTTAGAATCTTGATCTTAGGATTGTTGATTAGTCACGAAAGTGAGATTAATAACCTGAACTAGTCTAGATGGGCAAAATTACCTATTCGCAAAGGAATTTGGCTTAGGGATTTTGTGAACAAATCAAACTTGTACTAATTGCTTGTTTAGATTCGATGAATTCGCAAAGGAATTTGGGATTTGAGGATTTAAGGATAGATAGCCTTTGTAACGGAAGTTAGCTGGCTATACTCTCGTGTTTGAGTTCTAGAACGGTGCTTAATTGAACCTCGACAGTTGTTGTATCTTTGATTTCGATTCATTACCTGAAGAAATCTCCATGGCCTAGCTTTCGTCTCTTTGAGAACTTGAAATTAAACTATCTCTTGTTTAATTGTTTTATGAATTGTGATTACAATTACATCTTTTTACTTAGCATAATTTGAACACTGAGATTGATTGTGTATTCAATTCCCTGTGGATTCGATCCCTAAATACTACTACGATCTCTTTATTTGAGAGAGTAGTTAGGGTGAATTTGGACCCGTACCAGTGGGCTTTCAGAAAAGTCAGTTTTGTCAGCCAAGTGTTTGGTAGGAGCAAAGTAGTGATGTAAAGTATTAGTGTCGGGTCAATATCATGGAAAGTATTCATAGTTTTCAGCTTGTACACGTATGTGTTGATTACTCTAAAGAAGTATTTTTCCTATGTAGAGCTAGAGCTTGAAGGAGATGTCTTGAGAGTGGAGTGGCATCGGCATCGTTACCTCGAAGGAGACATCCTGAGAGTGTGATGATGACGGTATAAGTATGAGTAATCAATATCTGACCGTGGCAAAAAAAAATGAAACGGGATACGGACCTCTAACTTATTTCTTTTCATTTGATTCCGCCGACTTAGGATTAACAGATGCAGCGTCCTTGGTTGTGCATGTTCTTGTTTGATTGTTGCGCAATCGATCGATCCAATTTTGGGTCTACAGTTGGTCGTGCATGTTCTTGTTTGATTGTTGTGCGACCAGTTAGGCAGACCTAGTCAGGATTAATAAACGTTACATTTGTATATTCTGAGTCAGGAGCTGTGCGTATTTGTTTTAGCTGTCTAGAGTAGATTTAAAATTTTTGATTGATGATATGGGTCGTGTTGGGTAGTTCTTACCCGAGATGTTTATGGGCGTTTTAGAATTTATTACGGATGACTCATTATCTGAAGACGGTTTCTTTCCAGAGTATGTATCGGGGACGGTGGTTTCCTGTATACATACTGAGATACGGTGGTTCTCTCTAGGAGACGGTGGTTTTCCTGTGTACTGATACGGTGGTTCTCTCTAGGAGACGGTGGTTCTCTCTAGGAGACGGTGGTTTCCTTTATGGTACTAAGAGCCTATATTGGGACAGTGGTTTCCTCTATAGTGCTGAGAGACGATAGTTCTCTCGAAGGGACGGTGTTTTCCCTAGGGTATGTGTGTGTGTGTGTGGATGAGTTAAAACGTAATAAATGTCTGAAAACGTGCGTATAAATATAGAGGTAGTTGTGGACTTTTGAGATTATGTGAGAATCTCTGATGGTATTGGCCGGTGCGGGTCGGAGTGTGGTCCGGTGTGGACTCGTGTCTTGGGATTCGAGGTCGAATCTAGTTTAGTGGGGGGAAATTGTAACATCCCAACTCCAATTTTTGTATTTGGAAAGGGGGTGTCGATCGACACCACTGGCGAGTGTCGATCGACACCACGTTCTGCGTTTTGGTTTGTTTAAAATTAAATCGCTCAGTTTGCGAAGACGGTTTAGAGAGAGCCCTAGGGCTTGGGTATTTAAGTGATTAGCAGCCTTTTGGCCGTGGAGGGGAGGAGAGAAAGTGAGGATTATAGTTTGAGAGAGATTGTTGAGAGATTTTGAAGGATTGTTGCAAAGAAATCCCTCAAAATCCTTCTCGTGTGTTTCTAGAGGCGTAGAGTTCTTCGTGTCTCGTAATAAGTGGTGTTAGAGACTCGTTCCAGCGATTTTTTGGGTCTGGTTTGTCGCTGTTCTGATCAATCTCGTTCCTTGTTCTTTGTTTCATCCGAAATCAAGGTGAATGCGTGATCGTTTGGGGAATACTAGATTTTTATTGTGGTTGACAGATGGTTTGATTGATTGATTGATTTTGGCGTGTTATTGGTCGTTTTGTCTATGTTTTGCGTGTGAATCATATTGAAACGTGTTTGTATCGGTTAGTGCTATGACCAAGACGAGCCGCGTGAGGATAGGCTCGAGTTCTGGTTTCAGGAACATAGTGTCGATCGACGCCTAGAAGCTGTGTCGATCGACACCCTGTGAAGAAGACGATAATCGTTATTGTCGAGTGTCGATCGACACCATTGTGGTGTGTCGATCGACACTTGTTATTTGCTTGCAGATTTTTGGTGAAAAACTATTATGAATCGAATATTTGGTTAAACTGATTAATCTAGTTTTGAATTTAAAGGTTTAAACTGTGTTGTACATTGATATTGTTTCTATGTATAACCTGTTAGCGGATGACTGCTCCACTGAGTATTTATGATAATACTCACGCAACTCCCTATTTCTTTTTCAGTTGCAGGTAAAGGGAAAATGTGATCGCGGGATCGAGGCAGAAGAAGAGGATGATAGGATATTGTGTCGTTGTTGTTAGTTTAGTAAACCGGATGTTTTAGGTTGCTAGATGATTTATATATTCATTCTTGAATCTGGTGTTTGAATTTAGTATTTGAGTTATTTTGGAATCTTGTTTATTTTATTTAAATTTTACGGAGTTATTGAAGTATTTTATTTGGAGTTAATTAATTTATGAGTTCCACAGTAGAAATTATTAGGTTTTTTAAAAAAAAACCTGGTTGTTTCAACTTTAAAACTCTTTATCCATTAAATTTTGGGTATTTGAATATAATAATAAAAATCATTAGATTTCAACACATTTTGACACAAGTTTTACAGAAGTTCAAGTACAAGAAGATGATTCATTTAGGACATCATGTAGTAAAAAGGTCAATGTTTGCAAAGTCGACTTAACCGATGGCTGGAATGACTAGGTTCCCTGTTACCAGTAATGAAAATTACTTCAACGGGAACAAAGTACATATGCACGATAACTAATACGAAATTTTCTTCTATATTTTTAGTTGAGTTACAAGAGGAAGAGGATGATATGATATACACTAATGAAAATAATGACGATGGAGAATCTGATAATGACTCTGTAGTTGATGATATTATAGAAGAAGTTGTCGCATATTTAAATTGTATCAGCTTAATTAAAAAGAGGTTAGAGAATACTTTATCCGAAAATCGTGGAGGTTCGCAATCAGAAAATTAATTTCAAAGTGGTATAATTATCATACTCCTGTAGTGTACCATAATTGTAAACGTCAATTGTATTATAACTAATTGTGTTAATCCATATTTGTTTAATTGTTTCAAAATATCTTGATCAAGGTGATCCAGAGTACACATGTCAATATTGTGATGCTATTTTTTTGTTTGGCGAGCGCATACACATACATAACAAAAACAAAAAACCGGTGTACTCAGAATATTGTTTACACAGACAAATGAAGTTGCCATTACTTAAATATTGGCCAGAGCTATTATATGCTCTTCTTACAAATGATGATCCACTCAACAAACATTTTAGAGAGAATTTAAGAGCGTACAACATGATTTTTTTCATTCATATCGCTTGGAGAAAATGTACAGGAATGTGCTGCTCCTGGAAGAGGACCTCAAATGTTCTCTATTCACGGAGAAAATTATCATAGGATAAAAGGTTTAATACATGAACCAAATGAAGTTCCTAAGTTTTCCCAGATGTATATTGTTGACAGTGAGACAAAGTGGATAATCGACAAGCTGCAATGAGGTGTTTTAATAATAACAACCTTATACACAATAATATAGTTTAAAAATAATATAGTTTACCTGTGTCAGATGCATCAATCACTGAATCGTAATTTGCAGCTTTAATACTTGATTGATCCAACTTCAAATATGAAAGCTGGTTACATTTGATAGTTGTGAATGCATCAACCAAAAACTGTTGGAATAACCTTCTACAACTAAATAGGAGCTGAGACTCGTTTATCCTTTCTTGTATCCAGAAAGTAAAAAAATTGTCTCATACTTATTGTCTTTTTTTTCTTGCCATCTCCTTTCACAATACCGGGTGTAAAACCATATGTTCCTTTAGGAAATAAAAGAGATTACTGCAAAGCAAGATAGGAAATATGAACCTCACTTATCCTTTGGAACCCTCCTGATTTTTCTTGAAGTATAATATCGCGAGTTGACATTTCCATTTTAAAATCTCCAGGATTGATCGCAACAACTTCAGACGCCGTTGGCATAGTATACGTTTGTCGGTCCTTTTTACGATCACTCAATATTCTTATATGGAAATTTTCATTCAGATTCATCTTAAACATGTCCCTTGCGTACGTGAAATGCTTTACATAAGGTTTCACCTCATCTAACATTTTAATGATCTTTTTAATGATTTCCTTTCGCAAAGGTGGCTTCTTTTTGTACTTTGAAGTTGATTTTCTGGGGTGACAATGTAAAAAAATATATCCCTCAACAATATTAATATACACAACGAATATATTGTAAAAATTAACACTAACCTGAATGATCAAGGGAAAACATGTTATCTCTCAGCCTCTTTCGTAGGTGGATCTAGGTACATGAAAAATATGTATCTAGATGCAATGTCTGTATGGAAGAAATATGGATTTCCGGATTAGTTCATCACATTTACATGCAATCCGAAGTGGCTTGAGAGCACTAGATTTTGCGAGAAACGTAATTTAAAGTCGGAAGACAGGCCAAAAGTTATTTGCAAGATTTTTAAAATGAAGCTTGACTCTCTTATGGACGATCTTACCAAAATAAATATGTTTGGGAAGACCATATGTTATAAGTATTGTTTACATCAAATATTATTATGGTATGATATATTGAGAACATCCAGATACTCCATATCTTATGGATTTCCCTTGCTAAAACTTTTGTATAGCGATGTATACTATTGAGTTCCAGAAGCGAGGTTTCTCGCATGCTCACATATTGATATGGATAGATAAAAATTATAAAATAACTACCTCCAAATCTATTGACAAGATCATTTCAGTTGAAATTCCCGATAAAGAAAAAGACTCGGAGCTTTATCAAATTTTCAAGGACTGCATGATTCATGGTCCATGTGGTGCTAGCCGTGCTGCTAACAAGAATTATCCATGTATGGAAGATGGAGAATGTTTGAAATTCTTTCCCAAAAAATTTGTGAATGAGACGGTAGTCAACGAAGATGGTTTTCTGATTTACCATAGAAGGAAAACAAGGCGTTGCGTGGACAAGAATGGGGTGAACTATGATAATAGATATGTTATACCATATAACATATATATGTTGTTGCGATACAGAGCTTATATCAATGTCGAGTGGTACAACCAATCTGGCTCTGTTAAGTACTTAAGTATATTATGAAAGGGCCAGATCGTGTTTATGTTGTTATTGAGCCTAATGCCGAAGGGAATGCTGAAGAGAGTGAATAACCTCTTAACAAGCTCGAGAAGAATAGGAGAAACGAGATTAAAGATTACTTTGACTTCAGGTACTATTGTTATTTCAAGTATGTTATTTTGAACACAAAATATGTATTAGTTATACAATATAACATCTTTTAAAATATACGGCATGTACATTTTTGCATGTGAAGTTGCATGGAGAATTCTTAAATATCCTATACATAACCGTTTGATATCAGTTCAGAGGTTATCGTATCATTAAGAAGGGAAGCAGTTCATATATTTTAAAGGTGATGACGAAATACAAAGAGTTCTGGATCGTGAAGACCTACAGGGTTCTATGTTTTTGGTTTGAGTTGAATAAGATTAATGCTCTAGCCAGGGAGAAGACTTACGAAGAGATCCCAAAGTATTTTATTTATGACTCAAAAGAAAGACAATTCAATGAAAGAAAAAGAAGATCATGCACTCTTGGAAGGATAAACCATGTTCCAAGGAAGATGGAAGATGGGTATTATAGAGAGTACTCATGCACCACCAACAAGGACCTAGAAGTTTTGAGGAAATTAGAACTGAGGAAGGCACTGTTTGCGAAACATACAAGGAAGAATGTTTTTTATTAGGTCTATTGGATAATGACCAGGAGTATATTGATGATGTGGTGAGCTCAAGCGTGTGGGCTCATACTTTTTCCTTTGTAATGATTTTGTGATCATGCTTAAATCAGAGAGTTTATCTCAACCAGAGGTTGTGTGAAAAAATACTTGGAAATTACTATCTGAAGATATTGAACGGCAAAAAAGAGAGTTATTGCATCGTCCATGTTATTTTCCCTCCAATAGCTGTTGTTTTTAATTGTTATATATATATATATATATGTTGAGATAGTGTATAATAAGTAGGACCCGTTGAAAATATTATGAATGTCTTATAATGTTATGTAGTCATGTTTTTGTATATTATGAATGTAAACTAATGTTACATCGTATATCGTTGCAGATATGAATTTGTCTGATGAGGAGAAAGAGTAATATGCACTCCAAGAGATTGATAAGCTCTTAAGGAGTAGATGTACCTAACTAGCATTATGTAGTTCTATGCCTTCTTTGCCAAGAGGTGTATTTTTAATAAAGAAGGAGGTGTATTTTTTGTGAACGGATTTGGCGGCACTGGTAAAATATTCTTGTGGAGCAATCTATCGGCTAATGTGAGATCCAAAGGTAACATTGTACTTAATGTTGCGTCAAGTGGTATTGCATCTCTATTGTTACTAGGTGGGAGGACATTTTCGGTTTGATATACCTTTTTCTCCCGATGAGTGTAGTACATGGACAATAGTAGAGAAATATGATCAAGCAAATTTGATAAAAAAAGAATCAAAGCACCAATGATGAGCAAATATTGTTTTGAATCACTCGATAGAAGTCTGAATGACATATGCGGACGTTTTGATGGCAAGTTATTTGGAGGCAAAAACCATTGTATTTGGAGGGAATTTCATAAAGATTTTACTTGTCATAAATGTTGGTACTAGGAAAAAAATAGCTATGTTTGTGATCAATTTATCTTACATTTGAAAAAGAATATGCGGCTCCTCATGAATACTCTTCCTCCAGATAAAGCAAAGGATGCTAAAGAATTTCTAGAGTGGATATTAAAATTCAGCGATGGGAAATTTGTTGAGCCTAATGACGGAGAGGCTTTCAAAGACATATCATATACCACGTATTTTACCACTACTACGATCTATATTCTTATATTTTATATGCTATTTAATAAGCTTTTCTATCAAAAGAGGTAGTTTTCTTGTATATTTGGTTTTTAAGAGTCATACAGGTCAAATCATCAAAAAGGCGTCAAAACGAGCTACATGAGTAATATTTATCCCACAATAACTTATAAAGGTCAAAAGAGTCAATCCAAATTCTCAAAGTTCAAGATTTCACAATTCCTCAAGTTGGACAGAAGATATACGTCTGAAAGAGCACCTCGGACGGAGGTTCAAATCTACTTAGCCAGAAATGAAATTTCACATGGAGATAGTCTTTTGAGTCAGCTTTCCAACGGAGTTGGAATTACATCAAATGAAGTTGTAGTTTGGAATATATTCAAGATCTACTAAAGATATATCAATATGTCTCGAAGATGAATCAAGTGCAAAATGGGTCTAGGCACCAATCAAACTTGTGGACCGGTTAACGTGACCGTAGACAAGCACAAGGAGCATGTTTTGGGGCAGACCCCGGACATATTATTGTGTCCGGTGCCACCGTCTGGTGCCGTGGCCTCATTTAGGCAGTTTTTGACAAAAAGATGTTTTCGCCCAAAGTGAAACCCTAGAAATTATGCCGACCTAGAACCTCTTCAAGCACCTATATATACTTTCTTTTATCCTCGTAAGAGAAGAAGAGCATCCCTAGGCACCACACAAATCAATAATAAACATGTATTTTCGTTTCTCTTTTGTTCTTCATTAATATTTCTTTTTAAAAGAGCGGTGAAGGCTATAATGTTCTTCTCTACCTTTATTCTAAGAGATCTATCTATGCCGAGCACTTATCTATCACGAATATACTGTTTTATCATCTACTCTAGTTGCTCCATGTTTCATAACATGTAGAGTAGTTGTATGTTTGATAGAAAATTATTCTAAAAGTTCTTTTGTTGCATATTTTACATCTTTATTCAGTTTGTTTCTAGATTGATTATTTATCTTTACGCGTGCATAAAGCTTGATCTAGCTTAGCTACCTAGTGTTCGATTTAAGGTTGATATATTCTCTAAAAGCTTTTATATCGCCGGATCTAGTATTTGATAGGTTAGGCGTCCTAACAATTCGAAAGGTTAGTTAAAGAGTTTAGTGAGCAATCAAATCTCAATATTACAGCGTGATTTCACCTTGTAATAACCATCGAAAGTTGAGTCTATTAGGGTAGAAAACATAGGTTTCAGAGCCTCAAAAAGGGAAAGATTCTACCTTTGTGATTTGTGTTCTAGAACACTAGTTTCATCTCTTTAAAAACCGGTGTAGTTTATGTTGCATAAGTTCTTAAGATTTCTTTTATCTTGCGTATTTTGATTTATCTATCTCTTTACTTTATTTGCTTTATTTCGTTCATCATAAACCTCAAAACCAAATATATTTTCTCTTAGCTTATTCTCTATCATATAGATTTGTAGTGTAACAACATAGTCTCTTGTGGATCGACCCCTAAGTACTACAACTGTCAACTGTGCACTTGCAGATTAGGGTTTATAAATTTTTTTAACTCTTATGCATCTAATTTAGACCGCATCAACATACCAGAAGAGTTTCTTATTATTCATAAAGATGATCCTATTCAATCAATCACCAGAGAGGTTTATGGAGATCCACGGCTGTTACACAAGAAACACTACCATATCATGAATTCTATCAGTCTAGAACCATTTTATGTTCGACCAATGACGATGTCGATATCATAAATGACTATATGCTTGACAATTTATAAGGTTAGTACGTATTTAAATTATCACTTTGCCTTTAATAGTTTAATAGAGCATATTCTAACTAAATTTTTCATGGCCGGTTACATAATATGTGAGGAAAGTGTATTCTTAAGTTGTGATACCTTAGATCCTTCAGAACAATCTTCTTTTTACTCCAGACTTTTTGAACAGTGTTAAGGTCAGTGGAATGCCAAGTCATAGTTTGAGATTGAAAATTGGTTGTCTAGTTATGTTGCTAAGGAACATAGATCCGAAGGGAGGTTTGGTGAATGGGACAAGGTTACAGATTACAAAAATGGTTAAGTTCATTGTGGAAGTTGTGGTCATAACAAGAGATAAAGTTGGGGATATAATTTTTATTCCTAGGCTATTAATAACACCATTGGATCTTAAGCTTCCTTTTGAAATGCGTAGAAGACAATTGCCTCTACAAGTTGTGTATGCTATCGCGATCAACTGAAGTCAGGGACAATCTTTGGACAAGGTTGGTCCCTATTTGCCGAGGTCATGTTTTTCACATGGATAGCTATATGTTGCACTGTCTAGAGTAACATCTAAAAAAAAACTGAAGGTCTTAATCGTAGACAAAGATGGAAAACAACCGATGAAAACGATGAATGTTTTTACAAAGAGGTCTTCACCAAAATTAAGTCAAAACTTGAACAAGTTTGAAACTAATATTCATGTTAGTCACTAATGCCTATAACTATATCACTTTGTCCTAACATTAATATTTTGTTATGTTTACAGTAAATATCAGCTTGAGTGTATTGCCATTAACGAACTTGCAGATACGTTGGTTGTGGAGTGGGAAGTTCAAATGCCTGATCCCATTATCTATGTCCTAAGGTTCCGGAGATTAAATTACAAGGAAGGTTATAGTCACATTCTCTTATTTAAGTTTTTAATCTTATTCTTTTCGGATTTTTTCTATATTATGTATATTGCCGAATATGTACGAATATAGCAGTGTCAATCAACTTATGCACATGTCTTCTATTGTAGGTGTACCACTTCTTATTTCTGGGAAAAAGGTTTCCGATATTGTTATCTAACCTAATATCGATGAACTGTTCAAACTAGAGCAAGTGTGTGTTCTTTCTCCATACATGTATTGATCTATTACAGTCTTTGGCAACATAAATATTTTACTAACTTTCATCATAATCATTGATTACAGTTTGGATCTTGCTTCTGAATCGGATGAAGATTGAACCAGTAACAAATGGGAGAATACATTCAATCGCATTCCTAGCTTCGACTCTTAAATTATCTATCATCTATTTTCCTAATGTCATATACAATTATACTATTTATCTCCCTCTCATGTTAACCATATTTGCTATTAGACAATGATTAAGCATGTCTCCAAATTAAGTTTTCAACATTGGAATTTTATTACTTTCTACAAAGGTTATTTCTTCCAAGATCCACAACCTATGCATTACTCTATACTTATAACTTATACTTTCTTTCGTACTACACCTAATACTACAAACCGATTCCTACACTTTACAAATATAAACACTATGTTCGTAGCAAATTTCACTCATTCTTACATCTTCTTCTATATACAAATAATACCAACCCCTATAGCCATTCTTCAATGTAAGCTACACCAACAATCAACAAATTCTTTTTTGCCGTCTTCTCCCCTAGTATAGACTTAATTTCGCTTCCACGGCCGCCGGAGTTATGGCCGGAACTTTCCTCAGACTGGTAATTAATCTCTTCTACAGAACAAAAAGACTCAAATTGTTTTACGTTTTTGACTAAAATCATTGACTTTTTTTATTTGTTTTGCTTTCATGAAAGACAATAAATTTGGAAACACAATTAGACAATTTCAAGAACGCGGAGAAAACGTTGAAATCAAAATTAGGAGATGCAGAGGCAAGGCGAGTCTTGTCAAAAGTTGTTTATCTTTTTCACATAGGAGCAAATGACTATCAATACCCATTTTTTGCAAATACGTCAACATTTAGTACCATTACCAAAGAGAAATTCATTGATTTCGTCATTGGTAACACAACATTCGTCATCGAGGTAAAATAACCGATTCGACTATATATATAACAAAAGCAGAGAAGAACTGGTTATAACAAAATGGGAAATCTTTTGTTTTTATCAGGAGTTGTATAAATTGGGAGTAAGGAAATTTGGATTCTTGAGCTTGGGTCCGTACAGTTGTACACCGAGCTCGTTAATTGTAGATCGGACAAAGATAGGATCTTGTTTCGAGCCAATTATGGAACTGATTAATCTCCATAACCAAGAATTTCCAAAAATGTTGAGGCGTCTAGAGCGGGAGCTTTCCGGATTCAAATACGCTCTTCAGGACTTTTACACTTCTCTAACCCAAAGAATCAACAATCCTTCTCGATACAGTTTTAAGGAAGGGAAGATGGGATGTTGCGGGAGCGGTCCGTTGAGGGGAACCAATACATGTGGATTCTGAAATGGACCATCCCAAGGTTACGAGCTATGCGAAAATGTTGAAGATTACGTCTTATTTGATCCCTCTCATTTGACCGAGAAGGCTCATCAACATATCGCCGAGCTTATTTGGAGCGGACCGCCTGACGTCACTGCACCTTCCAATCTCAAAACATTGTTCGCACTCTAATGCGTTTTCAGTGTAAACGGGTTTCATTTAGTTGATACTTGAAATGGAATATTGGTCTTACAAGCCTTACAACAACCATTTCCTTATTCCACAAGAACTAAATAAAGATTGGTGTTTCTTTATTTCTTGCGCTAGAAGATTAGCCACCGATTTACCTACAATATCCTTTATGTTTTTAACGGAGAGACAACATATTTGTCCCCGGAATAGAAAAAATTAGCGATATCTTTATTGGTTTTCTCTGTGGTGTGATGCCCATCGAAGAATAGAAATGATCTCTGGTAAATGTAGAGATTTGATTTCAATGCATGTAGCTATAACTGCACCCAAACGCATTTCACCACAGAGACATTTGTCCATGGACTTAGCCCAGTCCACAAACATTTTAGGTCCATATGGTCATTAAATTTTAAGCCCAACAAAAAATAGTCCAAATGGGTTAATGTCCATATGGGCTAATCTCCAAATGGGTGAAGACCATATGAGCAGTGGACAACCCAAGTATATTTCTGATTTTTTTTGTCACAATATTTGATTTTTTTCATTTACACATTTTTCAAAGATAATGCTTTTAAAACCGGACCGGCGACCGAACCGGAAAAGCTTTCGAGTCGTGGGTTAATATGATCCAACCAGGTTCAACCGGATTTAATAGTTTTTTTAAAAATATTAGCTTTTGGCGAGAAGAATACCGAAAACACGTTTTTGGCAGAAAAATTTACGGAAAACACTTTTTGGCGGGAAAATACATTTTTGGCGAAAAAATTACTGAAAACGTGTTTTCGGCGGAAAAATACGAAAAAAATATTTTGGCGAGAAAAATACCGACAACGCGTTTTTGACGGAAAAAATTACGGAAAACGCATTTTTGGTGGGAAAATTACGGAAAACACATTTTTGCGGGAAAATTTACGTAAAACACGTTTTGGCGGGAAAATTACGGAAAACGCGTTTTGGCGGGAGAATTACAGAAAAAGCATTTTGGCAGAAAAATTTACGGAAAACGAGTTTCTGGCGGGAAAACTACGGAAAATGCGTTTGGTGGGAAATTATTTTTTGGCAAGAAATGTGAGAAAATTATACGGTTTTGGCGGGAAAATATATTCCGCAATTTTACGATATTGACATAAAATGATAATCCGTTATTTTTACAGTTTTTAGAGAATATATATTTCGCGATATTGATTTTTACATACAAAACAAAGTTTATAAAAAAAACAGTCATTATTTTTTTTTATGCCCATTTGGAAGGCTCACGTCCATACATTTTACCTTATGTCCAAATGGGTTAGCACATATGGATCCGGAGACCACATGGGCTAGACCATAAATAGCCTACAAAGATGTTTGTCCACGCGGACACGCCCAGGTGGCCGTGGGCAGGCCCATTTGACATCTCTAGATTTGAATGCACGTAGCTATAACCGCACCCAAACGCATTTATCGATCCAGTACCACAGCAAGAGGTTGTTGTATCAGAATATCCTAACCATCAAAAACACGATTTTTAATTCAAATTACAACTTAAAAAAGTAACTGAATCTGAATGTCAAAAAGAGATTATTATTTCTACAATTATCGTAGTGCGATGGTTCATTAATCCTCAGGAGAATTTCACCATTCAAATCAAGAGGTTGTTCCGTAAGCTACGGTAAGGTACAGTCAGCGCATAGAGAACACGACTAAGCCGTTAATTGTGTGTAGTCACCCTGAAATTAATCATTGCCATACAACTTTCACCAGTATTAAACTCTTGTCTCACTATCGGGTAACAACCAAGCGGTTCCAAGTTCTGTACCGCAAACTTCCTTGCCCCACCTGACTTGTACAAACTCTGCATTCAAAGATCAAGGAGAATTGCTAATTTAGGCCAAATTGATTTGTACAATGTCCCAATGTCCCAATGGGATTTATTGTGTTTAGAAATGTCCATTAGGATTATGTAATTCTAAATCCCAATTATATCATTAATTTGATTATTTTTTATTTTTTTCAGTAATTAAAAAATCAGAAAAAGAAACTCAATAAAATCAAATATCTAGAAAATCTAAATATAAAAAAAAATCAGTTCTGAAACAACTGGAAAAATAAAATGGAAGTTATTAGTAAAAATGTTAATTAAATAATAAAAAGACCATATAAAATATTTTTAAAAAACGTTAATAATGTAAAAAATCTTTACGTAATATTTACAAAATTTTATTATATTTATTTTACGTAATATTTACAAAATTTTATTATATGTTTACAAATATTTATTTTGCTACTTTTTGGAATTTTTAGTTTTTAGAACTTTAAAATGGGAAGTTAATAGTAAAAAAATTAATTAAATAAATAAAAATATAAAATATTTTCAAAAAACGTTTAAAATGTAAAAAATCTGTACGAAATATTTACAAATATTTATTTTAGGAAAGAAAATATTCACTCCCAAATTTAAGGAAATGGTTATTAATTATGCAGAAACTACATTTTACTATTCAGTAGATGGTTTTATATTGGTAGAATTATGGGGCAGAAGGTACTATCTGCGCTTGGTAGAATGAGACTAAGTGGTGGAAAATTAGCTCTTCGCCATTGTAGAAAGATGAGGATAAGTAGAAATTTGTTTCTACGCTCGGTAAACTTATGTAACTTAGGCAAAATCTAAATTCTACCGCAAAAATCAGCGGTAGAATGGAAAACTAGATTCATTTTTAACATATGATTTTCAACTTCAAAAAATAAAAAAAATTTATACAATGTACTATTCATGACATGTTTATAATTTTCAGATTTTTTCAGATTTAAAAAACCTTATATTTCAATTTTTTTAATTTAAAGTAAGGACATTTTTGGAAAAAAATTAACCAAATATGAGAAAGTCCTATTGGGACATTGTGCAAATGCATGTGGCCTATTTTGGCAATTCTCCCAAAACATTTCCCGCCGGTTCAATATTTAGTTGATCCCCCAAAAAATCTCCACTACAATCATTCTTATAATGGCTAGGCCAAACCCGTAAACCCGCAAACCCGGTGGGACAGGACCATAGAGAGTGTCAGGACTAGAAGGATTAGTCGATCTTGCGATATTTACTAGCTGGATCAATCTATCAAGTTAAGAAATTAAACATATACCATCAGATCTCTGGAAATCTTTTGGAGAACATTGGCAACATGAGCAACCTATTCCACAAGATTAGCA
The DNA here is from genome assembly GCA_963576765.1 of Draba incana. Classification (NCBI taxonomy): domain Eukaryota; kingdom Viridiplantae; phylum Streptophyta; class Magnoliopsida; order Brassicales; family Brassicaceae; genus Draba; species Draba incana. The sequence goes on from OY755213.1 coordinate 22,749,018, forward strand.
TTTGGATGTGACTTAGCGAAATTCAAGTAATCATTAGCTCTGATGTAGATAATGTATGTTGCTTCTGCTCGTTCTTTATCTGATCATTTCTGACGTAATTCAACAAATTTCGTCATCTGTTGTCCAAAACAACACACACACAAAAACAAGAAATTATTATTACAAGTCCATTTACTCAAAATCCTCTTCTTTGTTTATGGCGGGTAAAGAAAGAAGAAGCTTACAGTATCAGATTGAGAACCAAGAACAGAGGCTCTATCAATGGCGAAGCTTGCTCCATGAGAATGATCGGCTTTTGGATCAAGAACCGGAGGAACCGGTTTGCTCTTACCAATCAATCGACCTATTTGCGGTTAAGATCGGAATACATTACAATAAAGGATAACACTTTTGTCTATTTGTGTGTGTATATATATATTGTACCAACGAAATTTGGGACGATGATGCCGTCAGACCACCGGTCGGTGGGGACGTAGACGGAGTCGCCGAAAGGCCACGTGGCGGCAAGATCGACCTCCGACGAGAAGAACCTAGTGTTGCCCACATCGTAAGAAGAGTCTCCGAAGGTGAATAAGAGTGGAGGCTCGCCGGATATGTTCGCCAGGAAACTAGCGAGTGTAAAAGACACTAATATCCCTATGAAGAAGATTGAATAACGGTTCTTTGCCTTTTTTTTTTTTTTTTTTTTTTTGGGCTAGGGAAAAACCCTTAAAAATACTCTAACTGTTTTACATTTAACGTCGGAGAAAAACTGATGAGAACAGATCGTAAGAATTTTTTTTTGATAAGCAACTAACGTGATTTCTTTTAATCCTATAGCCAAATTTCTTGTCTATATACTTATTATATTCATATCATATAGAAGATATGTTTTTATGTTTGCTGTGTATATCTAATATAATATTCATGCTTTGTAAATAGATTCGAGCATGTCTAATCAAGAAGAAGGGCATGTGCAGCAGCCTACGGGTTTGATTGGCAAAACCTAAGATAGAGCTGTAGCAATATGGAGCAGGAGCTGTAAGGAGCATGAGCAGTTAGCTATTAAATATTAAATTGATATAATTGATTGGCAGAGTTGTGAGCAGTTTGATATAAAATTACAAAATTAGACATCATTAATTTAATCTGATTTTGTATATAAATCTTAAATAAATTAATAAAAAAATTGTTTTCCAAGCAAGTAAACGTACCAAACCTAAAACAACGTAATAACTTATATGAAGTAACTAATGTCGAGCATTCCAAATACTTTCCACAATATTGTTTCGGATCCCTGACATATATGCATCTCCGGTAGGTTCATAACGTGTGTTCTCAGCTTCTGGTCCATCGTTTGAATCTGAAGTATTCAATACATGGTCTTCCATCCTTTCATACTCTTCAAAATCATCATCAATGATGGTTGATCCACGTATAAAATTATGTAAAGCCATTGTTGCTACAACAATCTTACATTGGGTTTGAAGACCATACGCCACTTTGCCTTCCATACACCGAAAGTACGCTCAATTACGGAACGTAAAGATGAATGTCGTTTGTTAAACATCTCACTAGCACAATTAGGTGGTCCTTCACCCCACTGATGTGAATGGTATCTTGTTTTTCGATAAGGAGCTAAATAACCCTTCCTATTTGGATATCCAGAATCAACAACAAAATATTTTCCTTCAGGAGGTTGCGGAAAGAATGCATCTTCTTGTGCACAATACGTGAGAACTTTTGTATCATGCGCTCTCCCGGGAATCCCAACATACGCATATATGAATTTCATATCTAAGTTGCAAATAGCAAGAATGTTCATCGAGGGGAACTGCTTTCTCGCATTCCAATATCTATCTTTTTGATCACTTTTAACTTGTACCGCCACATGTGTGCCATCAAGAGCTCCAATGCAATCACGAAAGAAAGGGTAATAGCTTTTATTAGCAAACAAACGATTATTAATCTGCATAAACTCTTCTTGTTGAGGCTTCAAAATATCCTTTGATAAAAGGAGGACAACATCTAATACTTCCATGAATTTCATGTTTACCGTCTCTTGGCTGCGTTGGAAATTCTTAGCAGTTTGCCGTTGTACTTCATCATGCCCTACTATTTCTAAAAACATCGCCACAGCCTCTTCTACAATGCATTCACGTAAGTCTTTAAGGTGATAATCATTCTTCAGAGTATCACATAACCATATAAAAGTTGCTTGATTCATTCGTAAGGTTTCATAGCACTGTTTTTCAGAACCATTAAGCATTTGCATAGTATGACGGAATCCGCGACCTCGATCTGTTCTCATCAATTCTCTATCACAATATGGATTTTGTTGTTCACTTTCGACCATTAAGCGGACAATAGCAACCAAATTTTGATTACAAGCTATTGCTACCTCCTGTAAGAAAAAAAAAAGGTATTAGATATATGAAAAGTACCACCCAAATGACAAGTAGGCAAAAAATTGGATCTCACGTAAATGTGCATGAAGTCACTATGTACTCACGACTAGTAATTCATAGCGTAAAAATGTATAAATAAATCTAATAAAGCAAAACTTGAGTTCAATGAATGCCATAAAATAAACGAAACATAGTTCAAACAAAAAAACTCATAACTCAAATCTATCATAAGAAATTGAAATGATCTAGTTCTTCTTTCCAGTGACTCTTTCTAGATACTTAATCTTTTGCTGCTCATTTGGTAACGTCATGAAAATCTGACGACTATTCTCGTTTCCAGCAAGGTGATCAAGAGCTGTCCAATACAACTCGCCATCATGGTCTAGGGTCAACATTTTTAGCAACTCTTCAGTGCATATGGCACTACTAAATGGGTTAAACGAGTCAAATGTTTTCCGACCCGCTGACCAAAACCTCTCTTGATTTTCTAGAGTACTTGTGATACGATCCCAATGATCCGAGTTAGGCCTTTTCCACGAAGATCTTGGTTTGTATGGTTTCTCCTTAGACTTGCCAAAAACATTTGTTTGGTGTGTCTTTTGAATGTCTTCAAGCCGACGGATGGGTGATGATATCTCTTCAGGTTCTTCTTCCTCAAGTTGTGTATCTTGAGGCAATTGAGTCGGTCCGTCTTGGTGTTGCCAACCTTCACTTACCGATATTGTAACTTTGCTGTATAAATTTTCAAGGAGTGGAAAGTGGATATTGACAAACTTTTGTGGCGTCAGGACAAGACTGCAACATGAAAAACATATCAATTTGAATAAAAATATGGTTGGAAGTGACTAAAAGTATTCGTTATTATTCACTATATTTCTAAAGAGTACCTTAATAGATATAATTATTACCAATATAATATATTTCCAATATAATTATTACCTAAATTAGTTGATCCCACCAATCAGGTCCCATGTCTAGCTCTCTGAACTCATTGAATCCCAACCCGCTAGCGTTTCTTGTGACACGTTTATAAAGATCATACTGCTTCCTTAGTGTCTCGAAACGACTTTTAAACTTTTTCCACGTAAAGTCCAAACCAAATCGTTCCAAAAATCCGGCTCGTATATTTTGCCTTCCCATATCAGTAAAGCATGTACTTCTCCAGTATCCTTTATCTTTCTCAGCATTAGCTAACACTAGCATCTCATGACTCATTTCATGAGTCCACGCAAACTTTGGCTAAACCAGTCCCAACAAAAGAACTATACATAAAATTCCAAACAACATAATATTCAAGCAAGAGAAAAAAAACCATGTACATGATTCCATACCTTGACCGTAGAGCTTGATTAGGAGAGCATTTTAGTGGGCTTGATGCTTGTTATTGCCAATCATGTTTAATTAAAAGGAGCATTAAAGAGAGCATTAAGGCCTCCTAACTGCTCGTGAGCCCAAAGCTCTTCCAAAGAGCTTTTCCAAAACAGTAGCTTATTAACATCTTGAAAAGACATTATTATCCTTAATTATTTCACTAATTTTCTGTATATGCCATCAACAGTTTACTATAAATTTATGTTTCCACTTTGACCTAACCTAAAAACTACATATTAAAAAAATACATGAACTTTTAAGACTCCCTGAATAATACACGACAAATTAAAAAGTATCTATTAATAGATATACATTCAAAATCGAAGAATTTTACACCTAATTTTTAACGAAGTTAACTCGTTAAACGGAAACAGTAAAACGGCGTTTAATTTGTTAACATTCTTTTAGTTTATTAAATCCAAAAGTATTAACATTTGCTATAAAATACCCCAACTATATAAATTCCCTAAAAAATACATGAACTATTAATAATTTCTTTTATAATACATGAACTATTAATAAAAAATTTTATAATACCTGAACTATTAACTATTCTCTTTTTAATGCTCAAACTACTAAATTTCATAGATTTTACACATTTTTTAATTTGAAAACTTGTTTTACCCTTAATTTTCTTTCCAAATTCGATTTATTCTTATAACAAAATTCATTTAACATGGACTATGATGTTTCACCACCTTGAATCACGTCCGTGAATATTAATTTTTGAATCGACGTATACATATCCTTCTTTGAAACCTGTCATTTGGCCAATTCACCAATTTCACATCGAATCAATGGATTTTCGAGTACATCAAATTTGTATTTGATCAAATCAACAATATCGATTTTGATATCGGATAAGGAAGATAATGTTTGATGCAAAAACTCATTTCTAAAGGAGTAAGAAGAATCAGAGTGCAACAGTGGACATATATGATTTTTAATATGAATAAATCGATTTCAAAAATTTTAAAAGGGTAAAATTAGTTTTTTGAAAGTATAAAACGTGTAAGGTTTATGATATTGAATAGTTTGTGTATTAAAAAGAGATTGGTTAATAGTTCGAGTAGTAAAGAAGAAGTTATTAATAGTTCATGTATTTTTCAGGAAATCTAAATAGTTTGTGTATTTTTCTAGCAAATTTTATATAGTTGAGTTATTTTTCGGGTTTTTCACTGTGGAGAAACAAAAATCTGTTAACAAATTAAACGTCATTTTACTGTTTCCGTTTAACGAGTTAACGTTGTTAAAAATTAGGTGTAAAATTTTTCGATTGTGAACGTATATGTATTAATATAACATTTTTTAATAGGTCATGTCTTATTTAGGAAGTCTTAATAGTTCATGTATTTTTCTGCCAAATGTAAAATAGTGGAGGTATTTTTAAGGGTTTTTCCTTTTAGTCTACTATACTAAAAAGAGCCAAACCAAACTTTATTTGGCTGCTTAATTTAAAATTTATAGTGTTTCTTAATTAGTTAACCAAATTAAACCGAAACTAAACCAAAGGGTTTTAATGTACGCCGGTCTACACGGATAATTAAATTTGATGAGATCGGATTCAATTAAATGCATGTTCCTACCTCGGAATGGTAACCGAAGCTAGTATTTATCTCCATGGTTTTTTTTTGTCATTCGATTGTATTACAAAAAACGAAGATACAAACAACGAAACAGCAAACCCGTAACATTGAACCCATACAAGAGACAGAAAAGAAAAAGCCAAAGAATACACCATACCTATAGTTAAGAAAACTAAGAGCTTTAAACAAACATTAAACCATAAGACCGCTACACACCAACCAACTTCTCATAGAAACTTTTGATGCCTCATCGACGCCAAATAAACAGAGCAAGGGGGAAATCACCAAAGACTACACCAAACCAAACCCACAAAGCAACAAAAAGGACACAGGCGAAAGCAGCTTGGAGACGACTATAGCACAAACACCATTCGAAGTAACACAATCAAAGAATTCCACCAATGACACGCACTAGGCTCAAAGCAAATCTTTCTCCACCAAAAGAAAAACACCCAAGAAGATAATCACCTCTAACATGTGAACACTCGCGACATAGCCAAAGCCATCTACAGGCTTAAACCTAGTCACTTTCTTGCAAGAGCACAAATGAAAATCGTCACCATTGCTTCGCCTTGATACCATCTCCCATCACCTAAGCAACAGAAAAGACAGTAGATGCCTCCACAATAATAAGCAATCACAAGAGCAAGCCTAGACATATGGACCTAGCAAGAAACAAAGACCAAAACCACCAGCTGAAACAATCAAAGCAGCTCGAAAAGGAAAAAAGCAACATTCAGCCCAAAGATGCACCAAGACTTGATCAACAATCTCAAAGAAAGGGAGATACAAATCGCAATTGAAAGCAGATCAAACTCATAGAGCAAAACAAGCAATACAAGAGCCAAACTAGAAACTAAAACTCATCGGAAATGAGCATATAAGCGGAGAAATGGGAGGCCAAAAATAAAAGCCACAACCTTTACTAAATAGACGTCAAAGCGAGCCGCTGTTACTATCTTGACTCCTGAAACACCAGGAAACTGCAACAACAAAGCTCACTCAATTGAAGCCATCGGCGCAACCACAACCCAAGCAAGCAAGAACTACGCATTCCCGAGATCCAATCCAAAAACCCTAAACCGTCCTTAAGCAAAACGAATAGGAGAAAATGACATCCGGAGAAGAACAACATTGCCTAAAGCCACCGACGCCACCGGATCTGTCAACGACCAACACCTCTCAAGAATAACACAACCAACTCGATCTGAAAACCATCATTAAGAAAAACACCAAAGAGGAGCCGCAAAAGAAAAAGGAGAGAAAAGGGATCCCGCTCATGATACTAACTATAGTGTAGAGATAAATACTAACTATATATAGCCTACCATAATTTAAAAATGATATTCAAACTTTATTATTTTGTTTAAGATTTCTTTACGTACTTTATAATATATTATACTACACTAATCTGAAGTATTTCATATAACATGTTATTTTACTTTATAACATGGTATACCATACCAATATATAATATGATACATATCATATAACAAGTTATAATCATACTATATCAATATATTTTATAGAATAACATATATGTCATGTCATAAACAATCTTAAAACCATATTAGTATGTTTACATGTATGTAGCATAACCCAGAAACTCATAATTTTAGGCTTCTATTTGTATACATTCATCTCTCATTCTGCAGGATCAAAATCTTATATGCCATAAAAGGCTCGGCGAAAACCACAAATGCCATAGGCATTAATTTGTTTAATTTTTTTTAAAATTTTAATCAAAAATAAGTAAATGACGTAAAAACCGGGCTTTATTACACTTATTACGACCCAACCACGTGGATACGACCCGAATTCAGTATCCAATCCCCTTTAAATCGGATCAAAAACCGCCCAACTTCCTTTTTACGGGTTTTTTTTCAATTCCCCGATTAAAGTCTGAGAATTGGGAGATTTTTTGAGAGAAAAACACAAGTGTATCGACGGGATTACTCGTACAACCGAAAGTAAGGAAGATCTTCGAGTAATTGGAATTTGATTAAGGTTCGTCGTCGATTTGAATTTTGATTTTGTTGATTTTGAATTTGATTAATGTTCGTCGATTTGGAAACTAAATTCTGTCTTTTTGACCCAGAAATGGCACCATCACGGAGGATGAAGAGGGCGCGTACGAAGTATCCGCAATATGGACTTTCGGATATAGATCTAATTGCAGATGCACCAACTGCAGATGGACCAATTGCGGATGCACCAACTGCTGCGAAACCTCCAATTGTTCCGTCCGTGTTTGAACACAGTGGGAATTCAAAAGAAGCCGCCGGAAAATGATGAAGAAGAAATCAGTCTTGGAGAAGAAACCGGCGAAGATGAAGAAGAAGAAGGTACTGAAGAAGAATGGGTTGACGAAGAAGAAGATAACACAAATGATGGTCACGAAGAAGAAGAAGAAAATCATGGTTCTGATTCAGAGGTTCTAATGGTATGTGATTCAAAACTTTGTGAATTGAAACCAAAATAATTTGGTATTACTACAGATTACTAGGTATTACTATAGTGTATGGAAACCGTAGAAATTGCTAGACATTACTAGGTATTACTATACAGAAAAATAAGGATCCAATTTCAAGAAATTTGTTGTATGATTGCAGGATATGTTTGAGGATGACATTCCATTAGAACCTGAATCTATGCGCTTCCAACACACCCACTATACAAGCCAAATAAAGATCCAATCAAGGTGTTTCGTCAAGGAGGCAGTGGAGACTATCAATGACATTCTAACGACTAGAGAGAAGAGATGGTTTCAATGACATTTCTTCCATTTAGAGACAAAGAATAAGGTCCAGGGCATGTGGATGCTCATTCTTCATACGGCTAATCTAGCATCAAGAAGGCAAGCTTGGTTTATTGTGAATGGTGTTCCGATCTGATATTCTATCAGAGAACACAGACTCATCTCTGGTTTATACTGTCACAATTATCCACTTCAATGGCAAATATTGGGCAGTACAGAATTTGTGGGAGAGCAATTTGGTTGTGGGACAACCATAACCTATACAGATGTGAAGAAGATGTTCTTGGAGATGAAGGGTGTGGAGGGTATTACTTCTGGAAAAAGGTTGCGTATGGCTGTCTTGTACTTCTTATGTAGTGTGATTTCTGGAAAGACAAGGAGAGGAGAAGGAGCACCTTTTGTTGATCCTTTCTTCCGTAGAGCTTGTAGTGATCTCGAGTTGTGCAAGACTTTTCCATAGGGACGGTTTTCGTATGATGACAATCTAAGTCAATTGAGCAATTTGTTTAATAATTTTGGAAGTGTCGTTGAGAAATATGGCTGGTGTTTTCCAACTTTCAATATTCCTTTGCAGGTAAATTGATTTATGCATTATTGAAACTTTTTTGTAGACATTATTAGGTTTTAAAATAATGATGTTTTATGTCCTTATATATAGCTTCTCGCATTTGAGGCAATTCCAGGGTTGAAAAGCAGATACAGAGAACAAATTAGAGGAGTAGCCCCTGACAGCCCAAAGATGTGCAAGTCAAAGTTTGCAAAGTGTTCTATGACCGGTTTTCCACTGTCTGAGTTATACGAAACACTAGGGACTACTAAGGTTAGTAATACCAATTTTTTTTTTGATGTTGTTATTGTATTGTAATCTTATTTTGGTTTTGTATTTGTTTCTTTTCCTTACAGAATATACAAAGTGTTATGCATACCGAAGATCATGAGAGACTTCTTTTTCAGCGTATATTTGAGAGTCGAGAGGATGACGTAGACGTCCATGACCCCATTCTTAACAGTTGGATCAAACCTTTGTTCAGAGAGCGTAGGCCGATTTGTTTTGAAAGGTTATACAACCTTGATGTGATTCCTCTAAGAGAGGTTGAGGCTGCGAATGTGGGTGCGGGTGCGAACGAGGCTGCGAATGAGGCTGAGGATGCGAATGTGGGTGCAAATGAGGCTACTGATGAGGTTGCTAAGGTGTCTGCTGAAGTGGAATCACAAGGGAAAGAGTTGTTCGAAATAAAAAATAACATGGTAAGCTTGACTAAAACTGTTGAATCGGGTCTTAAAAAAATCTTTGAATTGCTTGGAGGCCAGAATACAAGGCTTAAGGCTGTGGAATCATTGGTTGAATCACATAAGTATGGGAGTGATTTTGGTTATGATGAAGAGTGTCATAGATCATGGTACGGTGGTGGTACATCTGGTGGTACACCTGTTGGTGTTACCGTTGGTAGAGAGGGTTTAGAGAAGGATAAGGAGAAGGAGAGTAGAGCAGGTGATGAAGAGGGTTTAGAGAAGGAAAATGAGAGTAGAGGAGGTGATGGAGAGGGTCAGAATAAGGAGAAGGAGAATGAGAAGGAGAAGGAGAAGGAGAAGGAGAAGGGAAAGGGGAAGGAGATAGTGACAGATGGTGAGGATGAATTCAAATCATGTGATAAGGATGAATCCAATGAGGATGGGGAAGATATTGACATAGAGGATGTTGAGGCTGAGGCTGAGGCCGAGGCTGAGGTTGAGGCTGCTGAAAATGGTGTCGTGGGGGGTGAGAAGAGGATTAAAAAACCATCTGTTGTCTCCAAGTCTCCTTTCACCTTACTCAAGACCAAAAAGAGGCAACAAAAGAAGGAGGAGAAGAAGGCAAAAAAGAAGGAGGGGAAGAAGGCAAAAAAGAAGGCATCGGAGAAGAATGATTGAAAAATCTCCTAATCTATCTACCTATGTATTTTTAAACTTTGTTTAGCTGGTGTGTTTTTGCTGTGTTTCAAACTTTGCTTGTTTGTGTTTTGTTTTTGGTATTTTTAAAACTTGAAAACTTTGCTTGTTTGTGTTTTGTAAGGATAATGTTCTGATCCGAACTACTAGTCATTTTAGGTACTACTAACACTGAACTACTAGTTTTTTTAGTTACAACTAAGAATGAACTACTGGTACAATTAGGTACGACTAAGACAGAATATGGTAAGATAGTTTGATAGTTTGAGATATAACAACAATACAATAAAAGAAACAACATAGGTTCAAAGTTGAGACATAACAACAAAAGAAACAACATAGTTTGATAGTTTTAGACATAACCACAATACATCATAAGCTATAGGAAATGGATCGTAGCCGATGGGACTGGTTTCCTCTGAAGCGAATAACCGTGGCCTGAAGCTCAACCACCATCTCCTTCAGTTGAGTAATTTCCCTAGCCGATGCTTCGAGTTTCGCCTCATGGTCTTTTAGTTTGCCCTCTTGGTCTTTCAGATTGGTCTTGGCAGCGGCAATCTCCTCTACCATAGCTTCGTGGTACCTTTTATAAATGTGACATTCTCCATCCTACACAATCACAAAGCATTAACCAACAATCACAAAACAAGTAGTAAATTAGTAAAGTAGTACAGTTATGCTAACATCGATATCTCCTCCGCAACTGTAGAATTTCTGCCCCTCGTCGGCATGACCCGGTAAGTGAGTTCTAACAACAACTTCGCCTCCACAGTAACATTCACTCGGAATACCTTTCTCTTCCGGCCACATCGTCGGTATCAGACTTGGGTTGAGGTATGCATCCAAGTCGTCTCCTTAAAATGGCATGTTTTCCTCGGATGACGTGTAGCTATTGTTGGAGCCTGTGTCGAACTCGCCAAAAATATCCACTTTTCTAAACTTTACCATTTTTGGAAAGAAAAAATACACTTCCTCTTATCAACCTAAATATATAGTGGATAAACTACATAAATCGAATTCACCATTCAATTTCTCCAATCACTTTAACTCAAAACCCGGAATTGATGAATGGGTTAGATTTAACCCAAAACCCCCAAATCAATTTCACAATTCAATGTAACCCAAAACCCAAAATCGAGTTGCCAATTGAACTTACTTTCGATGTTTGTGGGTGCAAATCGGCCGGAATTGATGGATGTGAGCTGAACCTTTAAACGAAACCCGGAATCTTAGATGGGAGCACAAATCCGAACCTCCGAACCTCTGAACCTTCACTCTCTCTCGTCGTTGATGCCGTTGTTTTATAAAAATAAAACGGAAAAAATTTTGAAAAAAAACAAAAGGAAAAACACATGTTATAAAAGGTAAGGGAAAAAAATATATATATGTGCCACACACGTGCGCCGTCTTTTTTCCCATAGTAGTCCCTAATTCCAGAGTATTACGATGTTGTTCATAGTTGTCGGTTTAGGGTTTTTGTTATTTTCGTAGTTGTACATGGTTTTAGTAGAACACAATTTAGTTGTTCAGTTCGTTTTTGGGATTTGTGCCACATTTCCAAGGTTTCTATGAAATAATATGTCCAATAACACATTTTCTATGAAGATTTGCATCTTTTGGTATCTAACACTATGAAACTCAACTTATAAGTGTATGGTGGTTTATGGAAGATAAACAAGTTTTGTGTTATAATTGATAAAACTTGTTTTCTATTTTTTTTTAATTTAATTTAGGGTAAGATAAACATCAATTACAATGGTAACTCTTTTTATTTATAAATTTTGATTACTTAATATTTTTTTAAAAAAACTTTTAAGATTAATTATTAAAAATGCAATTAAAATACGATTAATTCTAAAAAAATTATTTTAGTTATTTAAAATGCATATAAATATATTACCAAACTTCAAACACAATTCACGATGAATAGTTTAAATGAAAACCAAATTATAAAACACACATATAACATAGTACTTAGTAGTACAAATACAAGAAGCAGTAGTTCTTAGTTGTCCAGCAGAATGTAAGAAACAAAATACATAACATTCACGGCACAACATTTGGGCCACCATTTCCCACACTACTAGAGCTCATATTCCTTCTAGGTGTCAATTTTAAAGTCCTTTTAGAAGTCCCTTCACAAGTCCCTTGAGGAGTCAATTGCGGAGTCCCTTGAGGAGTTCCTTTAGGAGTCCCTTTAGGAGTCCCTTTACGTGTACTTTTAGGCCTTCCTTTTGGGGTATTCAATTGGGTACCTTCTTGGCTCTCAAGGTCAGACATCTTATCTTTCTTCTTCTTCGGTGTTTTTGGATGGGGTTCTCCTTGTGATGGAAATCTTCGCACTCGTCTTCATCCCCTTATGTTTTTGTATTCCTGAGGTAAAGCACACATTTCTTCTATGTGTGGGGGAACTAGCCATTCAGAATGATGCGGGACAAGATAAATGGTCTTCTCATAGGCCGATTTCCAATATTCAACCTTGGACTTGTCATCACACAAATCATGTATCTCAAAGCTCATTGTCCTCGATTCTTGCGTCATGAGTGCGTTACGTGCGGACAATGCATGGACACAAGGATATTTATCTATATCAAAGGTCTTACAAGTACAACTTTTGCTTCGCAAGTTGACCGTATACAATTTCCCATCTTTTCCAACAACACTATATTCAAGCCTCAATGAGTTCAGCTCGGTCGCAACCAAAAAATACGCCTCCGCACATCTCTTGTGCAATTCGTCATCCACGGTGGGCACTAACCTCTTATCGTAACCAACGGTCTCCTTTCTATGTTTGTTGAACCATTTGGAAATCTTCCCCACAATCGCATCTATCATGGGTAGCAAATTGTAATGTCTTGCTTGCTCAAGCACATCGTTAAGAGATTCAACTGAATTCGTTGTATCATTGTTGTAACTTGCTCCGGGAAAGTAGCACTTCGCCCATTTTTCAACCGCTATACTATCATCTAGATACACTCCTGTTTTAGGATATTTTGTCCTAAAATCATGGTACCTTCTCTCGAACTCAGGAACTGAAAAAATCTGAGCAACTTCCCGAAACGTCTCTGCAACTATATCTCTGTTTGTGGCAACTTGCATTTTCACATTTTGGGACAAATGATAGATACAAAACCCATGCAAAGCATCCTTGTACACTACTTCTACAGCCTTTATGAGGCTGTAATTTCTGTCACTCACAAAAACAAGATCAGGACTGTCCGGTATAACTGTCTTCAGTGTTTCAAAAAACCATTGCCAACTTAAATTATTTTCACTATCCACTACAGCAAATGCAACTGGATAAGTATGTCGATTCGGATCTTGAGCTGTAGCAATCAATAGCACACCACCGTATCCAGACTTAAGAAAAGTTGCATCGACAATGAGAACTTTTCTCATTGAGGAATTAAACCCTTCTATGCAAGCTCCTAATGCGATAAATAGAAAATGGAACCTTCCTTGGTCATCTAACACCACTTCTGTTTTTGTGCCACAGTTCACCTTCTCTAACATATGCAAATAAGAGTACAACCTCTTATATCCTTCAACTGGATCACCACGCACCGCGTTAATAGCTTCATTCTTTCCCCTCCAACAAGTAGAATGTGATGGTGGCACGCCATACTTTCTTTGTACCAAACCCATCAAAGCTTTAGGTGTTGGCGTTTACAATAATCCTGAATAATCTTCTTTAAAAAAACTAGCGACTAATCCTTGTGTTGCTCTGTTTCTACACTTGTTGCTTTCACTTGCAGTAGCCCGAGAGCATGTGTGAATGTTGTTGTAAACCGCAACACGAAATCGAGTAGATCTATTAATCTTTGCAGCATGAAAGTACCATTGACACCCTTTCTTCCAAAGACGACATTTTAGGATATATCTCATTTTATCGCTTTTCTTTGTGTAGAAGGCAAAAGATGTTTTATGTGCACTTTTCTCCATAAACAATTTCACTTCCTTCTTGTTGTTGAACTCTCTACCAACCTCCAAATCAATTTGATCTTCCCATCCTTTCTTCGACTGATTTATTTCTTCTTCAATTGGAGGCTCGTAAAACAGATTTTCTTCTTCTTCAACAACCTGATTCAACTGATTTTGTTCTTCTTCCTCTCCAATCCTATATGAACCCTCATCCAAACCACTGCCTTCAGTCTCATTCCCCTCACCACTGTCCCCTTCATTCTCATTACTCTCCCAATCTTTATTAGGTTCATAAAGAGTAAGAGCATTACAAGGAATATCCTCGGAAGGAATATCATCTTTCTCGTAATTCAACCCAACCGAACTACCTTGGTCTCCTCTTGAAACTACAACCTTAGCCTTTTCCAACTCTTTTCTTCTTGAGGATACACCTTTCCCCAACTGATTTTTTTCAACCTCCACTTGCAATACACTTCTACGATTATTTGTATACTTTGACATTAGATACACATAAACATCATCATCATCGCATATATATGCTTGTCTCAAAGGTGTTGTGTCCACTGCTATGAAACTCAGTTTAAGCTTTGTACTTGCTGAATCAATCCCAACCTTCTTGCATACACCATCCAATAACATCGAATAACTAATTTCCTCCGCGAAAAATTTCTTGAACAATAGTGGATACATTTTCTCTTCGCTTTAAATCCATTCATACCCATCTCCGTTCCTCACATAATGTCCTCCATAATCAAAATAGAGAGTTGTGCTCATTGTATCCTGAAAAAAAAAATCATAAAACGTCATTAAACCTACTGAAACTAAATCAGTTATACCATCATGAAAACCAATTGTTCCAAGTATTTCAGTGTTCATAGTAATAGTATTACCCAGTATTCCTAGTAATACTCAGTGTTCACCATAATACTTAATGTTCATAGTAATACCTAGTGTTCCCAGTCATACCCAGTGTTCAATGTGCAGCTTTCAATTCAAGCCCCAGATTTTGTTTTCTACAATTGGCACTACGATTCAAATACTTTCTCATCACATTACTTACCAATGCAAATTTCTAATCAACCCAATTACAATAGAACAATGAGCATGCATAGAAATCAAAATCAAATTCAAGCACATCAATTTGGGTATTTTTATTTCTCATTCGACCTACCAAAAATTTGTTAAATAACTAACCAACTACTTCGATTAGAGCTACCATTTAGAGAACTCGCTTCATTTAAGCTTCAACGAGTTGGAATGGAGGTAGAATCCGAGCTTGAGCTTCAATGGAGGGTGTGTTTCCGATGTATTTGGTCGGAGAAGAAGAATAAGATTCGGGCTCTCTGATTGGTTGATTTTTTGTGTTTTTTTAAAAAAAATTTTAATTCAGTTTTTAAGGTTTTTTGGAAATTTCACAACTCCCTTAATGGTACAAGATAAGAAGAAGAGGACATTGTGGCATTTCGGGTTTCATCATGGTTTTGTGATTTGGTTTTTGGAGATTATGACATATAAGATTTTGATCCCATTCTGCATCAATACTGCATATTTAGGATCATATTAGCTTAAAATTTAATTTTAAAGTTTAGGATTAGGACTTTATACATATTTCATGTTCTAAAATCTTTTTTTAGGGAATTTGGTGCTATTTGGAGCTATTCTAGCTTGAGCTTAGAGCATATACTAGTGGAGTTTGGAGCAGAAAAAGAGAAAAAAGGGGTCGGGTTTGGGGTGCCAGATATCAGTCTCTACATATCGGGTGGGAAACCAATAAGCTAATGGTTAACAGTGGAACAGAATGTTACGAGTCGAATACAAGAAGATGGAACTTCGGGTCGAGAACCGGTCTATCAGTCGAAACTAATATGGTGAAACCGACAAACTGTGATTTCTCCACAATACAATGGAATAGTCAATCATCGTGTGAAGAGTGGCTATTGTGCACATTGGCTATAAATATGTTTTTAGCCATTGTGTAAACCTAAGTTCCTTTTATTCCATTTTACTTTTGCCTTTTAGAGCATTAGACCTTTGATGTTATAAGTTTCTCTTCTTTAAGTATTTTAATCAAATTTTTAATCTTTCTTTGTTTATTGCTTTCATAATGATTAATCTAGTTTACTTTATGTCTTTTTGCATAACCATGAGTGAGTAGTGTTGGAGAAAAATAATTCATGAGTTGACTTATCATAAAAGTCAACAGGTGTATCATAAAAGTCAACAGGTACCTCCTAAATGGCATAGGTCCGAATTTACCTCCGAATCTTTTAGAATATGCGACCTTCGAATCCTACGGGATAAAAGACCTCCGAATCTTACGAGATATATGCGAACTTCCATCTAAAGATAGATCCAAATCTTATAAAGTAAGTTTGGAATTAACCTACAAACTGACCTACGAACCGACCTAAGGTTTGAGGGACCTCTATAAAAGACAAGCTCCAACAAAGAGCACTGACACGCCGAGGCAGCTAAAAACCTTCGAGAACACCTCTCCACTATCTCAACTAGCTCGTACTTAGCTTCCACCAAGTTTCAACTTAGCTTCGACCACGTCTCCATGCTTCCTTTAAGCTCCTTCATGAAGGATATTTATAAAAGGGGGAGCTCAATCTGGAGAGGGGGGCACGACACAACAAGAGGAGGAGAAGCAGAACTCTTTACCTTCTAACAAAAGCACCGTTTGTGCCTAAGACAAGCAACAAGCTTTGCAACGACGAGCGACAAGCACTATCCTTCCCTAGGACGAGAAGAAAGAAGTCTCTTACCCGCAAAGCTTAGTGCTTTCCTTTTCTATTCAAAACAGACCTTCGAAGGTACATACGAGACTATGACGGAGCTCCAATACTTGCTGATGGGACCTCCGGAAACACCTATGAAGCTCTGATTCATGCTATTCCGACTTTCAATAAACACCTACGAAGCTTTGGTTCATGCTAATCAAACCTTCAACAACACCTACGAAAGCTCTGATTCCTGCTAATCAGACCTTCAACAACACCTACGAAAGCTCTGATTCATGCTAATCGGACCTTCAACAACACCTACGAGAGCTCAGATTCATGTTAATCGGACCTTCAACAACACCTATGAAGCTCTGATTCCTGCTAATCAGACCTTCAACAGACACTTATGAAGCTCTGATTCATGCTAATCAGACCTTCGAAAACACCAATGAACTACGAGCGATTTGATCCCTCCTTGGGTACGTAGGCAGCCTTATAAAGGCACAATTGCAAACATCTACGATTCAACGATAGCGTCCAGATCTCCTATGAGACAACGACGGAGCTAGGATACTTACTGATAGGACCTCCGAAAAACACTTATGAATTACGATACCTACGAATTGCGACAACTACGAATCGCAACACCTCTGAAGATCTTCTCTAAGAAACATCTTTACGCTTTCAACATATTATAGCTATAAGTTGTATTATTGTAAGATCAATTCTCAATAAAGAACCACCGTTTTTCGTCATCCGTAGAACTATCTTTCGAACGTGTTAAATTTATCCCAAACAGTTTGGCGCTAGAAGGAGGGGCTAGTTTAACTACGTGAGATATGACGAACGATGGGGAAAGCGATACCTTTGGAAGTGACGAAACTCAAGATTTATTTGCTCAACTTGAGATCCTTACCACTCAGACGAAACAAAGTGAAGAGCAACTTAAGCTACTCGAGGCGGAGAACGCTACCTTGAGATCTGAAAACGCTGCTTTGGTCACCTCAGACAAAGACACCGAAGCTGAAGCTCGAGAGCAATACCAGAGACATGTCGATCCGATGTGACCTCTCGATGGTGATACACCTGCCACGGATGTTGGGAGGACACACATTGTTCAACATGAACCTTGTCCTAACGACACAACAACAATGGTGGTACCTGACAACATGGACCTCATTTTTAAACGTATTGCAGAGATGGAAGCAACACTTAAGCGGCAACCATGCGTAGCACCATCGATAACAAAGAGCGCTCTTAATTTCTATACGGATACTCTGTTCACAGACGAGATCGCACTTGTGGAGATGCCTAAAAGGTTCACAATCCTTTAATAATGACGTACGACAGAACAACAGATCCTGACAACCACATCGCACAATACAAGCAAAGGATGTTCACTACCGCAATCGAGAGAGAATACCGTGAAGCAAGCATGTGCAAAGGATTCGGTTCGAGTCTCACGGGACCAGCTCTCCAATGGTTTACAAACCTACCAAACGCTTTTATTAACTTGTTTGCTTCGCTAACCGATCGCTTTATCGAATAATTCAAACATAACATCTTATATACGAAGAAAATGAGGAGCTAATGAATCTAGATCTCGATTTACTCGATGAGAAAAGAGAGGCGGCTAAAATACTCAACTGGTGCAACCAGCAAGAGGTCACAAGAATCTACAACATAAAATTACGGACTAGGACATTCCAACTAGGAGATTGGGTCCTTTGACGCACCTTCCAAAACACAGAGGAACACGTTGCTGGGAAGTTAGATCCCACTTGGGAAGGTCTTTACAAAATAACGGAGATGTGCAAATCGGGGGCATATAAGCTGCAAAATAATGAAGGAAAGGGTACACCCAACGTTTGAAATGCTATTAGGAGCTCCAACATTTATTATCGTGTGAGCTGCAACATCACAAACGATTGCAAGCTCCGAGCCCCAACGTTTCAAACGTAATTGGGAGCTCCAACATTTATTAAAGTGTGAGCTGCAACGTCAAAGACAAAATTGCAAGCTCAGAGCCCCAACGTTTCAAACGCAATTGAGAGCTCCAACATTTATTAGCATGTGAGCTGCAATGGCAAAGACGAAATTGCAAGCTCCGAGCCCCAACGTTTTAAACATAATTGGGAGCTCAAATATTTAATAACGTATGAACTGCAATGTCATAGATGAAATTGCAAGCTCCGAGCCCCAACGTTTCAAACGCAATTGGGAGTTCCAACATTTATTAACGTGTGAGCTGCAACGTCAAAGATGAAATTGCAAGCTCCAAGCCCTAACGTTTCAAATGCAATTGGGAGCTCCAACATTTAATAGCGTGTGAGCTGCAATGTCAAAGACGAAATTGTAAGCTCTGAGCCCCAACGTTCAAAACGTAATTGGGAGCTCCAAAATTTATTAGTATGTGAGCTGCAACGTCACCGACAAAATTGTAAGCTATGAGCTCAACGTTTAAAACAAAATTGGGAGCTCCAAAATTTATTAGATTAAGAGATGCGACGTCACTGACGAACTTGTAAGCTCCGAGTTCTAACGTTCGAAATAGAATTGGGAGCTCCAAAAATTGTTAAAAGAAGAGTTGCTACGTCACAGACGAAATTGCAAGCTTCTAGCCGCATCATTCCAAAAGCAATTACGAGCTCCCAAATTCTCTTATTGAAAGGTCATGACTTTAGAGACATTGTTGCTAACCTCAATGCGCGAGTCGCAAGCTTCGCAATACCTATGAAATATTAAAAAACTACGACGGTACCTATCACAGGAATTTTAGGTAGGTACCTCAGAAAAATCGGGTGCTTTAAAAGTCCTAAGCGTAGTTGCGACTTCCAAGTCTTACGAGGTACCTGTGAAATACCTGTGAAATGTTGGTACCTATCAGAAGAATTTTGGTAGGTATCCAAGAAAAAGCAAATGCTTTTGGAAGGAAAGCGCTACTGTGAAAATGTTGGAGCTACGGAGGTACCTATCAGAAGAATTTTGGTAGGTATCTAAGAAAAAGCAAATGCTTTTGGAAGGAAAGCGCTACTGTGAAAATGTTGGAGCTACGGAGGTGCCTGTCAAAAGAGTTTTGGTAGGTATCCAAGAAAAAGCAAATGCTTTTGGAAGGAAAGTGCTACTTTGAAAATGTGGGAGCTCCGACGTTCAAAGGGCGTTAGCGTAAGCTTCCACAAAGTGTAAGCTTCCATAATTTTGAGCTCCAAAATAGCTAATGTGGGAGCTCCGGCGTTTAAAGAGCATTAGCGTAAGCTTCCACAAAGTGTAAGCTTCCAAAATTTTGAGCTCCAAAATAGCTAATGTGGGAGTTCTAGCGTTCAAAAAGCGTTAGCGTAAGCTTCCACAAAGTGTAAACTTCCAAAATTTTGAGCTCCAAAATAGCTAATTTGGGAGCTCTAGCGTTCAAAGAGCGTTAGCGTAAGCTTCCACAAAGTGTTAGCTTCCATAATTTTAAGCTCCAAAATAGCTTATGAGAGAGTTGCGACATTCGAGTAACATTAATTTAAGCTTCGACAAAATGCGAGCTTTCATAATCCTAAGCTCCAAACAGCAAATGTGGGAGCTCCGGCATTTGAAAAATGTTAATACACGCTTAGAGGATAGGGCAAGCATATATTGACGCAAACTCTAGAACGTTAGAGCTTTGACATAGATGCAACATCCAAAAGATAATAAAAGCTCCAAAACTGTGAGCTTCGAAGTAGCTGTTGAACGTTGGCAAAAGGTCACAACATAACTACACATGCTTTAAAAAGCTGATATTTGAATGTCGTTAGAGCTACGAGAATACTTATTACAAATTTTTGGAAGGTACCAATGACAGTACCTATTACCAAAATTTTGGTAGGTACCTACGACAATACCTATTACAAAAATTGAGTTAAAGCTCCAGTTTTTCAATTAGAAGCTGCAACATCACAGACGAATTTGCAAGCTTCGAGCCTTGACGTTCCAAACATAATTGGGAGCTCCAAAAATAATAAAATTGAAAGCTGCAACGTTACAGACGAAATTGTAAGCTCCAAAATTTAAAGAGAAGCATCGCGACCTTCAAAACGCCATTATGACCTCCAAAAATCTTTTATTAAAAAGTACAACCTTTGAAATGCCATGGCAACTCTAAAAATCTTCAATAGAAGAGACAAGACCTTGGAAACTGCGACCTTCAAAGCGACAAATGGTATCTTCCAAAACAGCGAGCTCCAAAAAATGCAAGCTTCAAAAAATACGAGCTCCAAAAAATTGTGAGCTTCAAAACATAACAAGCTCTGAAATAGCTGTGAAACGTTCAAAAGAACTCGCAACAGGCCTACAAAGGCTTTAAAACGAGTGCAACTATGTAAGAAAAATGTTGTGACAGCTACGAAACCTCATGAATAAAGGAAAACGCAATATCTATAACGATGAATAATTTTCCAAACGACATACTACTCCCTAAATTCTAAATAGAAATTAGAGAGTAGGGGGCAAGTTGTTGGGGAAAAATAATTCATGAGTTGACTTATCTGAAAAGTCAACATGTATATCATAAAAGTCAACAGGTGTATCATAAAAGTCAACAGATACCTCCTAAATGGCATAGGTCCGAATTTACCTCCGAATCTTTTAGAATATGCGACCTTCGAATCCTACGGGATAAAAGACCTCCGAATCTTACGAGATATATGCGAACTTCCATCTAAAGATAGATCCAAATCTTATAAAGTAAGTTTGGAATTAACCTACAAACTGACCTACGAACCGACCTAAGGTTTGAGGGACCTCTATAAAAGACAAGCTCCAACAAAGAGCACTGACACGCCGAGGCAGCTAAAAACCTTCGAGAACACCTCTCCACTATCTCAACTAGCTCGCACTTAGCTTCCACCAAGTTTCAACTTAGCTTCGACCACGTCTCCATGCTTCCTTTAAGCTCCTTCATGAAGGATATTTATAAAAGGGGGAGCTCAATCTGGAGAGGGGGGCACGACACAACAAGAGGAGGAGAAGCAGAACTCTTTACCTTCTAACAAAAGCACCGTTTGTGCCTAAGACAAGCAACAAGCTTTGCAACGACGAGCGACAAGCACTATCCTTCCCTAGGACGAGAAGAAAGAAGTCTCTTACCCGCAAAGCTTAGTGCTTTCCTTTTCTATTCAAAACAGACCTTCGAAGGTACATACGAGACTATGACGGAGCTCCAATACTTGCTGATGGGACCTCCGGAAACACCTATGAAGCTCTGATTCATGCTATTCCGACTTTCAATAAACACCTACGAAGCTTTGGTTCATGCTAATCAAACCTTCAACAACACCTACGAAAGCTCTGATTCCTGCTAATCAGACCTTCAACAACACCTACGAAAGCTCTGATTCATGCTAATCGGACCTTCAACAACACCTACGAGAGCTCAGATTCATGTTAATCGGACCTTCAACAACACCTATGAAGCTCTGATTCCTGCTAATCAGACCTTCAACAGACACTTATGAAGCTCTGATTCATGCTAATCAGACCTTCGAAAACACCAATGAACTACGAGCGATTTGATCCCTCCTTGGGTACGTAGGCAGCCTTATAAAGGCACAATTGCAAACATCTACGATTCAACGATAGCGTCCGGATCTCCTATGAGACAACGACGGGGCTAGGATACTTACTGATAGGACCTCCGAAAAACACTTATGAATTACAATACCTACGAATTGCGACAACTACAAATCGCAACACCTCTGAAGATCTTCTCTAAGAAACATCTTTACGCTTTCAACATATTATAGCTATAAGTTGTATTATTGTAAGATCAATTCTCAATAAAGAACCACCGTCTTTCGTCATCCGTAGAACTATCTTTCGAACGTGTTAAATTTATCCCAAACAAGTAGTAATCGCATTAGGTTGTGAGTTTAATAGATTAAGGGTGTTTAAAGGGCGGCTAATGTTGGTTAATGCTCTATGTTTAGCGTCCTCAATATGGGTCATGCTTAATACTAGTGATGACTTGACAAATTATGGCTTTGATTCTCGCCCAAAAGGTGTTTGTGGAAATGCTTGAAAGACTTTATATTGGCATTTCTTCCCTAGCCAACGAAAGTTGATGCTAGGGTGATTTGTGGACTTCATGGAACTTGACCGATCATCTTGGAGATCGCCAAGTTTGCAAATGAAAGTTTAGCGAAACGCGGTGTGATTAACAAAGTAACTGGTGCCACGAAAGTGGGCTGATATGTATTAGTGGTCAATTTTCAAGGATTGGGCTTTAATGATGAGCCTTACACCATTACTTATGCCATAAAACATCCTTGATTAATAGCTATGTCCATGACTCAATATCCCTCATAATATCATCAAAACCGTATCTTTACTTAATCATATTTTGCATTTTGAACTTGAACTCGTTAAACAACCAACCAACTTATGATTAGCTTAGCTTAAAACTGGAGTTAGCATAGTTTATTACTTTGAATTCTAGCTTCCTTGTGTTTAAGTTATACTTGAGATTCATGTCGTTTGTCGTATAACCTAAGTTATTATTTGGGTAACACACCACAAATTGCTACGTCAATAACATATGATATATAAAATAATAACATAGCACATCATATAATATATGGCATGTTATCATTGTCGGCTCTAGGGGGTGGCCACTAGAGCCTATGCTCCACACTAAACTTATTAAATACTTAAAATAAAAATAGCACAATTTTTATTTAAAAATAACAAATATATGAAAAAGGATCCCAATTTTTTTTTTAAATCAAAAAGGCCTAAAGGTTTTTTTTTTTTTTGCCATGGGGTCCTCAAAATTTTTGAGAAGGCACCGCATATTATCATGTAACATGTTACACAAATATAATATGTTATACCATAAAAATGTATAGTAAGTTATATGTTTGTATTACGTTCTATAACATTATATAAAATCATTCGAGTAATACATGTTCGTTTTTTAAATTTCAAAATATATTATATGCAAAACAAAATCTAACTTTTATACATAGATGATGATATGATTTAACTTTAAGAGTAAATTTGTGAAATGGCAAGAATCAATAATGTATTTAAAAAAACAATAAAGAGAATCTATGGTGCGGGGAATTGATAAGAGGGTACCCAGAAAAATTGATTTCCCACTTGATGAGGAAACGCGTGCATAGTGTTACGCATGGTAATGAATTTGTATTAAAGAGATGGAATGACGTAAGCAAGACACTGACAGAGTATTCAACACATGCAAATACATTAATGAGACTAATTACTTGTGTTAGGTGCATTTGGGCGAATACATTAATGGCATTAATTGTTGTAAAAACTAACATTACTATAGAAACTAACATCTACCAATTTAGTTATCTCGTTAGGTAGAAAATTAGAGGTATATTTTCATATTCATCTCATACACTGATAAATACAATTGTATGAACAGTGACATGTAATAATTTAGTTGTCTAGTTAAGTAAAAAAAATAGTATAAATTTTTATATATATCTGATAAAATAAATATTTTAGCATGTTACAAATACTCATACATTGTTATGTAATTATATATATTTATATACATATACACGTAACTCATTATTATATACACGTAACTCGTTATCTGTTGAGTTGAAGCGTTATACGATGGGTTGACGCGCTATAAAGTTTTGTGTGGTGCGATATTAGAAAGTAGATCTTTGTGCATATTTGTGGATCTTTAATACTGTCAGAGATATAAAGAAGTAGTAAGATTGTGATACGAAATTTAGTGTGGAGTTTTGCAAATATTGGTAATATACAAATCTACAATTTTCTATTATCATTAATATCTTAAAAATAGATAGGCAATTATAAAAATTATATAGGCATCCTAAAACATAAACTACTACGCAACATTGTAGAATGCAAACGTAAAAAAAAAGTATTACAATGATAGCATTTGGAGACGCACATAAACTAATAGTTGTGTAAATATAATATGAATTTAAAACCCAAAATCTAGAGATTATCCATGAAAGTAAATTAACGCCTCATCATTTATCAAGTTATCATACTTTGTCAATCTTTAAAACAATAACATGTTGATTTTCTTCATCTTCCGACTCCGGATCCGCTCCATCACCAACAACGAAGGATGTAACATGGACAACTACAAGTCGGAACTATAAGGAATTGGAAAAAACAAGGAGGAGGACTTTCTAAACCTTGAGACATGGAGACGCCACGGACAATTTTGCAAAAACACAGTCGTTTTGGAGATTTGATGATTCATTAACATCGTCGGAGCTATAATTAGAGACCCTGAGAATCAGGTCACGGTTCGGGAACGGACCAACTGGGCTGAGGTGGGAAGAGAGGATAGCGAGTCTTCTAGCTTCCATTATCTTGGTACTGAGAGAAATAATACGATTCTTTTGATTTCTTTATAATAAATGATTGAGAGGATGGAGATTGAGCAGAGAAGAGTGGATCATGCTTGGAGTGGTGATTTAATTAGTGGAGCCGTGTATGAGTACTTGCATCCGAATCGCGTGGGATAATATTGGTCCGATTGTATGGTTTTTTACACTCTCTCCACTAGCAAAAAAAACATCTCTTGCCATTTACCTAAATACATTAGGTTTCATTGCTTACGGATGCAAATACTCTAACTTTAAATCAAACATTATACCATGGGTGAAAAGTCGATGAAAAAAGAAAAACGAAATATGTCTGATCATTGTTTTTCATATGGCAGAGACTGATACAGCTGTGTCATATGGACAATTCTAGAAGAAAAAGATTTCTCTTAGTTCAGCTACTTAATTATATTTGTTTCTGATGTCAAAAAAAAAATTATCTTGTTATATTGTTTAACGGTTGAATTAATTTTTTGTTGAAGTAGTTTGGCTTAATTAACCTTTTTTACTCAGTCAAGAAGATACCATATTTTAAATCTATTAGAAAAATCTGGTAAGTACGTAATTTGACGACTACACTATTTCGGCATTCGACTACATTCACTTCAAAGTATTAGTCGGATGATAATAAAAACTTGAATTGTGATTCTAAAAAATTGTAACTTTAACATAAAACTTTCAATTTTTTTAATTTGCTAGGGACTATAACTACTTTCCCTTAAATAAATAACAAAATTTAGTATACATCGTTTTACCATCATAATTACTTTAAAGTCATAGAGTCCAAGACGCAGTGAACAATGATCAAAATGCAGAAACCATTGGATATCTTCTTTTATTCCAAATTTCGTAGATTACATAAACATAACACAAAAGATATTCAAAAGTTTTTTATTTGGCGTCATAAGCAGGATTATTACATAACAATGAATCGATACAATATACGATAATAATCACATATACCGAATTTTTCAGCTCAAAGCCATCCAAGTAACTATTGATAAGCCGAAAAACCAATGCATGAGTCACCTAGGGGTGGGCAAAAATATCTATAATCGAAAAAACAAACCAAACCGATTAAATGGGTATTATTTTGGTTGCGGATCCTAGCCAAGTACCTAAGGGTTCTCAAACTTTAGATCCAGTAGGTATCAGGTTAAACCAAAACCAAACCGAAGATCCACATTAGAACTGAAAAACCCGATGCATAAAACATAACAAGATTCACTTTTCAGTTTTGTTAAAGTTTTATATAACAAGAAAATTATGGCCTTGATTTGTAGAAGGTGATAGTTTATTTCATACATCGAAAATTTCAAGATATGGACTGGAGTATTAGTATATAGAACTTAAAAGATTTCAAGATAATGAGTGAACTTACATTCAGAGATAACAACATTACATAACAAGAACTTGTTGAAGCTCATAGAGAAACTGGAACAAGATCTCAAGTGTTTTTCACTAGTATTTCTTCAGTTCGATTCTAAACAGAGTTTTTGAGCTGGATTTTTACAATAAGTCCATATGATCAATACAGTCATTAATGAATTAATGTTTTCAAGCCCGGTCCAATGTTTTATGTTGGTGAAGCGTTCAGGACAGGAACTGCTACTTAGACTAGCTCGTTAAACCGCAGCCAATAAGGCAACAATGTATGTACCGGGTAATTCTTAGATCCACCCCTAGGGTGTATCTTTGTATACACCTCTTGAGCTCTTAACCAATCATTTAGCCACGTAGTTAAAAACAAAAAAAAAACAAAAAATCTTGTAAAAAAAAGACGGCAAAGTCTGTAAACGCCGTCTAATTAACAAGGGAAAAAAGGTTTCGTTTTATGTTCTACAGTGCCCGATCGAAATAATAAAAGCTTTTTGTTTTATGTTCGTTTTGAGAATTCTCGACAATTTTGATCACAAGAAGCAAGACTAGACAACTAATTGTTAGCGTTAATTATACAAGTAAGTTGTGCCACTCTCTCAATTATATGATCATATAGGATAATCGGTACAAATCGATTTGATTTCTTTTAGGTATCCAAAATAAATTATAGTTGATTGTGCTTAAGTGCTTCTTTTCTTTTGTGTTTGAGATAATAATATAATCGAGATGTTTAAGAGTGTTTATAAATCACGTGGAGTTTTCGTGCTCTGCATTTATAGGTTTTTTATTACTAAGATCACGGACCTGAATTGTTTATAAATCACATGTGGATAATTGTTGGCATGAATTATATGATAGTTTAATTGCAGATTGCAATGGAGAGTAGTCATTTAAGTGGTCAAGAAATTGTTCCCGCTAGTGGTTTGCAAGTATCCGGTGAATCTAGTTTGTTAAGTCAAAATTCGGATGAATTTTTAGCCAATGAAAAAGATGCTCAGATTCGTGATGATAATTGAAGAGTCGTAGTCAAACAAGTTTGGGGCTAGCTTGACTCGTTTAGATAACATTCATTGGTCATACCAGTTATTTATTCTTGTAATGAAGATTCATAGTAACAAGTCACGATTAAAAATTATTCATTTAGCTGCGAATCTGAGTTGTTATCATAAGGAAGAATGTTTCAAAACTAAAACAATTCTTAGATACACCCCTTGGAAAAAAAATGAAATTTGTATGTGAACTGTGTTAGGTGAATCTGAGTTTTGAGATAGAGAAGCTGAGCCGAAGCATGTTCAGGAGATGTGTAGACACTTTGTAATAACATTCTGTGTTCTTAATGGTTTTTTTTTGTGGTTGTAGCTGAGATTTGAATTGGCAATGAAGCAGAGTTATTAATTGGCAATGAAAGAGGCTTTACAGAGAAGAGAAGCTGATATCAAAGCAGAGCGTGATGTTAAGGAGAAAGATTGTTAAGGAGAAAGATAATATGGAGAGCAAGGAAAGGAGAAGAAGACTAGTCGTATTTTATAAACTGCTTATATTTTTGCAACAGATGACTCGTTTGTGTTATATCTGACGATTGATCATCATTGTAATCTTAGATTAATCCACAGCACAGAAAATTTTAATATTCATTAAAAAAAGATTCAAACTATGCTCTGCATATTGCAGGTACTAGAAACATCTAAATTAAGAAAGAAAACATGTACTAGAAATATCAAAATAAGGTTTGCCATCACATTAAAAATAAGAGTTTTTCAATGAACCACCCTAACTCTTCTCAAATCCCTACAAAATATAAGACTTCATATTATTAAAAATTGATAGAAAACTCAAATATAAATAGTATAGAGAATGAAGTATTTACCTGGAGCAGTTGTGAGAAAGATGGCTGGGTATCAGGTTGAAGAGTTGATTGGGTATTAGGAGGAATAGTGGTTGCAACAGATGACTGCGTATCAGGAGGAAGAGTTGAATCCTGAAATACATATATTGATTTAGTCACATTTCGATGAAAATTAAACCTAAACAACAGAAAAATTATATATCAAATACCTGAAACAATTTTTTCCTTACTGTAGCATTACTTGATGATTTTGATATACCATGATCTTTCGTTTCAAGAACATTCAAAAATCGACCATGACGTCCGACTTTTTGGTTCCTTTTTCGTGGAGGAGGAATTTTTCTTTTTATTCCACGTGCATTTAGAACTTTTTCTTCTTCTTCTTCTTCTTCCCCAAGTTCAAAATCTGAAGTATGGAGCATCCATTTATTAGCTTTCACAAGTTCCTTTTTCTTTTCCACCAATTTTTCAAGCAATTGAGAGGCTGCTTCATCTGCACACAACGTCAGCTCTATATGTTCAGCAGCAACAGATGCAATCTCACGGAAAGTACGACATATATGACTATATCGTTTTCCAATCGATTGCTTCACTGTATCATTAGGTGTCTCTGAATGATAAGAAGATATGGTTCGTGCTTTTGCCTCTTTACTCCATCGATTAAGAATGTAGGTAGGTGGAATTCTCCTAACATCCTTCTTGGACAACACTCTTAATGCATGACGACATAAGATCCCAGCAAAAGAAAACTTCATGCAACTACAATGTATCGTTTGGTTTGCAGCATCATACTCAACCAAATGATTTCTCCCAACACCACGAAAACGTACATTGTATTCAGCACTTATCATCTCAGACTTATGTACCCTTTTGGCAACATAATCGCCGATAGCTGTGTATTCCTTCTCAAACAAGGTAAACACTTCTGGTGTATACACGTCCACTGCATGTTGCAACATTTCTACAGGAGCAGATAATACCGGCGAGGTATGCATCATACCAAAATCAGCAGTTAATTCTTTAAATCGGCGATCATCCAACACTCTCTCATAGTGTTCAAAGAACCGCAACAAGTTATAACTACGCTTCAAGTAATGTTTGAAACTACTATTCATACTTTCACTACGCTGTGTGCTCATCATATCTGCTGTAAAAGTCTGACGACCATATACCCTTGCCCATTTTTCTCTCAACTCAAACAAATCCTTCAACCATTTATTCTCAGTCAATTCATGCTTCTCGAGCATTTCACTCCATGCTGATAACCAATCTGCTTCATTCTCATGGTCATATACACATTTTCCAAAGTCTGTGGCAAACTGGTCTCTTCCATGAAATACATGACTCAACCTTTTTGCAGCATTTTGGTAAATATGCCAAACACATAACCTATGTTTTGTTTCAGGGAACACCTTCCCTATTGCATTTGCCATTGCTGTACATTGGTCTGTCAAAATTGTTTTTGGTTGTTTTCCAGACATTGCTCCAAGAAAAGTCTCAAAGAGCCACTTAAAAGACTCTGTGGTTTCATCATATAAGAGAGCAGCACCAAACACAACAGTTTGCCTATGCTGATTAACCCCGACAAAAGGAGCAAACGGTCTATCATATTCATTGGTCTTATAAGTTGTATCAAAGCAAACGACATCTCCAAAAACATTGTAGTCACTAATTGATCGATCATCTGCCCAAAAGATATTAGTGATCATATCGTCCTCATCAAGTTGCATTGAGTAAAAGAAAGATGCATTATCTTCTTTTTTTTTTTGGAAGTACTCCAAAACTGCTCCAGCATCTCCCTTTCTCATTGCTTCCATCCGCTTACGATATATGTAATTGCGATAGTCTTTCTCCATAAAACCCAGATTTTCTCGCCCCCCTACTTCTCTACTCATCATGTCAACAGTTGCTTTTACTGAAATTCCTGATATCTCGGCATCATCAGCATGTTGTTTTTGAGGGATAGAGATTGCCCGATTGCCCTTCAAAAAATGCTTCATAGGTGTTTTCACTAATTCATGGTTATGATTCGGTTCGAAAGACGTAATCTTATATCTTCCGTTACTCTGAATGTAGCAAGACATGCGAGCTTTACAACCACACCTCGTGATTGGTTTCGAAAAAGATTTCTTGACCGGAGGTTCCTTTCTAAGCCCCTCTTTTGAGCATACATAAACAAATTGTACTAGCTTTCCTTTTTTCATATTTGTTCGGTATTTTCTTATGTCGAAACCACGACTGCCTCCGTACTTTACATAAGCTGTATATGCGGCGTCAGCTGAACTAAACTCCATTCCAATGCAGAGATCATCTTTCTGCTCATTTTCATTGCTTACCTTTGTATCGTCCTCATCTTCGTTGCCTATGTCTTCTTCTTTATCGAAATCACTGACTGAAGTATCGTTCTCACTGATTGAAGCATTGTCTTCACTGATTGAAGCATTATCATCACGAATCTGAGCATCTTTTTCATTGGCTAAAAATTCA
Organism: Draba incana; assembly: GCA_963576765.1. NCBI lineage: Eukaryota > Viridiplantae > Streptophyta > Magnoliopsida > Brassicales > Brassicaceae > Draba > Draba incana. Next base: position 22,779,772 of record OY755213.1, read on the forward strand.
TCCGAATTTTGACTTAACAAACTAGATTCACCGGATACTTGCAAACCACTAGCGGGAACAATTTCTTGACCACTTAAATGACTACTCTCCATTGCAATCTGCAATTAAACTATCATATAATTCATGCCAACAATTATCCACATGTGATTTATAAACAATTCAGGTCCGTGATCTTAGTAATAAAAAACCTATAAATGCAGAGCACGAAAATTCCACGTGATTTATAAACACTCTTAAACATCTCGATTATATTATTATCTCAAACACAAAAGAAAAGAAGCACTTAAGCACAATCAACTATAATTTATTTTGGATACCTAAAAGAAATCAAATCGATTTGTACCGATTATCCTATATGATCATATAATTGAGAGAGTGGCACAACTTACTTGTATAATTAACGCTAACAATTAGTTGTCTAGTCTTGCTTCTTGTGATCAAAATTGTCGAGAATTCTCAAAACGAACATAAAACAAAAAGCTTTTATTATTTCGATCGGGCACTGTAGAACATAAAACGAAACCTTTTTTCCCTTGTTAATTAGACGGCGTTTACAAACTTTGCCGTCTTTTTTTTACAAGATTTTTTGTTTTTTTTTTGTTTTTAACTACGTGGCTAAATGATTGGTTAAGAGCTCAAGAGGTGTATACAAAGATACACCCTAGGGGTGGATCTAAGAATTACCCGTATGTACCAAACTGAAAGAGTATGTTTTCATCGACGGTAAGAATTTGACTCAAGAAACCAACTTTCATGTACCACATTTGATGTGGAATGCAGACGCACTCAAGTCATTGAACCCAACAAAACATTCTCCTCCTTCCTTCCTCTTGAAATAACTGCCATTATGTTAAGACTCGAAGCATCTACAATGTCAAGAGTTTTAACAAGTTGAGGGTGAATAATCAAGGCTAAATTTTTCTCTTTGGCACATCTTGAGAATGTGAAATTTATTGTCCATGTTTCAATCAAAGTGGTCCATAAAACAAAAGAGAGTCTTCATGACATTATCATAAAATGGGCCTTCTTGTTATAGACCGGTGACCCATATATAATGGGTTAAAAATCTTCAATTTCTAAATCACACGTTAAAATCAATGTAAAATATATAAAATGGTCACTCGATAATTTTCATTTGTTTTTATGACTACATCACTTTCTATTTCATAAGCTTTTATTTCTCGCGATTTCATTGATTTTAGGGTTAATTAGGTGAATAATAGTTTTAGGGATTCTAATTAGGTTTATAACATGGTGTGAATAGAATTTAGGTAACTAACACTCACTGAAAAAATTGACTAAAATATTCTTAATGATCTAATTAATTATAGATAGTTAGCTATTATGTTAATTAAGATAGTTGACTATATTTTGATTAAAATAGTTGACTATGTAAAATATTGTCTATGTAAACGAGTGTTTGTTATTTTAGTTATAATATAGTTCACTTTGTGATTAATTCACTATTATTATAGTTGACTTTTTTTTTTGTTCAACACATTCCATTAATCTCATATCAAGCGGTTACACTCTAAACCGGAGAAATTGTTCGAAACCGAAACGGTTGAAATTACAACTACCACAGGAACATTACAACATAAGAAAAGCTTGATAGAAGAAAATAAGTTACAAAGCATGATTGTACACTCATATGCGATAGATAGGGAGCCAAAGACGAGAGCAACCGAAGACCCGTTCGATACTCTAGTGCCTTTGTCCGAAGCTTCAACCAATACACAATCAATCACCAATTTTCCCCTAACCAAATCCCCGTCCACGAGATTTCGACTAGTTGAAACTTGTACCGATGCATACATAGAATCAACTTTCTTTAAACCCAAGACCTTCTCGAGGTCACACAATGCTCGCAAGGTTAGGACAAAACCATAAAGGCTAGCGGCGTAACCCATAATACGGAGTTTAAAAAACCTCGGTCCATAAAGGAGGAGGAGTTTCTCGGTTTTGATACCGGAAACGATTTCACCAAACGGAAACAAGTCCGTTGGAAGCAAACTCATACTAAGCCTAACAAATCAACTCTAGTCATGAAACCTAAGGCATGTTGAGCAAATTCGCAGCTTGGAAGTATGATTACCAAGATGGCATAGAGATTTAAATACTCAGCACTGAGCCATGATGTATAAATTACAGGATTTGAGAATCCAGAAAACTTTAACTCATAAGTAGATAGCCTAATTGAGGATCTATCCTTAAACAAGGAGTCATGAGGTAACAAATCAACACCAATCAGGAAAGGGGGTGTGTTGTACATGTTCGATGTTTGAAACCACGAATCATGAGTAATCGACAGTCGGAAACGCTTCCTAGCAGGATTGGTTCTATTACCGGAACAGAGCTCTTGACCAGCGGCGACATACGCAAATATTGTTGAGAAGTGTTGGGCTTTTCTTTCATAAAACAAGTGAGGCCACTCCAAGCCCACTAACTTAGCATAATGGGCCAAGCCCAATTTATTCAATTGACCAGCAACATCCAAATCGACGGTTGGTTGGACCGTAGTGTTCACAGCGGAGACGAGGAGCTCGCCGGAGGAAGCTTCGTGCGGCGGAGACTCGCATCGAAGATAAGAGCAAACCGACAGAGGTAGATCCGGAAGAATCATAGAGGTCAAGAGGATCGGGAGGTTCGGGAGGAGCTCCCACATTCATCAGATCTAAGCGAACCATCACCGGAGGCGGCTTTGGAGGAGGAGGAAAGAGGACCGGAGCAAACACCGACCTAGCCATAAGAGAAAGGAAAAGGAGGGCGAGAGGCCGCTCCGTCGGAGGCGACGAAACCAAGAGAAAAACCTAATCGCCTAAAAAGTCGCCGCTAGAGAGAGAGACGATTCTGAATCTTTTGATTATAGTTGACTATTAATGCATGCATAGTCAGATATTCCGTTTTTTTAACATTTATGTGTGAATAGCCAACTATCATATTAAAACATAGTGACTATGTAAAACATTGTCTATGTAAATAAGTGTTTGTTATTCTAGTTATAATATAGTTCAGTTTGTGATTAATTCACTATGATTATAAATGATTACTTATGCATATACAGTTAGCTATTCGGTCTTTTTTTTTTTTTTACATTTATCTGCGAATAGCCAGCTATCAGATTAAAATATAGTTGACTATTGTAATTGAGAAATAGAATAAGGGTAAAATGGTCATTCTACATATAATTCATGTTATTTACCTAATTATAATTTAGGTTATGTTAGATCTTTAATTATTGGTGTAATGGATATTATTAATGCTAATTTTCCTTGATTTTATAACATGTAAACAACTAAAACCAATGCTATACGTTAAAAATAGGTGAAAGCCAACAAAATTTGTCAAATTAATTGTTACACCGTTAGGGTGGGAATTATTAAAATGTATTGGTTAATTACCTAAACGTGTATAACGACGGATTTTAATTAAAAAGTTTGCAATGCTCACTCCTATTCTTAATTGTTTACAATTCATCGTACTCTCAATTTATTTTAAGCGATATTTATTGCAAAACAAATTGAGTGGACTGTAAGTAAGGAGGTGTTATTGGATAATGGTTTTCAAGTGATCTTGATGTATTTGAGTTTATGTGTGTTTTAATAGATTTTGATGAATTAGCTACACTGAACGTGGGCTTTGTGTTTGTGATATTATCGTCGATATTGCTCTTAACTGCTACGCCAGGGAAGGTCGTCTTCCGTTTCTCGGATCCAATTTCAATGATGTGTAGCGAGGAACTTTATGCTGTGTAGAAAACCAGAGGAGAAGAAGCTGGTGGAAGCTAATGGAAGATCTAATTACACCATTCAAGAAAAGGATGGAGAGAATGATCGTTTCCAGAATCATTGGAACAAAAAAAAGCTATTTGAAATTTGAATTGGTTTCGTGAAATTCAACTCTTAGGAGAAAAGTGATATAGGAAGTTTTACATATTTATTTTAGGCATATTGTTAAGCCGACTTAGTCTTTGATTTTCCTATATAAGGATTGTAAAACTTTAAGAATAATTCATTCAGAAATTGAAAGAAAACATTCTATATTCTCTTTGCTTCTGCGATTCTAGTTTATTGTCATTGAAAGTTAAAGCTATTTCTTCATTCTAAGCTCTTGCTTTTTGTGATAAAAGGATTTCTGTTTTAGGAACATTCATCCTATCTATCCGGTTGAGTAATTGCAGGTTTCAAAAACCATCGAGATTCCCAGAAAATATTTTCTAATATAAATTTATTTGGCTTTCCTCAAGATCTAGAATATGTTTATGAACACAAAAGAAAAACATGCTTTCCAATCGGTACCAACATATTGATCTTCGCGAATCTGGGGAAAAAAAAATGTAAAGCAAATTTGTGTTTCCACATCGCTGATTGAAATCGAAACAATTTACCACCAACCAAATATATTTCTTGGGGACAAAAACGATTTGCTTAGGACTACTTATTCCTCATTTTTCTCAATAGATCTTCTTTTCTTTAAAAATTCTGAAAATGTTTGAGCTTTTTTGGTGAGAGAAAGTAATTTTGGAAAAGTTTTTTTTAATATTAAAATCCATAAAAAAAAAAAAAAGTAGGTGAAAAACAAGGATTTGTTTTACTCAGGTTTTGAAAGGAAAATTACATTAAAATCCATTATAACTAAAATCCCCTAAAATCAAGAGTGAATTGAATAACAATTATTTTTAGTGTATTTTGAAATACATCAAACAAATGACTAATCCAATAACAAAAAATTTTAATGAATTTCTATTGAATACACAGTTGAATAACATAGATTTTGCTCTGATTTTAAAATACATCAAAATCACCATTTCAATAAGAGAAATTAAAATTGGATTTTTTAGGCCAAAATATTTTGGATTTTGTCATCTACACCTTTATTTTTTTAGTTTGGTGACATATACTTTAGTTGAAATTAGAATTCTATAATACCATTTAATTACTTAATTGTATGATTTGTTACTAAATTTTAGATTTGAATTATTCCATTTTATTTTCAAATTTGATTCTGATTTTATTTTATAATTATATTTCGGTTTTTTTTAAATTCATTAATTGAAACTTTATAATATCTGTATGAAATGAAAAATAAAAAATATGAGAACATTCTTAATGAAAGAGAGGGTTCACTAATAGAATAAGTGTTTGTTTGTATTAGACAAATTTAACGGAATGTATGTTCTATATTATGCGGAATTAAATCTTAATAAATATATTGATATTTAAATATTTTAAATGTTTTATTTCCTCATTTTTCGAAAAGTCAATATAAGAATTTATTATGCAAAATGTAATCTAACTGAATATTTGATTTACTTAACGGCAAATTCGTTTTAAATATTTTAAAGATTTGATTTCCTTAATTTTTGGAATTTCAAAATTAATTTTAGAATTGATAATCTCAATTTTCAGAACATAGAACAAACTAAAAATATATATATTCTAGATTTTGTAGAACGTAGAGCAAAACAAAAATTACTTATTCTGAAATTTAATTCCAAAACTTGTAGAATATTAGTGTCCCCTAAATTTTTTAGAATATAGACCAATGTGCAGATGACGTATTCTAATATTTTCTCCTAAATTGTTTGGAATGTTCGTATACTCTAAATTTTTTAAAACAAAGACCAAACTTTAAAAGACGAATTGTAAAATTTTCAGAACATGTACAATTAGTTGATTACATTATTTAAATTTTTTAGAACATGTATAGACAATAAAATGTATAATCGAAACAAAATATATTAAATTTAAAAATAAAAAATTTAATCTATTGGTTACAAAACAAAAATTGCACATTTGATAAAAAAAAATTTATTATTTCATTTGTTATATGTTTGAAAATTGGTTTTTGGAAAAAAAAAAAGGTGTAGATAGACAAATTTAAATTTAGAAGCTTTTTTAATCCAATTTTACCTTTCAATAACCCCTCACTACTAATTATTTGGGTGTTTAGAAGGTCATTAGTTAGTAGAACAAATAAAAGTCATTAATTAAGAATAGGAAAAAATGAAGTAGTGGTTGCCAAAAAGGGACACCTGTTCTCTCAATCATTAGACATTTCACTAATTTCCACATTTTCGGCTCTATTTACTAATCTTCTCTCCACATTTTCCTTTTTTGAATCTACTTTCTAGTTCCTAACTCAATTTTAATGTTAACCGTAACTTTCTACCTTGAGCACATTTATCCCAATTATTTGACTTCTAGTTCTAGGTTTTGACCAGTTCGAAATGCACAAGTTTTTTTTTTTTTGGTGAATAACCGGGGAAAAATCCCCGATTTTTATTATTAAAGTGCAGAAACAATTACATCAAAACCCGTCTTGGGTAAACCGCCTCACTGATATCTTCTCTCATAATCGAATCAACTACGGTAGGAACCAAGGCAAAAGTATGAAGTCCAAGCGGTAAATCAAACGCATAGTTTGCCAATCCATCAGCAAGACGATTAGCCTCCCTATACACATGCACAATACGGACTGTCCAGTCCTTCACGAGAAAGCCATGGCACAAACGTACCAGGAAAGACAGCGGATGGCAATCCCCAATCCCTGTCGTAAGAAACCCCGCTACCATCTCCGAATCCACTTCCGGCTCCAAATGCGTCACCCGCTTATCCCACACCAAATACAGCCCGTAGTAGACCCCCCACAACTCGGCTAAAGGTGCTGAGCAACATCCAATATTTAGCGCGAACCCTCCACACCAATCGCCAGTGCTATCTCTTAGGACTCCACCTGCTGTCGCTAGCCCTGTGTTTCCATGAGAAGCACCATCCGTATTCATCTTAAACCAACCTATATTCGGCTTCTTCCACCCAATCATACGTTCCTCTCTCCTACCTACCCGATGCCCCTCTTTTCTCTTCTGGTTGACGCTAGAGACCTCCTTAGCGAGATCTTTAACAAATTGCACCCTATCTCGGCATCTTCTAACTTCTCCAAATACATTCCCACACCTCCACTTCCACGCCCACCACACTCTCATTGCAAAGATCGTCGCCCATTCACTTCCGAACAGGGTATCCTCCCGGCCCAGGTTATCATAGAACCACTCAAAAAGTGATTAAGAGAAAAATACATTTTGCCGTCGTAGGGGAACTATACGGTTCCAAACACCCGTCATAGCCTGGCAGTCTCTAAGCACATGCATAATGGATTCGTAACCCCCTTTGCAAACCGGACATACATCATCATCACTGATATGTCTTCTCTTCCTCTCCATATTAGTCATAATCACCTGATGCAAGACCAACCAAAGAAATAGTTTCACTCTCTCCGGGGCCATAACCTTCCAAGCTCTATTAAATAGGTTCGCCATGTTAGCTCTCGGTGAGTCCTCCCTCGTTATCAACGTATATGCCGAGGCTACAGTGAACCGCCCATCCGTACTGCCTGTCCATGCTAACCGGTCACGCGCCCCGATTATATTATCCACAACAACGGCCCGCAAAGCCAATTGAGTCCGCTCCTCTAAAAACGGGTGAATCTTGCTCTCATCCCAGCCTATTCCATTGAACCACAAGTCATGCACCGTAAGCTCCATATAGTTCACGGGTAAGCTTCCAACCTGCTCAACCACCAACGGTTCATCGGTAAGCCATCTGTCCGTCCAGAACTTAGTATGCCGTCCATCCCCGATCACCCATCGGACTCCTTTCAGAATTACCTCTCGCAATCCCATACATATACTGCGCCAAATTATAGACCAATTACTTTTAGTCACTAACCAAGCAGGAATATGAACTTCTCCAACTCTGTATTTACTCCTAACAACACGCGCCCATAAGCTCCTCTCATCATTCAACACTCTCCAACCTATCTGAGAATGTTCTAGTAACGTTTGAACATTAGTAATCTTACTCAACAACTTCTCCTTTCTATATTGAACCAGGCCGAAAACCTCTTTATTCCATTGCCTTAAGGTCCTCTGGAGCGCTTTCAAAGCCATTGGAGTATTGATATTCCCATTCCAAGATGTAAACAAAAGTTCTTTAAACCCAGGGTGAGACATCCAGGCCGCTTCGAATCGAAATGGTCTCTGGCGTTGGTTACTCCCTGCAACTGGGTCTAGTTGGACATATATTGGGGCATGATCCGAGGCTAAGAAAGGGAGGTGTTTCACCTTTGCCTCCTGCCATTTGATGCGTGTATGGGCACAACAAAACACACGGTCTAACCTTTTAGCCACAAAGAACCTCTCCTCTCTACCCCGTCTCCATGTGTATCTATTTCCTTCAAAACCCATATCCACAAGTGAAAGATCATTAATCCACTCACCAAACTCAATAGAATCAGTAGACAAACGACCATTCCCCCCTGTCCTTTCATCCAATCTAACAATTGTGTTAAAGTCCCCCCCAATAATCACTGGACCTTCAACATTCGTGATTACTTCTCTCAATTGATTCCACAAACCACTGCGTCTCTCGGCAGAAGGAGCAGCATAAACAACGATCAAATTCATTATCTCTGATCCAGTAACAATTCTCGCATGAATAAACTGATTAGATGACTCTGAAATCTCCACTTCTCCAATGACCGATTTCCACAAAAGCCAAAGTCCTCCACTTTGTCCAACGGCATCCACTCGAAAGGAATTCTCAAATCCCAAACCTCCACAAATCCTCCCTGCTTGATCACCTCCAGCGTGAGTCTCAAACACAGCCAAGATATCAGTCGTAAACTTCTTCAAAAGATATCGAATTGAGCGTCTAAAATTGGGTTTATTCGCCCCCCGGCAATTCCATAGTAAACAATTCATTCTTACTTGATATATAACAAAATGAACTACCGGGGCCAACTGTTAAGCCTGCCGGCGATCACCACTCCCATGTTCTCCTTTGTTCTGGCCACCAGTGGGAATCACCATAGCTTCTGCCTCCAACTCCGACTGATCATCACTTGTGGTCTCCACTGGAACCATGGCTCCCCCTTTGTCTTCTCTACTTCCGGTAATATTGGCGACAAAAGCTCCACCTGATCTCCCAGCCACTGAACTCTCTATGCGTAATCGTTTGCCACTCAACGACAACGATGTCTCCACTCCAGTCGGTCCAAAAATCAAACCAGGCATTGGTTTATGTGTGTGGACTTTTCGAGTCAACGGCCCACTCTTTCCCGCGGTCCTGTTATTTCCAGACTTAGAAATCCTCATATCTTTCTGCAACCCAGCCTTCCTTTCTCTCTGGCCCAACTGTGGCCCATTACTTTCTTTCCCTAGTTGCGTTCCAAATATCACCGGATTTCCTTGTACCACACTCATTCCTTTTTTGCCTTGATTAATGAGATTCATATCCACATTTTCCTTATCTCCTCCCATCATTAAATCCTCCTCCCTTAACTCACTCATTTCCATATCAGCATCCAAGTTTCCAAATCTGTTAGAGATCGAATATTCCTCGTATCCTTGGCTCCCGTCGTATCTCGGCCGGCCGTGCCCCCACCAGCATTGGTCCCGGCGCCAGTTCTCTTCCTCCAATTCTCTGTTCGTCTTCCTCCTCCATGCACCGCAATAAATCCCTCGTCCCCACCTGGCACCTTCGTCCCATTCTGAGATTCCAACATGCTCGGTTGTGGCTTAGCCACCATCTTCTCCTGTACTCCCCTTGGACAGTTATGAATCAAATGGCCGTATAAACCACACGTAGCACATATATTAGTTAACCCTTCGTATGATACAAAGTACCATTCTCCGTTAATTAACACCGTGCCTTTCAAAGTTTTCTTCAAGTTCACCTCAATACACACTCTCTCAAAGCGAGCCCTTTCAAACTTCAGTGTTGTAAGATCTACTTTGATAGGTTTACCAAGCCCTTTGGCAATCCCCAACAAGATAGATTTATGATAAAGATTCACTGGGAGATTAGAGATCCTCACCCAGACCGGCGCCGTCACTATCTCATCCGTCAACGGGTTGAACTCCGGTGACTAGGCTTGCACCGTCAAGTAACTTCCAAACGCTTTCCAAGGACCCCCTGTTAGGGCTGCGAGATATTCCTCTTCTTTCTCAAACCGTATCATGAAAAAATGTCGTGGAAGATCCATCACAAACATGTCTCCAACCGGCTTCCACATCTCCTTGAGCCTCCTAGTCAACACCACAATTGGTACATTCCTCCCTAAGACTTTAACAATCATACACCTTTTCCATAACCCATTCATCGCCTCAATCACCTCTTTTCCAATAGTAATCACCGGTTCACCCTCCTCTCCATTAGGAAACTCCAACGATAACCTCTCCATCACAAACGCATCATCTAATACTTCTTCCGGGACCAACATACCTCCTCCACTACACCCTGTGACTTTATCTGCCCATGACCCAGTCTTATCCGGCGGCTCTCCCGGCGGCCGGCCACCAAATCTAGTATCCATCATTACCGCATCATTCCCGCTATCCAACAGAACCCTAGGGTTTTCTCTCGCCATTGTATTTCTCTCGAAATGCACAAGTTATGTGGATAGCATTGTAATCTATCATACGAAAATAAATATATCAACAGTGATAGCTAATAGTTTTGTAAAACATTTGTAATATATTTGTGTTGTTTAGCTCTCGGTAATGTATTGTAGAAAAGAGAATTTAAATGCTATATATATAATGTAATAAGTCGTGAACCTCTAAAATATTTATAATTGAACATGATTAAATTTAAAAATTAAAAACGTGGTTTTACATTTAAATAATTATAGTAGATATATATAAAATACAAAAAATACTTTGGTGATTCGCAATTCAGTAATAAATTTAATTTATATGTTCTCATAGTACTCTTATTTTAGACCTTTCCATTTTAACTAAATAATCATTTTTTAAAAAACTATTAGATATTTGTGTGATTTGTTTTTGAAACTACAGCCTTTACAGCCTAATATATAGGACTGTAGAGTTTCAACTTGTTAGAGGCAACGAGTCTTTAAAAACATAAGTTTGGATGTAAATTAAAAAAATAAAACTAAACCATGATTGGTACAAAAATATGTGACTTTGTAATTTAAAATTAAAGCTAAAGCTTGATTGGTAAACAAATGATAGTTTAAAAAAAAATAAGGCTGTAAACCATACTTAAAGCCCAACCAATCATACAATATATAGTTTGGTTTAGGTTCTTTAGGCGCATATGTAGATAGCATTGGAGGACATTCAAGTCTCGCTCATTTGCCGTAAAAAAAAAGCTTTAAATTGTTAATTGAGAGCTTGTAACAATCATGAAATCACAATCAAGAACATAATTAAATCACAAACTCACAATCAAGAACACAAACAGGCCTTATATTTTATTCCATTTTGGCATATATGTATTATGAGGAAGAAAAGAAAAAAGAATACCAACGGTTGGATGGTAATATTTAGGACAACACATGTTAGGAATATGTATATTTTCCATTGTGATAACTCTAAATATTTATATTTTCTTATTAGATTAGCTCCAACTCTTGTATAAATACTCGACCTTAGAGTTTCAATAACATATACACAAATTCTCTTATACTCAATTTGACATGGTATCAGAGCAAAAACACTAAACAAAACCCTAAATTTTTTAAAGACCTCGCCGCCGCATCTTACCCTCGTGAGATCCGGTTCTTCTTCTTCTTCCATACGATATTCATCATTCACTTTCTCTAAACCTTCATCATGACTCAAACAGACACTACTCCTCCTCCATTATCCTCCACCTCGGAAAACAAGATCAAAACAGTATCAACTTTTGATCTCTCTTCTAATGATAATCCGGGCGCGGTAATCTCCAGCCCTCTCCTCAACGGAACTAATTATGATGATTGGTCTATCAATCTTCGTATGGCACTCAGCTCACGAAAGAAATTCGGTTTCATTGATGGGACCATTCCCAAACCAGCGGCCGGTTCCTCAAATCTTGAAGATTGGGTCGCTATAAATCACCTTCTTGTTGGTTGGATCAAAGCAACCATTGAACCTCGTCTCAAGTCCTCCATCTCCAACCGAGAAGTTGCCAAAGATCTTTGGGACATCATCAAAAAGAGATTCTCTCTCAAAAGTGGAGCTTTTCGTCAACAGCTTCGGAATGCCCTCGCGTCTTGTAAGCAAAACGGGACCACAATCAATGACTACTTCGATCGTTTAACCAAAATTTGGGACATCATCGCTGAGTGCACCCCGATCAAACGGTGTACTTGTAACAAGTGTGAATGTGATCTCACATCTGCACAAGATGCTGAACTTGACGCTCAACGTGTTCATGATTTTTTGGCCGGACTTGATGACTTTATTCATGGTGCCATCCGTTCTCAGATATGTGCCATGACTCCTCAACCTGATCTCGATAATGTTTATCAAATCCTTGTCCAAAACGAAACTTTATACAACAACGCCCTATCCACAAAGGAAAACCTTGTCATGATCTTTGTTGCACAAAGTTCCTCGGTCTCACGATATGCTGCTCCTGTCAACAAATTTGATCCATCTTTTGTTCCTGGAAACAAAGATCCTAATCGTCATTGTACTGCGTGTGGACGCACCGGTCATGAAGCTGCTTCATGCTTCAAAGTTGTCGGCTATCTTGAATGGTGGGGAGAAAAACCACGTTCCAAACCAGTTTCACGACTTCCTCAGAATCCTTCTCCTTCTTCAGGTGGTCGTGGCCGAGGAATGACATCAGTTAGTGCCAACAGTACTCGTCTTGTCGCTGCCAACGTTGCGTCCTCATCACCACTCACAGATGCTGATCGGTTAGGACTAACTGGTCTCACTGACGATCAATGGAAACAGATCAAGGATGTTATTGGTTCTTCCTCCACCACTCCTCTCAACGGTATGTCTCTTGCTTCTTCTTGGATTTTGGATACAGGAGCAACGCATCACATGTCTGGACGTCATGATTTGATGACTGACATGAAAGATATCCCTCCTATATCAGTTCTTCTTCCCGCTGGGGAGAACGCTTTTGCAACTAAACAAGGGACTATTTGGCTTACTCCTCGACTCTCTCTACTCAATGTTTACTATATTAAAGGATTTCATTCAAATCTTATCTCACTCGGTCAACTAGTGTCTGACAATCACTTAGTTGGTCAACTTACTGAATGTCTCTTGATTTTACAGGACCGCAATTCGAGGATGCTGATTGGAGTGGGTGACAGAGAAGGAGAGTGGCTGTACCGGTTTTGCAATGTTGACTCCGTTGTTGCGTGCCAGATAAATGTGGATACAAACGCAGTTTTATGGCACAATCGTCTAGGTCATCCTTCAGTTCAAGTTACCGGTTTACTTCCTGATGTTCGAAATTTATCTAAATATAGTAGGGATTTTTTAGCTTCAAGTTGTGATGTATGCTTTCGAGCTAAGCAAACTCGGTTGTCTTTTCCAGAAAGTTCTTCTAATGCAAACAATGTTTTTGATTTATACATTGCGATTTATGGGGACCATATCGTACTACTGCATTCTGTGGAAATTTTTATTTTATGACGATCATTGATGATCATTCTCGAGCTGTTTGGCTCTATCTCCTTCCGGATAAAACGCAAGTTTCTTCGACTTTACAAGATTTCATTGCTCTCATCGAAAATCAGTTCTCGAAGATAATCAAAACAGTTCGCTCCGACAATGGTACTGAGTTTCTTCCTCTTACACGTTTTTTTAAATCCAAGGGAATTATTCATGAGACATCTTGTATTCACACTCCGCAACAAAATGGTCGAGTAGAGCGTAAACATCGGCATATTCTCAATGTTGCGCGTGCGTTGCGGTTTCAAGCTCATCTTCCTATTGAGTTATGGGGAGAATGTGTCCTCACTGCTTCTTATATCATCAACCGCACGCCCTCCGCTATTCTTCATAACAAAACTCCTTTTGAAAAGTTATATGGTCGTGAGCCTTCTTATCAACATATCCGAGTTTTTGGATGCCTCGCCTATGCTCATAATTCTCACACCAGGGGTGATAAATTTGATTCCCGTACTCGGCGTTGCGTCTTTATGGGCTATCCATATGGTAAAAAGGGTTGGAAGCTTTATGATATTGAACACAAAACAATTTTTGTCTCCCGTGATGTTCGATTCATTGAAACGGAGTTCCCATATCACCAAGCTTCTTTGCTCCCGCCGTTGCCTTTGGCTCAGCCCACTACCCCATCTCCTCTTGTTACCGATGATGATGATGACTCAATGTTGTTTCCCCGTGATACATCACTTCCCTACGCCTACTTCATCTACATCACCACCTATTGTTACACCAGTAACATCGACTGATGAACCTCCTCCGGCTCCTCTTGGTCGTGGACATCGAACCAAAAAGTTGTCCCCTCATCTCAATGATTACGTCGTTAACAACGCAGCTTTCGCCCCCTCTTCTCTCTTCTTCTCAGCCCACTCCACAGCATACCTCAGGTACGGTTCATCCTATCTCCATTTATGACTCTTACGATCGTTTTTCAAGAGGTCATTACAGCTATCTTGTGGCTCTTATGGCTGTGTTTGAACCCATGACTTTCAAAGACACAATGCAACAAAAGGAATGGCAAGAGTCCATGTGTCTTGAGATTCAAGCTTTGGAGCTAAATAAAACTTGGACGTTAGAAGAACTTCCTAGTGGCAAGAAAGCAATCGGTTGTAAGTGGGTATATCGTATTAAGCAAAAGTCAGATGGCACTCTTGAACGTTATAAAGCACGGCTCGTGGCTCTTGGTAATAATCAAAAGGAAGGACTCGATTACACAGATACGTTTGCTCCGGTGGCCAAGATGACAACGGTTCACCTTTTTCTTGATATTGCTGCTAAACAAAATCATGCAGTTCACCAGATGGACGTTCATAACGCTTTTCTTCATGGCGATCTTGACGAAGAGGTCTACATGAAACCTCCTCCTGGTTTTTCTACTCCTGGTGACACCTGTGTTTGTCGTCTCCGCAAATCTCTTTATGGGCTTACGCAAGCTCCTTGGTGTTGGTTCTCGAAGTTTGCTGACGCTTTACTTACTTATGGTTTCTCTCAATCGAAGTCTGATTATTCTTTCTTTGTCTACAAGAAAGATGGTGTTACTCTTCGTCTCTTGGTCTACGTTGATGATCTTATTATTTCTTGTGATTCGTCTGATGCTTTAGCTACATTCAAAGACTATCTTTCTACATGTTTTCACATGAAAGATCTTGGTGTTCTAAAATATTTTCTTGGATTGGAAGTTGCTCGTAGTCCTTCTGGCTTCTATCTTTGTCAACGGAAATACACTACTGAAATCGTCGCTAAAGCTGGGCTTCTTGGTTGTCAGCCCGCGACCTCTCCTATGGATCAAAATCACAGACTTAGTCTCTCCACTAGTTCCTTATTACCCAAGCCTGAACGCTATCGACGTTTAATTGGTCGTCTCATTTACTTGGCTGCTACTCGTCCCGATCTTACCTATGTTGTTCATATACTCTCTCAATATATGCATGCTCCTCCCCAAGATCATTGAGCTGCTGCTCTAAAAGTGGTTCGCTATTTAAAAGGGACGCTTGGTCAAGGGATTTTGTTAAATGCAAAATAATTTCTTCATATTACGGGTTGGTGTGATTCTGATTGTTAAATGCAAAATCATTTCTTCATATTACGGGTTGGTGTGATTCTGAAAGGGACACGACGATCTCTCACAGGCTGGATAGTTCAGTTTGGGATATCACCTCTCTCTTGGAAAACGAAGAAACAAGACACTGTCTCTCGCTCCTCTGCTGAAGCTGAGTACTGTGCAATGGCTGCTCTTACACAAGAACTTCTTTGGTTTCAGAAAATACTCAAAGATTTTGATCTTCCTCATAATGGCCCTATGACTGTTTGATGTGATAGTAAGTCCGCTATTCACATTAGGAATATATATATTTTCCTAAGTGATAACTCTAAATATTTGTATTTTCTTATTAGATTAGCTCCAACTCTTGTATAAATACTAGACCTTAGAATTTCAATAACATATACACAAATTCTCTTATACTCAATTGGACAACACATTTTGAGTGATGATAAATTGATTGTTTAAGGTTGTCGCAAAGGTCTACTTTTCTTATCATGTCACTTTCTAAAAGGAGAAAAAACAATAATTGGCTTAAAAAGGCCCCACCTAAGTGATTTTCATGAATTTGCCTTGCATAATAAGTTCCGATTTTTTAAACATATGCATTGTGTTTGACAATATTTTTTTTTTTATCGAATATTACTAAATTCATTAAGCTAAAAATTCTCCGATTTGAGCCGGTACATGTGATAAACCAGATTTAGCCAATAGATCGGCTTCTGAGTTTTTTTGATCGAGAAATAAAACGAAACGTTTTTATATTCAGATCTCTTGAGCACTTGAGAATATCTTGGGTGATCCCATAGATTTCCAAATGATCGGACATTCTATGCAGTGTTGTGCTAAGTTCTAACGGGGTCTAAGGTGAAAATAAACATGTATTATATTTTCCAAAATGTAAAACTACAAAAAACCATAAATTTTTACAAACTAATTAATATATAAAATAATTCAAAAAACTATAAAAAAAACTAAAACTTTTATTAATAAATCATTGTTGCTTGTTTTATAGAGTTAAAACATATTTAGTAGTGTTATAAAAAAAAGTATAATTAACATACAATTTTAAAATATTAATAATTTATTATGTTATTATCTTGTGATCTTTCTCTTGATTAAATTTATTTAATCGAACTGCAAAGTGAGAAGTTCATGGAATAGTAATAAATTTATAAAATCAAATAAGTTCCCAATAAGTTAAATACATGTAAAACAATATGTACGAAACTAAACAATATATAAAAAGAACAATCAAAAGAAACAAAATTGAAGCTATAGAAAGTTATACGAATTAATTAGAAGCTCGTATTGTAGAAGGAATGTTCAAAAAAATTCTATTAAATTAACCACTAAATTTTCTTAAATTTAAAATTAGGGCCCTATAAATATCCATAAAATGTGGGGGCCCTAAGCCATTTCCTATTTGAATATAAGGTGAGCACGGCTTTGATTCTATTGATATGCTGAAATTTATCATGAGCTACTCTCTCAAATTAAGAGATCGTAGTAGTATTTAGGAATCGAATCCACAAGGAACCTAATTGCAATACAGACTTCAAATTCAAATCAAGCTCAGAGATAATGTATAATGTAAAAAAAAGTAATAAAACAAGCAATTCATGATGATTAAGGTTCTTAAAAATCAATAAGACGAAACGCTAGGCATGAGGAAATTCACAGGCATGATTCTAAATCACATAATGAAATTACTGTCGGGATATTTATTAAGAAGAATTCTAGAACTCGAAACACAAGTGCAAAACTAATCGACTTTCGTCGCAAAGATTATCTATGACTAAACCCTAGAATTCCAAATTTCTTTGTGAGTTCAATAAGCAAGACAATCATTAATAGGCAAGTTCTGAATTGTTCACAAAGATCCTAAACCAAATTTCTTTGCAGATAGACTCTTTGCTCATCTATGATCTAATTCCGGTGACTAAAAATACTTTCGCATCTATCAATCAACCTATGATTCCTAATTCCAGGTGATCAATCCTAAAATCGAATTAAAGCAATCAAGATGAAGAACAAGTAGATTAATCCCAACAGTAATGAAATTCTAACAACTTATAATCAACCTTTGAATAATCCTAAACCTAACTAGCAAATGACTCAAACATAGATGATGAAAACATTATCAGATGAATAAATTGCTAAAAATAAATTGAGAAAGATACAACTGGGGTTTGAAATCTCTGAAGAACAAAGTGCAGATTTGTCTCCCCTAAAAGTTCTCAAAAACTAATCTCTCTCTTTGTCTCAATAGTAATAAGATAAAGCCTAACAATTGCTTAGAAAACTATATATAAAATCATAACAACGACTTGGGACACTTTTGTTAACTTCTAGAACTTCTGGGGCGAAAAGGAAATCTTCCATAAATTTGATATCTTGTCGTCACGAGACGATGTCGATCGATACCAAGTCTAAAAATCGATTCTGACTTCAAGACTTCGGCTGCTCCTTCCACAATGCTCCAAAATGCTTCGTAATCTCCAATTATGCTCCAAACGTCCATAGACCTGCAAAGACTCCAAAAAACTCGAAAAACACCGCAAATACTCTATAAAACAGACTTATATCATGGCCAAAAACCGGTAAAAACCATGATATATTATCTATACAACATTACACTTTACTAGTATACTACTATAGAATTCCATAACAAATTTAGGATTTACTAATCCATAAACAGTATTCTAAATTTCTAAACAAGAATTGAATATGAATTTCTGCAAGTTTACGTTTTAAGACATAAATTGTTATTAAATCATTTGACAAGTACTGTTAGGAAAAACCAAAAAATAAACCCGGTAAATCCCGAATTAAATGTTTTGTGCAAGAGTATCACTATTTTACAGGTTCTTAGTTTGTTACATAAGTTAATATTAGAATAAGCCATCCAGAGATTAAAAAAAAAAAATTAACTAAACCTTAGAGATCAACCCACACAAACATTAAATAAAAGCTTCTTGGTTTATAATTATAAGCGAATAAATAATAATTACGTAGAAAAAAAAAATCGCCACGGTGGTCCAGACAAATACCACGTGATGCTCGTTGCCATAGGACGAAACGCCTATGATGTGCCACGTCATCGTGCCAGCTGTCTCCAGGTCCTCAGTTGAGGGTCTTCGTTCTCATGTCGTTGCTGTTTGTACAAGTCACTTCCCTCAAACTTCATCGTTTCAAGCCGTCAAATCTACAAAATCCAACGGTTCGGGAGATTTCATTTAAAGTGCTTATTTCTTCTTCTTTTGGTAGATGCCTGAAAAGTCCAAATGGGTTTTTACCTCTCGTATTTGTCAACTCATTTTCGTATGTGCGATACTTATATCGTTAGTTCAAGACGATAACAAGTGAAAGAAAAAAAAAGTTTAACGACTAGCTAATCCCCCTAACTAGTTACTATTATTACGTAGAGTAACTATAACGATTTTATTTTTTAAGAATATGAAAATGAGATAAGTTGAAACGTGTATCATTTGCCAAACCTTTGATTATGTCTACTATTGAAACGGGAGAATTTGGCAACGAGATGAGAGAAGACGGAAATAAATCAAATTTCCTCGTTGAGAATTTGTAAATTAAATTATGATAAATGGATTACCAAGTTGAAGAAGGAATGTAAGCATATTAGTATATTCTCGAATTTATACAAATATTCAATTCGCTAACTGTTGTTTCGAGGAATTACAAATATGCCACATTTGAAATTTTTTTTTTTCAAATATGCAATCTTTGAAAATTTATTGCAAACATACTACATTGTATATAAAAAGATAAAATCATTAATTATTTTTTCACTCTCAAAACTCAAACCTTAAACTCTACCCCAAAAACTACATCCTAAATATACAATAGTTAACCCAAACACACACAAATATAAAAGTTAAGTTAAAAAAATGAGATTTTTACAAAGATTTTCAAACGATGGCATAAGAGTAAAGTGACATGCCAAAAATGGCATATCACGAAAATTCTCTTGTTTGTTTTTGTTTATAATGATTATATTCCCGAATTTGATACTTCTGAGTTCTGAGTAATGATGTTCATTTTGCCCACTTGAATTTGTAAAATTTTGTTTTTATCATTCAGTAACGTAACGTTCATGTACTTTGAAGACTTTATTTTATAAACAAGTTTCTCGGGTATTTTAACTTTTAAATCACTATTTTCTTGAATCTATTTGACGTATTAATTAAAGAAAAAAAATGACACTAAAAATTGCTTCAAATCAGAGGTAACCAAATGTTGGGATTTATGTTCATGAATAGATTTTCTTACAAAAAAAAGGAGGATCTATCATCCTAAGTTTTTCAATCATTTGCTGGTTTTAATCATCAGTTTAGTCGATTCAAAATCAGGAATCTGATTTGATCGGTTTCACATATATTTAAATCAAATTTAACAAAATAAAAATTTTGTGACAACAACCAGTCTTTGTACAATTTTACTATCATAAATTTGGATGCATAATGATTAATGAGATAATACACATAACACCTTATACAAAAATAAAATTTTTTAACGTAAATTATAAATTTTTTTATTTGTGGAATATATTTTTTTTTGTCCTACGTAAAAATGTAACTGATTAATGAATTGTTAATTTATCTTTCGAAAAAATGTATTATTACTTTACGAATCATGTATTTTTGTCTGACGCGTCAAATATATATATATATATATATATATATATATATTTTTTTTTTTTTTTTTTTTTTTTCACAATAGTCGAATCAGAATTTGATTTGGTTAGTTTGAACGATCAGTGTCACAAAATCTTTTATCGAATTTAACAAAATGACAATTATTTGACAACGATTACGCGATCTTATTTACCATTTAATTATTATAAGATTATATGCTTAAAGTATTATCTTAAAAAAAATACAATTTTGTTTTTATTTTTAGTCTCTTGCTAGCATTAACTATTGTTGAATATAATTTTCTTGTCATATGTTATCTATACTATATAAAAGTTGATGTTATAGCGCTCCTAGGTCGTCCACATAGAATTTTAGAAACGCCATCCGATTGGTCCATGTCGTTAGTTAAATTTATTTTCTTTCCTCTTTTTTAAAATGTTAGATAATAGCAACTAATATTCCATATTTACTTCTTTTTTTTTAATCGTCTGGAATTATTATATAGAGATTACAATCATCATTAGACTAATTTGATCAAACTTTTCTTTTAGATATCAATATTAAAAAAATTAAAAAACGAAACTGTAAATTTATTTGTTCTTCTTTTTAAAAAATTGATGATAAAACTAATAAATCTAAATTGTAATTTTATTTTTTCCTCTTTTTGAAAAAAATCAATAATTACAATTAATATGCATTTTTCCTTTTTCCTCTACAAAATCAGTATTAAAAAAAGATAACAACAAAAAAGATAAGTTCTTATTATTACTTTTTGGAAAAGGAAATTCTAAAGTTTCCAATACTATTGCAAAAAAAAATTAATCGGAAAAACAAAACTGTAAATTTATTTGTTCTTCTTTTTAAAAAATTGATGATAAAACCAATAAATCTAAATTGTAATTTTATTTTTTCCTCTTTTTGAAAAAAATCGATAATAACAATTAATATGCATTTTTCCTTTTTCCTCTACAAAATCAATATTAAAAAAAGATAACAACAAAAAAGAAGTTCTTATTATTACTTTTTGGAAAAGGAAATTCTAAAGTTTCCAATACTATTGCAAAAAAGAAATTAATCGTTGCTTCTATATAAGCATATCTATATATATATAAAGTTAGCTTTTCTCTCTTCTCCTTAAGTCACCTCACCATCCACATCATTAATTCTATTTCTTTTTTCTAATTTTAAATTTGATTTATAAATTAATTAACAATTATGCATGTAGTTTTAACATAAGAAAAAGAATTTGAAAAGTCATCATGTTATGACAATATGTATAGATATATCTATATATAGTTACTAGATTAATAACATGTTTTATAAATTTTGTTATATTTAATATATTTTACATCTCATATATATTCAGTTAGGTTAAATTATATTTGCAAATATTATAAAAAAAAATATATAATATCAAAAGAGTCATAACAATTTACAAACAACTTGATCTACAATTAAATCATATCGCAAAAACATAATTTGCTACATCTAAATCCAAACAAAATTGAAAATATCATTAAAACAATAAGGGTAATTATACATAACAGAAGTTAAGAAGAGAAAGTATCATTTTCTAAGAAAATATTAAAATTATTTACAAAAATATAATATAAGTTTAAATAATTAGGAACGTAATGTTTTGTGATTTTATTTTTATCAAATAATAAATTTTAAATACAATTGTAAGTGGAGGATAAATCTCCATGCTATTAAGCAACTGAATTTTTTGATAAAAGGTGTAATTAGCATCTTAACTGAAATATTTTGGGTCCAATACGTGGTAAAATTTTAAAATCTGAATATTTCACATTCTTTATTTTTAAAAAAATGGTTATACTATATATTATAATACAAATATTTAATTAAGTAAAGTTTTATAGCAATTTTTACAACCAATTTATAAAGCAAAATATAGGTTGATAAGTGTTACATTTTATAAAGAGAAAATAAATTAAATTCAGCTATAATTAAAATAATTATTGCAATTATACATAATTAAAGGGGAAAAGAGAACAAGAGAAATTAATGGGTACTCACATTAGAAATATTTTCTCCAAAAATATTATTAGCTTAAAAAGTTAAAGATTTTTTTGTGTTTTTCTTTTTAACCCAAAAATAGAATGTAACTATAAGAGCATGAGGACATACATGAGAAATCTAAATACTTTTCACGCGAAAGAGAAAAATTCATATGTAAATATGACATATATCATCTAAGAATATCTTGAAAACAATAGAAAATTAAATTACTATGTCGGTGTATGAAAACAAACTCATATTTTTAACTTTACAAATACATTGTATTTTTAATTTTAAATCACTAAGTTTTTTTATTCAACAAGTAGTTTCATATTAGTAATATTACTAATCAAAAGTCAGACTAAAAAATATCTAAAAACTTAAAAGAATAATATACGTAAAAAGTGTATTTTATATGATAAATAGAAAATAAAATGATTTATGTTAAAATGATAGAATATTTGTACATTAAAGTACTATAATTTGTCGATAAGATATACGAAAATATCAATTTTATATATGCAACTAACAAAGTTTTAAACAATGATATACCATTTCAAATAGTAATCAATAATGTCTAATTTTATATTCATGCAATATCATATAGATGAAAGAAAAACACTAATTCATTTCAAACCAATCACTATTTTTTATTTCTAAAACATTGATTGGTTTTGTTATATATAATTATTAAATTATTAGATAAATCAAATTAAATGCTTTAAATGTAATGAAATTGTAGAAAGCTACTCGCGCGTAGCGCGAGCCAATTCTAGTCTATACTATATAAAAGTTGATACTATAGCGCTCTAAAGGCGTCCACCTAGGAATTTAGAAACGTGATTTTATTGGTCCACATAAGCGATTAGGAATTAAGTTAATTTTCTTTTATTGTTAATAAGAATTTTTCTTTTTTTCTTAGAAGATAAGTTTTTATTTTGTTTTTCCAACAAACTTTTCCATAAAAGATAAATCTATGTATTTTGGTATTAGGAATTAGAAAGTTTTACATTTTTCCATGTCTATATATAAAGAGAAAATTACTACGCATCATGAACCAAAGAATCAAATAAACTTTTAACGTGATAATTTTCTAAAGCAATGTCGACTTTAGTGGTGATTTTGTTTTATTTTTTGTACATAGATGTTCATGGTTGCTCATCTCTCATTAAAATACATTCATATGTTTCTAATCTAATGGTTTTCACAAGTTTTGATGATTTTTAAGTGATATATTATTATTATTATGTTCTAATGTTTTTTACGAGTTCTTATAAAAACAAAATTAATTTGATTATCAAATTGAAAATCTTGAATCTAGGTCTGATTTCTCGATTATTTTGGTTGTGAAGGGATGCATATGACTTTGACGGAGGATATAATGGAGTAACCAAAATTGAGTTTTGCAATCGTTACAAAAGAAGCCGAAAAGAGCCTTTGCTCGATGCGAGAAGGTGAAGCTTCTCTATAGAAGCTGGGATAGTAGAAAATTTATGTTATACAAGTACATTATTATAGCTCTAAAAATCTTAAACTATAATTGTATGTTTTTTCCAATGATAAGTTGATAACTACTAAAATTCTTTCCAAATCATGATTTTGGTAGTTTCATCACTTTTTTTGTTAATTTTTTTTTTTTTTTAGATCCTTTGTTCGGGAAAAAAAAGAATATTTTGGATTTAACATCAAAACCAATATGATATCCGGATGTTATTGGGGGCGAAGTAAGTAAAAAAAAAAATAGTAATACAAATCAACGAATTAATGTAGATGCTGATCATTCTTCAAGTAAGTAATTTTAACCAGGAATTTGCGTATGTAATTAGTTTGTTTCTGTTTTGAGCTCTTCCTTTATTTGGTCTTATTAGGTCGACGTTTGTTGAACCACAAATACAATTTTTGATGGAATTGGGTTTTCTACACATAAGGTATACACTTCCTTTTCCTCTTTTTTGTGTGTTGTTGTTCGGTATGTTTTGCCAGTAGGGTTTTTGCATTGGCAATAAATGTTGTTGAAACAAAACTTAAATCTATGAACTTCGTTGGTATATCCATTCTTTTTTTTTTTAAGAGCAAGAGAATTTTTTCGATTAAGTGACTATGATTATGATATTGTTATTCTGTTTTACGTATTATTCTAGGTTTCGCAAATTTACCCTCTGGTAAATAGGAATGATTTTTTTATTCAGTTCGGTTGTTGTTCTAAAGTTTTGTGATTCTAAAGTTTTAAAGGACCAAACTCCTCCGTTATGGAAAAATCAAGAACTACCGAGTTATGAGTATTGTGGCCGTGGAAAGGCTGTGAGTGAAACTGGGACTCCTTGAGTGAAAGACTAAAAAGTAATTGGTTGTTAATACTTTTGAGACGAACATTGAAATCAACTGGAGAATTTCTGCAAACACTAGAAAAGTCACCATAAGAATTTTAAAACTCATTCGTAGACATGACGACAAAAAAATAAGTTCAAGCGTCAATGTACAGATTCTTCTTCTATCAACCCACCATCAAATAGATCGAGGTTTGTACTTTGTATTTACTTAGCTTTTCATCCAAGTAACAATGTCAATTTCGTCATCTATAGAGCTTTAATGGTTTGTTTTGACACAACATTATCTAGGTCTCTATAAGATGTTCAAGCCTAACTATGACACGTTTAAGCGATGTTGATTTTATCTTCTTTTCAGTTTGGTGGAAGATCGTTTGAAAGTTTGTTTGGGTTTATAAGAATTGAACTGTTGTTTACTTGCACTTGAACGTAAAAATAAAATATAAAGTGTTAACCATGAATTTACATTTTTCTAATTTAAATTCTTTTGACTTAAATTTCCTATAACTTGTGTCGTTCTTTTCGATTATCTAACAAAAGAGATAGACTATGTATGCAACTGATGTTTCTATAGCTTTATTCATTAACAATGTACTAGATTTTGACCCACGCCATGCGTGAGAATATAAATTTCAGTTTATTGTATAGTAAAAATATATTGTTTTGAATCATATATACCAAAAATATTAGATAAATAATCATGTCCAGTAGAAATATTATTCGATTGATTTTCGAATTTTGAGTGTCTTAATAATAAGTCTTACGTTTTAAGTCAAAAACAAAGAAAAAATAAATAAATTAAAGATTCTCCTACCGGAAAAAAAAGTCTTTGTTTTTTTTTTGTAGATGGTGGTTGTTAGATATGTGTTTTTGTATTTGTTAGCTTATATATAGAGAAGTGGTGATGGTAGTCTTATTTTAGGTTTGAAAAATAAGGAAAATTATATATATATATATATATATATAAATGTTTATTTCGGAATTTCATTTCGGAATTTTTTTTAAAATTAATGCAAAATTTTAGGAAATTTTAGGAATGTTTCGTAATGTTGATAAATTTTGAAATGTGTTATTATTTTAAATTTTTAATAGGATGATAATTAGCCCTTAAAACACTCTTAGCATGACACATAAGATTTTTTAAGTTAGAATGTCTCTTAGCATGACACATATGATTTTTTAAGTTAGAATATCTCATAAAGATCTCAATGAGTGACACCTAGGATTTTGAACTTTTAGTGTCTCCTCAATTAATATATATAGGATATCATAGCTCAATATTTTGACAAATTCTATAGCTTATTAAATAAATACAATCATCTAAACATTACATATATTTTGACCCAAAAAAAACCATTACATATATAAGTGATTTATATTCGTATTTATGGTACGATTGCTTTCACATTATTACAATTATAAATTTGTATTTGTATATTTTAAGTAATTATAAATTAGCAAATTCAAATATCTATTTATCTACTGATAAAATAAACTCACGCGTAGTATGGATGTAAAATATAGTTTATCTATTTAAAAATTGAACTGATCAATGAATTGTCAATTGATCATTTACAAAAGTGATCTTATTACTTTTGAAATTATGTATTTTGTCTGACACATCAAATATTAATATGGGAGAACTTTAGGAATGCCACTATCCAAAACAATTCTCTTAACTTTGCCGACAGCCACTTTTACAACCCATGCCATCATATATATAACCAAATGACATAATTACCCCTCTCACAAAACACACCATTTCTCTCTCTCTCTCCTCTCTCGGCGAAAACCTAGATCTAAATGGAGAAGATCTCGGGGAATTTGCATTTCTTCCGCCTCCGATCGCCACCGTCACGGCCGCCGTAAACCCCACCACTACGTTCGCCGCCGAAATTCCTGGTAAGCCATTGATGATTCTGAAAGAGCCAGAGCACGTGATGAAGCTGAGAGATGGATCGGTACTTGGGAAGAAGACGATTCTTAAGAGCGACCATTTCCCAGGTTGTCAAAACAAGCGTATGTCTCCTCAGATCGAAGGCGCTCCTAATTACCGCCAGGTCTCTTTCTCTTTCTCATTCTCTGATCTCGATTTTCTCGTTTTCGCTGCGTAGTAGTGGATAATTTCGATTTGAACTGTGAATTTTGACTCGGAAGCTACAGCCTCTGGTGGTAGTGAGAGATTTTGGGATCTCTTGTGTGTTCAAATATCTGGTTGTGCGAAATGAGCTGAATCTGTGAACGAAATCGAAATAGGATTTTCTTCGGAATCAGAACGAACACTAACTTTAGGTGGAATATAGGTTTGATGCACTAAACTAGCTATAGTTGTAGAATTTGACCTTGCCTCTTTCATTTATGCGTGCTTGTCTGTTTTAAAATGCAGATTCCATATAAACCCCGAGTACTATTTGTGTATTGAAAATGGTTGTGAGATTTTAGGTTTAATGTGATCTCATGTTGTTATATGGTGTTGGTTTTGTGGACTTTGTTACTGGCTGATTCTCTACGCGTACACGGGGTTGCAGTCCCCACCGCTGTTGGAATACAGAATGTTCTTAGGCATATTGGAGCTCATAAGACGGGAGACAAGTTCAAGGTCGTTGGATTAGTCTCAGAAAGGAGCCAATAAATCCATCGACTTGAACTTCTGCCAGTATGCAAAGTTTAATAGTCATTTACTACACATTTGGCAGGTAGTGTATATAAATGGGGGCCATTTGTTCTACGTGATGTGGAGAAACCTTTCACTAATCTTGAGTACACGGTACATAGGCCTTCCCCTCCTAATTATAGTTTCACTTGCTCCCTATTTTATATGCGGTCAGGTCCTTTGGTAAAACACTTGTTGTTGTGCGTTAATTAGCCTTTATACATATTAGACACTAGTTTGTTGGGTAGAAGAACATTATTGTTCGTGTATTGTTGGGCAAAAACTAGCTGAGAAATTTGATCTTAAGAATCTCCAAGCTCTCGGCGAGTTCTTTTATTGTTCTCTTCTAACTTACGAGTCTTTTGAAAATGTTGAACTATCATGAAAATTGTTAATATTTATTGTGAAGTTTTCCAGCTTCGACCTTAAGAAACAAGTATGGTATTTTGCAGGGCTTGTGGTAATGGAATATGTAAGAAAAAGGGTACAAGATGATACTTCTCTTGCCGCGAGTGTTGTTGATCAACTCGGGGTGTTGGATAACCGCAACCTGTTGAAAACAGATGTCAATGATACTATAGACATTGAGGAAATTCTGAATGAAACCTGCAACAAGAGAACAAGAAGGAAATCACGGATGGGTTGGTAGGGAGTCTAAACACTCAGTGAAAAGCACAACTTTATTCATATCGAACTTAGTATTGTCTCTTCAATGCTAAAGTTTTTATCCGTTCGTCTTGTGTTTTTGAAGGTGGCAGTAAAAGTAGCTGCTCCTTTGGAGAAATTTGATTGCTTAACAATAAACAGCGAGAGGAAGAACTAGAGATGTTGATCAGTGAGAGCACAAGAAGATGGAATTGACAAAAAAAAGTTGATCGAATTGGGATGATAGTATGAAATTTTGTCCGTAATTACTCCTTCAGGATAAAATTTTGCTTTTTTTGTCCGTAATTGTTATGAAAGATTTCCTAATGGACGCTTCTTTTTGTGTCTAGAAATAGAGTAAAACACACGAGCATGCCTATATAGTATAATAACTATCAATTGTTAATGCAACACATGCATAGGTTTGTAAAAACGTCATAATCTATTTTAAATAACTTTATAATAAGTTTATAATGAACTTAAACACCAATTATTTTATTTAAAACTTTATAATCTGTTTTGAAAAACCTTATAATCTATTTTTTAAAAATCTAATATTCTGTTTTAAAAATAACACCAACAATTTTAAAAATAACAGTTGTTTAAAACCTTATAATCTCTTTAAAAAACATTATAATTTGCTTTAAACAACTTTATAATCTCCTTTAAAAAACCTTATATTCTGTTTTAAAAGAATCTCATATTCTGTTTTAAAAATAACACCATACAAGTAAACCTGGAACGGTATTTGTGTCACGGACTCCGCGTGTGAACCGGTTTCTGTTGAGATTTTTTTCAAGAATCTTGCTTCTAAGTCCCAAACTAAAGGAGTTTGGATTAGGATGTGACCGTGATCTGGATTCACTACTAGGAACTTCTTGATGTAACGTAGTATTCAACAAACAATTGAAATTCTATCAAAGAATTTCGACTTGTGAGAGACTTTACCAAATATAAAACCATCTGGTTCGTTAAAATATGTAAACCGAAATGTAAATTTGGACTAAATCGGTTTACTTAACTCTGGTTAAGCACACGAGCATGCATATATAGTAAATAACTATTGTTAGAGCAACCCATGTAATGGTTTGTAAAAAACCTTATAATCTTCTTTAAAAATAACATCATCAATTTAAAAAAAAAAATACCATCAATTTCAAAATAACAATTGTTTAAAATCTTATAATCTTCTTTAAAAAACCTTATAATCTTCTTTAAAAAACCTTGAAACATATTTTTAAAAACCTTATAATCTTTTTTAAAAAACCTTCTATTCTATTTTAAAAATAACACCATCAATTTCAAAATAACAGTTATTTAAAATCTTATAATCTTCTTTAAAAAACCTTGAAACTGATTTTTTAAAACCTTATAATCTCCTTTAAAAACCCTTCTATTCTATTTTAAAAATAACACCATCAATTTCAAAATAACAGTTATTTAAAATCTTATAATCTTCTTTAAAAAACCTTATAATCTTCTTTAAAAAACCTGGAAACTGATTTTTTAAAACCTTATAATCTCCTTTAAAAAACCTTCTATTCTATTTTAAAAATAACACCATCAATTTCAAAATAACAGTTGTTTAAAATCTTATAATCTTCTTTAAAAAACCTTCTATTCTATTTTAAAAATAACACCATCAATTTCAAAATAACAGTTCTTTAAAATCTTATAATGTTCTTTCAAAAACCTTATAATCTATTTTAAAAGTAATACCATCAATTTCAAAATAACAGTTCTTTAAAATCTTATAATCTTCTTAAAAAATCCTTATAATCTTCTTCAAAAAAACTTTAAAACAAATTTTTAAAAAATTTATAATCATCTTAAAAAAACTTTATAATTTGATTTAAAAACCTTATAATTTGATTTAAAAAAACATTATAATATGTTTTAGAAACATTAAAATTTGTTTAAATAACCTTATATTTTTTAAAACATCATTATAACATTACCATCTTTTAAAAAACCTTATAATCTGTTTAAAATTTTGCTTGTGGGGCTTGAGGTGAAGGAACTCATAGGATGTTGATGGTGCTTTTAAATGTTGTAGGAATAAACAATAGTTTTTTTGAATATATGAGTTCTGTAAAATCTCTAAGCAGAGTAAGATTATAAACATGTTGAATTTTCGGGTTCTTTCTTTAATTTTAGGATCGGTGTATTCCGGTGTGGACTTTGTAAGAGGCTGTGTGGTGTCTCGGTTATCAGAAGGTACATAAACTAGCTCAACACTGATAGTTTATCGTCAAGACCGTTATTAATGATTCTATGTGGTGCAGCGGTGAGAGTATGGAGAATGCTCTAAGAGCATGTTGCAAAGAAATCAAGATTGGGAAGATTCTTATTCATAGAGAAGGCGATAACGGTCAACACTTTATATATGAGAAGCTACCTTCGGACATTTCAAAAAGTGTAACATCCCGAAACCAAATTCAAGGAATTTGGAGAGGGTGTCGATCGACACCATGTTTTATTTTCCTGTTCGGTTTAGAAATCAATCGTTCGGTTTGGCGAGCCGGTTTAGGGAGCCTAGGGCTTCCGTATAAATATGGAGTTACGTATTTTTGGGGCCGTATTCACGGAAGAATACGCAGAGAAAGAGGAGGGAAAAGAGTTTGTGAGTTTTGTGTGATTTTGGAGGTTTTGTGAATCCGTTTGACGCATGTTTCGCTCTCGTGTGATCCTCTTTCCGTGGTGAGTCCCTTGGAGCCGTGTTTGGGGCGATTTCCAGTTAGGAGATTCGCCGATTTGTTGCTGTCAGTTCGTGTTCTTCGTCGTTCATCGCGTTCTTCGTCGTTTTCGTCGAAATCCCGAGGTGAGTGCGTGATCGTGATATGGAATTAATTTATTAGGGATTTATTGTGATGAATTGGACTGTTTCCTGTGATTTCCTATGTGATTTATGCATACTGAAATCGATTTGATCTCGCGAGATAGGACGGAACTCGAGCCGTGAGAGGATTTGGCTCGGTTCAGGTTTCTGCGAGAGGTGTCGATCGACACCTAGAGGTAGTGTCGATCGACACCAGTGTTTCTGATCAAGGCTTGTGTTTGAGAATGGGTGTCGATCGACACCTAGAGGTAGTGTCGATCGACACCACTATTTCTGTTTGAGGCTTGTGTGAGAAAGGAGTGTCGATCGACACCAGGTGGGTGCGTCGATCGACACTCAGTCGTTTGTGAAGTTATGCGTTTTGGTTTGGGGTGTCGATCGACACCATATGGGTGCGTCGATCGACACCAGACGTTGAATGGTGGATTATCGATTGTGTTGTTCGATAAAGTATGTGCTGTGAATTGATTACTGTATTATTGAATTGTGTACTGATAAAGTGATTAATGCTGGTTAGCTGTGTTATTTGGAATCCTGTAGATTATCGTTAGCTATGATTATTAGTTGTGAATTGGTAATTGGTTAATCCTGTTTAAATGCTGGTAATTGGAACACTGTGGATTGTTGATTGATCGCGTAGAATTGATAGTCTAATTCCTATTATATATCTGGTAGACGGGATGACCGCTCCACTGAGTATTTATGATAATACTCACGCAACTCTGTTTTTCCTTTTTGAGTTGCAGGTAATGGAAAAAGTGTGATCGCGGAATCATGGCAGAGGAAGAGGATGATTAGGAAGTTATGTGCTGTTTATGTGTGTTGGTTTAGTAGAACCTGGTTTAGGTTGCTAGAATGTTGAGTTGAATTGGAATTGGTTTAATGATTTATTGTTTACTGTTTTCCGCTGGTTAATGTGTTGTTTAAAAAAAAAAATGCGGGTGTTACAAAAAGACACGTGCTTTTGTTGAACGTGAAGCCAATATTATAAGTAAAGGCGTACCTAAAGCCAACATTATATTTCTCAATCTCGTATCCGTAAGTTAAAAACCGAGACCATTTTATCGTCTTTCTTTTGCTTAACTTAGTAACAATGTATGGTTTTTTCGTATCTTGAAGGCACCTCAAGGAGTAAATGTGGTGTGCAAAAGGTCCCCAAGGATAAAGATTGTGACTTCTGGGATAGAACTCGGTTTAAACGAGGAGTTCCGAGTTCTTCCCGGAATGGGTGAGTTTGGAGACCGCTATTTTGGAACGGATGATGAGTGAGAGTGAGCTAAACTCCCTTGTTTGCTTAGTAAAAATTTTGGAATTAGTGATATGATTTTAAAGTATATAATAAGGTTTTAAAGTTGATTATAAGGTTTTTAAAAATAATTATAAGATTTTTGTAAAATATATGATAATGTTTCAAAAATAACACCATCAATTTGAAAAATAGTAGTTGGTTATAACCTTATATTATGTTTCAAAAAACATTCTAATATGTTTTAAAATTTTTATAATCTATTTTTGAAAAACCTTTAATAAACCTTATAATCAACTTTAAAACATTGTCATATAGTTTAAATTTTTTTATAATTACCTTTAAAACCCCTTATAATCAACTTTAAAACCTTATCATATACTTTCAAATCCTTATAATTACCTTTAAAAACCATTAATAAATCATATAATCAACTTTAATAAACCTTATAATTTGTTTTAAACAACATTATAACCTTATCTTCTGCTTTAAAAAACCTTACAATCTGTTTAAAGTTTTGTTTTTCGTGAAAGATAAACACAAGAATTTTGAAAATAACCATTGTTTAAAACTTGATAATCTATTTTAGAGAACTTTATAATCTACTTTAAAAAACCTTATAATCTATTTTTATAAGGTCTTAAATAATTTATGGACATTTTATAATTTATAAGGTTTTAAAGTATAATTATTAACCTAAATGTCCATAAACTTAAGTACAAATGTTTTTTAAATTGGGTAGTCATTTACAATTAAAACTTTAAACTTAAGTAACGATAGAACTCTTAATCTGGGTATTCTTGAAATAAAACACCTTATAATAAGCTTTTTGTTCTAAAGACTTGAGTTCATGTCTCCTTATAATAAATTATAGTATCCATCCCTCTGAGAATTTCTGCTTCTTCTAACTCTTTCGCTTTTGCCTCTGCTTTCAATCTCTCTTTCTCATCCATAAGTTTCTGCAGATCATCCTCTCTTCCTTCTTATAAGGTTTTTTAAAGCAGATTATAAAAAATTTTAAAGTAAATTATAAAGTTTTAAACAACTATTATTTTTAAATTTGATGGTGTTATTTTTAAAAACAAAATAGAAGGTTTTGTAAAATAGATTTTAAGATTTTTTAAAAACAGATTATGAGTTGTTTAAAGCAGATTATAAGTTTTTAAACAACTATTGTTTTTGAAATTGCTGGTGTTATTTAAAAAAAAAAAAATATGTAGGATTTTTAAATTAGATTATAAGGTTTTTTAAAGAAGATTATAAGGTTTTTTAAAGTAGATTATAAGGTTTTAAACAATTTTATAATCCGTTTTAAAAATAACACCAGCAATTTTTAAAGTAATATTTGTTTAAAATCTTATAATATGCTTTAAACAACTTTATAATTTGTTTTACAAAATCTTATAGTCTATTTTAAAAAACCTTATATTCTGTTTTAAAAATAGCACCATCAATTTTAAAATTTCTCTTGTTTAAAACCTTATAATCTCATTTAAAAAAACATTATACTATGCTTTAAAAAACCTTATAATCTCCTTTAAAAACTTTATATTCTGTTTCAAAAACAACACCAGCAATTTAAAAAATAAGTTGTTTAAAACCTTATAATCTGCTTTAAACAACTTTTTAATCTGTTTTAAAAAATATATATAATCAAAAACCTTATTCTATTTTAAAAATAACAGTTATTTAAAACCTTATAATCTTCTTTAAAAACCTTTATAATCATATTTAAAAAACTTTTTTATCGTCCTTTTTGCACTGCACTCTTCATGCTGATTTGTCTTCAAATAACATGACATGCAATAAATTAAGAGAACAAGCCAACAAAAGTGCTCCACCTTTAGAAGATGGAATGTCCTTCAATTTGTTCTTTGCCTGAGAGATAAGGTCCAAGAGAACGGTAAGAGAAGCAAACAGAAAAATTCATGCTACAAATAAAACTCTTTTTGATAAGAGAGAGGCTGGAAAGTCAAGTAGCATGACAAAAGATACGTATGACAAACATACAACACCAACAGTTATGAAGCTCATTTCCTCTGCCAAAAGTAGTAGCAAACGAAAATAACATCTAAGTTTGGACAACATACAACACCAACGGTTGTCAGGATCGAGTTACACAGAGAAAATCTTAGCTAAAATAATTTAGTAAACATGCCATTGCGCTGGGTACGGAATATTTCCACGGTTTTAGCAAGATCCAATGCAGACATATCGCCAGCAAGAATTCTTTGGATTGTGTTATGTATCGCGCAGTAGGTTTCGGTTCTTCCTATACCTGCACTGAAAGATTCAAGTAATTGGGTTCATCAATCATCAAACAATTACGATAGAGATATTCTTGATTCGTCAAGCAAGCAACGAAACACCAAAGAAAAACAAGTTAGAAAACGTTGTAGTTAAATGCAACCGAGTACCTTGTAATTATCGACCAATCGAGTTAACATCACTATGACTGGGCAATGCTGCTGAATTACCATCTCCCAGAAGTCCTCCACCGTCTGGAAAAGAGGCCCTTGTGTAGCTATGAATTGAGAGATACTCTCAGACGATGAAGCCTGCAAAACATAGACCATTGTACCAAAACCATCAAAAATCACCAGCAAACTTCAGAAAACAAAACACAGGAAACTAGACTAATAAGAAGTCTAACCTTAATAAAGATTGCATTCACATATCCATTTGCAGATGATGGACTCACAACAACTCTATTCTTGTCAACTAAATCCAAAACAGAATAAAAATTGATAAGCAATCTAATAAGAAGCGTACACTACCTAGAAAAGCCACAAGAAAAGGAAAGGAAATTTACATGGCACAACATCTGTGTATCTATTTTTCTCCGAATTGATACTGTTCATAGCCACTTCACAGCTTAGTAGCATCTCCGATATAAGCAACCTATTCACCTGCGTTTAGTGGATCATAAGACTCAATTTGTTTTCGAGGAAAAGGAAAAGCGACTAAGGAGATGGATCTATAACCTGCAATTGGCAAACTCACGAGCGATTGAGTCAGGATCTTGTATCTTTTTCCGGAGAATCCCGAGAGCTTTGAGACATTGGTTGAGCTGATCGGAAGAGAGAGAGAGAGAGAGAGAGAGAGAGAGAGAGAGAGAGAGAGAGAGAGAGAGAGAGAGAGAGAGAGAGAGAGAGAGAGAGAGAGAGAGAGAGAGAGAGAGAGAGAGAGACGCATCAGCGGATGAGAAATCGAAAGGGATCGAGTCGCGGGAAACGGTGGAGAGATTCGCGGCGGGAAGAGTCTTCTTCCCGGAGTTAGAGGTCGCCATTAACGATTTCCGGTGAGATCTAACGCGACGGCAAGAACTGAGATTCCGAGATCTGATGACCGAGATCGACGACGGTGAGATCGGAGGACGAGAAAGTGATTTTTGTTGGGAAGAGAGTTTTTTTTTTAAAGGGAAAATAGGTTAATTAGATGTGAGGCTATTTTCGTAACATCAAGTATAAACATGGCTTGCAAATTTTTTTTGATGATGGCATTTGTCAACCCATAGTCTTTCAACGATCTTATTTATCATTTAATTGTTATAAGATCATATGCTTATGTCGTATCAAAATACAATTTTCTTTTTATTTTTTTGTCGCTTGCTAGCATTAACTAATGCGGAATATATTTTTTTGTCCTACATTATTTATCTACTTAAAAACTGAACTGAACAATGAATTGTCAATTAATCAATTATTTATCTACTTAATATCATTTTCCCAAATGATATTATTACTTTTGGAATTATGTAACATTGTTCGACACGTCAAATATTGTTACATATGTTTTCAAGATAGACAAATCTTAAACTTATTTGATTGGTTTGATCGATCGATTTCATGAAGATTTACAGCGAATTTAACAAAATAACAATTATGTGACAACAAATGTTAATAAATCGTAAACCAACTATGTGACAACACGATTACTGGTTTGATCGATCAGTTTTACAAAGATAAAAAAGCGAATTTAACAAAATAACAATTATGTGACAACAAACAGTCTTTGGGCGATCTTACTTATCATGTAATTGTTATAGGATCAAATGCATAATATATTATCTAAAAATATATATAATTTTATTTTTACTTTTTGTCGGTTGCTAGCATTAACTAGAGCGATTTTTTTTAGGGTAATTAGCATGTATATTAGTATTTATACTATTAATTAAATATCTAACATCTACTAAATCATAATTTAGTAACTAACATTTAGTTTATATAGATTTCCGATTATACCCCTATACTATTATTCAATTATGTTATTGTAATAAATAAAAAAAGGTAAAAACAAAAATTGAATAAAGAAACCCTAGATGTGTCCTCTCTCTTTTGCCTTCTTCCGTCATTTCTAATCTTCTTCTTCCATCATTTTTTATATCATTTTTCTTCATTTGACACAATATCATAAGCGTTCTTGTCCCTCTCAGGTAATCCACAAAACCAAGTATCAATCATTTTTTCTTATCTCGTTGTCATGAATAAAAAAAATGTAATGGTGGATTAAGATGAAGATCGATATAGTGTTTTAAAATTAGTATAATAGCTATGTAACTATGTTTCCAAAAATAGTGAACTATGTTTATGAAAGTGTTTGTGATAATAGTTAACTATGTATATATATATTTTTTTCTATAACTTCGATTGAAACATAGCTAGTAAACTATATATGTTTAAGAAAGTAACTATTATAGTAATATTTTATATAGTTTACTATTTTATAAAATCGTTAGAATAATCAACTATTATGTGGAAATAGTTAACTATATTTTTATTTTATGAAAAATAGTTAACTATATTTTATGTATTAGATAGTTACAAAATAGTGTGAGATAGTTAACTATTTTATGAGATTAATAGAATATGTAGTGTAGAAGATAGTCAACTATGTTATGACATTGTAATTTTTACAACATATTTTCTTTTGTCATTTTCTTCCTGTACGTTTTCTCTAATCCATTTTTTCCTCTTTTTTTTATAGAAAATATCTACTTGTTTCAAAGAGGACAAATTTTCAGTGCAAAGTATAGTGTAAGGACATTTTTGTCATATATTTTATTCTCTCTCTTACTTACCTAATTATTTTTTCTGACATGTTAGTTACCTAATTACATGTCCAAAACATATTATTCACCTAATTAACCCTTTTTAACATTATTTATCAACGTAAAAAAATAATTGATCAATAAATAGTTAATTTATTATCTGTAAAAGTGATATTATTACGGTTGGAACTATGTATTATTGTCCGACACGTCAAATGTTAATATATATATTTTCATGATAGTCAAATCGAAATCTGGTTTGATTTGTTTGATCGATCGGTTTCACAAAGATTTAAATCGAATTTTAGAAAATGACAATTTTGTGACAACAAACAATCTATAGGTTAATTGTTATAAAATCAGATGCATAATATCGGACCTAAAACAAAAAAAAATCAGCCGCATAAAATTTCAATTTTTTAAAAATTAATCATCTATGTGATTTTCTTACAAAACTAATTCATGCGTTGTATAATAACAATTAAATTAAAAGTGAAATAAAATCTTCTTAAAATGTTTGTTGTCACTCCCGTTCGGCCTAATTATTCTTGTATATTTATTTGCCAATTTTGTATTTGAATTTGTCTTTAAATTTACCGACGCCTTATCATAAACATAAAATAGCTTAGTATATGGTTGTGTGTTAATTCAGTCATAATACAGAATGCCTTATATGATTTTATATCATGGGACAATTCCAAAGAGAGAGATTCATGAAAAATACAAAGGGAGTTTGCACACCCGTACACGTTTGATTAATCTTCTTCACACTGTAAGAAATGTACGAATGAGTCTTTGATTATTATTTATATTACTTAGTGGAAAGTGAAAACGAGTTCGACATGATTGTGAATTAGAAATTTGAAATACCCAAAATGCTGATCACGTTTCTCATTGACTTCATAATACAATTGCTTTTGGCGGTTTTACATTCACAATTACCAACAAACAAAAAAACAATTGTTTGAAGCTGAGTAACGCACAGTAAATGTGAACTCTAACACAGACTGTCAAAGACCCAAAGCAGCATATAAAATATATGATACACTAAATGGAAAAATTAAAGTAATTAGAAGAAGTTTTATCAGTAAATAAATACTGTATCTAATCATGTAATATGTTTAGAGAAACCAACTTATATAGTTCAGTTTTTTGTAGTCGTTATCATCTTTTATCTTATCCTTTTTTAGTTATAAATAAATTCATTGTTTAGTTATATATAAACTCATCGGTAATTGGCATAAATAACAAAGAAAAAAAATAAAACTAAAAAACTAGCCAAATATGGCATATGTGGCAAAATAAGGGCCGTTGGATCTAGGTCATTTTGTTAGTTTTTTAGTTTTATTTTTTTTCTTTGTTATTTAACAAATTCACCATAAACTCATCTTTAACAAAAAATAAATTCATGTTGTGACAATTTTATATTTTTATATTAATCTTTTATTTATTGCTCTTTATTGAAAGTAAAAGATTCTTGAATTGGGGTATATGACATTTTTAGCCACAATTTTGTCCTAGATTCTTCTTATTTCTATATATACATTTAGGAATACTTTAGAATTATTTTGTCCTAACCATTTTGTATATATTTTTCCTACAAACTTTATATATAGTTACACTGAATCCTATTTCTTGTTTCCATATGTCATATTATTATTAGTTCATTATAATAATAATATAATTTGAATTGATCAGTTATTTTTCTTTAATCATTTTTTATTTGTGTGTAAATGTTTTAAGCACTTATATGGAGTTTAATTTTGTCAGCCAGCTCATAAGCGCTCTGTAGTTTTTATAACAATTGGACATATTTAATCAATGTTCTTGTTTGTTTTGGTCAGATACATTTTTATAATAAAAAAAACTTATTGGATTTTTTTCCATATGGAACAAGTTACAAGTCACACCTTACAAGTTTCATCACAGAGTTTGTACTAGTCAAAGTTACCTTTTCGAAATAGAATATTTCTATAGAAACCGTTTTTGTTTTATTTTTGCAAACGACAAAAATAAAATTACAGATTTAGGAGATATTTAAACGAGCGCCTAAAGTTAAAAACTTTTTAACAATTCAATTTTTTTCTTTTTTCTCTTTATAATTTTTCTGTGGTTCCGGTCACCGCAGCTCTGTCATCATCTTCTCTTCTCTCTGCATCTTCTTCTTCATCTACCAATCTGAAATCTGCTCAGATTCTCTTTGTAATTTTCCCGAGAAAATCTCGATCTGTATAGATAGTAAAGGGTGAATTTTAGGATCGTTTTCGTCTGTGTTTTTCTGGTTACAGTGACAATTGCAACGATTTGATTTTCAAATTTTGTGTAATTTCTGTGTGTGTGAGTGAAGTCAGATTCAGTTTTCTCTGAAGCTTTACGGATTTTTTGGGGTGTTTCGTTCTGTAATCTATTTGGGGATTTTGTTCTCTTTTCTGTAATTTACGACCCGAGTTTATCGAGCTCCGGGTCTTCAGCTTTCTTCAAATGGCGGCGTCAGAGAGATCGATAGACCAACAAGTCGACCTGACTTCTTCGTTCCTCCAGAAATTCAGGCTCTACGAAACTCGCTCGGTGATGATTCTCTTCTCTCAACTTTTCCAACATTTGATTCGTTTATTTTTGGGTGATTTGTTTGATTTAGGGTGATTTCTGGGTTTGACTTTGTTTTGAGTATGATCTTTGTGTTTGTGCAAACAGAACTTCTATATGATTGGAAGGGATAAGAACCGAACGTTTTGGAGAGTCCTGAAGCTAGATAGAACAGAACCAACAGAGGTCAACATTTACGAAGATTCGACGGTTTACACAGAAGCCGAATGCTTCGAAACGTTGAGACGGATTCACGAAGGAAACAGATCATCTGGTGGATTGAAATTTGTTACCACTTGCTATGGGATCATTGGTATTGTTCTTAAGCATCTTCAAAACTTGTTTTCTTCTTCTTCTTTATAAGCTTGCTTAACATTGTTTCTTGGTTTAGGATTCATAAGGTTCTTGGGACCTTATTACATGCTGATAATTACCAAAAGAAGGAAGCTTGGTGAAATCTGTGGACATACAGTTTATGGTGTAGCAAAGAGCAAGATAATTACGATCCCACATGCCTCTGTGCTAACCAATGTGGCTTATTCTAAGGATGAGAAAAGGTTTTCTTATGTCACTTCTGCTTGTAAAATGGAAAACCTGTACCTTGGTACCTTCGTTACATTTCCAAATTATAAAACTCGTCACTTGTATTTAGATTTTGAGACCATTCTGCTTTCTTTTTTATCCATATTGTGTCTCTCTTTGATCTGCTCAATAAGAGTGTCACAGGTTTCACAGGTTCCTTTCAATTTTCCTGTTCCCTATTCGAGATAATCTCATTTTTGTTAAATCTTTAGTCAGACAGTTTTTGTTGCACTTTTTTGCTTATCACTATTTCTAGGTATTCTTCTCCCCTGTATGTACAGTGGACACACTTTTATTTGTTGTATTTATTTTGATATGTTATATGGCAGAAGTACTATCAATAAAGGGAGAGCTCTTTTTTATTTTCTTCTTACTTCATTTAATCTCTTATATTTTGAGCTTTGATTTATCCTGTACCTTCCTTTTTTCAGATTGTATGCTGATCCAGGTACTAAATCGTGTTTGGTTTTCTGTTTCTTGTGTCTTCCTTGGAAATTTAATAGGTACAAGAGGTTACTCTGCACTGTCGATCTTACAAAGGATTTCTTCTTCAGCTATTCCTATCATGTTATGCATACACTTCAAAGGAATCTGTCAAACAATGCGGAAGGACTCACTTACTACGAATCGATGTTTGTCTGGAACGAATACTTAACTCGGAGGATTCGAAATAACGCCAAGGACTGTATGTGGACAGTTGCCCTGGTATATGGATTTTTCAAACAGGTATAACTTGTACTAATTGGTCTTAAGGGTTTTACTATATCTTCTAACATTCAGAGATGTGCAGATTAGAAGCAGGTATTGAGATATATTAACCTCACACTTAATATTCTCTTGCAAGAAGGATTAAACCCCACATTATGTGGATGCCTTCTCAAATCTTTTGTCTTTTGATGCACGTTGAAAAATTTTTACCTTTGGAATGACTTTGTTTTCTTTTCTAATGTTTAGATTAAACTATCAGTTTCTGAGAAGAACTTTAGATTGACTCTAATAGCTCGCCGATCTCGACATTATGCTGGCACAAGGTACATTCTCCCCACCTTGGTCTATCTCTATCATTTATATGGGTAAGCTGTAATGTGATTAAGTCTTTGCCTGGGTTATGATCGTCTATCTTGTTCCCCAGGTATCTGAAACGCGGTGTCAACGAGAAAGGAAGGGTAGCTAATGATGTTGAAACAGAGCAGATTGTTTTCGAGGATGCTCAAGATGGTAATCCCGTCCGAATTAGTTCTGTAGTTCAGAATCGGGGTTCAATTCCTTTGTTCTGGTCTCAGGAGACCTCACGCTTGAATATCAAACCTGATATAATATGTATGATCTTTGTTTTCCAACATAATATTTCCATTTTTTGTTCATTTCTGCTGTGCTTGTTGTACTGATCTCTCTTATCTGTATAAAGTGTCAGCGAAAGACCCTGGCTTTGAGGCTACCAAACTGCATTTTGAAAATCTCGCTAAGAGATATGGTAATCCAATTATCATATTGAACTTGATAAAGGTTAGTATTCTAACTTATCGAAAGTCAGGATGATACAAATTTTGGTATATTCGTCCGGGTAATTCCTAATTCACTTGATTGAAAATACAGACGCGTGAAAAGAGGCCTCGGGAGACTATTCTGCTTGCAGAGTTTGCAAATGCAATAAGATTTATAAATAAGGGGTTAAGCAAGGAGGAACGTCTAAGGCCTCTTCATTGGGACTTGCATAAACACTCCAGAAAGTACATGATGCACACAACTCATATGCTTCTTTTCTTTATTATTGCAGCTTCTATAAACACAATAGGCATTCTTACTTGCTGAAAATGTCTTTTTTTCCCATCCAGGAAAGGCACAAATGTGTTGGCCATTCTCGGCAGGTTGGCTACTTACGCACTGAACTTGACTGGCATCTTCTACTGTCAACTTACTTCGGATCTTACAACAGATGGGTTTCAGAACCAGAATCCCTCCCCTTTGGAGTGAGTATCCAATTTGCCAATAGTTTTTTTTACCATCTATGTAGTTTATTGCTTAGCAGATTGTTTATCTCTTTTGTATACATAGTAACTGGGCTCTTATTAATTTATATCCTTTCGGTTTATTGCAGAAACAAGAATGGTGAGAGTTCTACACACGATCTTCCGAGTCAAGATGAAACTCCATCAAATTTGGCGGAGGAAATTGGTAATGATAGTAATGCTGCGAAGGAGGATCAGCAAAAGGAAGCTACCATGCTTCAGAAAGGAATTCTGAGGACCAATTGCATAGACTGTTTAGATCGTACCAATGTTGCTCAGTATGCGTATGGGTTGGTAGCATTTGGGCGTCAACTCCATGCTTTGGGACTGACAGAGTCTACTACTATTGATCTAGACAACCCCCTCGCTGAAGATTTGATGGGAATTTATGAGACAATGGGAGA
Organism: Draba incana; assembly: GCA_963576765.1. Lineage (NCBI taxonomy): Eukaryota > Viridiplantae > Streptophyta > Magnoliopsida > Brassicales > Brassicaceae > Draba > Draba incana. The sequence goes on from OY755213.1 coordinate 22,822,314, forward strand.
TACGCTTGCGCTTCAGTATGGAGGATCCGCAGCGCACAACAAGGTCTGTTTGTTAATTACTCTGGCCTTGTTAGATAAAAAGCTACAGACATAATTATTTACCGATGATCTTATTTCTTTGTGCAGATATTTTGTGAAAGGCGTGGGCAATGGAGAGCCGCGACTCAGTCACAGGAATTCTTCAGAACTTTACAACGTTACTACAGTAACGCCTATATGGACGCCGAAAAGCAAGATGCAATTAACGTGTAGGCTGGACTATATTTTCTCTATTTTCTATGCCTCTGGTATGAAGAAGGTTTTTGACTTGTATATTTCTACAGGTTCTTGGGATACTTTCAGCCACAACCAAATAAGCCACCACTATGGGAAATCGGTTCTGATCAGCATTACAATGCAGCAAGATTTCTTGCCAATGCTTCACCAGAGAATTCGAGGTAAATAAGTTGGGAAACATTTTGTGTTCATGAGAGAAGATACTTACATTAAATCATGTTGCCTTCAGGTCTACGATGAAACGATCTTTATCAGAGAGTAGCATCCTTAGCGAGAGCAATGCAGCCGCGTTGGGACCAGTTGGTAGACATAGTTTAGGTGAAAAGGATGAAGAAGCTAAAGGTCTTTCGGATTCAGCACCTGTCATCTCAACGTCTGAAACTGCCAAGATTGCTGCTAGTTTGTGGTAAAAACAAGCTTATTATTAAGTAAATCATTAAAATCGTGTACTTGTTAACTAAATTTTGGTGATGGCGTTTTTTTTACAGTGCTCAAACACCGACATTGGAGGAGATAGGATTAGACCATATTCTTGAAGACGATTGCTTCTGCGATGATGGGCATGGTGATCAATGTACATTTGCAACTTTCGATATGGATTGGGTTTCTTCTTCAGGAAACTCTTGTGAAGATGAGAGTTACGGAAGGTAAAAAACAAAACATCTCTTATTCTTTTTTTTTTGTTGTTGTGTATATACCAATGAAACATTTTTTTTCATTTTTGCAGATCCACAGTAGTTAGATCCTTTGAAATCATCCCTGAAAGTACACAAATGGAGTCAGAAATTTGTGTTGTTGAATCTGATTCCAGCAATAGAATGGTGAGAAGAAGTTTAATAAGAAGCGGCATTGATGCATATTAATACCTATACTAATACCAAACTCTTCTTTCTGTGATTTTTATTTTTTTGGTCTTTAGAGAGAGGAAGTCATAGTGGAGGAAGAAGAAGCCATTTCTGTGATTCGTGAAAGTTATGTGAGGTGGGTGATGGATGAAGAAGGACATTTCTGGTGAGGAAACAGAGCTTTTCCAACGCCAAATGATTAAAGGAAGAAAAGAAAAGAAACATACACCTTTTAGTGCTAACGAAGAAAGCAAAGTATCAGAGAAGAAAATAACTGAAAAAACAGAAGGAAAAAAAAAAACTAATTGCCGCTAATTAATCGTATTGGAAGAAAAAAGTGAAAAAGTAAAAAAAGAGAGGGGGTAACAAACTTGTAAATAATTTACCGAAGACAAGATTGATGGATGGAAACATAACTCAGATCTTGTCGGATTTGTCTTTTTGACATTTTTAAGATTCGATTGCCAAAAATCAGAGGATGCTCATCTATTAAAATAGTAGGTAAATATTAAATAATAATAATTAATTATAAGAATTTCTCAATAAAGGTGAAAAAAGTTTCTCTCTCATTTGAAAAACTTTGAGAGAGTCTCCGATCTCAAGTTTATTATTTTACCATTATTTTTGTAGAAGAGAAACTCTTGTGAAAGATTCTCATTGAATATAGTCTCATGAATTAAAATACTAGAGTTAAAAGGTAAAGGGTGTTATTGAAAAATGGATTTGCGTAGGTTTTAGAGTTGAGAGATTTGTGTAGATATGTGAAATTTTACAAATCTGAAAGATGGGGAATTTCTAAAATTAGGCCATATTGAAGTTGACTTTGTCCCAATACCCTTTTGCATATTTTGGTCATTTTTTACCCAAAATGCCCATAGAAAAAATAAAAAATATTAAAATAAAGGGTTTTAATTTTTTTAAAAAATCTGATAATTAAGAGAACTTACATATTAGTCATATTCAAGTGTTGAAAAAATGTTAAAACTTGAAAAAATGGTTAAAGTTAATCATATTGTTTTTGTCTACGGCTTATAGAATTGACATTCTACGTTTACAAGCCGGTAGATGTTAAATTCTACTAGATGATCTATGTTCTAAAGTCCGTAGAATGTGTTTTCTACTAGATGGTCTATATTCTAAAGTCCGTAGAATACGCATTCTACTGATCCTTATATCTTCTATCCATTTTAGAGTATAAGTTCTACATATGTACCTTTCGTCTACCGGAATATAGAACATGTAATCTAGAAAGTTAGTTTTAGATTTCCTAAATCTAGGAAGTAAATATTCTCTAATTAATTCAGTTTACTTAAATAGTTATATTTATAATTAATGCAGTTTACTTAAATAGTTATATTTGAAATCAAGCATTTATTGTATTTTGAGAAATTTTGAGTTATGCTACTATTGGCATGCCACTGTTTTAAAATCATTACCAGCGTGCCAATGTTCACTTAAATGAAAAAAACAACAGATCTCACTTTCTCTCTCATCTCTTTCACGGTCATCTCCCAGATCCAAATTTTTTTTCTCTAATCCAAATTTCGTTTTTTCTCTCTTTCTACCAGATCGCCATCATGAGATCGGATTTTACTATCACTGAATTCGATTCTCGTCATCTCTAATTTCACTATTTCTGATCTCTGTCGCGATTTCCGCTAAGAAGATTTGAGAAGGTGTTGTTGTTTCAAACAAATTTAGGAAAACAAATTTAGAAGAAGAATAGATCTCCAAGCAAATTCAAACACAAACGACTGTAAATTTTCGAGTTTGGGTTAACTATTATGCATCTAGGGTATAGATTTCGGGGGGGGGGGGGGGGGATGGGGGTAGGGTTTTGCCTTTACATTATAAAACTATTAAAAAATATTATAAAATTGTTAAAAAAAATTATAATGTTTTTAAAATGTTTAGTAAAACGGTTAAAAAACCTTATAAACTATTTAAAAACCGTGTAAAACTGTTTATAAGGTTTTTGTAAAGCTTTATAAGGTTTTTGTAAAGTTTTATAAGGTTTTTAAACAGTTTTATAAGGTTTTTAAACAATCTTATAAACCTTTTAAAAATCTTATAAACCTTTTAAAAACCTTATAAACCTTTTAAAAACCTTATAAATTATTTAACTGTTTAGTTTTTAATGACATGTAAAAAAGTCTTATAAAACTGTTTAAAAACTTTATTAAAACGGGAAAACCCTAAAAATAACCAAAACCCAGATTTGACCAAAAAAACAACCAAAACCCAGATCTGACAAAAAATTAACCAAAACCCAGATCTGAACAAAAATCGAACAAAAAGCTCAAATTTGTAACCTCCTCCTCCTCCTCCTCCTCCTCCTCCTCGGAAATCACAATTGATTTAAAGAATTTACAAAGATTTACATGCTGCGTTTGCGTCCAATGAAGTCAGAGAGATAATCGAAAACTCTAAATCCATAACCCAAATCCAATTTGCAATTTCAAAGAAGAGAATTTTGTGAGAGGAAAAATTTGGATTGAGATGAGCGTGAGAGAGATGAGAAAGAAAGTGAATTTTTTTATTTAATTAATCAGTGAACAGTGGCACGCTCGTAATGATTTTGTGAACAGTGGCATATTTGATTAAATTTTTGTGAACAGTGGCATATTTGCAATTGCCCCTTGTATTTTTTAATTAATTACATTTAAATTTTCTTTAATTAATTATTATGTTATTAATATTTAAAAAAAACAAAAAAATTAACTAAAAAATAACCCAAACTAGGTCGTTGCCGGCGTTCTCTTTTTCTGATTTTTATAATTTCCGAAATGATTTAAACAATGAAATTTAAGAATGAAATTTTTATTCCAAAAGCATTAAATCATTTAAAAATCAGAATTTAAGAATGAAATTTAAGAATGAAATTTTCCGAAATTTAAGAATGAAATTTTTATTCCAAAAGCATTAAATCATTTAAAAAATCAGAATTTCCTTTTCTGATTTTTATAATTTCCGAAATGATTTAAACAAATATATAATAATTCAAAATTAAGGGTAATTTTGGGGGTATTGAAAACATAAAACCTAATGGGACAAAACTACATTATTTAAAACCTATTGGGACAAAGACAAGTTCAATATGTCCTAATTTTCCAAATTTCCATTCTCATCATCTTTTCCCATCCATCTCGTAAGTATCTCTCTCTTTTTAAGATTCAATTGCCATAAATCTGAATGTTTGTGTTTTCTTGAATAACCTTATCCGTTTTCCCAAAACGACTCTTGCAAATCCTTTTGAATTCCGCCCAACCAAGTCTATGCTCGACCAAATGCCGTAAATTGTTATTCCAGTGATATGCTGAATTTGTTAGGACTTAGGTTGCTTGTCAAACCTTTGCATCGTCATTAAACACTCGTTGATCCACAAAATAGTCATCACACATTTGCAACCATTCCACTGCATTTGTCGAGCCCTCGTAAGCCAGAAAATCCATCTTTGATGGTGGCTGTTAAGTTAAGTTTTCAGTTTCAATAAGGACCTATTCTTTAGGACTAGAACAGGTCATCTGTGTTTCCTATTTTCTTGTTACTAGTTGAACTAGTGGAGGGTGTGTCCTCCTTTATTTTCGTTGCTGAAGTTTCAAATGTATTTCCTATAAAAGCATTGGAACCTATGAATGAAGATAGATCATTCCGTGCAATAGTTTGTGTCTTCCTAATTCTGCAATTACATTTGGTATCAGAGCAAAACACAATCTTAAGAGTGATCAAAGTGAGAAGAGAAAGAACAGTGAAAGAAAGATGAGTGAAGATAAGATAATTACGATTCCCCGTTTCGATGGTCACTAGAATCATTGGAGCGAGCTAATGGAGAACCTCTTACGAGCAAAGGGGTTATGGAGTCTCGTAGAAGAAGGTGTTCCTGAGCCAGCAGCAGGACTCGAGACAACTGCAGCGCAGCAGAAGAGTCTTGAAGATCTGAAGAAGAAAGATCATCAAGTCAAGTACTACCTGTTTCAAGCCATTGAGCGGGAAGTATTTGAGCAGATCTTAGACCGAAAAACTTCTAAGATCATTTAGGAATCCATGAAGAGAAAGTTTGGAGGGAATGAACGGGTCAAGAGATCTCTTCTCCAAACTTTAAAGAGAGACTTTGAAGTTCTTGTCATGAAAGGTGATGAAAACATTGACAATTACTTCAAGAGAGTGATGATGGTGGCAAACAAGATGAGGAGTAATGGCGAGAGTATGCCAGATTCGAAGATTGTGGAGAAGATTCTCCGCACCTTAACCGACAAATTTACATATGTGGTGGTATCGATCGAAGAGTCCAGAGACACGAGCAGCATGACCGTCGACGAGTTGCAGAGCTCACTGTCCACGCACGAGAAGAAGTTCAGAAAACCGAGCCATGAAGAGGAAGATCAGGCACTCAATGTTAGAGGGAGAGGCAGAGGTTCCTACAGAGGACGAGGTAGAGGCAAAGGTCGCCCCTTCAACAAGGCCACTTCGAGTGCTACAATTGCCACAAGCTGGGTCATTTCTCATATAAGTGTCCCAATGAAGCAAAAGGAGCCAACTATGCAGAGTTAGAGGAGAAAGAGGAGGTTCTATTAATGGCACATGTGGAACTCCAAGGAATAAAGAGAAGTGATGTTTGGTTCATTGACTCTGGTTGCTCAAACCACATGTACGGAGAAAGGAAAATGTTCACAAGTTTGGACTCAAGTTTCACACATAACGTCAATTTTGGGAACAATCACAAGCTGATGGTCGATGGGAAATGAGTGATAAAACTCACACTTAACGATGTGAGTTATGTGATCGGTGATGTCTACTTTGTCCCGGAATTGAAGAATAACTTACTGAGTGTTGGAAAACTTCAAAAAAGGGTCTGGATATACTTTTCAAAGGAGATCGCAAAACCTGCAGCATTTTTCATCCCACCAAAGGCAAGATTGCAGAGTCTGTGATGAGCGCAAATAGAATGTTTATCCTGCTGGGTGAATCAAATGCTAATGCGGAAGAGGAGAAGTGTCTACAGGTTGATATCTCAAACAAAGCAGAGTTGTGGCATCACCGATATGGGCATCTCAGTTACAAGGGACTTAACACACTATGTAGCAAAGAAATGGTCGTAGGTTTACCGGAGATTGGAGATGTAAAAACTGTCTGTGACGCATATGTAAGAGGAAAGCACCATCAGGTTCTATTTCCAAAGCAAAGCAAGTGGAGAGCTACTGAAAAATTGGAGTTAATCCACTTCGATCTCTGCGGGCTGATTAGTCCATCATCAAACAACCAAATAAGGTACCTGATCTGCTTCATAGATGATTTCTCGAGGAAGACATGGATATATTTTGTTGGTGAAAAGTCAGAAGCATTTCATCGTTTCAAGACATTCAAGGCGTTTGTGGAGAAACAAACTGGCTTACTCATCAAAGGTCTACGAATGGATAGAGGTGGAGAATATAATTCAAATGAGTTTAAGGAATTCTGCAGAGAACATGGGATCAAGAGACTACTAACAACTGCTTTCACACCTCAGCAAAATGGCGTTGCAGAATGCAAGAACCGCACAATCATGAATATGGTACGTGCAGGGCTACTAGAGATGGAGGTGTCGAAGTCTTTTTGACCAGACGCTGTGTAGTGGGTGAATCACATTCTCAACAGATCACCCACACTTATCGTGAGAGATAAGACTCCAGAAGAAGCTTGGTGTGGGAAGAAACCATCAGTAGAACACTTTAGAGTGTTTGGATGCATTGGGTATGTTTATATTCTCGATGTTAAGAGAAGCAAGCTCGATGACAAAAGCGTGAAATGTGTCTTGCTGGGTTTTAGCAGTGAGTCCAAAGCTTTCAAGATGTTTGATCCAGTGACGAAGAAGATCCATATAAGTCGTGATATGATTTTTGAGGAGAATAAGAAATGGAACTGGGAAGACGATGGTTATGCTGGTGAAGGAAACATCGATCTGGAATGGGAAGATAATTCTGCGAATGCAGAAGTTACAGAGGAAATAGAGGAGTTGGTAGAAGAAGAAGAAGAGATGGTGGAAACAGAAGAAAGCGATGGAGAAGCGGCTTTTCCAAATACCTCACCGATTGGAGATACAACAGCAACGACCAGCAGAGCAAAAAAGCCTCCAATCTGGTCCTCTGATTATATCACGGGAGACAAAATTTCTGATCCAGAAGACGAGGCAACTATGGCCAAAATCGAGTTTGACAATCTCGCTTTTATGGTCATATCTGATCCGGTTAGCTATCAAGAAGCAGAGAAGTATTTCCACTGGAAAGAGGCGATGGATGTTGAAATCAAATCCATTGAAAGGAATCACACCTGGTCTCTAACTACGCTACTTGTTGGAGTCAAGGCAATTGGGGTCAAGTGGATTTACAAGACCAAATTGAATGAGCTGGGTGAAATTGACAAGTTCAAAGCTCGACTGGTGGTGAAAGGCTACGCTCAAAAGTATGGGATAGACTACACTGAAGTCTTTGCACCTGTAGCAGGTTGGATACGGTGAGAATGATCATTGCAGTAGCAGCTCAAAGAGGATGGGGAATCTATCAACTCGATGTGAAATCTGCTTTCCTTCATGGAGAGTTGAAAGAAGACGTATTTGTGGAGTAACCCCAGGGTTATGAGGTAGCAGGGAAGGAGGCGATGGTGTATAAGCTGCATAAAGCCCTTTTATGGTCTAAAACAAGCGCCCAAGGCTTGGTTTAGTCGGATCGAGGCTTACTTCATCAAGGAAGGGTTTGAGAAAAGCTCTAGTGAACAAACATTGTTCATTAAACGGAAGGGAGGTAAAACTTTGATTGTAAGCATCTATGTTGATGACCTGTTGTTCACTAGTGATGATGAAGAACTTTTGAATGAGTTTAAGAGGTCCATGAAGAACAAGTTCGACATGACTAACTTAGGGAAGATGAGGTATTTTCTTGGCATAGAAGTGTTGCAGAAAACCTACGGGATCTTCATATGTCAGAGAAAGTACGCTGTTGAATTAATTGAGAGGTTTGAAATGCAAAATTACAATTCACTTTGTAATCCGATTGTGCCTGAACAGAAAGTTGGGCGAGATAAAGATGGTGTGCAGGTGGATTCTACGCTTTACAAGCAAATAGTGGGGAGTCTGATGTATCTCACAGCCACGAGACCTGATCTAATGTTCGTGGTTTGTCTTATCAGTCATTTTATGGCGAATCCAACCGAGCTACATCTCGCCACTGCAAAGAGAATCATGAGGTACTTGAAAGGAACGCTTGATTTTGGGATATGGTATGGAAGAGAAAGAAAAAGCAGTCTTCTAGGATACACGGATAGTGATTATGTGGGGGATATAGATGACTGCAAGAGCATTTCGGGTTATATTTTTCTGTTAAGTGGAGGAGCTATAGCTTGGTCATCCAGGAAGCAACCAATCGTGACTTTGTCATCCACTGAAGCAGAATATGTAGCAGCAGCCATCTGTGCGTGTCAAGCAATTTGGATGAAGAGGATTTTGGGAGAGATCGGTTTTGAGCAAGAAGATGGAATGACTTTGTTTTGTGACAACACTTCCACCAATAAGTTGTCCAAAAACGCAGTCATGCACGGGAAATCAAAGCATATAAGGGTTCGATATCATTTTCTCAGAGAATTGTCGAAGGAAGGCGAGGTGACTTTGGTTCATTGTAGCACGGAGGATCAATTGGCGGACATCATGACAAAGCCATTGAAGATGGCATCGTTTCAGCGAATCAGAGAGCTTTTGGGATGAGAGTTGTGAACTGAAACTCTATATCGAGTTTAGTTCAAGGGAGGGAATGTTAAGTTAAGTTTTCAGTTTCAATAAGGACCTATTCTTTAGGACTAGAACAGGTCATCTATGTTTCCTATATTCTTGTTATTAGTTGAATTAGTGGAGGGTTTGTCCTCCTTTATTTTCGTTGCTGCAGTTTTCTCATGTATTTCATATAAAAGCATTGGAACCTATGAATGAAGATAGATCATTCCATGCAATTGTTTGTGTCTTCCTAATTCTGCAATTACAGTGGCACCACACACTGATCTGAGTTGTTTCCGTCATCTTCCATGGTTTCTTAAGGTCCTTTTCCTTCTCATTCCCTCTTAAAGACGGAAATTACCTTGTAAATAACTAGGGAAAGTATCACTTCGACGATGACCACGTTCTCTTCCATCGCACGTATTGGCCATGGACCACTTTAAAAAAAGCAAATTTTGGGTCGTCTCTCACTGTTCCAACACCTCTAGCGTTCACACCTTTGAAAGTCACACCTTTGTCTCCACTTTGTAAAGCAGTGGATGGATCACTTTTGGAGATTGGTGTCAAAATTTTGCCCCCTACGAAGCCACAAATTTATCCGCTCTGAGTCCCATGAGCAGTTTGATCATCTAAAAATTATCTTTGATAGTATAACTGCCAATGGTAATAATTTAGTTGGATTGGGTGTAACTACTGATGCTTGCACGCACAAGGTTGGTGATAATCAAGTGAAAGAAAGTTTTATTTTTTGTGAGAGTGGTGATGATGTTTCTGATGCATTACCTTTTTTAGTCAAAAAAACTAAAAGGTCGTACATAAAAGCTTATTCTGAGAAAGTGATCTAGAACTGAAGCGAACAAGCTAGACAAGCTGAGGAGTGCTAACAATGACTATGTGGTTATCAACAAGAGCCTTGATATCATACAACAAAGAGAAGAAAGATGACAAAGAGAAGTTGAAAAAAAAGAAGTTGAGAAAAAGAAAATAGTGTTTGGGATGCTATAAAAAAGCTCATTAATTTGGATCAGCGTTCCAAATTTAAGGCAGTTACCCTTATCTATTCCTTAGGAATAAAAGATGTCGTTGTAGATATGTCTGTAGAAAAACGCATTGGTTGGATCCAAACCAATATTAACTCACAATGGTCATTACTGTGTCTGCTTAAGTGATTTTTGTTCCAACTTTTCGTTTGTTTCTTTAGATGGTATATAAGACTTGTTTTGAGATTATTTTTCTGGATTTGGATTGATATTTATGCACTTTAATGGTTTGTTTCATATACAATTTTTGTTTATGTTTGATTCATTTTAGAGCTATATTTTTGCTCTTATTATTTACATGTGGCATTAGTTTTCACCTTCAAGATCATGACAATAATAAAAAAAAATTTCTCGCAGGTGTTATATCATGGAAAATATGTTTGAAGAAGAAGCAACCCAAATAGAAAATGACGAATCACTTTTGGACATTATGCTATTAATGTTGGATAATATAGCACGAGCCTCTGTGATAAATAGTAATCATATTGAACGTCCTCTTCGTCGACCGATCACTAACATTGGTTATGATTACATTCAAAAGGCTCCCAAGGAAGAGCCTGATCACTTCCGATCGTTATATCATGTGTACCCAAGTTCTTTTGAGAAGTTATGTGATCTTATCAGAGTGAAGACATGTCTACGAGATACTCGTAATATATGTGTTGTAGAAATTGTGGCTACATTTCTCCTCACTGTTGGTCAAAGCTCAAAATATTGTTATACAATAGACACATTTGAGAAATAGAAATTTGCGACAAGTGAGAATTTTCATAAGGTTCTTAGAGCGTTAGCACTAGATTTGATGGCAAGGCCTGGAGTTACAACATGTACAAAGATAAGAGAGAGCACAAGATTTTATCCCTACTTTCAGGTATTCATTATCATTTCTTATCTCAAGTAATGATATGTATTCTACACCTAATTTTGATCATTATAGGATTACACCGGAGCTCTTGATGGCAAACATATTTTTGCGATGATACCAAAAAGTGATGTGTGATAGGGTCAAATTTCCCTTTGTCCTACTCTCTCAAATTAAGAGATCGAGTGTAGTACTTGGGGTATCGAATCCACAGGGAATCAGAATGCACAATAGATTGATACTTTTCAGATTATGCTAAGCAGAATAAAGTAAGTAAAAGCAATTGCAGAAATAATAAACAGGATGATTGTAAACTTTAAATTCAATCAGAGAAAAGCGCTAAGCCTTAGGGAATTCGCAGGAATAAATCCAAGTTGCAGAATAAGATTACTATTGGGATTGATGAAGTGCAAATTCTAGAACTCGAAACACTGTTGTAAAGTAAATCAACTGTCGTTGCAAATACTATCTATGTTTAAACCCTAGACAACCAACTGTCGTTGCGAAATCAAATTGATCTAAACAAGCATTTAAATTTAGGTTCGATTTGTTCACAAAGATCCAAAGCCAACTGTCGTTGCGAATCAGATCTTTGCTCACCTATGATTCAATTCAGGATATTCAATAATGATGTCTCATCTATTAAACAACCTAGGATATCTAATTCAGGCCTAAATCAGAATTCAAAGCAATCAAGGTGAAGAATATAAAATATGAATGATGCAAATCCCATAAGTAACCAAACTCTACAACTCTTCATTAAACCATTGAAAAATCCTTTAAACCTAACAAGGGAATTACTCAGACATAGTAATGTAAGATAAAACCCTTTTTATTAAAATCTCTTCGAAAGTAAAAGCATAGCCTAAACAATGGCTGAAAATACATATATATAGGTTACAAAAACGTCATGGGCCCAATTGCAAACATCTGGGCTTTTTTTTGTGAGAAAAGGAAATCTCTTAAAACTTGGAATCTGGGCTGGTCCGATGTTCGTGTCGATCGACACGATTGAGTCTATCGATCGACACTTGCAAATCTTCGGTGTCGAGCGACACAAACTCCTCCGTCGCTCGACACTGTCTCTGAATATTGACTCCGAACTTGCCACTTTGACTGCTCATTCCGTTAAGCTCCAAAATGCTCCAGTAAACACCAATTGAGTCCAATTCGTCCTTGTACCTAATATAAAACACCAAACACTAGAAGACACCAAAAGACTCGATAAAACGGACATATATCATGGTATAAAAACGGGTAAAAACCATGATATATCAACTCCCCCAGACTTAGCCTTTTGCTTGTCCCTAAGCAAAACAGTGTACTCACCCCTTTAGGAACCACATACCTTTGCAAAGTCATACGGTGATTCTTCGATGTTTCCCTAGAAGCTTAGCAATCCTCCAGATTGAACCCAAACCCCTTAGAAAATCTCAGACTTTCAGTCGCAGACCCCTTTAGTTCAATTAGGTGCGGTCTCATCAAGGGAATATCGATTGCTGGACCTTCTAGATTCTTTCACTTCCTTTAACACTTTCCTGCGATTCACCCTCTCTCTTCCCTCTGAAACTGTATCCAATTAAGGATTTTCATAGAGATGCAATGCTTTTTGCCATTGTGATGGCGGGTACCTCAGCAGAGGGTCCTTTACCATTTGTTGTTTCTCTGCATTTTTGAATTCGGGCTTGCACTTTCAGTAGACTTTTTATTTCCTTGGCATCTCTATGATCACTACATCAGCTCTCATTACTGGTGTTCTTGTGGAGACAGGGTCATGAGGCTTTTTCTTTTTTTTCGATCTAGGACAGTTGTATTCGTCATTCGGGAAGAAGTTTCAAGAGCGGTCCGTCCTCGCTTTCAAGTGTTTGGAAGCTGAATCAAGTCTTGCGATTACCAACGCCCTTGACAAGAGATTAGAGATTCATTAGGGACGGGGTCTTTGACATCCTTTCTGGCGTTCTCCAGAAATCTGAACTCGCTCCGTTAAACCGATCCACTTCCAGTTACCCACCTTGTAAAACCAAACAACTTGCATTGGAAATGGTCCATGAGTGCTGTTTAAAGGAAGTCTAAAGGAGGTTTTGACTCTAAAAATTTTTAAAATTGACTCAAAAACTCAAAAGAAAACACAATAGTTAGTAACTACCTCCCCCAGACTTAAACAACACTGTCCCCAGTGTTATCAAGCCCAAGATTGGTGAAATAAAATAAATAGGAAACGAAACGAATGAAAATCGAAGGAGAATGTGGTACCAGGAGGTCGTGTCGAGCGACACGACCGTAGTGTCGATCGACACTGATGGATATGGTCGCGTCGAGCGACTTTGTTTGCCTGTCGATCGACAAATTTTGTTCCTTGGTGTCGAGCGACACTGATGTGTCCGTCGCTCGACATAGTGGTCTGTCACTCATTCTCCTTTGCATTCAAACGTTTATTTTCTGAAAACCAACACAAAAAGAACACCAAAATGTAAAACTGAAAAAGAAAATCAAAAACTAAGTAAAAAGTTAGTAAAACTCACAAGTGGGTTGCCTCCCACTAAGCGCTTGTTTTAAGTCCTTAGCTTGACGTGTTAGGACTTTCAGGCTCATGGTGGATCTTTGAGAAGCATTGTACTCCCCTTATCCAAATGGATGGTTGCAGCAGTGCTCTTGGGTGTTACCTTCTTGACAGCTCCCCCAGACTTATCAGAAACTATTCCAGGGAAAAGGTTCACAGTATTCTGCATCATTTGCTGAAGAATCTCCTCTCCTTTCTCCTTCAAGTCTGAAGGGATGATGATTCGGAACTTAGAGAAAGCTTTTGAAGCTCTCTTTTGTTCCTTAACTCCTTGCTCCACCTCCTTGCACTCCTCTGGTAGTCCTGCAGATTCATCAGAAAAACCAAGCATACTACGAGAAACTCGTTGCTTGCATAAGCGCGTAACAGCTTTTGGAACTTTTAAAGTCCGATGAAGAGGCTTGGAATTAAGAACAGGAGGTGCGTACCTTTGCGCAATGGGAGGCTTGGGGGTTGGGAGACTTGCAGGATCTAGCTTTTCTCCCTTAATGACCGTCCAGCAAGAGAAATTATCCATTAAGATTGATGGGTAGAAGACTTCCTTGTTGATTTCTGTGAAGGAAATTCTTTGATTCGGGAAGTCCAAAACAGTTCCAACAGTATTTAGGAAGGACGCGCCGAGAACCATTGGCTTTGTGGTCTCTATGATGTGGAAGTCAGCTGGCACAAGACAATCTCCGATTTGAATCTTCAGATTAGGAATGAAACCTGCAGAAGCTACTGAAGTAGTATCAATGAGGCCGACTAGAGCATTTGAAGACTTGATATTCGAGATTCCCATCTTCTTCACAACATCATGTGAGATGATGTTCACATTAGCTCCACTGTCTAAGAGAGTGCCTTCTAATTCCATGCCATTAATGGAGCAAGGAACTATGAACTGCCAAGGACTTCCCTTCTTGATCAATTCTCTAAGGACAGGCTTATCGATTACCCTCGGCTCTTTCTCACTGTCATGACCACTAGCTGATACACAAGACTGCACATGAGCTCTTGGGAATGGAAGAGGAGGCTTGTAGACGCGTTCGACGGTGCAAACGGAGGCTTTCGCGGAATCTGGTCCGATTTGGGTCTGGTGTCGAGCGACACGACAGTCTACGTCGATCGACATGCTCTGTTCCATTGTGTCGATCGACACCAAAGGTGTGTCGATCGACACAGATCCCTCTGTCCCGAAAATCTGAGCTTCTTCTTCCGTAAAGTGATCGATTCGCCTCGGAGCTCGTTTCTTCTCTGTTCCAGACCTTAAACTGAGCATATTGGAGTGGAGCTTCGTCACTGTTGCACTGGTTTGCTACACTTGAGTATCAAGCTTCTTTACATGGATGCTCAAAGACTCGATCTTTCCATTCAAGTCCGTGTAGATGGAATCCAGCTTTCCATTCAAGTTGACAGTCAACGGCTGTTGTCCCTCCAGCATTCGCTCCATCATAAACTCCAGTTTACTCTCTGCAGATGGAGGAGGAGGTTTCATATAAGAAGACGAACCATAGTCTCTCTGATAGTTGTTCTGGAACGGTTTCTGGAATGAAGAACCATATCCCTGCTGATTGTTGAACCTCTGATATCCAGATCCTGTGACGTAATTCACATCTTCAGGTTCAAATGTCTCAACTTCTTTAGCAAACTGAACCGTCTTCTTTCCTACAAGGAGGTCATGCATCGAATCCAGCTTCTTTGTGACCTCTGCAAACTGATTACCACTGACATTTTGACCCTGACTCCTCTCAAAATCGATGCTCTTTGTACTATTGCTGCTTGTTAAGTTCTCAATCAGTCGCAGGGCTGTCTCTTGAGAATCCGTGTTGAAATTCCCGTTACTTGCAGCGTCCAACGTGGTAGCATATCCAGTGGCAATCCCTCTGTAGAAAATGCTCAGCAGCTGAATATCTGTGAAGCCATGGTGAGGGCAGTCTCTCTGATATCCCTTGAATCTGTGCCACGCAGCCTTGAATGCCTCGAAATTTCCTTGTCTGAATGTAGCAATCTTCGCTCTGAGATCTTCAGATTTCGCATCATCGAAGAAATTGCTTAAGGAAGCACTCTTCGTATCCTCCCAGTTAGTTAATGAGCCTGGAGGTAGCATCTTCAACCAATGCTTTGCTTCCCCATGTAGAGAGTATGGGAAAAGCTTGCAGAACATATAATCTTCAGAGACTCTATTGGCCTTTATGCTAGACGCCAAGTCTTCAAACTTCTCAATGTGATCCATAGGATTCTCATGAGGAAGACCGGAGAAAGGGTCCTGAGCTACTAGACTGAAGTAAGCGGGCTTCAGCTCGAAGTCGTTCCTTTGGAAAGGAGGTGGACGAATGGCAGACCTATTAGCGTAGAATTGCTCAGGTCTGTTAAAATCAGCAAGCGTACGTCCTGGAGCAGCAATCGCGTCGTTTCTCAGCCCAGGTGGCTGAATCTGGCCACCATGTCGAGCGACAGGCCCATCGTGTCGCTCGACACGTTGGTTTCCTTCTGGTCGATCGACAAGTGCCTGCTGTCGAGCGACACGACGCTCTTGAACGCGTCGAGCGATTTCCTCCTCGTGTCGCTCGACACGTTCTTGTTCTTCACGAGCCAGCCGTTCTACTTCTTCGCGACGAGTGATCTCACGTTCCTCTGCCTCAGCAGGGTCCTCGATGACATTTCCATTGTCATCAATCCTCTCTCCATCCTCATTGTATCTCAATCCTGCCGGATCACGCAGGATTCCATCTGGTCCCGGTCTCACTACGATACGCCCTTGAGCAGCCATCTTTGCTACTTTTCTGTTCTCACGCTCAAAACGTGAAAGCTCCTGAAGACCGTGTTCAACTAGCTCCTTGTCTTTGCTGCTTCGGGTATTAGGCATACACCTGAAACGCAAAACAGAAAGAGACGAAAGAAACTAGTTAGTAAAATAAAAATAAAAACAAAAACTTAGACAAAATCCTAGTAATATAAATCTAATGGCTTGATTCCCCGACAACGGCGCCAAAATTTGATAGGGTCAAATTTCTCTTTGTCCTACTCTCTCAAATTAAGAGATCGAGTGTAGTACTTGGGGTATCGAATCCACAGGGAATCAGAATGCACAATAGATTGATACTTTTCAGATTATGCTAAGCAGAATAAAGTAAGTAAAAGCAATTGCAGAAATAATAAACAGGATAATTGTAAACTTTAAATTCAATCAGAGAAAAGCGCTAAGCCTTAGGGAATTCGCAGGAATAAATCCAAGTTACAGAATAAGATTACTATTGGGATTGATGAAGTGCAAATTCTAGAACTCGAAACACTGTTGTAAAGTAAATCAACTGTCGTTGCAAATACTATCTATGTTTAAACCCTAGACAACCAACTGTCGTTGCGAAATCAAATTGATCTAAACAAGCATTTAAATTTAGGTTCGATTTGTTCACAAAGATCCAAAGCCAACTGTCGTTGCGAATCAGATCTTTGCTCACCTATGATTCAATTCAGGATATTCAATAATGATGTCTCATCTATTAAACAACCTAGGATATCTAATTCAGGCCTAAATCACATTTCAAAGCAATCAAGGTGAAGAATATAAAATATGTGTTGGAAATGGACTAGGTTTTACCGGATTAATCTCTAATAATCAACCTAACAGAATTCCAATTGACCTAGGATCTAGGGTTTGTAAACTTTGAATCTATGTGATCAGATCTCGAATATACCTGGAGTTTATGCAGCGGAATTGAATCAGGGATTCGAGATCTATAGCGCCCCAAGCGTTGCGCCTCTACTGTTAGTCCACACGCACACAAACAGGAATCCGCAGGGTCGCTAGAGCCTGGAATCGGATCTCTCAGGGAATTTATGTTTCAGAGGCGGCTCTGGACTAAAAAACCTCCTTCTCCAGGTCGTGCCTCATATCATATATATAGGCCCTGGAGAAAACCTAATTAATCCCTGAACCGATTCAGAATTAATTAAGTCGTTAAACCGAAATCCCTTTTTCGGTCAAAGCCTGGTGTCGATCGACGCCTCTTCTAAAACATGATTCTTATGTGTATCTAATACACATCATTTGGATCATTACATTAATGATCATTCCCACATAAAGTAAATCCAGTTTGCTTAGGTGTGTGACCCTGTAGGATCATATAATACTAGTAATGAGTTCATAACTCATAGATCATCAGCGGCTTCTAGCAAAACGTAATGACCACCTAGTATCATATGAATGTCTGATCTCGACAATACAACTATCACTAGAGTGAATACAAGTGTGATTTCAGGACATTCCCAACAATATGAATGATGCAAATCCCATAAGTAATCAAACTCTACAACTCTTCATTAAACCATTGAAAAATCCCTAAAACCTAACAAGGGAATTACTCAGACATAGTAATGTAAGATAAAACCCTTTTTATTAAAATCTCTTCGAAAGTAAAAGCATAGCCTAAACAATGGCTGAAAATACATATATATAGGTTACAAAAAGGTCATGGGCCCAATTGCAAACATCTGGGCTTTTTTTTGTGAGAAAAGGAAATCTCTTAAAACTTGGAATCTGGGCTGGTCCGATGTTTGTGTCGATCGACACTTGCAAATCTTCGGTGTCGAGCGACACAAACTCCTCCGTCGCTCGACACTGTCTCTGAATATTGACTCCGAACTTGCCACTTTGACTGCTCATTCCGTTAAGCTCCAAAATGCTCCAGTAAACACCAATTGAGTCCAATTCGTCCTTGTACCTAATATAAAACACCAAACACTAGAAGACACCAAAAGACTCGATAAAACGGACATATATCATGGTATAAAAACGGGTAAAAACTATGATATATCAATGTGCCTCGCTATCGTAATCGTAAAGCACTTGTATCACAAAATATCTTTGCGGCTTGAAATTTCGATCTACAGTTCATGTATGTTCTTAGTGGATGAGAAGGTTCTTCCCATGATTCAAAAATATTAAGTAATGCTTGTTAACTTGCAAACTAGAAGTTCGAGAAGGTATATAATTGACAAATTATACTTCATATAACAAAGATGTTTGTATTTATATATGACTGAAGTTAATCATCTGTTTCTTATGTTTTTGAAATTTTTTTTTTATTGTGGGTTTGCCAATCGTCAGAACTTTTTAGCCCCGTTCATAAGTACTCGATAAGGATTTAGAGGTGAAGGACGTGATCCAGGAAACCAAAACGAGTTATTCAATCTACGGCATACATCTTTGATAAACGTATTCGAAAGATTTTTTGGTATTTTCAAATCTCTTTTCTTAATTTTCAAATATATGCCTCCTTTTTCTTTTAAGACGCAAGCGGAGTTGGTTTTAGCTTGTCCTAGATTACATAACTCTTTACGTCAAAAACGTCGATAAAATGGTTATCCTGAATAAGTGATGACACAAGCAGAAGCGCTATAGAAAATATCCATTTTCTTGGAGATAGAGACACTCTTGAATCTTAGCAAAAAGAATATGCTAATAATTGAAGAAACATGATATATGCTAGTATGTTGGAAAATGCAGTAGGAACTCGAAGTCAGCAGCGATGATGATGTGTAGCTTGAAATCAAACTTCTTGAAGTGATGAGAAAGAAATAGTATGAAAGATGTTAACTGGAATTGATTGAAAATGACTATGGCTATTGGGGTTGCCACCTTTCTAATGGTGATTATATTTATGGGTACATGATTGTACGTTTTTGTGTTTTAATTTATGTTTTCATTCACGTTTCAGAGTACATGAATTTTTTGTTTTTGTTTTAAATTTATAATTCTTGCTTCATAAAAAATAACAATAGTTTGAAAAGTATGCATGTCTTCTTTGTATATGACGTTGTGTGTCTTGTTATTTATGTGTGTGTGCGTGTTTTTTTTTTTTTAGATTTGAAGAATCTCATAGATATACATGGTATTTTGAAAGTTGAGTTCCATGAGTAAAATTATGTAAAATCTATGTTCTAATAACCAGAGCCGTGCCAACGTTGACGAATGCCTTAAGCGTATAAAAAACAAAATTAATTTGTAAAATTTTGTATATAATAAGCATCATCGTCAAATTGCAAAATAAAGAACTAAACCATCACACAAAAGAATAGGTAAAATATAAATTTTATTCATGTTTTCTATAAAATCATTAACAAAGCTTTCAAAATCAAATTTTCTAACCATTTTTTTCTCAATAGATAAAATAGTCAAGTCACTCAATCTTTCTTGTGACAAACTCGAGCAAAAATAAAATTTTACTAGAAGAAGAAAGTAATTCACTTCACTTAACGACGGTGATTCACTGGACGGAAACATATATTATAAAATTTTGTCAATGTAAAGATTTCAGTTTTAACATTTCTGATCTAATGTTGGAGAGAACATAACAAACCTCTATGCTTACCTTAAAATTTTAAACAATAAATAATTGTTTTTAAATCTGTTTGTATTATAGAAATCCATATTTTTCATGAGGTCATATTTGCTTTCCCACAATATTATTAATATTTAGTGTAGATTGTAACTAATTAAATAAAATTAAGTATAAAAGAGGTTCTTAATTTTTTCTATCAAAAAAAATATGCCCTTAATGTTTTTCAAAAAAATGATGCCCTAAGTCATGGCTTCTTTTATCCTCAAGGTGGCACGGCTCTACTAATAACATGAGATTTTAATAGAATTACAAATTCAATGACAACTAAACTTTTCCAATAACAACAGATTCCAAATGAATTTAAAAATCTTCAAACCATATCAATAAATTTCATTTATAATTTAAGAATTCATAAAACAATAACATCATATTTTCAAAATTTTAAGAATTTCTATAAATCAATTCCCCTATAGCCCCCTTAAGAGTTTGAAACGAGTTTTGATAGTTTTGGAACACCTAAGCATTACAAATTTACAATACAACGCATTTAAAGTACGTTCTTAATAATCGAGGGTATTATATATAACAAAGTAAATAAGGGGTCAATTTCGAAGTTTCAGACAAAATAGGGTATCAGTCGACAAACTGATTAATTACTGGTTAATTTGGGTAAGTGGGTCCTGAAGATTGTACGCGTTTTAAAGCAAAAAGCACATGACGACAAAAGTGACGGTGAGTTTAGAGGCGTTTACGAAATCGACCACATTCATTAGAAGCTTCTGGAGACCCACTCGAAAGAAAATATCCGACAAATCTCAAATCTCAGCCCCACTCTCATGATCTCTTAAATATCATCATTGTACTATATTCTCCAAACCAATTAAATAAAATAAAACAAACAAAAAATTTCGAAAAATATTCAGCTATTCTTATCTGTTTAATTTCAATTTGTTGACAAAAGAACGAAAAATACAGATCCAGTTTAGCATATATGATTCGAACTTTTGTTGGGATTTGTATAACGATTATGTAAATCTGGTTTCAATGGTTAAAAATTGATCTAAGAAACTAAAAGGGAAATTGGGTTGTATAAACATAAAAAAAAAAAAAACTAAAAATCTAACAAAAACTTCCTTATGTGTCAATTCTCTAGCCACTAGATTTAGGGGTTTTGGTTAGGTTTTTAGTTATAATTTTTTTTATGGTTAGATCACAAATTAACCCAAACAAAAACTTGTCTGAACATAACATTATTATAATTTGATTGGTTACATTTAGGTAATGTAAAACAAGTTATACTCAATCTTGTATAACAGGTTTGTACCGCTAATTGTACTATTATTTTGTAGTGCTATTTGTAACAAAAGTTATATTATATATGTTACCAATCAGATCTTAAATATATGGGACAATTTGCTAACTAACCAAAAAAAAATTATAATTAAAAAGTAAAGAAAATTAGCATGTGTGGCAAAACATGAACCTTTAGATTTAGGTTAATTTGTTAGAATTTTAGTTATAGTTTTTTTTGGTTATCTATGCAAATTTCCCTAAATATATTTACACATAATTATTGGTTACAAGTGGGGTAAAACCACTCCAATTATTTTTAAAAAAGAAGAATGTTAAGGGGTAAAAATGAGTTTATTGTTTAGTATTCTTGCCATCAGTTGTTAGCTTTTTACTTGGATCGGAATATAATTATTAGACTTTTTTTTCATCAAAATTAGTGGATTAGTTTCGACGAAACCAAAGAAGAAGAAGATAATTACTGTATTAGATTAGTTTAATAATAAAAATAAAGAAAAAGGAAAGTACTACTATGAGAAAAATATCTAACAAGTGGTAAGAGGTTCTGGAGACTTCCACTCTCGTCTCTATGAGACAGATTTAAGGAAGAAACAAACAACGTTTTCTCTCTTCTTCTCTCCACCAAATCCCTTGTTTCGATCGTCTACGAAACCCTAATCTTCTTTTTTCAAACTCGTGTTGAAATTCGTTACTTGGACCGTGGCTCTGTTTTTGGGGTGGTCAAAATCCGTCGACAATACGAGAAACAATCGAAAGGTTTTGTTTTTGATTATTGGGTTTCTCGTTTTTTCGATTTCTGGGTTTGTAATCTGGAGAAGGAGAGAAAAGATTTAGATATGGCGTCGAACAATAGCAATAATGATCTGTATGGTGTTCTGGGTTTGCAAAAGAAATGTACAACGACGGAGCTACGTGCTGCTTATAAGAAGCTTGCTCTGGTGAGACATTCTTAATTCTTCCAGATTTCAATTTCGTGTGACCTAAAACTTTCTCAATCAATGATTCTGTTGATTATTTGTTGCTCTGTTTTTTGATTTGTTGTTCTCTGATCCCTTTATGATCAACTATATTGATCGTGATTGAAAATCATATATATTTGCTTGATAGGTTTGATTGAGATTGAGAAATCTGGAATTACGCTTATTCTTTTTGTCACTGAAATTGAGTTTGATTTGACGTCTGAATCAGTGATGGCATCCAGATCGTTGTTCATCAATGGGGAATTCGGAGTTTGTAGAAGACGCAAAGAAGAAGTTTCAGGCAATTCAAGAAGCTTACTCTGGTAATTTCACCTATCTTTCTTTCTCTTTATTATTAATTAATTATATATTGGAACAAATGGGATTTGATATATGGATACTAAAGATCCTCTATTATTTCCTTGTTCCTACTTTCTTCATTAGTGTTGTTGTATGTATCTGATTAAGCTTTTTTGGTTGGGCAAACAGTTCTGTCTGACTCCAACAAGAGATTCCTGTGTGATGTTGGAGCTTATAATAGTGATGATGATGATGACCAAAACGTAAATTCCCTTTTTGTTCAAATTGCATTTTTAAGTGTTTATGTGGACCTGTAGTGATTATGAAACTTGTTGTTTTGCAGGGAATGGGAGATTTCTTGAGCGAAATGGCGACCATGATGAACCAATCCAAGCCTAGTATAAGTAGAGCCTTTGCATTTGCTTTTACTTGATTAGTGTCGAGCGATATCTGAGATGTTGTGGTTTGCAGGAGAATAATTCAGGGCACAGTTTCGAACAACTACAAGATTTGTTTAACGAGATGTTTCAAGGAGACGCAGCAGCGTTCCCATCGTCTTGTTCCGCTTCAAATTTCACATCATCTTGTAGTTTTGGATTTGGCGGTAATAATAATCAGCGGTCACGGTCATCTTTTGGGCCAAGTTCAATGGGGATTAACTTTGATAATCCTTTCGGATTCGACTCTAGACCCCATACCTCCTTCTCTTTAGGGGTAGAAAGATCTTAAAAACCCTCTTTGTTTTCACAATCTCTTTTAATGCGCTTCTTGACGATGGATATCGGTTTTTTCATCAGCAGGTTTGAACATCAACAGGATTTCAAGAAGGGGAAGAACAATGGAGGATGAGGAAGAAGAAACAGGAGGAAGAAGAATGTTTCATCGAGTGGTCACGAAAAGTCCAACTATGGAGTCCCTACTTCATAGCTGCCTCAATACACCCATCATTTTTTTGTGCTAACTCATCTTCCATATTTGCCGACTAGTCACAGACAAAGAAGTAATGGCTTTCTTGTCTTGTCAACGAGGATGCATCAGAACTCAAAAAGCATCGTCGTTTTTGTATTCCTTCTTCTCTATGCTTTTGTCTTTGAATTGTTGTTTCTTACTATGTCGTAAGCAAGAATCGTTTAAGATCATTGGGATTCATAAGATCTACTTCTTTATTGTTCACCAAGACAGGTCATTATTAATTCTTCTACTCATCATTCAATTATATATTTATATAAGCTTTGCATTGTTGTTTGCTTCGTTTTAGTCTAATCTTTCTTACCAACCACACTAATTTTCTGTTCCATTTTAGCTGATTTTTGTTTTGTTGGTCAACATTTGAATTGTGTAAAAAAAATTGAAATTTAGGTAGGTAAATTTACAGTATAAATTCACGTATAAATCTAATTGATTATTGGGAAACGTGGAATGTATTAGTTTGGCTTCTATTTCCTAGAAACAGTTATTACGAATAATTTTGTAATTGTGGACTCACGTTAATCATGTGAATAAAAAAGAATACGATGTGGTTGTCTTCTAAATCTAATGGGCATTTTCGTCATTTGACAAGCCCACCCAACCACCGGAGAATCTGACTTTAACATAGCCGGAGTCGGAGAATTCACTTTCATTCTCACGCCGGTGAACAACTCTCCGAACAATCCATTCAGATCCAACAACTCTCCGTTCCCAGCTCGGCGATTCAACAACTATGGAGGAAGATGACAAAACTCCCTCACCGGAAAATCCCCTTTCCCCAGATCCGCCGATCGAAGCCACGGCGACCACCGCGAAGTCGTCTGATTCACCTCTACCTCCTGTTTCCGGTGGAGACCGAAGAAGACGCGGCGGCGGAGGAAGAGACGACTGTTGGAGCGAAGAAGCGACGGAGATTCTAATCGATGCATGGGGAGAGAGATTCTTAGAGCTAAAGAGAGGGAACCTAAAGTAGCAACACTGGAAAGAAGTTGCAGAGATCGTAAACAGTGAGAGAATCAATAAATCTCCCAAGTCTGATATACAGTGTAAGAACAGAATCGATACTGTGAAGAAGAAATTTAAACAGGAAAAAGCAAAAACTGCATCAAGTGGTGATAGTAGCAAATGGGTCTTCTTCAGTAAGCTCGAACATTTGATCGGAGGAGTCGCCGGAGCAACAATGGTGACTCCTTTGCTGCAGGAGAAGCGACAAGGAGGAGGTGTGAAAAGGAGTGGAGATTCTTCAACAAGGTGGCATTTTAGGAAACGAGTTGCTTCTGAGACGGAATCAGAGTCTGCGCCTGATCTTTCCGGTGACGATAGTCTACCACCGTCACCGGCGATGAAGAAATTGGGTAAGACAACAGGAGGAGGAGGAGGAGGAGCAGGAAAGGAGCTTGGAGAAGTGGCAATGGCGATAATGGGATTTGCGGAAAGTTACGAAAAGGTGGAGACTTTGAAGGTTGAACAAATGGTGGAGATTGAGAAAGAGAGGATGAAGTTTGCTAAGGAGCTTGAGTTGCAGAGAATGCAATTCTTTAAAACCCAATTGGAGATGGTGAAAGAAGAATCAAGATTCAGCACAAGGTTAAGGATAATGGCAATGTAAGTTAAAACAGTTGGAAGATATTATAGATTTGTTGCTAGATGTTGTGGAATGTTGCAAGTGTATAGAAATGGATTCTGTGTCTCTAAACATTATTGGAAAGATTCAAGCCTGATTGATAAGAGTAAATGTTTGAAAAGATTCCAACTTTTTATTCCTGAAATCAGTTTACAAAGTGATGGACACAACAGAGTCATGAGGAACAAATATGGTTGCTAGCTACTACTACTTCATCTGAAGGATGAATGGTTTTTAAAGACATTTAAGAAACAGAGACTTAGAAGAAGTCACAGTCTTCTTTGAGTTTAAATTCAGATGAATCAAACCGCCAAGCCAGAGGAGTGGAAGGCATCATCATAGAGCCATGGCGGATTGGTGAGCGCCACGGAGTCGAGTTTCTCAGCCAATCAGTCATCATGGGAGATGGAATCTCTTCTGCTTCGTAGTAACTCAGATTGTTCTTAGCATCCATCTGAAACCAAAAAACACACATCAAAGTAAGAGTCACAAAGATTCAACTCAACTACATCATAGACAGAGAGATACACATTAAGTTTTTAAAAAACCTTTTCTTTGTCACACTTGAGATGAGTTTTCTTGATGCTCGAACCTGCAACAAAAAAGGAAGCAAGCTTAGGCACAATTGTAATCCCATTGTAACATCGCGAGAGCTTAGAAGATCTAGATATTACCATGGTTAAGTAGAATGAGATCAGAATCATCCCAGAGATTATTTTGCTGCTCTTTGATGCACTTGCTGTGATCATGCAAGAACCTTTCCCCAGCAATGTTGATTTCATCTTTCGCTTTCGCAGCAGTTGCGATTTGCTTATTCTTCGATGATGCTTTCGGATGAATCCCGGATTTGTTTGTAATATCATTCAGAGCCCTACGCGCTCCTCCGGGTTTCTTCTGACCAAGAACAGGTCCTTTGGCTTTCACTGAAGCAGTAGTAGCAACAGACTCTGAGATAGCAAAATAAGAAAACAAATCTTGTTTCAGAAGCAGTAAAGGCAAAATATGATTTGAAGAATTCGTAGCAGTGTAAGGTAATTAATTACTCTTGCGATGAATCGGAGCGTTCTCGTCAGGGAAAATCAGAGCATTCATGTTCGCCATTTCTTTAGCTGTGTTCACAGAACAAATCTTGTCAATATCATAGAAAGAAACTTGGGAATAATCAAACGAAATCGAATTCAAAATCGGAACAATAAGATGTGGGATATGATCTGCAGAAAAGAATCAAGATCATCGAAGCAAAAATCAAACATTTACGGATTTGATTCAAGAATTCGTCAAAATCAAGCAGTTTAAAACCCTAAAATTTGGGGATTCGATTTCAGAAACCCAATACGAAAGCTCCAAACCCTAATTTGATCCTCCAGCAAAATTACACACCAAAATCCCCATCTACCCAGAAAAATCAGCAGTTTCTAACCCTAAAAATTTGGGGATTCGATTCCAGAAACCGAAAATGAAAGCTCCAAAACGTAATTTTGATTCTCCAACAATTTTAAACATCAAAATCCCCATAAACCCAGGAAATCGTCACGAAGCAAATATCGAGATACGAGAAGACTCGCAAGAAAACGCCAAATCAGAAGATGTTTAAGGTATTACCTTTGAAAAACGGAGTAGTTTCTTGGTGATATTCTTGTGAGAGAGGAGAGACTAAGAAGAAGAAGAGCGCTTTTCTGGAGAATTTGTTTAACGGTCACTTTTCAATATTTGTTCTTTCACTTTGTAGAGACGATGATTAAAGAAGAAACTCGCATTGAGAGGCTAGAACGTAAATTTATAGAATAAAAAAAGGAAAAAATCTACTAGCCGTTAAGAGCCGTTGCATAATTTTAACCAGGCCCAAGTAATACTGGGCCTAGGCCCATTACGTCGAAATGAAAAAGTCTTGAAGGGGAACAAATTGATTAAAAAGTCAAACATGTCACATCCTATAAACTCATCGTCTAAGCGATCTTCTTATCGGATAGGTAAATTCATCAACTTGTATGTTTAATAATATCATTATCCTT
The DNA here is from genome assembly GCA_963576765.1 of Draba incana. Classification (NCBI taxonomy): domain Eukaryota; kingdom Viridiplantae; phylum Streptophyta; class Magnoliopsida; order Brassicales; family Brassicaceae; genus Draba; species Draba incana. The sequence goes on from OY755213.1 coordinate 22,849,133, forward strand.
GATTAAATCATCTTAATTTTGGGATGGTTAAATTAAGGTAGAATCTATATAGTTAGTCTAACAAAAGATACTTCAACGCTTCACTTTCCTGATCTTTATATAAGTAAAAACCATAATCCTCGAGTAAAGAAGAAAAAAAACAAACATAAGAGAGACCATTAACAAAAAGTCAAGAACCAATATTTTGATTGGAGATATGGGATTCTTGCACAAGCTTTGGGATGAAACTTTGGCCGGCCCTACACCGGAAAATGGTCTCGGGAAGTTGAGAATTCACATTTCCGGCAAAAATGTTACAAGAAATGGTCACCAGGATTTGATTGTGGAAGCGGGTCGTGTCCCGGATTCTCCTGTCGGTTCAAGCAACCCCGGTTCTCCTTCGACCCGTAAGTTACTCTTTTTGTTTTCCGATCCATTGTTAATCTTCTATGCTAGTATTATGAGACATTAAAATCCAACCCCATAACAGAAGGTGATATTTATGTACATAGTCATAATTCTTTATTTTGTTTCGTTCACATAGTCATAATCCATAAGCTTGAAATTTGTTGATTTGTAGCTGGAACACCACCAAGTGGAACGCATGCCATAAGTCTCAATGCTTGCGATTGGTTTGATCTCCTCTCTTTATGCTCATAAATGATTTTTTTTTTTTTCCCGATTAGCTTAAACTTTTAACTTTGCATTATATATCCTTAACGTCATAATATTGCAGTATTGTGCTAAACGCGTTGGACCGTTGAAAGAGATTACAAGAAGCAGAACTATCCCATGCAATGTACATAAAGTATAATGGATCCATGTAAATACTCGCTTTTTAGAATTTATACATGGTGTCTTGAAAAATGTTTTGTAATTGTGTTTGTATATCGCTATATACAAAGATAATAATATCATTTTGAAGTACAGTAGAAAACCTCTAAATTAATACTCTATAAATTAATAATCACTACAAATTGATATTTTTTTCTGGTCCCGAGTCGGACTAATGTAAAAATCATCGAAATTCGATAAAATGAAGAAAATAATTTTTTTACAACTTCTATGTAAAATATGGTCCCAGTGATAGCATAAATTAATAATTATAAAATTTAGCCATATACATATCTAAGATAATATAGTAAAACATGACTTCAATGTTATTTGCCTTTGATAATAATTATAAATCTTGCCATATATAGCTTTTTTTTTTCTCAAACTTATGCAATTATATAAATGCTTACGCTCCGATAATGGAGTAATCGTTTAATAAGGATAAAGCCATTAAAACTATTACATTCATTGCTACTAAGAGCAAACGAAAAACATACAAACATATGATAGCAAGAGTCATTATACATAAGCAACTAATGTTGTAGAGAAGACCTCGAATCTCGACAACATTGAGTCTAAGCATTGGAATGACTTTATGGGAGGTTGAGAACACACAAGTGAACTACTAGGGTTAGGCATAAAATTCGTACCCGAAACCCGAACCCGAATCCGACCCAAAAATTAGGGTACGGCACTACAAGAAAAGACCCGCGTTTGCGACGGCGGTATTCGTCGCAAACGGACATTTGCGACGAATTTGCGACGATTTTGAGTTTGTCGCGAATGGCTCGTCGCAAACTCAGAATGGTCGCAAAATCGTCGCTAAAGTCAAGAACGTCGCAAAATCGTCGCAAAGTTTGCGACGTACTTGCGGCAAACGTTTTGGGACGATTTAGCAGCTGTTTCAATTCGACGCTTTTTTTGCGACGTGTTGGCATCCAGTTTGCGGCGAAAACGTTTGCGATGATTTTGCGACCATTTTAATTTGCGACGGTTTTGCGACTATAATTTTGCTACGCGTTTGCGTCGAAACGTTGCGACGAAATTGCGACGTACTGTCGATCTGATTAAAAAAAATTAAAATTAAAATAATTATTAATTTTAAAATATAAAATTTAAAATTTAAATACTAAAACCGTTTGAGAATAATTAAAATTACACAATGTTTTTAAAAGTTTCAAAACATAAAAATAAAACCGAAAGAAAATCTAATCGAAATTAATTTGGTTTTCGATCGGTTCCTCGTCTTCGTCTTCGGCTTCCTCTTCTATCGCTCTCTTCTGCGCTTCTGCCGCCTCTCTCTTCTCCCGCAACAACTCGTGTAAGAAGGGGTTATCCTGCGCTAACATCTCGAACATCTTATCGTAGGCCGTATCGCTAGCTTGCAACATCTTGATAATCTTTGCATTTCTTCTGTTGTTTCTCGTGTTGCAAGACCGTCTTTTGCAACGTTGGATCAGTAGGATAGCTGGAAACGGGACAAAACGGAACTCCTTGTTCATTCATCCGGATAGATCCAGTAAATGTCATCTTCCCCTTACGATTTTTTGGAGCCATCTAAAAAAAAAAAGGAGAAGGTTATAATGTAATTAAAATTACTAATAAAAATTAAATTTTAATATAGTAATTCTTACCTCAGCAGCGATGCGGTTGACCTCAAATGGTGTCACCTGAGTAGGCTGACCTTCGGGAGTAGGCTGAGTTGCGAGTTCCTCGACCAGGTTAAGCACATCGTCGTGGAGCTTCTCGACATGTTGATCAACCCACGTTCCATCCGGCCTACGCGTCTTCTCCCAAAGCTCTGGCATCGTAGCGGGACCTCCTTTTTTTAATGCCTAAAAATAAAATTATTTTTAAAATGTTATTTTTGTAGCGGGACCTCCTTTTTTGCCACAACTGCTTTAGTTCGTACATAAGAGGCTGTAGGAATACATCAAGTGATGTTTTTGGATGCTTAGGCCCTGGAACCAAAATGCTTAGAAATAAAAATTCTCTATGCATACACATTTCCGGCGGGAGATTATATGGCGTCACTATGACTGGCCACAACGAATACTGCCGACCAGACATACCAAAAGGACTAAACCCATCAGTGCAAAGACCTAAATACACATTTCTATGTTCTACAGCAAAGTCAGGATGTACCGTGTGAAAGTGTTTCCATGCCTTTGCATCTGATGGATGAGCGACTACCCCATCCTCCCAATTATGTTCTGCATGCCACCTCATTGCCCCTGCTGTCTGCTCTGATTGATATAATCGTTGTAGATAGCCCCTGCTAGGGACAATTTTGATAGCCCTTCTCTACATCCTTCGTAGATAGGTTCGTTAGCAGCATCTAACATATCATAAAAGTTTTTAGCATTCGGGTTTGGTTCTTCAAAAGTATTATCACTAAATGCACCAGTAGTTTCTTGAAATGCATCATTAACCATTTCATTAGACCTATTCCCATCAGTATTTCCATACGAAGACTCATTAAAATTATCATGACCATACTGATAATTATTATCCTCATAATTACTAACACCTTCTATATTCCCACGATAACTCGTACTTGAACTACCCGGAACATCAACAACAAAATCCTCCCCATGCGAAAACCAAATATAGTAGTTAGGTAAAAACCCCTTTGTAAAAAAGTGTTTCCAAACAGTTTGAGTATCATGTGGTGTCAAGTTTTTGCATTTCACGCAAGGACAAAAAATCTTTACGTTACCGGTATAGGTGATTCCAGCATGCCCCCTTTGGTTGTTTACCGCCTGGTTCAAAAACTGGTCAACCCCTTCACTAAATTCTCTTGTCACTTCGCCGGTTTCTGGATCACGACGATTGTACATCCATCCTCGAATCGTGTATATTTCATGATAAGACATAGTATTTGATGATTAAGAATTTTTTTTTCTGTTGAAAGAAATGTTTTTCTGTTGTGTTCATTAATGACATACATTCGTGGTTTTTATAGAATTTCATTTCATTTTGTGACTAATTTGCGACGCTTTCCAACATTTTTGCGACTTATTTGCGGCAAAAATATTACACTCATAAACAAGTGAGAATCAATTAAAACGTGTTGAACCTACTTTCGTCGCAAATCCGTCGCAACCGTTAAATGTCGCAAATTCGACGCAAATTTGCGACGGTTTTGCATCCAAACGTACATGTCGACGCAAAATCGTCGCAAATTTGTATTTTTACTAAAGTAATTTATAGTTTGGTAAGTTAAAATTTAATTTGTTTTTTTTTTTTAGTAGTTAATGTGTTAGGGTTACAAGTAATTTTTTGGAAACTTATATTAATATAATATTATGATATTTTAACATTAACATCGATGTTCATAAACGTACGTACATTATTGCTTAAAAACGTAATACAAATAAACTGCTAACATAAACACATATTTATTTTCATTTCTTTTATTGATGACGTAATGTTTTACTCATCATCAATTTCTTCACCATCATCCGTCGTCGACCCTTCCTCATCATATACCTGGGATAGTCAATTGTTTGGATTTCGATGCACACGACTGCTACTACCTTCTTCTATGAATGCTGTAACCATGTTTTCTTTAGATATAACCTGTGAAATAAAAAATTTATTTATATGTAAACATATATCCTTAATACAATACCTTTAAAATATATATTCTACTTAACTTACATTGCTTATGTTGTTAAGAATAATGTTAAGATAGGTTTGCGCCCTATCAAACTTAACAACTACAACCTCCTTCAGCACCAATATCGAATCCTCCTTTATGTGCGGCCCATATTTGTTATCAGATATGGCGGACCTATGAATGCTCGCTTGTACAGTCCCGGTAGGATCCTTCAAGGAAAACAAATAACATTTATCGATTACTAAATATATAATTTGTTAAAAACATCTTTTCTTGTAACTTATATATACATTTTACCTTTAGCATGACCATCGCGTCCCCCAATCCATTAGGTTCCATTTTATGAATCACTGCTATAACATATGGTACGTGACGCCATTGTGGTTTTATGTTATGCAACTCTTTTACCAGTGTCCACCCACGTGTGTGTCCACCTGTATATATTCAACGTAGAATAAGTAAAATATAATTAAATGTCAAGTAAACAATATACTAATATATATAATTATTTTTGTTTCTTATATATATACAAACTTTGAAATATTAGTAATTACCAATATATATTAATAATAATATTATACCTGTTAATTTGTTGACATTTCCAATTGTCGTCTTCCAAAGGACATCGGTGAACGTTGGATCTTCTGCCTCAACAACACAGTTAACCATCTGTACATGTCTCTCATAAGAATTGCATTCTTCCAACATCGATTCTTCAAGTCTTTTCCTTGCCCTTTTTTCTGCTTGTCTCACACCAGCCGGACCCGGAATCAAAGCTCGATTGTTATCCATATTTGTTGAATTATAGAATGTGAGGTATATAATTAATTAATGTGGATTTTATAGAATGTTCATTTCAGTTTGCGACTAATTTGCAACGAATTTCCAAGACTTTTGCGACTGATTTGCGGCTAAAATATTACACTCATAAACAAGTGAGAATCAATTAAAACATGTTCAACCTACTTTCGTCGCAAATCCCTCGCAACCCTTAAAACGTCGCAAATTCGACGCAAATGTTGCGACAATATTGCGTCTAAACGTAAAACTCGACGCTAAACCGTCGCAACCTATAAGTCGACGCAAACACCTCGCAAATTTTGTGACGGTTTTGCGTCCAAACTAACAAAGAGTCGCAAAACCGTCGCAAATTTGCGAGGTGTTTGCGTCGTCAAGTTCCTACGCAAATTTGCGACGGTTTTGCGAGTTATTAAGAATATTCGTCGCAAACTAGTCGCAAATTGGACGCAAATTTGCGAGGGTTTAAAACCGTCGCAAACTTCCGTCGCAAAACCTCCTGTATTCTTGTAGTGCGGGTAGGATACGGGTATCGTAAATTACCCGATCGGGTTTCATTTTATTAACATTAGGGTATCCGAACACGATAGGGTAAAACCTGATACCCGATCGGGTATCCGAATCTATACATACACATACATGATTATGTATTTTAATCACTAAACCTAACCCTAAAACACTAATTTCATTTCTTTTTTTTTGCCTATGGCTTACATGATCGAGATCATTGTGCTTTCGGAATGAAAATTATTATTCTTTTGTTTCCTTTACTTATTGTGTGTTTATATAGTAGTAAATTTACTACATTTGAGTTGTGTTTTGAATTTATTTTTCGTTTTTTACTGTCATATCTTGGTGTTTCGTCAACTTTGACATTTTTAAACTCAATTTGTGTTTAAGACTTAGTTTTTTGAATAATTTTTTTTTGTCTTTTGATCATTTTTTTTTAGTATAATCATAATATTCGGGTACCCGAACCAATACCCGAACCCGCTACAACTCGACCCGTACCCGATCTAATTATACGTTATACCCGAATGAGTTTTATATTTTTGAATACGGATACCCGACGAACATAACTACCCGCCTCGAACCCGAACGGGTACCCGAACGCCCAGCCCTATGAACTACCATCCGTGATTGTTACCGCATCTAGTGCGAAATTCACAATCTTGAATTCGGCTGCACTAGTAAATGTTGAGCCTTTAAAAAACACAAAGATCGAATCATCTGTATCGAGTTCCTTCCCATCCTAGAGTTGACCACGCGACACAAAATCATTACACTAGCCAAGGGACGATGGAAGATGAAATTGGACCCAAACGAATTGTGACAACTAGGAATTGAAGCATCCAAAGACGAGATAAATCTGCAATTCAACAACCAGTGATATTTGTACACTAAAGCCTACAAATTAAAGTCTAGATTGGGCCATGGTGAGCATGAAAGCGGGCTGCGGATTGATGGGCAGAAGTGTGCGAGCAACTACACAGAGAAGACATCTGAAAGCTTTCCAAAGTAGTGTCATACACATCCAAACATAAGATCAATGAAGAGTATGAAACCAATCCCGATAATAAACCCAACATGTTATAATACACATCCAACGGTAAGATTGTTGGAGAGTTAGAACATGATTCTGGTAATAACTCTAGCCTAGTGTCATACACATCCAAAAATAAGATTGATGGAGAGTATGAACACATATAATACCTTATCCGAGGAGATTTGAGGCTTGTGGCATGGTGGTATAAGGTACAATAGAGAGAAAATAGTCTCTCCACAGCTCGATGTGGAGAAAGGTTTTAATGAGCTCAAGAACATTCCCAAATCGGCAAAATCGCAGATAAATCCAAACCCGACACCAAAACCCATATTTAAATCTAGATTCGGGAATCGCAGCAGAGGTAAAGGTGGAGGTGAGATGGGAGAGTGATCGGGAAATGAAGAAAGATCAACGGTGGAAAGTGGGTCGGGAAGGTCAAGCGGATCTAGTGGAGGAGAGTCATTGTCGGCGGCGGCGGCTATGGGCAGATGTTTGTTAGGGTTTTCTCCAGAAGCGTCGCTCTTTTAAAATGTTTTACTTCATTTTGCCATATATATCTATGATCTCTTTTATACTCATATAACTTTTTGGGTATTTGATCCGTCATTGTTGATTTCGCATCACCTTTTAGATGAGAAATCATTGCTTAATTTGGTGTTAAAACAACAATGAAGAAGAATGGCTAATCAAAAACATAAGAAGAACATTGAAACAAACAAAGTCACGTACATATAAGAAAAAAATACAAAGAAGTGAAAAAATGGAAAACTAACAAAATATGAAATATGTAAACAACAAAACATTATGGAAATTTAAGTAAAAAGTCATTTTAGTAGAATATAAGTAAAAAGTCATTTTAGTAGAATATGAAGTTTAAGGAAAGTTTTTTATTTAAAAAAAGAAAAGAATTTTCTTGAATTTAGGAATTGGACAAAATTTCTTTGTAAATTAATAATTAATATTTTATTGATAAACTAATATCTCTTCAAATTAACATATTTTCAAAGTCTCAATATTAAATAGAGGTTTTAGTGTATAGTTCATATCATAATTAGAAATGTCCGTAGCGTACTTTATTTTGGGTTTGTGTAACGCATTGAATCAATCTGTTAAAAAGCCAAATATACAACCCATTAATAGCCCAAAGTAGTTTCATCCACGTCACCGATAACAAAAAGAATTAATAATCAAAATGAGTATAATCATGAATTATCAAATGGAATGTTTATGAATGCAAAGAAGAAAGACAACTGGAAACCATCGACGGACACTACTCAAGTTTTACGGTTAGGCTTAGGGGTAATTTCGGTACATCACCGGCTAAAATGGCTGTGCAGAGAAACGGGTATTTTTCCGGTAATTATAGAGAAGTTGATGGCCTTTTCCGTCAATTTACACATCCTCGTCGTAGAAATGCGAAATTACGAGTGAAACCCCCTAAACCGAGCCGGCAACTTTACCGGTGACGGAATCTAAATCTCTGACCTACCAATCACGTTCTTACACGTCGGCTTCCCGTATCGTCTCACGTCCTTCCACGTGTCCTCTCTACTCACCGACGCCGTCTCCTTTCCGTTTACCTCCCCGAACAGAATATTAAGCCAAACCCTAACCCTATCTCTTTCTTTTTCACGACTTCTGAATATCAGATCCGGCGATATGGAGGACGAAGAGGAGATCCGATCTCACGCCTCGCCGACGGGATCCGGTGAATCGGATCCGTCTTCTTCGCCGCCGGCGGGACGAATCACGGTTACGGTGGCTTCCGCAGGTCCGCCTTCTTATTCTCTCACACCTCCGCCTTCTTCGTCGCACCACAAGGATCCAGACGCGTTGGCTCTGGCTCTTCTTCCGATTCAAACCAGCGGTGGCGCCGGAGGCAGCAACGGTAGATCAGGCGGCGGAGGCGGGAGGGAGGATTGTTGGAGCGAGAAGGCTACGGCTGTGTTAATCGATGCCTGGGGAGAGAGATATTTGGAGCTTAGCAGAGGAAATCTGAAACAAAAGCACTGGAAAGAGGTCGCCGAGATCGTGAGCAGTAAGGAGGATTACGGTAAAACTCCGAAAACCGATGTACAGTGTAAGAACAGGATTGATACGGTGAAGAAGAAGTATAAACAAGAGAAGGCAAGAATCGCTAACGGTGGCGGTCGTAGCAGATGGGTTTTCTTCGATAAACTTGACAGTCTTATCGGTACGACGGCAAAGATCCCGGCGGTATCTTCTGGTATCAGCGGTGGTAGAAGTCCTGGAGTTGGAGCTGGAGCTGGAGAAGGAGGATTGCATAAGATTCCTATGGGCATTCCTATGAACAATCGTTCGAATTTGTACCATCAGCAAGCAAAAGCTGCAACAACACCGCCTTATAATAATCTTGACCGTCTAATTGGTGCTACGGCTAGAGTCTCAGCTGCTTCGTTCGGCGGAAGTGTCGGTGGAGGAGGAGGCAATGTACCTATGGGAATTCCGATGAGTAATCGATCAACCCCGTTTGGACAACTAGGGGTGAGGATGCTGCCACAACAAGGGTCAGGGATGATGATGAAAAGATGCAGTGAGTCAAAACGTTGGCGTTTCAGGAAGAGAAACACCTCGGATTCAGATTCGGAATCCGAAGCAGCGATGTCTGATGATTCAGGTGACAGTTTACCACCTCCTCCTCTATCGAAGAGGATGAAGACAGAGGAGAAGAAGAAGCAAGAAGGTGGTGATGGAGGAGGAAACAAGTGGAAGGAGCTAACTCGAGCAATCATGAGATTTGGCGAAGCTTACGAGCAAACAGAGAATGCGAAACTGCAACAGGTAGTTGAAATGGAGAAAGAGAGGATGAAGTTCTTCAAGGAGCTTGAGTTGCAGAGAATGCAGTTCTTTGTGAAGACTCAATTGGAGATATCACAGCTTAAGCAACATGGAAGGAGAATTGGCAACAATAGTAATGATCATCACAGCTGCAAGAACAACAACATCAATGCCATTGTCAACAACAAGAATGATGTGAGTAACTAGAGTTTAGTGATTCAGGTCGTAAAATTTACATATTTTTAGATTTGAGTTTGAAATTGTTGAAAGAGAAACTTATCTAGGCTTCATGAGTGTGTATTATTAATATTTTGCCAATCTTTGTTAACTTTGGTTACATGGAACAAATTTTAACTTCACTTGGAAAGTAGTCTTGGGATCGTCCTGCATAACTTTTCTTCAGACTCCCTGACACATTGAATGAGTATTTGGTGTTATTCTCTTCTTCTGCAGGTTTCTTAATCTTTCTCTGAATCTCAGTTTTAGATTGTGTTTCTGTGAGCTGACACTAGCTTAGTTAAGAACATGGTATAGATATTCTTGATACAACCCAACCACAAATTTTATGTTATGTTTGGTTATTATGGTATTCAAGATCTGCATGTGTACCTAAAGACATTTACACTCTTCTTTTATTAATTGTTTTGATTATAAATTTTCTTGTTTCTGAGGCATCATTGAACCAGACAACCACCCATGGCTCTTGATATAAAAGTAGAATGTTAGGCAAACCAACTTTTTGTTTGTCTGTTTATTTCTTCATGATGTTTCCTTTTCTTGGCGTTTGTAGATACTATTATACAATTTGGCAATCACTTCAAATAACTTTTTTTAATCTTCTGCACCACTAACCTATAGTTAGATAGATTATAGTATTCATGTTTTTTTTTTAGCTGATGATTTTATTCATACCTATGTATATAAAAGGAAATCATAATATTACAATCCTAAAAATCCGTAAATTTGTCAAAATTGTGTTATTTTGTATGAAAAGTTTGATTCCAAAGTTAACTATCCAGCAAATAATGAACTAAGGTACTTCATTTTAGTCGCATAGAGTCTATATATTGTCTAATGACATATTGGTATCGCTTGGATTCCAGAATGCGTAATCGACCTTTTTTCTCAGTAAGTTTATTATGTTTTTAACTACAACCTAGTAACAAAAGTAGTGATTAGTAGGATAGTACAATACTGTGTAGCAAAAGACGATATTATTTATGAATGCTGGAGAATATACTAAACAAAAAAGTAGAACATTTGAATTTAAGAATTGGGTAGGATTTAAAGCAATGTCTCCATTATTTTTATTCTGAGGGCCAATTCTCCATTTAAACTAAAGAGGAATAAAAAGTGATATCCTATATAATTAGATCTTTTTCCAGCCTTTTTCATGGGTCCATCATTTTGTTCAAAGTGTCTCCAAAAGTTGGAATTAAAATGGTTGGTGTTAAAATACTAATTTTGAGTAGACCAAGTAATTTAGTTTTTATTTTTGTCATCTATATAGTATACTTATTTAAACTATTTATATATTCATATTTGTATACAGATTACAGATGCATATTTTTACTTTTACTCTTTGAAACACCGACTCGTTGGACTGTTGTTACTTTTTAACGTTAAATTTTTGGATTTGAATCTTAATGTACCAATATAACCCTCTTCGTTCTTTGGCCCATTTGACTAATAAAAGACTCTAATAATTTTATTTGAGACGAAATCAAACAGTCATAAAATCAATATTTACTCTTTTTTATTCACTACTTCCTCGTTTCATATTAATTGTTGTTTTGATAAAATTTATCTGAAATATTTTTGGATTTATTTTAAGTTAAATACATTCAAATACTAACCAGATACATTTCTCAAAATGACAATTAATATAAAACGGAGGGAGTGTTATCATTCATTTAAAAATATATATATATACTTCGCCATAGATTGAAGATAAAAGTTGTGTGAAATTTAACCTATTAAATTATTAAATATCCTAATTAACTAAAGCAAAATAATACTCCTAAATAACCATCACATAAATTTCCTAAACTTACCACGACATTTTAATTACTTCTTGTATGTATCTTTGTAAAATTGATAGTGGAAAGAAAATTATTTAGAAAGATGAAAATAATATTCGAACCCTATTTCCGGGATTTCGCATTGTACTGCCGACCTTTTGTTTCTTTTTTTTAATTTAAAATTTCAAATTTACGCTCTATTATTATTTTTTTCGATTTTTTTTTCACGTTTACGCTACTTCACGTCAACAAAAATGGTGATTTCTGTCTGAAATACGTTTTCTCTCTCTTGATTTCACTTTCTCTCTAAAGTAGATTTTGACAAAGAGAGATTACGGCGGAATAAGTGACAATGAAGAAGAGAAATCGAATCCAGCACCACCCACGGAAGTAAAATTGATATAAGAAGTTGACTTGAGTTTCCAGTGAAGCAAAAAAAAAAAAAGGAAAAAATCGCCATTGTTAGGGTTTTCAAGATTCTCTGAGAAAGAATAAATCGTTGAATTTATTGAAGAAGATGCTGAATAAATACAGTAGAGAAAGAGACTTGACAATGATAGTACCTATTCGAATGTGAATCGGAAAGTGACAGATTCATCGGAAACAGACGAAGATCCCATTTCCAGGTAAGCTCTGATATGCCCGATCCGAGTACGACTTCACTTGAATTTCAAAGTATTTATGATTACAATGACGTTTTTTGGATGTGCCCTGAATTTGAATTCGAATCCTGGGTCTTCCTGGATTCGCCTTTCTTTGGTGTTTCCTTCATTGATTGGATTTTGAAATTCCGATGATCGGAATCAGATCTAACAATGCGTTTGTTTCTGTAATTTTTGGTTAAATTGTATCCAAATATAAATTTTGCTTATACTTAAGAATTTCCGATGTGGATCCGTTTCTCTTTGGAAGAATTGTGCCGCTTCAAGTTCCTATAGCATTGATTTGGTCTATACTCAGGATTCTGTAAATTACAAAGCTTTTGATGTTTCTGTGTTTTTGTTTGGGTATGTGAAGGGGAAAGACTCAGAATTTTTGTGCAAAGGGGAGAAGATGAGACCAGCTATACCACTTGACTATGCTGTTTTCCAACTCTCCCCAAAGCGGTCAAGGTAATGATATTCGAGAGTGTGATTCTTCTTTTCGTTGTAAGACGGTTATTGCTAGTTGGTTTTTAAGATACTCTCTATTGTTACTTCTTTGTGGCAGATGTGAATTGTTTGTCTCTACTGCCGGTAATACTGAGAAACTCGCTTCTGGACTGGTGAAACCGTTTGTTGCTCATTTGAAAGTTGCCGAAGAACAGGTTGCCCGGGAAGTTCAGTCTATCAGGCTAGATGTTGATAGCAACAAAAATGCTCGAACTTGGTTTACGAAAGGGACCCTCGAGAGGTTATTTTCAATACAAGAGATAATTCAAGTCTTAGTGGAGCAGAGCTCATGCTAACAGTCGAATTCTCTTGTCCCTGCTGGTTTCTAGGTTTGTACGCTTTGTTAGTACCCCAGAGGTTCTGGAATTGGTAAGCGCATTGGATGTGGAAATGTCTCAGTTGGAGGCTGCCCGGAAAATATATGGCGAGGTACTTCACCTCTTTAAAGTCCAAGTAATCAAATGCTGTGTTAACTGGGAATGCTTTTATTGATTCTGATGATATATTGCTTTAGGGGAGTGGTGGTGATCAGCGATCTAGTGCAAAAGGTATGCATACCGTTAACTTGACTTCTAATTTTATATTCTGTTACATATACGGTCCATGAGAATTTGTGCATTAGCTCTAAGGGGTCTGTTACAGTGACGGTTAGTGGATAAAAGTTGTGAAGTGAATTATGATGCTGGTAAGTCATTCATGGATGCTTGAAAGTATCTTGTGTAGACTATTCTTGTGCCCCTCCTGAGTAGGCTCTTATACTAGCTGAGTTTCAAATATACGCCTCCAAAATCAATGAGCTAGCATTATGAATCGTACTGCCATATACAAGAAAATATGTACACGACAGCTTATGAATGGCTGAGTGACACTTAGAATCTGAAGTCATTATATCGTTTTTTATTAATCCACACTGGTCCATAAGTTATATTTAATCACAGTTAGTCGTTTCTTTTTTTCTTTGGCATAATCTGGCTAAACCTTTCTTGGTTCAGATGGCACGGAAACTACTCCAGCAGCTGATGGGACAAAGTAAATTCCCAACCTTTTATAAAAGTTACCTTTAATCGATATGAATATTTGGCCAAATGATCTATTAATATGTATTCGTCTTAATCATGCAAAGTTGCTTGATTATAAATATGTTTTATGCACTCTTAAACTCTGTAATCTGAATTTTCCATTTTTGTGGATTTTTAGGAAAGAGCTACTGAGAGCTATTGATTTACGGCTTACAGCAGTTAGACAAGACTTAGCAACTGCCTGTAATCGTGCATCGGCTGCTGGTTTCAACCCTATCACTGCCTCCGAACTTAGCCAATTTGCTGATCGATTTGGGGCCAACCGCTTGAAGTAAGTGTTAAGATACCCCTTAATCCATATCCTCTAGTTGTGGCCTTTGCATGAGCAATTATTTTGAGCACTTTTTACACACGAGAAGAGAAGACATCTTTAAATGCTTGGCCTTATCTAATTTATTTGGGTTTAAACCGAGAAGGTGGTGGGTGTTGTATTTTGAGTTCTAGCTTTTCCTAGTTGCAGCTATCGAATTTGACACCTTTAAATGTTTGCATATTCTTGCTAGGTAACCAACGTTGCTAGGTTTATTAACCTTTGCCAGTGATCCCTCTTTGAACTTTGAACTTTCGTGATACTAAAATGTTGTTCGTAACACCTGTTTAATGTATGATCACCTTAATCACATGTTTATGTAGTACCGTATATTTCATTTTACATGTTTAGGCCTTGGTGCATACTCTTTTCCATTAACAGAAGCCTGTCATGCTCTAATTTAGGTAGATTTGGTCTGATAGAGACTTGGGAACTGCTATTAGGTAGATGAATGTTATTATATATGACTAGGACCTAACTATACTACAAGAATCCTGTCTCTTTTTTTGTGGGTTACTAATAGTCAACCTGGTGAATCATCTCACTTTTTTAGAATAGGCATTTCTAATTCATAGAGTTTCAGAAATATTTTTGGCTTTCAACTTAGTTCACTGTCAGTTATGTGTACTGCTGATCATGCTTGGTCTGCTATACTTATTGCAGTGAAGCATGCACCAAGTTTATCGCTCTTTGCCAGAGGAGGCCAGAGCTAATGAGCTCTTGGAGGTTCAATCAGGAAGAAGAAGCTATACGTTCTTCATGGGAATCTGATATGTCAATTGATGATCCCAGTGAAGAACCATCTAGAAACCTAGCGGCTAACATAACCCAGCAACATAGGGAACATCAAACTGGTATGGAAGAACATAGCGCAACAGGAACCAACGACTGTCAACAAGAATCAAAGATTAAGCCACAAAGTAGGAATGATGAAAAGAATGAAGAAGAGAAAAAAAATAATGTGCAAAATGAGCCATTAGCAAGCCAGACTAGGCAGCTCACGAGACGGCTTAGTGTGCAGGAGAGGATCAACCTATTTGAAAACAAGCAGAAAGAAAGCTCTGGAGAGAAAACAGCTGTGGGAAAACCCACTGAGCTGAAAAGACTCTCTTCAGATTTATCATCTTCTGCAGGGATGGAAAAGGTTGTGGTACGAAGATGGAGTGGTGCTAGTGACATGAGCATTGATCTGGGAAATGATAGGAAGGATGGTACTGGCGATAGTCCGTTGTGCACTCCCTCGTCATCATCAGTGTCGAAAGATGGAAGTGTTAATTCTTCAAAACAAGTTGTCGGCTACAATAAAAAAGAGCAGAATGGATTGAGTCCTTATGAGAATCCTAAAAGGAATGGGGACGAATGTAGTTCCAATAATGTTGGTGGTTGGAGAATGGATGAAGTGGAGCCTCAGAATTCAAGTTCTACTTTCTTACAAAAAGACAAGGAGATAGACTTGAAGGTTCCACTGAGTACAGATAATCAAGTAGGATATCAAGGAAATTCTCGTGATGGTTCTTTGGAGAAAAAGAAAAATTCCAAGTATACATTTTATGAAAAGAATTCCAGAAGCACTTTGGATTACTCAGAGAATGCAAATATAGATGAGGAGTCCGGCAACAAAATGAACGATTTTGATTCAAACAGCCACAACCAAATACAGTTTAGGGATCCTCGAAGCCATTCATTGTCTACATCACAGCAGTCAGGTGGTACTGAATCTAACGTTGCAAGTGTGCGGGGCAATGGAGGAACTGCAGAGTCTCCTAGGAAAGAACAAATGCCTTCGGGTAAGCAATCACCACTAATTGAGGACCGCCAGAGAAAGACACCGATTTATGGAGGTCAGTAATGTAAGATATATAGTGAAAATGTGTTGGTCATTCGTTTATATGCATGTTCTTATATTGAGATATTTCATGTGTGGGAATTCATAATTTCAGCTGTTTCTTATGCTTCTACCCCAATATTGACATTAACGGATTATGGGATCATCAAAGAACCATCATGCACTGCCTTACTTAATCTTTTGTACGCTTCACTGAGATATATCTATGTCAACAGTTTTTTCTTTGCTTACCTGTATGCTAATGCTTGAAATGTTCATGGTTGTAGAAGTATTCTTTTTTATTATTATTAAACAATTAAGTCTGAGAATAGGAGAACGACTATTTCTCATGTATAACGTCTTTCTCTTCTTTTTTTTAGACTTGTATATTTTCTTGATATCATGACTTCGACAAAAGGAGAATATTTAGCAACCTTCTGATTGTTTTCTTGCATCATCTTCTTTTAGGTTCTGAACAGATGAAAAGGCCGCATAGAAGAACTGCAATTGGTTCTGCTGATGTAAGTAAAAAGCAACCTGCAGCCATTAATAGTGTTTCAGATATCTCCGAGAGTGATACTATGACCCAAGTGTCCCAGGCAGAGCAAGCTCAAAGGGCAAGATCGTCTAAGGGAAGTCAAGAGTTGAACGACGAGCTGAAAGTGAAAGCAAACGAGCTTGAAAAGCTATTTGCTGAACATATGCTCCGTGTGCCTGGGGATCAATCCAGTTCTGTCCGTAGAGGTAAGCCCGGAAAGCAGAGTGAACAGGCTGTGACTTCCCAGCTCAGAAGACCTGTAGCACAAGATGTATCTTATGCACAAGTTTCTGATCAGAAGACCAACACAATGTCATCTTTGGTCTCAAACGACGAAGACAACTTCAAAACTCCGCCAACAAAGACTCAAGTTATTACTAACAATGACTATGGAGATGCCACGAGCCAAAAATTTCCAGAAATAAGCTTTTCGGATAATTCTAGAGGAAAGTTCTACGAGAAATATATGCAGAAAAGAGACGCGAAGCTGAAGGAAGACTGGAGTTGCAGAAGGACAGAGAAGGAAGCGAAATTGAAAATGATGAACGATATACTTGATCGCAGTAATGCTGAGATGAAAAGCAAATTTTCTCAGTCTACGGCAAGACGTGATTCAAGTGCCCGACGTGCAGAGAAGCTTGTATACTTCAGTTCTAAGTTGAGTGCTAAAAAGGATCAGGTATACATCGATTTTCTTCTTCTGAAAGTTTACCTGTGGTTAGTCAAAAGTACTGAGTGCATGAAAATATTATCCTTGGTTTTCTACTCACATTTTCAGTGTAATGACTTGACAGGATCCAATTAGCTCATTTCACTGTGAAGAAGATGAGGATGTTTCCAGGAGTACCCAGAATAAGAAGCCACAACAAAACAAAAACAATTTCTTGACTGCTCGAACCACTGCTACCTCAGCTTCACGCTCGGCAGCCAAAGTTTCTACACCCAGTGCTGTTAGGCGGAGAGGACAATCAGACAAACTTATTGCGCAGTCAGTCCCTAACTTCTCCGAGATCAAGAAGGAAGGCATGAAACCAGCCTCAGGAGCTGGAAAAAATGGTGTCCGCTCACAGGTGAGAAGCTCTGTCCGCCCAAAGGCTGTAACTGAAGAAGAAAAACTGCAAAGGCCGACAAATTTCAGAAAAGGTGCTGCTGCTGAACCTGCTGAGTTGGCAAACTTTCCTCAACTAAAGTCAGAAGATGGTGTTTCTATATCTCTGAATCTTGAACAAGAGCAAAGAGGAATGGGTATCAGCTCTGATAGTGAGCAGCTAAAGGCTACTTCAGAAGGGTCTGACGCATCAGATGATATGGAGAAAGAGGGGATGGAAGAAGTGCTCGATGACTCGGAAGTCGAAGCTTTTACCGATGCAGAAAACGAGAAACCAAGACTAAGTGAGGATTTTGACGAATGGGGTAGTACCGGGGTTGCAAATGGTGAATCTATTTCTCAGCTTGACCCTGGTTCAAATGCTGCATTACCTGCAGCTATGACTCCTGGGCATCAAACCATGGGCTCATATCTGGATTCACCCGGCGAAAGCCCCGTTCCATGGAATTCACGAGTAAAGCATCAATATCCTAACGAGGCATTGGAAGACGCTTCAGTGGACTCTCCAGTGGGTAGTCCTGCTTTCTGGAATACAGAGAACGATACAACTCAAATGAGAAAGAAATGGGGAGCTGCTCAGAAACGCGTCACTGCATCACAAAATCAGCCCCAACAGGATGTGACAAAAGGCTTGAAAAGGCTGTTGAACTTTGGGAGGAAAAACCGTGCGGCTGAGAATCTGGCTGACTGGATATCTGCTACTACCTCTGAAGGGGATGATGATACTGAAGATGGACGCGATCTTGCAAATCGATCATCAGAAGACTTAAGAAAGTCGAGAATGGGATTCTTACAGAGCCATCACACTGATGATAGTTTCCACGAGAGTGAGCTATTCAATGAACAAGGTATTCAATCCTATTGCCTTATCATTCTATATATAAAGCATCTAAAGATCGTAACAATCTATCAACAATGTGGGACGTTAACTCTATGTAGACATCAGTACTAGAAATTATGAACGGCTCAGATTTACTTGTCTGTTTGTTCATATTGATTTGAGTCATGGAGGTTGATCTAATATTGTGTACCTCATTTCAGCCCAAACCGCTAACGTACCATTGAGCTTTAAATTGAAGGAGGATCAGACGTCCGGAACTTCTGTAAAAGGTAATCAATCACGTGTTTTTGCTCTCCATTAGAATCTAAAGCTGATGGTATATCATCATGAAACACCATAGAATCGAAATATCTAGCTTCAGAGTTTTTTTAATCTTGAAACCGAGATCTTACAGCCTAATTCACAGTCCTATATAACCAAGCTGCAATTTTACTCACTCTTAAAGCTTCATATTTACTGCAGCACCAAGGTCATTCTTTTCACTATCCAATTTTCGTAGCAAAGGGAAATGATTCGAAATCAAGATGCATAAAAGAAGCGAGGATCCAAGAAAAGATTCACAACGATGCAGGCATAACAAGCACACACGTATACACGAGTGGAAAGATCTGAGATAGTATGTGCTCTTTGTTTTCGGATCAATGTATCATAGAGAAAGAATAGCTCCACGTCTCTTCATAATCATCCTTTGTTTACATTCTGATAGTTAACTTGAGCCTACGTTGTAAATTGTATCGAAGCTGAAACATGTCCTTATCGGTTTGATATCGATGTGATTTTGGTAGTACTGTACAAACAAAAAAAAGTATCTTCATTTATCATTTTGACCCTTCAGAACTTTGGTTTTGTGTGAATCATGCAATACTGTGAATATTCAAAGTTGCTAACAAGGCGTATAGTGTTAGCGCATTAAATATTGTTGTAAGTAACATGCGATAGTCTCAAAAACAAAACATTTACATTTTTCTACAATCTTGATTTTGTGACCAACAAGCAAAAGTGGGGCAAAGGAAGGTATATTACTCACCTTCCCAAACCTTTCTTCATCGTCCTCGTAAAGTGACGTGAGTTCGAAGTCGACGAAATCCCCAAAAAGCCTCTTTCTCTACCCTCATCAACCTATGCTCCATCAAGGGTATATTCGTCATTCACTCAAAAAAAGTAAAAGGGAATTAGAACAAGAAGTGCTCATGAGCCTAACATGACCACTTGACTTCAAAGCCAAGTGAATTTTGATGATGTTACTTACCTGCTATGCAAAGTTAGACAAGATTCTCCATCATCAAAGAAACAAAGAATCTAACCAAAAAAAAAAAAGAAGAAATCTTTTTCTTTATTGTCTCTGTTGTAAAAATTCAATCTCACACTGTTCAATTTCCAATCAAAAAATGGCCTCTCTTACGCCTAAAGTGTTAATCAAGCTTCTCCAGACAATGAACACAAACATCAAGGTTCGAGGAGAATATCGGTCGGTTCTCTTGCAGGTAATCAGCATTGTCCCTGCATTAGCCGGCTCAGAGCTTTGGCCAAACCAAGGCTTTTTCATCAAAGTCTCAGATTCTTCTCACTCTACATATGTCTCATTGAGGAACGAAGACAATGAGCTTATCTTGAACAACAAATTGGGATTGGGACAGTTCTTCTACGTTGATAAGCTTGAAGCTGGGACACCTGTTCCTGTAATGGTGGGAGTTAGACCTATCTCTGGTCGCCATCCTTTTGTAGGAAACCCCAAAGATTTGATGCAAATGTCGGTACCTAGTGAGACTACACCTCTCCAAGAAGAGATCCACAACAAGAAGAAAGATGGCGCGAGATCAAACTCGTTAGAGAATTCAAGAAGACATCAAGATTTTGTAATCAAGGAAGAGAAGACGGGTGTGGCTTCAAGGTATATGAAAGGTATTTCAAATCCAAAGGCAAGTCGATCAGATTCGAGTAGCAACAATGAGAGTGAGACTGGATTGATGACGGTGAATAAGAAAGTTGGTGGATTAGCTAAGGACAAGAAAAGGGAGCACAAATATCAGGTGTGTGTTCTTCTGATGAGTCATACATGTCTAAGGATCCTTAAATTAGTTTACCTGTAATTGACATATATGTGCACAGGCACGTCAAGCTGGTCCTCCACAATCTCGGCCTGCGACAGCTCCAACAAAGGCAGTGCCAAATAAACTCTCTTTGAGCTCAAGCAGGAAGAGTAATTCTTCTGAGGATGCATCATGGAGCTCTCTGCCTGTTAATCTATCAAAAATGGGTAAAGTACGCTCTATTTGATCTCTCCATCTCCTTTTTTCCCTAATCATTTGACTATGAGCTCATCACCGATGATTCTTAATTCTCCAAAGGGAATGCTGAGAAGGAGAAATACTGCTGCTTTGATTGCCACAGAGGTACAAAGAGAGGCATTGGCTGCTTCACACCTTATCAATTGTATCAGGTAAAGTACCTTTGAAACCAAACCTGCTCATATGTCATTGGGGGTAGAGTCAGGAGAAATGCAAATATGTTATTGATCAAAGAAACAATGATTTTGCAGTATGTTTGCTGACTTGAGCTCAAGGGCTTCACCAAAAAATCCACATACCGCTCTCCAAAACTTCTTTACTCTCCAGAGTGTCCTTGACCAAGCACAGGTCACAGCTGCATCGAAGGATAAATCGTTCCAACTGATGAATGTTCATTCATTAAAGACGGAGCCTGAAAAGTTGCGCAAGAAAGCTAGCCTACCTTCAAGCAGAATCACAACAAAATCTACAAAAACTCTGACGGAAGCCGATAAGCTAGAATGGGTTAAGGGAAATGGTACAGAAGAGATAAAAGAATTGGGAAACATGATGAAACAAGAAACAAGAAGCTGGTTTTTGAAATTCTTGGAAGAAGCAATAGATACTGGATTTCATGCCAGTGTTTCAGAGAAGAAAAGAAAAACCAAAGGTGCCCGACAAGCGGAAACTGATAATCATATTGCCGAGACTTTATCCCAGCTTAAGCAAGCAAACGAATGGCTGGACAACGTTAAAAATGATCATCACACTAGTGATAATTCTTTGTTAGAGAATATAGAACGATTGAAGAAGAAAATATACTCCTGTTTGCTACTATATGTAGATTCAGCTGCATCAGCTATGGAGCATCAGCAAGCTCGTGACTGACGCTAACTTCACACATCGAACTAGAGCCTAAACTGTGTGCGCTAATTTATTTTGTATATAATAGAAAATAATTAGACATATATGAATCTAATGAACACTCATAAGTCATAATTGTTCGACAAATCAAGAACATTCTACTTTTTTTAAAAGTAAAGACATTATAATACCGCAAAATCATATTAAGTAAAGAAATCTGCAAAGTTTCTACTTATCTAGATTACCAATACAAAAATCAGGTTAAGAGCCTACTATACTACAGTATCTTTGAGAATTGAACATCTCCGGACTCCAACACAACCATATCTACCTTCTGATCATCCCACTGATCACTATATAAGAACTCCGCTGAATCTTCAATAGTAAACGAAACCACAGGTAATCCCTTGTGAATGGAATTTCTACTCTCATCTTTGTCCTGAAACATCCAAGGATTCAAAACTAATGATGCAACTTTCAATAAATAAAGAAAGTTGGTAAGAAACACTAACTTCCCAGTGGTTGATTGACAAGTAGCTGTTGAGATGTACCATTCCAGGTCTAATGACAATTCCAGTGTACCCCTTATTTGCTATCCAGCAACAAGGTTTTCGGACGATATCAAAAGGCCTTGTGTTGCTTTGATTTGATGAATTCCGTGCATCACCAGACTTGTGAGCACTATCATGACCCATCACAACACTAGAATGCTCAACCTTGTGGAAACATGTTTCATTTGATTCACAAGACCACAACGCATTCTAGCTCCATCCTTGACATTCTTGTCCTCTCTCAAAAGTAGAATTGAAGCGTCCCCAGTACAAATTTGCCCTTTTTAGAGATACAGTTCGTTAAAAATTGCAACTTTGCAAGAGACTGACTCTTCTTGGGTTTCTCATCAATTTTGTAGAAACAAAAAAGTCTCTCCGTTGGATATTTCGGTACAGCATGCCATGTCATCATGGATTGAAACGTTCTTAAATGCGCTTAAGCTAACCAAATCTGTAATCATATGCTTGGTCTACATTTTGTACCCATTAATGAAGTCAAATATTTCTCTATTGATAGTTTTAGGCTTTTTAAAGCCCACACCCATAAAAGCCCATAATAATCAAGCTTTTTAACAAAAGAAATATAATGTTTTTTTTTTAACAAAATAAAAGCCCATAGGATACTCTCTCTCTCTTTTTTTTCTTCTTCCAAACATATTAGGGTTCTAAAATTTTTCAAAAAAAAAAAAAAATCAAAACAAATTAGGTTTATTGATGGGTTTGCTTCGGGAGTGTGAATTTTGGTTCGGAGGAGAGGTTCGGTACTACCGTACTATATATTAAACCGAGGTAATCTCTCTCCCCCTCTCTCTGTTTTTATTTCATAAAAGCACTTTTAGGATTTCTGCACAGAAAAACCAAATTTTGAAATCGGAACAGATCTCAATTTTTTCTCTCATGGATTTACAACCGGTTCATCATGGTCCTCCACGACAGCCTGGTTTGTACAACCTACAACACTGGCATGAACATGACGGTAATTATTCTTTTCTGTAGATCTGGCTGTATTTCTCTACTTTTTTTCAATGTTTCAGATGAGATTGAGCATTTAATCGTCCAATCTAGGGAAATGTGGTTGGTTAATGCTGAGATATCTCAGATACTTGCTCGTGCCGATGGAGTTAGACTCACTATGTCAAATCGTCCCCCACATAGACATACTATGGGTTTGTTCATCTTCAATCTTTGGCCGCGATTACTGGTGAATAAATTAATTTTTTTATTTCACAAAAGCATTTTTAGTTTTTCTCGACAGAAAAATCAAATTTCAAATTGGAACAGATACTAGATACTGGTGGTTATTTAACGACGAGATCTCTCATATTCTTACTCGTGCATATGGCGTGCGATTGAATTTTTCAACCTTGGGCCATACCGCGAGTATTGGTGAGTAAATTAATTTACATTATTATCATAATGATTTGTTTGTTACAGTTATAATTTTGTATTTAATATTTATTTAATTTTCTTTTAATTATTCATATTTCACTTATTTCTTATCTATTTGGATATTTAATAGAGTGTTTGCAACTGATATACACACATTATACTATAATTGGTGAAGTATGAAAGAGAAAATAAGTACTGTTACAAAAAAAATCAATACCAAAATGCCTCTATTCCGACACGATAAAACAATACACATTTTCTCTCATTATCTCTTCATCTTTCTCTCTCAATCGACCATAACTGGCTCTCTCTCTCTCTCATTCATATTTTTCTCTGCAATCGAGCAAAATGATCTTATCGAACTCGACGGCGAGTCATGTGATGGATTTGTTTTCATGCTATTATGTTGATTCGAAGGCAGCGAGTCGACTCGATATGATGACTCGATAAGTTTGTGTGAATATAAAGGAGTTCATGCTGATTCGACAATTGAACACAATTGTTTGAGTTGGAGAAATTGGTCAGAGATGATGATCATCTGTCGTTGTTGTTTGTCAAAAAATTTGATCGGAAAAATAACCATTGTTGGAGCGTCTCGAAGAATATGGATTTAAGGATAGATACGAAGACTCTTGAATTTGTATCCATCTAGTTGTTATCTTGTTATAATTAAATGTAATCCGATAAAATTTTATTTAGACATCTAAGCTGGCATATAACATTTTGTATATACACTTAACTTGGAAATTAATTGTCAGTAACTGAATTAATGTGTTAAAAATAAAGTAAGACGTCATTCCTACATGTTAATATGGTGTGCTATATATTTTGATATGTTAAAGAATATACAACGATTGAAGAAGAAAATATACTCCTGTTTAGTACTTTATGTAGATTCAGCTGCATCAGCTATGAGTATCACGAAGCTCGTGACTCACAATAACTAGACCCTAAGCTATACACATTGTGTGCGCTAATCTATTCTATATAATAGAAAAACAAATGCGACATATATGAATCTCATGAACACTCAAAAGTCATAATTGTTCGACAAATCAAGAACATTCTTCTTCTTTTTTCTTTGCAGAAGACAGGCCACGAAATCCTTTATATGGGTTGCAGGAAATGGTACACAGAAATGAGAAACAAAATTAAAACAAAACAAAAAGAACTTGATTTCTCCGGATTTGTGGAAGAAGCAACAGATAATTGACTTCTTGCTGCTATTTGGGAGAAGAAAAGGAAATTCAAAAGGATAGTCATAAAGACATTATGATATAACCGCAAAATCATATCCAAAGGTTTTTCTTATCTAGATAACCAAAAGATCCAAAACATACAAAAAGCAAGTTGAGAGCCTACTACACTACTAGACAACTCTAGATACATTACCAGAGTTGCTAGTTTTGGCCTAGTACTGCCTAAAGGTCAAATTCAGACGACCTGGTCGGAGACTTGTTTCATCAACAAGAACCCTGGGGGCAGTACCTTTGAGAATTGATCTCACACCATGAAAGACGTTTCTTGATCTTCCACCGAATATTAGAACATCTCCAGACTCCAACACAACCTTATCTGCCTTCTCATCATCCCACTGATCACTATATAAGAACTCCGCTGAATCTCCAATAGAAAACGAAACCACAGGTAGTCCCTTCTGAATGGAATTTCCACTCTCATCTTTGTCCTGAAACATCCAAGGATTCAAAAGTGATTATCCAATGCATCTTCCTTTGCGCTGCTTCGATAAATGAAGAAGTTGTAATAAGAAACACGAACCTGATGGAGACCAAGTCTCCCGGTGGTTGTGTAGAAGTTGGCAATACAGATGTCAGGTGACATAAACGGTAGCTCATCTTCTCCCTTCATTTTCATATTCTTTGAAGATTTAGCAACTAGAGACTGTGATTCTTTGATAGCTTTCTCGACAAACTGACTGAATTCAACTGGAATTTTGGGGGGACTAGAACCGTCAACTGGTCGAGTTTCTCCATATCGAGAAGTTTCAGGGTCCCAGTTTTTCCCGAGGCACATCATTTTCAAATGCAATAACGCTCCATCCCGGTAACCTGGTTGATAGAAGCCACCTTCACCCAAACCAAGCTGACGGCATTTGTTCACAATCATCACCTAGAAACAATTTCAAGAACACAATAAGCATAAATGATTGATACTATAAGATAAGACAGATTTGCAATAAGTGGGAAACAGGGAAAGGGAATAGTTACTTGATCATTGATTGACAAGTAGTTCTTGAGAAGTACCATTCCAGGTCTAATGACAGTTCCAGAGTACCCCTTAGTTGCTTTTCTCTTTGCTCTGTTAAGTTCCAACAAGTTGGGTTTTAGTCCCATCACCGTCTTCTCAGAGACGATATCAAAAGGCCTGGCGTTTGAAGAATCACCAGACTTGTGAGCACTAGTACTAGAATTGTCAACCTTGCGATCACTTGTACAAGACACAGACAAGGAAACATGTTGCATTTGATTCACAAGATCAAAAGGCAATCCAGCTCCGTCCTTTAAATTTATTTCCGCACATTCTTTATAAACAGACAAACCTCCACTAAGAATTGGACTAGAAGAAGCAGCAACTTCATCAGGTTGCTTAGTAGTAGAGCCAATTCCATCCTCTTGAGACTTTCTATCCACTTGGGATGGCTTCCTAACCCACGCTTTGTTTGCACACTGGGAGCTATTTCTTCGAGATGATGTTGTACTTGTCCCTCTCCCTTGAGAACCCCTACTACTATTACCACAAGAATCATTCAAAGACCTATCAACTGTAACCTGTACATTACAAAAGAAACAAAAAAAAAAAAAAAAAAACTGAACAAGTAAAAAGGCTAATCAAAGGGGTTCCGATTTCTAAAATTGAAGAAAACTAACAAAAACACGAGACAACAAATCATAACCCCTTACCGGCGTTTCGTTTTTCTGACGGTAAAATCCATGCCCAGTCCCCGAGAACCCCCATGGCTACCGTCGCCTTGATTCATCGCTTAAACTCTCTAAACCCTTGTCGAAGCGAAATTTGCCCTTTTTAAAGACACGGTTTGTTAAAAATTGCAAGAGACGGACTCTTGGGTTTCTGAGCATTTTGCAGATTCAATAATCTTCGACGGTGCTGACTCAGCATGGGATTCTTTGTGAGTGCTTCTACAGTCGTTTCATTAGATCATATATTATTATTGTTTTATCCCATCATCTTAGCCACTATATCTGTTTGCTATTGTTTGTGGTTTTAAAGACTCAACTAATTACCACTTCAAACAATTTAGTTATATAACATAGACGAATCATGTTTGTATGATTGATTAATTCTGTTTAATCTTTATGGAGGAGCACTGTTCTTCTAGTCTGATTGTCACTTTGTATGATATTTTGTAGAAAGATGGATCAAATTGTTAACGTGAATGAGTTTCAAGCTCTGGCGAAACAAGCTCTACCTAAGATGTACTATGATTTCTATAGCGGAGGAGCAGAGGATCAACACACTCTCAAGGAAAATGAGGAAGCTTTTCGTAGAATCATGTAACTCTTTTATCATTATATGTTTTTTTTGGTTTAGTGGGTCGGTGACAATATAATCTTGTCTCCCATTTTTACATGTGTGCTATGTGCTACTTTGATGTTCAGGTTTCGGCCTCGGGTTCTCGTTGATGTGAGCAAAATAGATATGTCTACCAAAATATTGGGTTACCCGATCTCAGCTCCGATCATGATTGCTCCAACAGCTAATCATCAGTTGGCTCATCCACAAGGTCTATGTTTAGTCTATGTGTAGTACCATAACATCATTTGATTTGTTGGATTTATGTAATTTTTGTTGGATTTGGAAATTCATTTGATTTGGCTTCTATGTTAGGAGAAACCGCCACTGCGAAAGCTGCTGCTGCATGTAACACTATCATGGTACCAAGGTGTTTATTGAAATACATGTGTTTGCTTTTTTTTGAGTACAAATGGCTTCTTTTTTCTCGCTGAATTATTCAAAGCTTACAAGAACCTCTGTTCCTCACTCTGTTTGATGGAGGAGTAAGCTTTGAATGTTGAGGTTTGAGATTTAGCACTCAGGTTACTCTCCTTTGATGTAATGACACTATTTGGTTGGATGATGCAGATAGGAAGGCCTATAGTCTATGGTCTTGCAGCTAAGGGTGAAGATGGAGTGAGAAAAGTGATTGA
The DNA here is from genome assembly GCA_963576765.1 of Draba incana. Classification (NCBI taxonomy): domain Eukaryota; kingdom Viridiplantae; phylum Streptophyta; class Magnoliopsida; order Brassicales; family Brassicaceae; genus Draba; species Draba incana. Next base: position 22,876,842 of record OY755213.1, read on the forward strand.
GATGTTAAAGGACGAGTTTGAGATTACCATGGCCCTTTCTGGTTGTCCCATCATTAATGACATAACCATAAGCCATGTTAGGACCGAGGATGAGAGACTTCACTCGATGCTCTGATCCAGAAAACCGACATCTCTGGTCTCAGAAACAAGAGATTTATGCATTCTCAGTCAGTGCTTTCTGTATCTTTGAAACAATGATTTATTATATTTTGTTCCAACTTACAAGCAGTCTTTAGTGGATAAAAAATGGTAAAGGTAAAGACAGGGGCTGTAGCATCAATCATGAGTTACATCCTGATCTCTATTCTAGTACTGCCTAAAGGTCAAATTCAGACGACCTGGTCGGAGACTTGTTTCATCAACAAGAACCTTGGGGGCAGTACCTTTGAGAATTGATCTCACATCATGAAAGACGTTTCTTGATCTTCCACCGAATATTAGAACATCTCCGGACTCCAACACAACCATATCTGCCTTCTCATCATCCCTCTGATCACCATATAAGAACTCGGCTGAATCTCCAATCGAAAACGAAACAATAGGCAGTCCTTTCCGGATGGAATTTCTACTCTCACCTTTGTCCTGAAACATCCAAGGATTCAAAAAGTTATTGACTGTCAGACATGTAGAGATAAGAACTTGATGTTCAAGTGTACAAGTCCAAATTGAAAACCAAGATAAGTTCTAGGGACCACAAGTACCAATAGGTGGTAGAGTTTATTGGTTATGACAAAAAGAGAAAACAAGTTTGTCTCCTTGTCTCTAGTAACTTATTGGTTGAAGCAAAAGAAGGAGACTTTTGAGAAGCCTTGGGAGATGAAACCAAGAAAGAGAGGTTGCTGCACATTGATATATGGAGAGGAGAGAAGCCTTGTAAAGAATGATGGTGAGCAGAGGCACACTCACGGCAGAAGATGAAGATGAGAGAAAGAGAGAAACATGTAAAAGTTTGTTCTTGTATTCTCTAAGTTATAGGAATAGATTGAGTGAGCTTTAAGTGCTAGTGAAGGGCATTAGAGTGTTTCACTAATCATTCCTATTGTAATCTCTATCTTCATTCTAGTGGATTCCGAGCAAAGTCTCGGGGAGATGTAGTGACCCGGTTATGGGCGTGAACTCCTTAAATGTGTGTGTGTGCTCCCCCATCTCCTTCTCTATTTTCTCAATCTCTCTTGGCTCTGTTTTATGCCGCTACAAGCAGAGTCGAGTAAATTGATCAATCTATGGTTAGATTGATCAATTTAATCGAGTCTGGGCTCTGCTTCTTGTGCTATGTTTCATGTCGGTAACTCACTGATTTTGTGAGTCTCGGTCTTATCATATCAAACGACTTCTAAGCTTGGGTTGTGACGGTTTATGCTCCGGAAAAGACTCATCCTTTGAGCCACTAAATCCTCACAAATTGGTATCAGAGCAAGGTTACGTGCTCGGTGGTTCTCTCAAGCCAAGAATCACGGTGGTTTCAAGAAGAGAAGTGGAACGTTTGATGGTCTACGAGGCAGCAGTCATGGAAGAAGAATTTCGTGGTTTATGTGGTGATTCTAAGCCATGAGTGAAGCTTGATGATGACTGAGATTTTCAGTAAGGGAAGTCTCAAATCAAGAAGAATAGCAAGAGAAAGAAGATTCATATCTAAGAGAGGAAAGGTCTAGAGAAAGAAGGAGAGTGAAGAAAAGGGTAAAACGGTTGGGGCTTTGGAAGGTTGGATTTTACCTTAAGCATCCACATTCCTTTTCTTTGAAGAGCTTGATCGTGTAGAGACATGGAACGTCTCGGTAACACAACAAATCAGTAGCTCTTGGTAAATGGTGTAGAAGAGAGGAAGGAGCCATAAAGCTCTATCTCGGTAAAACATCGTTGTGTTTCTCCGGTTGTGGAGAAGGTTGTGGAGACAAGATCGTCTCTACTGGAAGCAAAGCTACCTCTTGATGAATAGCACGTGAGTGTAAGGAGTCATAAGACTCATCATGACGAACATTGAAGCATCTCAAAGAAGAAGAACCAAGACAGTTGCAAGGTGTTATAAAACAGCGACAAAGACGGTTTTTTCGGTAAGTTGTTACTTCTGCTCATTAGAAGATTTGGTTAGATCTTAGGTGGAGTAACAAGAGGTTCTTGAGATGCTTAGGATGTTAAAAACGTGCTTAGTTGATATATCATGGTTTTCACCCGTTTTTAACCATGATATAAGTCGGTTTTGTATAGTATATTTTGTATTTGTGTGTCTTTTGTAGTGTTTTGCAGGAAAATAGTCGTTTGTGCCGAAACCATCCGAAGTGCTTCAAAGATCGACTTAGAAGAATGGTTTCCATTGGGATTTAGCTTCAGAGGTCTTCATGAAAGTTGTAGGTATTTGAGATAGCTTTCCAATGGAAGTGGTTTGAGGTCATTCCGATCCGTGGTTCAGGAGATATGGCCGTTTTACCGGAGGGGTTTTTCCAGAGAGTTTCCCGTCGATCGACAGGGATTTGTGTCGATCGACAGGAAGCCTGAAGAAGCCAGAACAACGCGTTTTTCAGATATTTCTACAGACGCCTTCGCGTCGATCGACAGGACTTTAATGTCGATCGACGGCGGACCTGCAGACCTAATTTTGGCACTTCTATAAATAGTTTAAACTTGTTTTCTTTGTAAAATATCTAGATATTATCTTAAAACTAGATCTATTTCGGAGAGAGAGAGAGAGAGAGAGAGAGAGAGAGAGAGAGAGAGAGAGAGAGAGAGAGAGAGAGAGAGAGAGAGAGAGAGAGAGAGAGAGAGAGAGAGAGAGAGAGAGAGAGAGAGAGAGAGAGAGAGAGAGAGATTTTGGAGATCTTGGAGGGAGATCTTCATGTTCTTCACCTAGTGACACCATTTGTATCTTCTAAACTCTAACTCTTTTATGAAATTCTATTCAGTTATTATGATTTCTTCATCTATTTCTGAGTAAATTACTTGTTAGGACATGGAGATTTCATGGGTTTTGATGAGAAATCAATAAAATCAAAGATCTGTTGAGGTTATCCGTTAGTTCTTCGTTTAGACTGTTCTCAATGCTTGAATCTAGCTTGATCACCTAGAATCTTGATTTTAGGATTGTTGGTTAGCCACGACAGTGGGATTAATAACCTGAATCTAGTCTAAATGGGCAAGGTTACCTATTCGCAAAGAATATTTGGCTTAGGGATTTTGTGAACATATCGAACTCGTGCTAAATGCGTGTTTAGATTTGATGATTCATGAGGGTCTAAATATATATAGCCTTCGTAACGACAGTTAGTTGGTTATACTTTCGTGTTTGAGTTCTAGAACGGTGCGTGATAGAACTTTGACAGTTGTGATAATCTTTGATTCATTGCCTATAAGAATTTCCATGGCCTAACTCTCGTCTCTTCGAGAACAATGTAAATTAAAACCATCCTCATCACATGTTACATAGTTCCATCTTTTATTTACATGTAAAAAGCATCGCTCTAGCTTAAGAAGGATCATTGCAATCCTAGTGTATCAATCAAACCTCCCTGTGGATACGATAACCCTTTGTGCTACAACGTACATAGGGGTTTTTGATGGCCCCGGCCGTGTGTAAAAAAATCCTGACATCAAAATGGCGCCGTTGCCGGGGAGGTTTTTGCATTGATCATTGGGATTTTGATTCTTCTTAAGGCTAGAGTTTTATTTTTATTCCCTTTTGTGGAGACAAGATCGTCTCTACTGGAAGCAAAGCTACCTCTTGATGAATAGCACGTGAGTGGAAGGAGTCATAAGACTCATCATGACGAACATTGAAGCATCTCAAAGAAGAAGAACCAAGGCAGTTGCAATGTGTTATAAAACAGCGACAAAGACGGTTTTTTCGGTAAGTTGTTACTTCTGCTCATTAGAAGATTTGGTTAGATCTTAGGTGGAGTAACAAGAGGTTCTTGAGATGCTTAGGATTTTAAAAACGTGCTTAGTTCATGGTATTAAGTTTGGAACACAAGTAAGGGAGATGTAAACTAGGTGTATCTTAAGGAGAGATTCTTCATATAAGCTAGAATCAAGGGAAGTAGTTTCATGGTTTTGTGGAATCAAGTTGCTGTAAGATATAAAGATTTCTAGTTACTCTCAAGTTAAAGTGTTGCAACAACAAGAAGAGGAAAATCAGAGATAGAAGCAAGAAGCATATGATCAAAGATGGTGTTCTTCATCTATGCTAAAGAAACCGGTTAGGGGTTGATGTAACGTGAAGTTTTTCACAAGTAGAAGCTGGATTCTGGTCATGGCAAGGATGAGTACAAGTTATGTGACTCAAAGTCCCATTTTCAGAATCGAAACATCAACTACAAGACTCAAGTTATGGGAGATTCCGTTGCAGTCACAAGGTATATTTGTGATGCTTTGTATTGAAGTTTCAAGTTTGCTCAAGTTCTGCATATCTACTGGAATTGAAAGCTGGTTGGATCACAAGGATTGTGCACTGGTTTTACAAGAGTTTGGCCAAGATTTATTGATGGTTTTCATGTTATCTTCTGGTCGAATACGTTTGGTAAAGGCAGTTGCATATGGTATGATATAATGCGTTTTTGGCACATTCTAACCTTTGTTTTATAGGATTTTATCGAGTCTTTTTCTCTTCTTTTGAGTCATTTTAGGTTTAAAGGAGACTTGGGAACATGGATTTGAGCATTCGGGGGTCATTGAAGCAAACGGGACAAATCCGGAGAAAAGATGGCGTTTTGAAGAACGGAGCACCTGCTCGCCCGAGGACTCGAAGTCTTGGAGCCCTCTGGAAACTGGACCGGTCGGTCTGACCTCAGGACCGACCGGTCCACGCTCGAAGACCATCCACACCCGAAGACCGGACCGACCGGTCCAAGACCAGACCGACCGGTCGGTCACCCAGATCCGATTTAACCTATTTTTGTTTATAAATAAGGAGTAGCCGCCTCTGAAAATATCATCATGATTCATTTCATTTTCACTCATTACTTTTTGGAGATTCTCTTGGCTACTCTTTGCTTTTGTTCTTTTGCTTTTCGATTCAAGATTGGAGATTCATTTTCACAACATCTATTGAGAAGAATTCTAAACCCTCATCTATTTCAATTCCATCATGAATTCTCTTTGTTGTTTTGATGTGTTTGTCTCCTCCATGATTGAGTAGTCCTCTAGCTAGATCGAGGTTTTCGATGGTGATTTAGGATTGTTAGTGACTGAGCCAAATAGGATTGTATTATTCATACGTCTTCATCAATAGGGGTTCTTCATGCTTAGATTAATATTGATCACTTAATCTATGATTTCAAGTTTAACTTATTCACGACAGTGCTCTAGGTTGCTAGATAACCCATTGATGAGCAATTGGTGTGTAACCAACGACAGTTGATTGTTACCATCAATTGTGAACGAATTGAACTAACTCTTAATGCTTGTCTGCATCATTACTAAATCCAAACGATAGTTTAGACATTTAGGTTGTTGGATAAAGATATTGATACATCACGACAGTGGGGCAATATTATCTTCATGTTTGAGTTCTAGACCGAATTGCTTTAATTCCTGAATAGTAGCTCAGTCCTTAATCCGAGATCACCAGAGAATAACCTTGATCTAGTGCTTTTCCTTATTGAATTTCATATCATTTAAATTGCAGCTTTCACTATTTCGTTACAACCAAAAACCATATTTTATCTTAGCTTTAAGTTAAAATCCATAATTTCATAGTGTAACCTTGGTCTCTGTGGATTCGATACCCTTTATACTACTGCGATTGTCTGTGCACTTGCAGAATTATTTTGGGATTAAAACTTAGCACATCAAGTTTTTGCGCCGTTGCCGGGGACCAATTGCGTTACCTTTGAAATTCGATTTTATTTATAGTCTAAGAATTTTGCTAATTTTGTTTTTATTTTCTTTTGCGTGTGTCTCATGTGTAAATTCCAGCCAACATGGGCGAGAAAACCGACAATCGAACCGCAAATGGTCATGTAGCCAATGCTATCCGGAGAATGGAGCAACAAATAGCTCAATTGCATCAACAGCAACAACCACAGCAGCGTCATACAATTGGGGATATGGACAATCCCCATACTTCCTATCGGAACCGAGCGACAATTATTCCACCTGCTTTTGAGGGGCAAGACTATGAGATTAAGCCTCAGCTGATATCACTGGTTAAGCAGAACATGTTTCATGGACTTCCCACGGAAATTCCGGTAGATCATATAGAGAACTTCGAGGAGATTTGCTCCACAGCAAGCTCTAATGGAGTGAATCAGGATTTCATGAAATGCAAGCTTTTCCCTTTCTCACTCGCGGACAAAGCCTCTCGCTGGCTCAAGTCGCTACCAGCCGGATCCATCACAACTTGGCCGCAATGTATAACAGCATTCTTGGGTCATTTCTACACCAAAGCCATGACCGCGCGCCTAAGAAATAAGATCTCTACATTCCAAAAACGTGCAGGAGAGTCTTTTAGTGAGGCATGGGAACGGTTCAAGGAATACAAAAGGAAGTGTCCACACCATGGATTCGCCGATGAGAAATTGCTTAGTATCTTCTACGATGGTGTTGATCGTGATGCTAGGAACACTTTGGATGCTGCGAGTAATGGTGATTTTATGACCAAGACCAAGGAAGAAGCGATTAGATTGATAGAGAACTTGGCTGCGAGTTCCAGGAATCAATGCCATGACCGTGATGAGCCTGTATATACCAGCAATGTTGAATCACAGAAGATTGATGAGCTGACAGCGAAAGTAAACCTGCTGTTGAAGAGGAATCAGGAGAGTATTGACTATGAGAACAAGGGAAATGAGCAGCTCATAGAGGTGAACTATGTGGGTGGAGACCATATGTTTCCAAGCGTTCAAACTCATGCACCTACCCCTCAAGACGAGCTGAAATCCCTCCTACAATTGGCTTTACTCAACCAGCAGAATTCTGCTAGAGAAATCATTACCATGATGGACAACATGTATAACGATCTCAATGGTAAGATAGAAGCTATCTGCACTCGTGCGAAGGAGCTCGATAATCGAGTAGTCCAACCCGCCAAAAAAGTCAAGAATGCACAAGGAACACCTGCTCCAGAAAAGAAAAAGGATGAAGAGATTGCTGGATCGTCTTCTAGAGTGCTTCGACCGAATGAGCTCGTGAATAAGGTTAGGTCACCTGCTTACACCCCTTACCCATTTCCACCACCATTGAGGGTATTACCTAAGGGTGAGGACCCAGGAAAATTCTTTGTCCCATGCGCCATTGAAAGAGTTGAATTCGGAGAATCTCTTTGCGATTCTGGTTCTTGTGTGAATCTCATGTCAAGGGCTATTGCGAAGAAGTTGAAGATTGCTAAGATAGAACCTAGCCATATGACTCTTAGATTTGCAAACTCATCCACCGCAACATCGTACGACATCATTCGCGATTTACTAGTCTGAATAGGGGATTGCCTAGCTCTAACGGATTTCTAGGTTGTAGAGATGAAAGAAGGTTACGATACGTCTCTCCTCCTTGGGAGACCATTCATGGCTACGGTGGGTGCAATCATTGATATGCCAAATAAGCGACTCTCTTTTTCCAAGGTCAACGAAAAGGTTTTCTATAGAGCCATTCCCAAAAGAACCGCCACTCACGCCTCCTGCATCTCGGCAGTAGAAAGAGAAGACCTATCGGTCGATGTTGTCAATGAGCTTGGTGATAGGAGTGAGATTAATGGAGCTCTAGATGGAAATCGTTCTCATATCGCCAAAATGTCTAGGGAGAAGACAAAGGTGCAGGGAAACGTACAATGCAAAGGGACAAAGGGTGAGCCTAAGATAACTTTGATCCCTCAAGGATATGATGGAAACTCGGTCGAATACAAGGTTGAGTGTAAAGGTACCCCTAAGCCTTTCTCCAGAGTTAGAACTATTCTTCCGTTAGAGTTTAAAGGAAAGGGTATCAGTCTTGTGAATGGGATACCGAGCGAGGTCCTGCAACTAAACATAAGTGATCAAAGAGAGAATGGACAACGTTTCAACCCACCTCCACCGAGCCCTGATCCGAAAAAGAAACTCTCTATTCCTCAAACGAATTCTGCTCACGCCTAGGCATCATACAAACGTCAAGCTAATGACGTTAAACAAAGCGCTTTGTGGGAGGCAACCCACTTGTAAGTGTCTATATGCTCTTTTGATTTTCTTTTCTTTTCTATTTACCTTCCTTTTCGTTTTCGTTTTTGTTTTTTCCTTAGGATTTTTCGTCACAGAAATTTTGTTACTGGACAGTGGATCGGTCGATCCTCTAGAGGACCGGTCGATCCACATCACGAGTTAGTCATTATGACTCTGGAAAACGGACCGGTCGGTCCAGTGATCCGACCGGTCGATCCTCTTCGTCCCGCGGATCGGGTAAGTCGCTGACAACAGGACCGGTCGATCGGAAATTCGACCGGTCGATCCCCCTCTTCCCGCGGGTCAGGTAAGTGTCTGGAAATCAGACCGACCGGTCCAGTATCGGGACCGGTCGGTCCGACTACCCGGGTAAGTGAAATTTTCATCAATTTTTCGGTTTAGACCGGTTATTTCATTTAAACTGAACCGGTTTGCCCCCTATAAACAAAAACCCCACGATCCAAACCTCTCATTACCGATCAAAACACCAAAAACTCTTCTCCCCAAGTGTTCTTGGTGAATTTCTCCAAAAACTTCAACAAACCCTAAGTTCTTCAATTCTTACCTGAATCAAACGATTTTTGGCACTAAATCGCTTAGTTTTTCAAGCTCTTTCTGATTATCAAATCAATTTATTCGATCTGCAAGGTATGAGCTTTATATTTGCATGTCAAATTTCGGGTTTTTGGGTTTGTTCTTTGTCCTTGGATTTTGTCGTTTAATTCGCTTGTCTCTTACTCTCCTTGGTTCGTTTTTGTAGCTATGGGTCGAACGAGACGTCCACAAGCACCAAATTTGCCACCCGAGGTTGATTCGAATGAACAACATGAAAATCGGACCAATCACTCTCACGACAAACCGAAGAGAGCATCGAGAAAGGACAAGGGTAAGGGAATAACGAGTTCTAGCCAACCGGATCCTCCTCGTCATTCTCGAAGCACGAGTATTCAATGGCCACGACCGGACGATATCCCTTTCCCTGGAATTGATATTCATCCTAAGATAGACCGGAAGGATTTAGTTAGGGAACCATCTTTCAGGAACAAACGGAAAGGAGACGGTTGGGTTAAGTATAATAGCATATGCTATAATGGTTTGCTCAATGTTCAGATGTTGCCTACTCGTGTTTTATGCCCACAGATGCTGGATAAATTGGGTATAACTGATGAAGTATCTGCTGTTCTCCATCGTATGGGTTTTGGAACGATGGCTACGTACCAGTATCCGCTGTATCCTGATTTGGTACGACAGTTTTTGGCCTCCTGCGAAGTGTATTATAAGGACCCAGCTCACATGATAGCTGATCAAGGATCACTCTCGTATGTGATCCAAGGGACCGAGTATGAGATATCCATTCGAGACCTGTGCACTCTATATGGTTTTGACGAGGGTCATCAAGGTCTAGAGCTCCCCGATCGTCATGTCTTTCCTCACGGTGACCGCTTATTGAACTTGATCGGCATGGGTCCTGCAGAGCCGCGTAGCATGAAGCTCACTCTATGGCTAAGGCTTTGAGCACTACTATGTTCTGCAAGGAGGAGCCGGGAGCTTTGCGTATCGGTGAGCTATTCCTACTGCATTTAGGGATGCCAGAGTTCGTGTCTATGATCTACAGGGAGCCTCCTCGCGAAAACAACACTAACTTCGGAGCGGTGTTTGCACAGTTCCTAGCAGAGAGGAAATTCAGGGGTCTATCTGGACCAGGCCAGAAGAAGCAAGAAGTCTGTGGAAGTCTCCTCACACCCATCTTCTCATTCCATCAGATTAATACGAGAGACACCGAGACTATCCTTACTCCTTCGCTCTTAGACATGCAACATTTGACACATAGCAGATGGATAGTTGGGGGTAAGTGGACATACTTCGATTTGGATGGGGGTCAGTGCTCCATTTCATTACCTAGTGATCACGCACTACTCACCTCCTTGGATAACGTGCAATTTCTCCCGCCCGTCTCACCTCAGCCCACCGGTCCGGATGCATCTATGCGGCGCCGAAAGCGCCGCCATGTTAGTCGTGATCCCGATACTGCAGGTACTAGTAGTGGTCCTGCCTCGCCTGAGCCGAGCTACCAGCTTCCTCCATACGCCAACCAGTTTGCCGTCTCCCCGATTCGCGACGAATGGACTACACACGAGCACAGACATTGGCAGCACAAGAGTTTTCAGAAGCTCCACAGTATGATGTCTGCCATTTGGGGTGCCATTTCTTGCTCCCGAGGCACATATGCAGTAGGAGGACTAGGCTTTGCTGGAAGCCACATGCCTCCGCCTGTTAGACGTTCTACCGCAGTGAGATCAGATGATGATGCTATGGCAGCAGACTCCGAGGACACAGCGGATTCTGACGAATCTCCACCTTTCTGATGACGTTATACCTTCTAACTTTTCTTTTTCATTTTTTGCATTATTTTCTTTCTTTTTAATAGTTCTTTCCTTTCGATTTATTCTCACAACGGGTCGGTGTGAAGTAAGTCTGGGGGGAGTGCTATTGATACTAATCATGTTTTCTATTTTCTTACTTTCTTTTTCTTATTTCCTATTTTCAATTTTTACTGAGTCTGTTTTTGAGTCTGTTTTTGGAATAATGAACTTGATATTTTGGAATTCTTTTCGGACTAAGGATTACTTGCATGACTCACAACATGGCCAAAGTTCTGTTTCGGAAAGGTCATGGGTGGTTGAAACATTCCCACACTTATCGGAATTAGGTTGATCCAATGTCATCTCAAATTTATTTGGTACCTAATCTTGATCTTTAATTTCTCTCTCAGGGGTTTGATGTTCATTGGGCAAGACTTTTTCGAACTATGTAAGACACCGCAACTCTCCATCTAGTATACTCTTTAACTCTCCTCTCTTTATTCAAAGCAACATGCTCAAGTGACCCTGAGGACTATGCGTAAACCCGTATATCTTTAGTGACCTCAGGAGAGCATGTTGTAAGGGAAACCAAAAGGATCGAAGTGACCCAAGGGACTATGCGTAAACCCGTGTATCCTTTGTGATCTCATGGAGATTCGTCCCATAAAAAAAAAAAAAAAACTTCAAAGCAATATGCCCAAAGTAGCCAGGAGATGATGCGTAAACCCGTGTCTCTTTTATGACCTCACGGAAGGCATGTTGTAAGGGAAACTAAAAGTATCGAGTGAACCAGGGGATGATGCGTAAACCCGTATCTCCTTTGTGATCTCATAAGATTCGTCCCATAAAAAAAAATAAAAAAAAATAAAAAACTAAGTATATAACTATTAAAACCAATAATAATAGCTAATTTTGAGAGAGGGTTTGAGTTTTAAATGAGTATGCAAGAGAGGGTCTTGGTTAGAATAAATCGGCACCCCTTGAAACGATCCCCTTGGGTAAGATCACTGTACTTTCATTTTCATTAATCTATTTAAGAGATGATATTGAGGATGCCAACGTTTGATGAGTTGTGGATGACTAAGCTTAGGCTATGAACCCCATGATTAATTACGGTACATGTTCTACGGCCCGTTGATGAAAGTATGAAGTCTGAGATCTTTCCAATTAGCGAGTGAACTCCATCCGGTTTTTCTGATACTTTTCTGTTCTAGATTTTGTTTTGTTTGAGGACAAACAAAGATCTAAGTCTGGGGGAGTTGATATAATGCGTTTTTGGCACATTCTAACCTTTGTTTTGTAGGATTTTATCGAGTCTTTTTCTCTTCTTTTGAGTCATTTTAGGTTTAAAGGAGACTTGGGAACATGCATGGATTTGAGCATTCGGGGGTCATTGAAGCAAACGGGACAAATCCGGAGAAAAGATGGCGTTTTGAAGAACAAAGCACCTGCTCGCCCGAGGACTCGAAGACTTGGAGCCCTCTGGAAACTGGACCGGTCGGTCTGACCTCAGGACCGACCGGTCCACGCTCGAAGACCATCCACACCCGAAGACCGGACCGACCGGTCCAAGACCAGACCGACTGGTCGGTCACCCAGATCTGATTTAACCTATTTTTGTTTATAAATAAGGAGTAGCCGCCTCTGAAAACATCATCACGATTCATTTCATTTTCACTCATTACTTTTTGGAGATTCTCTTGGCTACTCTTTGCTTTTGTTCTTTTACTTTTCGATTCAAGATTGGAGATTCATTTTCACAACATCTATTGAGAAGAATTCTAAACCCTCATCTATTTCAATTCCATCATGAATTCTCTTTGTTGTTTTGATGTGTTTGTCTCCTCCATGATTGAGTAGTCCTCTAGCTAGATCGAGGTTTTCGATGGTGATTTAGGATTGTTAGTGACTGAGCCAAATAGGATTGTATTATTCATACGTCTTCATCAATAGGGGTTCTTCATGCTTAGATTAATATTGATCACTTAATCTATGATTTCAAGTTTAACTTATTCACGACAGTGCTCTAGGTTGCTAGATAACCCATTGATGAGCAATTGGTGTGTAACCAATGGCAGTTGATTGTTACCATCAATTGTGAACGAATTGAACCAACTCTTAATGCTTGTCTGCATCATTACTAAATCCAAACGACAGTTTAGACATTTAGGTTGTTGGATAAAGATATTGATACATCACGACAGTGGGGCAATATTATCTTCATGTTTGAGTTCTAGACCGAATTGCTTTAATTCCTGAATAGTAGCTCAGTCCTTAATCCGAGATCACCAAAGAATAACCTTGACCGAATTGCTTTAAATTGCAGCTTTCACTATTTCGTTACAACCAAAAACCATATTTTATCTTAGCTTTAAGTTAAAATCCATAATTTCATAGTGTAACCTTGGTCTCTGTGGATTCGATACCCTTTATACTACTGCGATTGTCTGTGCACTTGCAGAATTATTTTGGGATTAAAACTTAGCACATCATGGTGTTCTAAGCTTTGTTGTTTTCCAGCCCGGTAACTCATAAGATTCATGGGAGTAGGGGACGCCTTAGAACCTTGAATCTTATAGGCGTTTTATGGCTGTTTGAGTATCAGTATGGGTACTCTTGGGACAGTTTAAAAGGGGTTGCAGGATGGTTATGAAGCAAGGAAATTTCAGTGGCTTTCGGTTGAGTTTTGGAAGGGGTTTCTACTGCGGTTTTGTCTCTGTGTGTATGCTGTCAGTTCTTGATGATGAGAGTCTACAGTTTCTGGATAATCATAGAACGTGAAGCTACAAGGTTGCTATTTTCAGAGGGAATGCAACGAAGATTGTGCTCTTGTTGCTGTCTGGAATTGTTCTGTTGAAACAGAAGGTAAACACTCAATTCATTGCTATATTTTCAGAGGGAATGCAATGAATGTGGTGCTCTAGTGAGCTTGAGTGTATTATGAAAAGACTCCGGGTTCTTGTTTCAAGAAGTGTAAGCTCTTGAAAAGATGGCAGTAGCAAAGATTCATGGTTTATGCAGATTTGTGTTTGGTTTAACACATGGTTATTCTGTTAGAATGAATCTTGAAGAACAAAGGAGTGTACAAGCTTTGGTTATCTCCGGGTTTAAGCTATGGTTTCTGTTGGTATCTTGGTGTGTCTCATTTATTTCTTAGTAAAAGGAAATAGTTGTGGACAAGAGTTTAACGGTTATGGGTGTGCGAGCTGGAATAATCACACAATAGAATTTGTGAAGATTCGTTGAAATAGAGCTTCTTTAGGGTTTTCAAGCACTTAGAGAAAGATAGAATTAGGGTTCTTGAGATTTTTCTTATTAACCAAGATCAGAGCTGTAAACAGTGTTTCTATCAGAAAAACCGGTCCCTTCCAAGTGAAGGGGTACATGTCTATATATAGGTAAAATTGGGCGGTATGAACAGTTCCAGTCGAGGCGACTTAAACAGTTCCGGTCGCTCTGAGCCGGGCCGGGTGAGAGGGATTGAGCAGCGCTGGAATGAAAAGTGATGGGCCTTTGACGGGCCTGCATTTTCTGGGTTCGACCGCTGAGCCGGTTTAACACGTGTTAAGCCGTTTGGTTTATCGATTCTCCTAGGGGAGATTTGACCCCTACAGTTAGCCCCCCAGTTCAGCAGTTTAGATAAAAAGTGCTGAAGTAAGGGTGTCTGAAAAATCGATTCCCGCTTAGGCCGTTTAGCGTGTTAGTGGCGATACTGTCGAACCCAAATACTCAATACTGCGAGTCGGTTGCTGTCATTGGCGAGTCGATTTCTAGTTTCGCGAATTTGCGATTTGGTTTTACTTGTGATCCGCGAATCGTGCGAGAGTGCGAGGTGTCAAGGTATGTTTGTTCCGATATCTGCGAGCTGGCTGAAAGCCTTCAAAATCGCGAGTTGACTTGATTGAATGAATCTGTTCGAAGATGCGAGGTGACGAGATGAAGATGTACAGACGTGCGAACAAGCCTCGGTAAAACCCTTGTCTAGAAAACCCAGTGGGGAAAAAAAAGATAAGGGGAAAAGAGCGCGAGTCGCACGTTTACTCAAGTCATCGCTGTCGCCGAATTCCTAAGTTTTATGGAGATAAAGTCGTGAGTTGATGAAGTCGCGAGTTGATGAAGTCGCGAGTTGATTTTTGTGGAGAGAAAGTCGCGACTGATCCATTGAGATGGAGTCGCGAGTTGATTTTCACGGAGAGAAAGTCGCGACTGATCCATTGAAATGGAGTCTTGAGTTGATGAAGTCGCGAGTTGATGAAGTCGCGAGTTGATGAAGTCGCGAGTTGATTTCTGTGGAGAGAAAGTCGCGACTGATCCATTGAGATGGAGTCGCGAGTTGATTTTCACGGAGAGAAAGTCGCGACTGATCCATTGAAATGGAGTCTTGAGTTGATGAAGTCGCGAGTTGATGAAGTCGCGAGTTGACGAAGTCGCGAGTTGATTTCTGTGGAGAGAAAGTCGCGACTGATCCATTGAGGTGGAGTCGCGAGTTGCGAGATGCTGAAGTCGCTGATTTATTCGTAAGTGAAGTCGCAAGGTCGCGCGATTCTTTGAAGGTCAAAATCCTGAGTATATCGAAACTATGAAGTCGCGAAACAAATCGAGGAGGAGCCCGCGGAGTCGCATTTAGGGTCAGATAAAAATTGTGGAACCATAGATTTGGATCAATCTCGCGAAACTGATCTTCTGAGCCCAGAATCTTTGGGCCCATTAAGAAATGAGGCCCACCTCGAAAGTCGAACCGTCGAAAATGTCCTTATAAGAGGCAACGCTCCCTTGATACTTCTCATTATTCTCATTCCTCCGAAAAACAGGTTCGCTCTCTCTCTCCCTTCTCTGTTTTTTCTTTCGAGTAATAGATAGGAATTTTGCCATCCCATCACTTCGCCGCCGCCGTGTTCTTCATCGCCGCCGCAGTGTTCTTCAGAGAAACTGAAAAAACTTAAAGTTTTGATCCAAAGAAAAATGTCGTCGACGAGTTCTTTTGCATCCGCGAAGTCTGCCGAACTCCCCGAGAAGGGAAAATCGGCCTGGGAGTATTCTCCCGATAGCGAGTCGATTGTAGATGCGAGTTCGAGTTGTAGTAGGCTCCATGGTCAAGAGGAAGCGAGTCCTTCAGGCAGCGAGGAGGCGAGCCCCATTAGTCGAGAAGATCGAGCTGGAGGCCATTCTCCTCTTGCCGAACTGTTCTCTTATCCTACTCCCGCCTTAAGACAAAGTCGCGAGACAAGGGAGTCTACTTCGTCCATGCGAGCTGGACGAACTGGCTTTGAAGAGGGAGTTGGGACTTCGCATCCTTCGCAAATTGGCGAGGCATCGACCACTGACGGGCGAAGACTGGTTGTGGAAATCCCACAACTCCGCGACGAGTCCCTTAGTCCTGCCGAGCTGCCTCTCCAAGTAAAGATCGAAGAAGGTAACTGGTCGTACAACTCTTTAGTAGAAAAAGAGAGACTGGAAGCTTGGGCTGCGTGCGGGCTGGCCGAGGTTGTCCAGAAGAAAAAG
The DNA here is from genome assembly GCA_963576765.1 of Draba incana. NCBI lineage: Eukaryota > Viridiplantae > Streptophyta > Magnoliopsida > Brassicales > Brassicaceae > Draba > Draba incana. The sequence goes on from OY755213.1 coordinate 22,892,821, forward strand.
AAATCGAGGCGAAAGCAACGCCCGCCTCCAGGTTCCTCTTGGTGCGATGAGGAATTTCTGGAAGACTATCGCTCAGAGTGCCGAATTCCCGACTCGGTCGAAATGATCGCGCCTTCTTTCGAGCAGCGAGAAGACGATCCCCCTGCCGGCACGTTTACCGCCTATGCGTGTTGGTTTAAGGAGTGTTACCTCACGTTCCCCATCCATGCGCTGATTCTCCGATTCGCGCGGGTTCACAAAATCGCGCTCGTGCAAATCAACTCGAGAGGGATTCGCCAATTGGTGGGAATTACGACGCGGGCAGCCGAATGTCGCGAGCCCATCGGAGTTCGCCATCTACACAACCTTCTTGAATGGCGCAAGCAATCCAACCCAGGTGGCATGAAGTATTACAATCTGGCGAGTCGTTCTCTTTATAAAATACTGGACGACTTCCCGAACAAAGATCATAGCTGGAGAAAATATTTTTTCTTCGTGCCGATATCGGCCGAGGATGAACACTTAGTGGTGGCGAAGTGGGGGAAACTTGGTAGATTTTCTCGAATGTTTACTGCGTGAACTGTCCCCTTGTGTTTTATACTAACTTTTCTGCCAATTTGTTTTTACAACTAGCAGACTGCTATTCACTCATGTTGCCAACATCGACGATTTGGTCAATAAGTTGAAGGCTCGGAAGTGCCTTTGGAATCGTCACTTCAATCTTCGAAGGGTTGTTCTAGCTCGCGAGTTCATTTCCTACGACGAAGAAGAAGAAATCGAACAGAGCGAGTCCGACGATCTAGAAATAATGCCTCCCAAGCTCACTTTTCGCGATCTCGCCAAGAGAAAAGCCGAGAAGGCTAAGAGAAAGGCCGACCCGAAGGCCACTGCCTCCATCGTCGAGACGTCCGAGCGGAGCGTCGATAAAGAGAATACTCCTGTTGCTGAGGGCGACGAAGCGGCTGCTGTAGCTGCGAGTGGTGCGTTGGCTGTTATTACTTCACAGCCAACTACCATTTCTGACGAGCCCGCCGAGCCTGAGGCCCAATTGCACCGGAAGAGAAAACGATCTGCCTCTGAGAAAGGCAAAGGTAAAGTTGGCGAGAAGAAGAAATCTCGTCGCGAGCTGCCGACTCTGTCCCCAGGGCAGACTATTCCTGGAAGTTCCGATGGGCTCTACACTGATCCCTTAGCCACAGCTGCCATGATGGCTAAGGTTACATATCCGGGTGATCGTATGCCGATCCCGGAAAGGCTGGTAAAGAGCGAGCTCTACAAGGAGTTCGCGTCTCGCCAGGCCAAGGTAATTCCACACTTTATTCTTTCTTTTTTTATTTCGCTTTATTTCTCATACTGTCAACTCCTTCGCAGGCTATCGCCCATTTCAACAGGCTGATCATGTCGTATGATCAAGACTCGAGGTCTAAGGAGCTCTTTATAGGCGAGGCCAGGCAGAGAGAAGAGGTCGAGAAGGGAAAAGTCGCGGCCCAAATGAGAAATCTTGCTGCTGAGCGAGATATGTACAAGAAGAGCTCTGACGACCTGGGCGTGCACCTTCACAGAGTCGGTAAGGAGAAGGAGAAGGTCGAGGAGAACTACGCCGAGCTGGTGAAAGAGCTATCTGCTCGGAAGGCGAGTCGCGAGCAGGATCTTGAAGAGGCTGTTTCTACTGCGAGGCGATCTGCGGCCGCCGAAGTGCAAGGCCAGCTTAACCGGGCTTACGAGCTGTTTCAACAGATGATGAAGAAGCCGATTAAGAAAATGGTCTATCTTGCACAAGCGGAGGCTAATCTCCAGCTCCTTGACGACATGGAGAATGTTGAAGCAGAGGAGGCCTTCGATCCCAAGGCCGAGCGTGCCCTTTTAGCTGAAAACAAGGCGTCGCTCGGAAAAGCCGACGAGATCTTCGACGCGATAGCACTCGAATTGAGGAAGACCTTGGGTAAGAACTATGTTGTCCCCATTATCGTAGCGGATATAGTTGCGTCTCCGCGAGTCGAAGTTGTTGGTAAGTCTGTTGGTATAAATGCAGCTTCTGGGTCGAACGATGGCTCTCTTGGTTTGCGCTTGCGAAGCGCGAGTGAGGAGTTAGACGAGAGCGAGTCGGACGAAGCCGATGAGACCGTTGATCCGATCCCAGTTGCACCAACTGAACCTCTTCGCGAACAGGCTCCTTTGGAACAAGAACCCAATGACGGCGAGGCTACGAGTTCTACTGCTATCATTACTCCAGCCGAAGAACAAGTTGTCAAAGAGGGCGAGCTGGCTTCTGAGGATAAAGAGGCCGAAGATGGCGAGACTGTCGCCTAATCCGGACTTTGCAACAGTAGGATTTGTTTTTGTTTTTGCTTTAAGGATTTTATGACTCGATTTTTGTTTTTGTGCCTGGATGGCTTTATCCAACTTGTAACAACATTTTTATGCCGAGTTGGTCGAGCAGATTTATATGAATGCCCTTAAGCAATTTCTTAACTGTATTTTCGATTAGTAGTCTGTCGACGAGGCCTGTTAGAGCTTGTCTAAGGCCATAGAAATGATGCGGTTTTAAGACGCTTAGGTTTGATGCGGTTTTAAGACGCTTAATGGCGATGCGGTTTTAAGATGCTTAATGGCGAGGCGATTGATATCGCTGCCGTATGTTTTGCCATTTTTAGAACAGTGTTGAGTGTAACTGGGTTTTGCGAGACGAACATCCTGGTTACATTCTACTGAATATATCTTATCCAAGCAAATATATATTTGCTAAGTTCGACCAGTTTGTTAAGGTTAAAACTGGGTTTGCGAGTCAAACATCCTGGCTAACGGACACATTCTACTGAATGTGTCTATCCCGAGATGGACTCGCGAGATGGACATCCCGGCTAACGGACAATACTCGCACTGAATACGTCTATTCCAGTAATGAACTCTAAACTTATATAGCGCGCTTTATCCGTTGAGGATGTATGAGTATACTTCATAATGATGATGAAGTTTTAATCAGGTCGCCATTATGGCCATAATGACGCCTAATTGTTATTGATCTCGCGTTTAGACAGTTAAGTCGTTTAGTGAGTTGCCGCGTTTAGACCGAAGTCGTTTGCGAGTTGAGCGAATAAGACTTGGTTAAAACCTTAGCTTATTGCGAATCGATTATCGCGTTTAGACCGGAGTCGTTTGCGAGTTGAGCGAATAAGACTTGGTTAAAACCTTAGCTTATTGCGAATCGATTATCGCGTTTAGACCGGAGTCGTTTGCGAGTCGAGCGAATAAGACTTGGTTAAAACCTTAGCTTATTGCGAATCGATTATCGCGTTTAGACCGGAGTCGTTTGCGAGTTGAGCGAATAAGACTTGGTTAAAACCTTAGCTTATTGCGAATCGATTATCGCGTTTAGACCGGAGTCGTTTGCGAGTTGAGCGATTAAGACTTGGTTAAGACCTTAGCTTATTGCGAATCGATTATCGCGTTTAGACCGGAGTCGTTTGCGAGTTGAGCGATTAAGACTTGGTTAAAACCTTAGCTTATTGAGAATCGATTATCGCGTTTAGACCGGAGTCGTTTGCGAGTCGTGCGAATAAGACTTGGTTAAAACCTTAGCTTATTGCGAATTGATTATCGCGTTTAGACCGGAGTCGTTACATACGGCGAGTGGGAGTATGAATATACGTACCCACTCCCCCCCTTTTTTTTTGAATAAGGGGGCAACTGAACTCGTCCGAAAACGAGCTGCCTACGTACCCAATGAAGGGATCAAGTCGCGTCGTAGTTCAAGTCTAATGACTTAGTATTTTTAGCAGTGATATTTCTTCAGATGTCGCGCATTCCAGGAACGCGGGATCATCTCGCCTTTCATGTTGGCGATTTCGTAGACGCCCGGGCGAACTACTTTTGTGATCTGATAAGGTCCTTCCCAGTGAGCGCCGAGCTTGCCGGCATTGGGCTCGGCAGTGTTCTGAAATACTGCGCGAAGGACGAGGTCTCCTTCGTAAAAACGCCGAACTCGCACCTTGGAGTTGTAATACTTGGATGCTGCAATTTGATATTCGGTCATTTTTATAAGTGCTTGGTCGTGCCTTTCGTTGATAAGGTCGAGTTCGTCGAGCATGAGGAGATGATTGAGACCTTCCTGCTCTGGAAGCAATCGTCGGCGAACTCCTGGAAAATAGACTTCAGGAGGAATCACACATTCTGTTCCGTAGACGAGGACGAAAGGCGTCTCGCCCGTAGCGCGTCGCGGTGTTGTTCGACAAGACCATAAAACGCCTTCAAGTTCATCTGCCCAACGACCCTTCTTAGCGTCGAGTCGAGTCTTTAGGCCATGGATAAGTGTTTTGTTTGACGATTCTGCCTGGCCGTTGCCTTGCGGGCAGCGAGGCGTTGACTTGCTGATTCTGATTTTCCACTTATCGCAGAAAAGTTCGAACCGTTTAGATATGAATTGCGAACCGTTATCTGTCACTATCTTATAGGGTACGCCGTGACGACAGATGATATTCTTCCAGACGAAGTTTTCGACCTGCTTATCCTTGATTGATCCGAATGCTTCCGCCTCGATCCACTTGGAAAAATAATCCGTTAGGACAAAGAGGTATCGTTTCTGCCGAGACGGATGAAGCGGTCCGACTATATCCATTCCCCATCGCATAAATGGGTAGGGCGAGGTGACCGAGCCTAAGAACTCCGTCGCTTGATGGATGAACGGACCATGTCGTTGACACTTCTCGCACTTTGCTGCGAACAGCTCGCAGTCTTTTATCATTGTCGGCCAAAATCCGTGCCTCTTGTTTCGGATGGCAAGTGAGCGACCTCCCGAGTGGTTACCGCAGGATCCGCCATGAACCTCGTGCATTATCTCGCGAGCCTCCTGCCCCTCGACACAAGCGAGTAGTGGCCCGGACAGTCGCCATTTGAAGATATTTTCATCAAGTAAAACGTAACGAGACGACTGTGACTTTAATTTGCGAGCCACCCATTTGTCGGTTGGCATCTCGCCGTCTGTGAGATAAACGCGAATGTTGGCCATCCACTTGGTGTCGCATCCATAGACTGTGGTCTCGTCGTCAATGGGAATGTCGATGACTTCATGCTCAGGTGGAGGCTCCTCGCTACATGGGTAAGCATCCTCTGGGGATTCCTCAAGTTGTTCGGGGAGAAAGCCACGGTCAAAAGCTGTGTTATTCGGGTCGAGCTCGTTATCTATTGCCATCACATCCGTCGTTTCGTCTGTGCCGACTGTACCGGATTGATTGGGATCCATCGGATCCGGTTCGACGTTATCTTTGGTATGGTCGAGGTCCACCGGGTCTGCGGCGGAGCGAGCGGGCGAGCCATTGCTGAGACCTGCTTTTTGCTTCGCTGCCAGAGATCTTGTTAGGACGTTGACTGCTTTTGCGATTGCGATACTCGGCTCTTCAATGAATTCGACCTTGACAATTCTTTGAAGATCTTTATCTAGCTTCGCGGTCGAGCCGAGTGATGCGAGGGCATCCGCTTGGGAGTTTTCCGATCTTGGAATTCTTGTCAAGGTGAACAGATCGAATTCAGCTGTTAAAGTTTTGACGAGAGCGAGGTATGCTTCCATGCGCTCGTCCTTTGTCGCGTATTCGCCGTTGAACTGATTCACGAGGAGCTGAGAGTCGAAAAAAGCTTCTATCCTTGTTATTTTCAACGCTTTAGACAATCGAAGACCTGCGAGAAGGGCCTCGTATTCGGCCTCGTTGTTCGATGCCTTGTAACCAAGGCAGAACGATTGCTCTAGAGATTTTCCGTCTGACGATAGTCGAATGCCTACTCCCTATCCGTGTTTAGATAACGAGCCGTCGACGTGCAGCTGCCAGATTTGGGATGCAGAACTGTCCGCGAGTGTGTCTTCGATTTCGGGCGAGGCTTCCGCCTCCGGCAGTTCGATTAAAAAGTCGGCCAATACCTGTGCCTTGATCGTCGTCCTACTGCGATACTCGATATCAAACTCGCTTAGCTCAATCGCCCATTTGGCGAGTCGCCCGGACTGAGTCGGACTGTGGAGCAATCGAATGTGATTGAAAATACGGTCGAAGCTTTAGAGCCGACGTAATAACTGCGAGTGCGAGTTTCTCCGTCAAAGGATATCTTGTTTCTGCATCGGTTAGCGACTTACTAATACAGAAAACAGGCTTTTGCTCGGTGCCGTCTTCGCGAATCAGAACCCCACTAACTGCCGAGGTCGAGACCGCGATGTAAAGATAGAGCGGTTCGCCAGCTATCGGCTTTGTCAGAACAGGTGGAGTCGCGAGATACTGCTTCAACTTCTGGAAGGCTTCTTCACATTTTTCAGTCCACTCGAAATCTTGTCGAGCTGCCCCCTTCTTATCCTTGAGCGCTTCATAAAAAGGTAAACACTTATCAGTAGAGCGCGAGATGAATAGGTTCAAGGCCGCGACTCTTCCGTTTAGTCGCTGAACTTCTCTTTTTGTTTTTGGCGAAGGCATCTGGATGAGTGCGTCGATTTGCTTTGGATTTGCCTCGATCCCGCGACGAGTAACCATGTAGCCGAGGAACTCGCCGGACGTTACACCGAAACGACACTTAGCCGGATTTAGCTTTATGTTATACTTGTTTAATAACGCAAAGCACTCTGCGAGGTGGCCGATGTGGTCCTTTTCCTCGAGTGATTTGACGAGCATGTCATCAATGTAAACCTCCATCGTTTTGCCGAGTAAGCCCGCAAACATTTTATTTACCAATCGCTGATAAGTAGCCCCAGCATTCTTAAGTCCAAAGGGCATGACTTTGTAGCAATAGATTCTGCGGTCTGTGATGAAAGACGTTTTGTCGCGATCGCCGGGGTGCATGAAAATCTGATTATAGCCAGAGAAGGCGTCCATAAATGACAACAACTTGTTTCCAGATGTCGCCTCGACGAGGCGGTCGATGTGAAGAAGAGGGAAACTGTCTTTTGGGCATGCCTTATTCAAATCCGTGAAGTCTACACAGACTCGCCACTTACCACTTTTCTTCTTCACGACGACTGGGTTCGCAAGCCACTCTGGATATCTGACCTCAGAGATCGAGCCGGCCTGCAAGAGTTTGTCTACTTCGTCATTTACCGCTTGAGCCCTTTCAGGACCTAGTCGTCTTCGCTTTTGCTTTATAGGTTTGTAGGTCGAGTCCACGTTTAACTCGTGACTGATGATGCCGATATCGATCCCGGGCATGTCTTCCGCGGACCATGCGAATGTACCGACGTTTTTCTTGAGGAATTCGATGAGGTTGAGTCTGACGGCTTTGTAAATGTCGCGCATATCTCTACGTATTTCTCTGGGAATTTGTCGTTTATACAAACCGATATGACAGGCTCGCAGGTCGAGCCCGCTCTTATAGCTTCAGCGGATTCCGCGATCTGTAGCTGCTATAAGAGGTTTGAGATTTCCTTGACGGGCTCCCTGTCTGTCTTAATCTTTTTCCGCGGCTCGCTTGGGATCGGCGTTGTCGCCTGAGTTCTTAATTTGTGCGCGGTCATGAAACAAGATCTTGACGCCGACTGACTTCCTCTGATTGTTCTGACTCCGCCCTTTGTTGGAAACTTAAGACAGAGATGATACGTTGAGGCGACGGCGCGCATCGAGTTTAGCCAAGGGGTTCCCATTATCACATTGTAAATTTCCGGGTTGTCCGAGACTGCGAACTCAACTATTTTAGTCACACCTTCCGCACTTACAGGAAGCTTGACCGTACCGAGTGTCATCGTCGTCTCACCATTGAATCCGGTCAATGGCTTAGGATAGGATTCGACTTGTGCGAGGTTAATTTCCATACGCTTCAGAGCGTCTATGAAAATGATGTCGACTGTGCTCCCAGTGTCGATTAAAACGCGACCCGCGTCCCATCCTGCGACGGAGAGTCGGATGACAAGCGGGTCGTCATGAGGTTTGTCAATGTCATCGACCTCATTCTCTTCGAACTGGATGACATCGTTCGGGAACTTCGACGGTTTGGGTTTGTTTGCCCCTACCTCCGCTCTTCTCTGATAGGTTTTGATCGACGAGACGGTGTTAGAGCAGTAGCGCGAGCCGCCCATGATCATGTTGCAGATTTTCTGTTTCGAGGCGCTCCGGCCATCATTACCGTTTCGTCGGTCGAGGTGGGCCTCGTCGTTTCGTCGGTCTCGCTTATTATTCCTGTTGTCTCCCGACGGGCCATCCCCTTCTCTTGCATCGTCGAATTGCTCGAGCTGAAAATCGTTAACATTGATGTTTCCTTTGAGCTCGCCGGCGGCCAACTTTGCTGCGAGTCTCATACCGAGGACTCTGCAGTTAGACGTCGAGTGTCCCTCCATCTTATGCAAGTCGCAATAAGCCGACTCGTCATACTGCGATATTCTCGGCCAAGTGTTGCCGCTAGCGCGACCAGGGGCGCCTCTTCCGCGGCCTCGCCCTCTTCCTCGACCGTAGCCGGGCGAGTCCACCTGGTAGTTATGGGCCCCCTTGAAACCTCCTTCATGTTGTACGAAATTGCCCGGCTTCCTCTTTGTCGCGACTGGGACTTCTTGCGGACTAGGATTCCTGGCCTTTCCATGCTTCTGGCTCAGGATTTTGGTTTCATCTTCGCTTCTTGCGAAGCCGTTAGCGCGATGAAGCGCATCTTGAATTGACGAGGGCTCGTTAATTGTCATCTCCTTTCGGAAATCCGAGCTGTACCACAAAGCTTTTCGCAGGGCACTTAGGGCGGATCTGTCGTCAATCCCTTTTACCTGAATAAGCATCGCTTTGAAGCGTTCAATGAAAACTCCCAAGGGCTCGCCGGCCGCTTGTGTTATAGTATAAAGGTCCACCTCCAATGACCTGCGTTTGATTAGGACGGAATACTGCTTTAGGAAGGCCTCGGAGAATTGGGCGAAGCTGTCGATAGAGTTCCTTTTCATTCCCGTGAACCAATAGAGGGCCGCCCCTTGGAGATGCTCCATGAAGAGGAGGCAGCAACCAACATCGATTTCATCGAGCCTGAAATTAGCTCGCCCCATTGCGATTGAGAATGCTCTGATATGCTCTGTGGGGTCGCCCTTTCCCTCATAGATAGGAATCTTGAGCTTCCCTGGGTCAGATAAGCGCGCCTTTGTTATTCGCTCGGTAAAAGGAGTGGTGCGAGCTTCTTCAAGAACGCGGTCGAGTTCCGGCGCCTTGCTGGTTGCGCGATGGACCTGTGACCTCATATCCTTGAGATCGCGAGTGTTCTGCTGCAAGATGGCTCTGAGCTCGTCCATTTCCGTTCCCTGCGAAGCGACAGCTCTACGGGCGGTTAGGGCTTCGGCTTGTTCCATCCATCGCGTATTTTCTGCGATTTCGCCCTCGTCCCGACTCTGAATACGACTAGTCGGTCGACTGGGCCGAGCTGCTCCGAATTCACTTCCTTCTGAATTGTCTGCGATTGCAGGTATGCCGCCGGGAGCACCTGCGACGAGGACGGTTCCGTCTCTGAGAGGTGTTGGCGTATGATCTTCGCGAGTGCCACGAGCCGATTGCGATGCCGCCTGGGAGAAGTTAAGAGCGAGCGGGGCGACGCGAAGCGTGTTACCTTGAGGTAGCCCTCGAGACTGACGAGTTGTCGACAAGGCCCTGATTTCAGCAGTCAGGTTGCTGTTGATCGTTTCCTGGTTTTGCGACTGCTCGAGCAACTGTTCGAGCATTGCTTTGAGTTGACCGAAATCTCCTGGTGTGGACGGGTCGGCCGTGTTTGTATTGGCGGTTGCCTGGTTCTCTGTCGGGACAGGTCTGCCTGCTTCCGCCCCCAATGCGGGCTGGTTGATTAGCCCAGCCACAATGGGCTCGCTTGGACCTGAATCTTCGGCCGCTGGAGACTGCAGGTTCGTTATTGACATGTTGCGAGTAGCGGGTTCGTCTAAGCATTTGTTTCGTGTATGAAGCTAGTGTTGCGAGTATACCCTCCTTCTAGCGCCAAATTGTGCGAGCTGGAATAATCACACAATAGAATTTGTGAAGATTCGTTGAAATTGAGCTTCTTTAGGGTTTTCAAGCACTTAGAGAAAGATAGAATTAGGGTTCTTGAGATTGTTCTTATTAACCAAGATCAGAGCTGTAAACAGTGTTTCTATCAGAAAAACTGGTCCCTTCCAAGTGAAGGGGTACATGTCTATATATAGGTAAAATTGGGCGGTATGAACAGTTCCAGTCGAGGCGACTTGAACAGTTCCGGTCGCTCTGAGCCGGGCCGGGTGAGAGGGATTGAGCAGCGCTGGAATGAACAGTGATGGGCCTTTGACGGGCCTGCGTTTTCTGGGTTCGACCGCTGAGCCGGTTTAACACGTGTTAAGCCGTTTGGTTTATCGATTCTTCTAGGGGAGATTTGACCCCTACAATGGGGCTGCATATCTTGTATGGGAAGTTGTCTCAGTGTTACTTTGCAATGGAGTGTGCCATGACGGTGTGTCGATAGTCTTCCTATCTAAAGGAGTTAGGCGGCGTGTTCTGTTTGCTCAGAACGTTTATGTTCAAACAGCGGTGCACATATGGGTATACGTTTTATTTTGCAAAAGGAGAGATCAAGGTCTTTGATTTCGAGTCTGAGGTGGAGATTGTTAAAGGTCAAACCAAGTTCTTCTAAGTCAAGATATGGGGAAGGTTCCAAGTTGAATGAAGTAAAGATTTCTGAAACATAGAGAAGTGTTCTTGGTGGTTCTTTGGGCACAAACGGATCAGTTTGAGTGGCTACAAGAAGAAAGGAGATGTGTCTCACGTTTTGACACTCTTTCTTAAGGAAGAAGGCATGGTGACGTACTCTGGTTCATGAGAACGTGTGAATGGATTTACAGTGAAGAATGGTTTTAACTCATGATGGTGAAGTTGAGCTTATGAGACAAAGTTTGTTCAAACGGTTATAGTTTTAGGTGGAGTATTGCCGCTAGAGGAAGTGGAATAGATATTCATAAAGGTATTTGTTTAATTCCGGGTGGAGCTATGTTTGTGGAGGCTGTCTCGGGTATTTAGCTCAAAGGCAAAGAGTTAAAAGGTTACTTAATTCGCTGTTGGATAAGATTCATCGGAGTTTGTGTGCGAAGAAGAATGAAGACCAAGAACAGGAGGTTACCAACGGGAAGACAACTTAAAGAGTTGATTTGAAGCTAGTTGTTGGTGAGGATTTCTAGAGTAGAGCTGCAAGTCTCTGAATTTTTCCAAGAGAAGACACAAAGCGGGTGATTTGAGATGAGATTATTGAAGTGACTTAGTGGATCCTATAAAGGAGAAACGGAAGAAGACAAATGCAGGTGATGCGGGGTTTTGTCTCAAGGCTGCTCACTTCAAGAATGTATAGGTGTTGTGTATCTAGCTTGATAATCAACACATCTCAAAGCTAGTGTTAGAAGGTGGAAAAGAGAAGTCCTAGAAACGACGAAAATGCATACGAATCGAGTTGCATTTGGAAGTGATCAACGAAGGAAGTTTAAGTTGTTTGTTTGCATCATAAGGAGATATATAAGTGTCTTCTTAGGGAAACACTTGCGGGTTAGTCAAGTGGATTGTCTTCAAGTATCATGCGATGGTAAGGAAGAAGAAGGCTCAGAGTTAATTAGATAGATCAAGCTATGGTTAGATTGATCAATTTAATCGGGTCTGAAAAATTGAATGATGCAAGAACCAAATTCGTTTTGGTGGAGGTTGCATACAAGAAGAAGTATTGCAGGGTGTTCTTTACAGCTTGAAGGAGACATCAAAGGTTTATAATTGATGTGTAGCTGCTGTAAGGACGTGTCTCAAGGATATCACAAGGATTTGGTGATCAGAGACATGTTAAAGGTTGCTAGTAGCGGGTTATCAAGCTGCTAGTGTGTTCTGTTTTTGCAAGAAGATTGAGCATGTATTATGTTCTGGGATTGCATGATTAAACAGGTTAAGGAGGTGAATCTCAAATGGTGTAAGCTGTTGGTGAGATTGATTACAGGCTAAATCAAAGTGCTTCGGTTCGAGGCAAGTGTGATTCTGGTTTTTCTGCATATGATTCAAGTAATTCTATGGATTTTTGATCTCAATGGCCATGAGAAAATCCTAAAGGCTAGCAAGGGAATCATGATGAAGAAGGGATAAGTCTAGTCACTCTAATAGTTCTTTGGTGTTGACAAAAGCCATAGAGGATACAGTTCTGTGATTGGAGAAGTCGTAAGCGGTGAAGCGTATGGAATTTTCTGTTGAGCTAACGCGGAGGTGATCACTAAGAGTTGAGCTCAATACACGTTTATATTGTTGCTGATTTTTCACAACTCTAGTGAGTTCAAGATATGTTGGTTGAATCCTTTCCCGAGCATAAACCGTCACAAGACAAAAATCAAATGAAGAAGAATTCATACAATAGTGTATTACTTGAAGTAACCACCTTCAAGCTTGTTTATCATAAACACAATCCTGATGGAGACCAAATCTACCAGTGGATGTGTAGAAGTTAACAGCACAGGTATCAGGTGACATAAATGGTATTCCATCTCACCTTTCAATTTTTTTGAATTTGCATCAACGAGGGACTGTGACTCTTTAATTGCTTTCTCAACAATGTGACTGAATTCAACAGGAATCTTAGGTGGAATAGAACCATCAATCGGTCGTGTTTCTCCATATCAACGCGTTTCACAGTCCCAGTTTTTTCCAAGGCACATCATTTTCAAATGCAATGACCCTCCGTCTCTATAACCTGGTTGATAGAAGCCACCTTCGCCCAAACCAAGCTGACGGCATTTGTCCACAATCATCACCTACACACAATTTCAGAATCAGTAAAAAGCACCTATAAGACCATACCCATATGCAAACCAATGCAGACAAATAAGTACTTACTTGATCATTGATTGACAAGTAGTTCTTAAAAAGAACCAAGGTCTAATGACAATTCCAGTCACTACAAGAAAACAAGGGGATTTCCGATGGCCAAAATCGTCGGAATAAGGGTGTTTCCGACGGATTTCCACCGTCGGATCTATCTCGTCGGAAATTAAAGATCCGTCGGAAATTTCAGACAAATTTCCGATGGATCTTGGTATAACGGATTTCCGTCGGAACTCCGAATTCCAACGGATTTATGACGGATTTCCGACAGATTCCGTAACCGTATACCGGATACCGCATACCGTATAATTTCCGACGGAATTACAATTTTTTATTTTTAAAAAAAAATCCTCCTCCTCCTCCTCCTCAGAACATATTCCGTCGGAAATCCGTCGGAAATCCGTCGGAAATTTCCGACGGATTCCCCCGCCTTTTCGATGATCACGATGTATTTGGGCAGGATAAAATTAGGGTAAATCCGTCAGAAATTTCCGACGGATACCGTATCCGTATTTGGGATATCCGGTATAAGGTATACGGTTACGTATTTCCGACGGATTTATGACGGATTCCGTAACCATATACCGGATACCGTATATCGTATACCGGATTTCCCGTATACGGATACCGTATCCGTCGGAAATCCCCTTGTTTTCTTGTAGTGAGTGTACCCCATCACCGTCTTCTTGAGGAAGATATCAAATGGTCTTGTGTTCCCTAAATCATCAGACTTTTGATCACTACTATCATAGTCCTCAGCAATATCAATCGTCTCATACTTGCGCATATGTGCCGTGAAAGACAGAGAGTCCTGGCAAGACAAGGAGGCATCTTTCATCTTTGTGACAAGAAGATCACAACAAGGCTTTCTACCACAATCCTTAAAACGAACCTCGTCCCAACATTCTCTAGCGACAAATGTTGAACTGTCATCAGAAGAAGCATACAAAGACCTATCAACTGTAACCTGTAAATTGCAAAACTATAACATTAACACACAAAAAGTAAAGGCTAATCAATCAAAGGACTCCAGTTTTAAAAGTAACACAAACATCATGGCAAAACAAGAATACAAATCACCGGAGTTTCGATTTTCTGACGATAACCTCTGTGTCCCCGAGAACCCCTTTGGCTTCCGGCGATACTAGCTTCGCCCTGATACATCCCTTCTACTCACAAATCCCTCTCAAAAGAATTAAGCTTTGGAAACATAGTGAGCCTAACCATTCGTCGCCATTTTATAGACATAGTTTCTGGAGAGAAATATTGCATAGTGACGCTTCGGTCTCTGAGTCAGTGAGTCAGAGCATTGGTGGAGTACTATACTAGTAAGTAGGAAGAAAGTTAAAGCTACGTTGGAAACTCGCTCTTTGACTCCATACGCCACGTCATCATCATGGGGTTGAATAGTCAACGTTCACAAATTTGAAGGGAGCGACAAGACTCTAGACGACATAGAAGGATTAGCATTTGTCGTTTTCTCACTATTCTTCTAAGAATGCTTCTTTGTTCATTTAGTGATTACTAATTTACTATGCTTTTTTTTGTTGTTGTTGTTTACTACTGTTTATATGAAAGCTTTACCTTGTAATGGTCCAATGGTTTCGAATTACTACTTCCTCATAAAGGAATTGAGAAATGTATCTCACTGTTACCATAGGAGAAGAAATGTAGACCACTTGTCAACTATTTTTCTTCTAAATTTCCTTGCCAGTCATCAACATGAGAGAATTGCAAGTATTCCATAGCGGAAAAGATGATTTTGTACTTCACATGTAATCTATTGTTCAGAAGGAAACAATGTCAAAACAATTTACTAAACTTGTTTTCATTTTTTTTCTTTTGATTCACTGATATTTTGTAGAATTTGACCTGTGTATTTTGACCATGTTCTTGTAAGCTTTGAATGTTGGGGATTATGAAAAGGCTTTCTTTCAAGACTAGGGATTACTACGTTTGAACATTGTTATATTTTTGTTGTTGCTTATATGAAAGCTACGTGCGAGTGGGGTTTTCTCAAAGATGATAAAGTCTTTGACCGATGATACTAAAGGGAATTTCATCTCCCTTTAACAATATTATCATATTGTATACATCAGTCTAATAAATAAAATCCCTGGTCTGGAAACAAAATGAACTACAGCGTAATTTACATGACCAAGTTAAGCCATCTCTAGGCATCCAGAGAGAAAGAAGCTGATGCAGTTATAAAGTGAGGCAATATCAAGATGAAGCAAGTTCCTCCTGAGGCTCCAACTGGGACATACGATACTCTCTCTCAAAACAACATAAACTCCTGCAGTAGAATTGCATCACTTATAACCATGTGATGCTAGTAAAAGCAAATTGTGACCGTGGGATCATAGCTATGAAGAGAAGGATGATCTAGGATCTCGTTGAGTGTCTTTTGAGTATTGTTAGAACTGCTGGTTAGGTTGCTAGTATTTTTTGGAATTGAGAAATTGGTTTGATGATGCTGGTACTGTTGGATTTGTTGGTTTAAATGATTTATTTGTTTCACTTGATAATTCGATGGTTTATGTTATTCCGCTGGTTAGGCTTGGTTAAATTGATTGGTTTGTGAATTGAATTGTTGTCGTTGAGAATTAATTATTTATGGGAATTACTAATTCAAAATTTAAATTAAAAAAAAAAAACGGGTTGGGTTGTTTTACATGCAGTCACGTTTAATGCTTCTAAGTGTTTATTAATCATGTTGATCAATTGATTAGTGAGAACTTTTAAGTGTATCGATTAATTTTGATGTGCTTGATCAAATCTCATAATTTTGAAGCTCTCAATTGTTTTTTCAATGTTTTTTTTTTACATAAACATTGTATGGATTCTGCCGCGGCTGCTTCTTCATCTTCTTTTCCCGAATTCACCATCACCATCCAAGCGTCATCAATTTTTCGTCTGATGCAATAAAACAATCAATACAATATTTAGTTTTATCTTTCAAATAATTAAAATATACAAGATAATTTGGCATAAATTACTGTTTTAGTTTACCAAATTAGGAATTCAACAAAATAATAAAATAGTAAAAAGCAACATATATGAAAAAAAATAGTAGCATATTAGAAAATCTAATTATGACAAAAATTTAGTACTCCCTCATACGGTAATTTATATCACATATGATAATATGTGGGTAACATTAATCTATTTTCTTTGGTAGACAGTTAACTTTCTTAATTTAATGACCAACTATTTTAAATGACTAAATACTTTCTAGTTACAAATAACTAACTATTTATTGACATAAACAATTTAATTAACAATTTCAAATGAATTGTATAATTTTTCATTAACAACCTGAATCATGTTATAATTGTAACATTTATACCTTAAAATGATTAATTCAATAATATTTGTGTTTTCCAACATGTCCTAAGAGATTTTCTAAAACATTTGCGAGAAAATAAGAAAAAGACTTCCAAATAACGGCAGAAAAATGGGTATATTTTAGAATGTGGCATATAAACCAAATATTGGTTCTTTGAATGGAATGTCAAAGTTTCGTGATGATTATCTTCAGCTTAAGAAGAAATATAAATTTATCATTGCCGGATAATCAACAATGAAAGTAATAAAAAGAGGTTTAATGTATCATTTGCAAAGATAAAGCTAAAAAATTAGTTACGCATTTAATTAGCTAATTTATTATTGTAATCAAAATGTCTGATATTTATGTGTCTTATTATGCAGAGTATGGTTATTATGATTGCACGCTAAAGTGTAAACATAACTATCACCGAGAATGTATTTTGGAGTGGATGTAATGTGAACCACATTGCCCTCAATGTAGAGTTGTGTTTATATCTTATTAAATTTTGTTTTACATATCATAGACAATATTTATTATTTTAATTTTTTTCTCACAACTTCAATTGCACCTCAAGATATCGAAAGAAAGATTAAAAGAAGAAAACCACAAGTTTCATTTATCAGTATTATTTTTCATGTAATGCTTATCGTTCTATGGAACAACAAAACTTCTAAATTGCCTTATTTTCTCCTTTTTTAATGGTTTCGCCTCCTTAATAAAAGAAAACATTATTTACTTGGGTTTCTGTAAATTTAAAAATATTTAATTTTTGTATAAATAACAATATATATTTATAAATTAAAAAGGTTAACAATTACAAACATCCACATATGTGTGTAACAGTTACAAAAATATTTGGGTATATGATTTGTTATCCCATCAATTTAGAGTTTGTTTATTAGATTATCACATTTTTTAGTGTCTTCAGATTGATCAACTGATATTTGTTATGCAGTCAAGTTTAATGCTTCTAAGTGTTTATCAATTATGTTGATCAATTGATTAGTGGGAACTTTTAAGTGTTTATCGATTAATTTTTATGTGTTTGATCAAATGTCATAATTTTGAAGCTCTCAATTGTTTTTTCGATGTTTTTTTTTACAGAAACACTGTATCGATTCTGCCGCCGCTACTTCTTCATCTTCTTTTCCCGAATTCACCGTCACCATCCAAGCGTCATCAATTTTTCGTCTATTGCAATAAAATAATCGATACAATATTTAGTTTTATCTTTCAAATAATTAATATATACAGGATAATTTGGCATAAATTATTGTTTTAGTTTACCAAATTAGGAATTCAAAAAAATATTAAAATAGTAAAAAGCAACATATATGAAACAAATAGTAACATACTAGAAAATCTAACTCATGACAAAAATTTAGTACTCCCTCATACGGTAATTTATATCACATATGATAATATGTGGGTAACATTAATCTTTTTTCTTTGGTAGACAGTTAACTTTATTAATTTAATGACCAACTATTTTAAATGACTAAATACTTTCTAGTTACAAATAACTAACTATTTATTGACATAAACAATTTAATTAACGATTTCAAATGAATTGTATAATTTTTCATTAACAACCTGAGTCATGTTATAATTGTAACATTTATACCTTAAAATGATTAATTCAATAATATTTGTGTTTTCCAACATGTCCTAAGAGATTTTCTAAAACATTTGCGAGAAAATAAAAAAAGACTTCCAAATAAGGGCAGAAAAATGGGTATATTTTAGAATGTGACATATAAACCAAATATTGGTTCTTTGAATGGAATGTATCAGTTTCGTGATGATTATCTTCAGCTTAAGAAGAAATATAAATTTACCATCGCCAGATAATCAACAATGAAAGTAATAAAAAGAGGCTTAGTGTATCATTTGCAAAGATAAAGCCTAAAAATTAGTTACGCATTTAATTAGCTAATTTATTATTGTAATCAAAGTGTTTGATATTTATGTGTCTTATTATGCAGAGTATGGTTATTATGATTGCACGCTAAAGTGTAAACATAACTATCACCGAGAATGTATTTTGGAGTGGATGATGTAATGTGAACCACATTGCCCTCAATGTAGAGGTGTGTTTATATCTTATTAAATTTTGTTTTACATATATCATAGACAATATTTATTATTTTAATTTTTTTTTCACAGCTTCAATTGCACTTCAAGACATCGAAAGAAAGATTAAAAGAAGAAAACCACAAGTTTCATTTTTCATGTATTGCTTATTGTTCTATTGAACAACAAAACTTCTAAATTGCCTTTTTTTTTTAATGGTTCCACCTCCTTAATAAAAGAAAACATTATTTACTTGAGTTTCTGTAAATTTAAAAATATTTAATTTTGTATAAATAACAATATACATTTATATATTATAAATTTATCAATTACGGACATCCACATATGTGTGTAACAGTTACAAAAATATTTGGGTATATGATTTGATATTCCATCAATTTATAGTTTCTTTATTAGACTATCACATTTTTTAGTGTCTTCAGATTTATTTGACATGCAGTCAAGTTTAATGCTTTTAAGTGTTTTGTCAATCATGTTGATCAATTGATTAGTGGTAACTTTTAAGTGTTTATCAATTAATTTTGATATGCTTGATCAAATGTCATTATTTTGAAGCGCCCATTCTTTTGATTCACATATTTTGTAGAATTTGACCTGTGTATTGACCATGTTCTTGTAAGCTTTGAATGTTGGGGATTATGAAAAAGCTTTCTTTCAAGAGTAGGGGTTACTACGTTTGGACTTTGTTATATTTTTGCTTATATGAAAGCTATGTGAGAGTGGGGTTTCTGAAAGATGATGAAGTCTTTGACCGATGGTACTAAAGGGAATTTCATCTCCCTTCAACAATATTATCATATTGTATACATCAGCTAAAAAGTAAAATCCCTGGTCTGGAAAGAAAATGAACTACAGCGTAATTTACATGACCAAGTTAAGCCATCTCTAGGCATCCAGAGAGAAAGAAGCTGATGCAGTTATAAAGTGAGGCAATATCAAGATGAAGCAAGTTCCTCCTGAAGCTCCAACTGGGACATACGATACTCTCTCTCAAACAACATAAACTCCTGCAGTAGAATTGCATCCAAACCGATCAGATGGTACTCAGTTGCAGATAAGATCTCAGTACTATATAGCTTGTCATGTTTCGCAGCAGAAGCAAACAAAAATTCTGAGGCAAATCACTTATTAAACAACACTGATGCAGTTGATGACAAGTTGCATAACCAATTCGAAACGGAAGAGTAGAATATGGATCAAATGATGGCGAGCCTTTTGACGTTTTTTGTCAGGGAGAAAAGAACTGAGTATTACTAACCTGTAATTGTTGCTGACTGAATAAAGACAGAAAACCAGCTTCATCAGAAGCCACAAGCTCAATCAGGTCATCATGATCTTCAGGTGGATTTCCCGACTCCATTAGACAAACAGACACCTGTAAGCGAGTCGTTTAGTGGAATTAAATTCATGAAACCAGGAGTATGCAAGTAGGAATAAGTTCAGCCTTCTATAGTTCTTGCTAATGTAAAAAAGACCAAAGAGTTTTTTCTTCACTGCAAAGAGTATCAGCAAGACACTTTTTATAAGCCCGCAGATACATATGAATGTATGCGGGTGTTAGGAACTATTATGTACTATATAGTTACAGAAAACTAACACGTGAAATCTGGAAGAGGCGAGTTGCAAATAAAAGGCTTTACCTGCATAGATCGAAGAACAAGCTCTGGAAGACAGCATCTCCTACAGAGACCACGGACAATATAAGTTGCCGGTGTTTCAAGCGAGCCCTCTTTGCTTGAATACCAAGCGTCTAGGCGGGATATATCCATTGTAACACCTGCCTGGAACCGGCTAAGCTCACCTGCAAATTTTAGATTTTCGTGTTTTATCGATGCTGGTGATTTCATCTTGGATGAAACATCTCCAAATATATATGGAGAGAGGAGGTAAACCACAGTGAAGGAGAAATGTTTTTCCTATAGACATCCCAACCTTTAAAACCAGCTGCCGTAACTGCGCTTAAAATGCCCCCGTCATTTGCATTATGTGGCCCAAGTCCATCACCTTCAGTTGCTAAACACCGGAGCACTACCTCAATGCAGTAGCTGTCCCTTGATGAAATCGATACATTTACCTGCACACGACGATCAACATGAATATTAACGCAGACTGCTTTCTAGATTGTGTCACATCTCTAGAATATATCCGATTCAGTTGCATAACCGTTTTTGACAAAAACTTACGTCAGGGTAATATGCACAGTTATACAGAGCCTGGGATGAGGCAAATGCAAGGATAACCTTGAAAAGAACAGATGCATGCAACAAGAACATTGGTTGAAAGGATTACCATTAACTGGCGCTCTAAAACAACTTCCTCACTGACAGAAGCGTAAAGTGCACTCATTAATGCCGCACAAACAGTAGCATCTGGGCGCAAACATTCACCAGAAGGCAAACAGAGCATCGCAGTTGCATGCAACTCAAGGAACGTATATTCTTCTGATTCAAATACATCGTCTTCGAGAAATGTCAACCAGGGATTGCCTTTTCCTATATTATGAGGTTAAAAACTACCACACTTAACAGCATTTTAATCAATGTAAAAATGCTTCTCTTGCATATAAGTCAACGATATATTATAAAGTATGGGGTCACTTACTGAGGAGCAGTGACAAAGAAGAGTACAAAGTCTCTTTGGCTGCTTCAACAGCTTTCTGGTTTTCCTCTTCTGACAGTTCAGTGACTTCAGCATTCTCTAATTGAAATTTGAGCCAGTTGCGATATTTTGCGTCACAGGAATAATACTCATTCTATTGAAAGAACAACGGATATACATAAAGCTATTTAGACCCTTAATGATTCAATCAAAGGAATAACCAAAAGGAAAAATGCAGTGCAGCATACCCAGTCTTGGAACTCTTGCAAATTCTCGGAAACATAATCCTCGGGTGTATCAGGATTTTCTGAGAGTTGCTTCAGAGGTTCAGCAAGAAAACTAAAAAGTGTGTGTGCACCCACAGGAGTTGCAGGCACCCTCCACATGGCAATCAAAGCAAACTCTCGGAAAAGTATGTTGCTGAAGAGGAGAAAACAATTAATACCATGAAACATAGGCAAAAGTGGAAAAACAAAAAAAAAACTGGAGGCAGACACTTAACACATTATAAAGGAGTTTTAGTCCAATGGTTTCGATTACGACAATAATTCTCCATAAAGGAACTGAGAAATTGGATAACAGAGTTGCAAACAAGCCTACATGGACCGTACCTGTGCATCAAAGATCGCAAGAGTAGTTTGGAAGTAACATCTTTGACATCCTTTATAGTAGATGGAGGTGTAAAACATAGCCACTGAATGGCTATAGCTTTTTGAAGACTCTGTTGACGATGCTGCTCTGCAACATCAACTGAGGGATCATATTTTGCAAGTTTGATTTCCCGGGATCTTGACAAAACCCTGTGAATGTCCCATTAAGTTACATTTCCTCAGCTTACAATTGAAGAATGAATCTCACTATAACCATATAATAAGCCAGGAAACAAATCTAGACCATTACTATACCTGTCAACTATTTCTTCGAAATTTCCTTGTGAGTCATCCACACAAGAGAATGGCAAGTATTCCATTGCGGAAAGGAAGATTTTGTACTTAACATGTACGCTATTTTTCAAGGTAGAAGGAAACAAATGTCAAAAGAATTTACTTTATGCCATAAGCGTTTAGTCCAGAGGGTCACACAATCCAATATAAAGACTCCTACGATATCAATTCAGATAGAAACTACCTGCTATGCATCCTTAGCTCCATCATGTGTACAAAAAGTTCAATGCAGCGGTGACGAGCAAGCTGAGAAGCATAAATTCCTACTAGTTCTTCATGTTGTTTTGAAAATAGGAACATTGCATACCTGGCAGCATTTCACTGATCACTACAAAGCCAATTGAAAGTATATGCATGTATTCCATAAACAAACTCTGTCACCAATTCAAAGTGACTCACATATGAAGAATAAGATCGCCAACATTATTGAGCTTCTCACTGCCCTTGAATTCATCATCAAGCAAATACCTAAGAACAAGCACCAAGTGAGCACCGAACTTTATCATATGAGGATCGCCGTGGGGCCTGCCAGATGCATAACATATTAAGTCAAATTACAAATATACCTATCTTTCTTCTTTATAATAACCAAGGAACATCAGCATATAAGCAGAAGGTATTTCTCATTTAGAGACCCTAGGAAATTTTTGTTAATTCGAAAAAGATAATGCTTACAAAAACTATACCCCAAAAATTGTTTGATACAAGTTGAAGTATCTAGAGCAAAACTTCTGATTACCTAAAGTTGCTTTGGTCATCTTCTAAGGGTGCTATCCATGACCATATGATATCAAGAAGATGAGAGATATTTCCTAACATAAGGTTCATCTGCAAAAGAACGTATTAGCAATGACTACACACATAATATATGGTTCGTATAGCTTGATGGAAAGATATACGCATCTAAGGCACCTGAATTTGCCGGTGCTGCTCTTTGCATCCCCTCACAACAGCTTCGTGGACCATTTCCCTATACCAGGAACAAAACAATATGTTGAGCTGAAGTTCTCTATAGGGAAGAAACAAATAAATTCTCCCAGTAGTTGCATGCATACCCTGAATGGAGTTTCTGAAGAAGGGCGGGAAGGTCACGGGGTTGTTGGTTTAGAACATGGAGGGGCCAATCTTCTGGTCCAAATGAAGCCTGACTACCATTTTGCATAGTTCCAGGGCTTTCATCAATGCAGCTTTTAAACTTTTCTGTCAAGCCTGGCTTTGATTGGGCGAGTTCTAGATCAACCTGAACATCAAGCCATGATTTTGCCATCGCCCAGCAAGCTGACTGCAGAAAAATCACCGTTGAGGTTAGAACAATGTCAATACACGTAGAGCCAGCACGTAGACTAAGCTACCAAATATGTAAGAGATTACAACAGTTTCCAGTTTTACAAAGATTATGCAGAGGAGGGATCGAGATGAAAACAACTATTAGCAATATTGCATACCCATCTTTAAAAACAATGACCAAATATCTCATGAGTGATAATTCAATTCAACAGGGACACACGTGCAGGGTGGGGCCTATATAACTTAAGAAGAGCAATGACGTTCTAAATAAGCACCTTAAAATATAATGCTGAGTGCTTTTGACATGACAACCAAGAAAATAGTGTTAAAATTTGTAGATATAAAAAAAAAGAACATGAGCAGCCAAGGAAGTGTTGTTGTGCATGTTTTTACCTCCCAATCAGTACAAATTGGTAACATGCGGTTCAGGTTGCTACATTGGGTTGCAAAAACAGCAACTTCATGTTTGCCACCATCCTGCTCTGCAATTTTCTTTAGAAACAAAGATAAAAACAAAAACAAAAAGTTTAAGTTTATCTAAGACTTATTTTGTAATTCATTAAGAAAGCAATAAACCTATCCAGAATTTGCATTACCTCTGATGCACAGTATGAAGCCCATTTCCAAAGACGCAGCTGATTGCCAAAGCCACTTTCCAGCTCGATAGCCTGGAGAGTCCTATTTTTCCCATTCTTTATCAGCGCCTCAACAGAAGGAAACATGTCCATCCCAGAAAAAGGGCATAAAGTTGCAGCTCTCCATGGCTGCCAAAGTAGAAATTTAAATAGACATTATAGATACACACTTCAAATCATTACATTAAGAGAATTCATATTCCTTATAAATATTACCTGCCCAGCGGACCTGCAGAGATCACATGCCTCCTCTATTCTCCCAGCCCTTATTAAAGTCCAAACATCCTCAAGAAGTGATTCATCTTGTTTCTGCCAAATAAAAGTTGTAGATACTAATTTTATCCAACAGCGATAATCAGGACAAAATACAACCTTTACAGTAAGATATAGGGATCCATAGGGAACTAGTACACACAAAAGAAGCACTCACAATTGCTATGTTATACCCCTAAGTCAAGCAAAAAGCTACAAACAACTGAAGATTAAATATTATTTAACTTGACGGCAATTTTGACAAAACCTTTTTCAACCCTATTCATCCACAATGCATTGCCGTTTGGGCAGTCTCACCAACATTGTTTCATGTATACCATGAATTGCATATTAATGAAGAAAAATAATCAAAGGTAAAAGATGCCCATCAGCACACAAATATAATAAATGAACCTAACTTCAACCATAGCTAACAGACTTACATTGTCATCAGGAAGAATATGAGCATGTTCACGAGTTGCAGCATCAAAATCCAGATGGTGTACAGTGTCAGTGGCAGAACCAGTTTTCTTGAGGTATCTTTGAGTGTGATGCCACACTCCAGCGTTAGGAAGATAAGTACCCACATGAGATCCCCGCACCTGAGAACAAAAGTATTTCCTTGAGACTAAATTATAATTGAGTGTTACTCAACTCTGTTCACCACGCAATTCTGTACTTATGTTGAACAAAGTCTATGATTAAGTACCAACCCCCTAAATATATGACAAGTAGGAAACACAAACATCTGACTCTGATTTGTGAAGCAATAATGTTGTGGAGGTGTTTGTAATGGAGTTCCTCAGGTAACATTCATATACAACTAGATCAAGCATTTCTCTAGGTGCAGAGCAAAAACTACTAGAAAATAAAAAGCAGCAGCAACCATTTTGTTCAACTTCAGAATCTTATAATTGTGATCAAAGTTACAGGAACTGCACAGCAAGTAGTGAGTTTATTAACGATCCTATGCATGAGCTCTAGCTAGAAATAAGAAAAAAAAAAGACCACATCAACCAACAGAGTATCATGTCAAAATGATAGTGGTAAAGTAATATACTAAAAAAGAGTATATAATGGAATAGCCACCTTCCTTTCCAATTCAAGTGATTTTGAAGCTAGTTCTTCCAGCCACAGGACTATCCGAAGGCATAGCTGTGATGTATGGTCATTGACAACAAACTGACAAGCCTCCAAATGAGATGTTGATGGGGACTGCCGACATAAAACAAAGTCAAATAAGCCCATTCGTAAGATGTAATAAATAGGACGATTTCATTTGAAATAAGATTAAGAATGATAACCATAATCAATTCCTGCGGAACTTGTTCAGTAGCTGCAATTGCAAGAAAAAAGACATCACTATATAGCCATGAGAATACTACACGGCACACATTGCTTGAACAGACATCAGTGATCAAAATGAACACTATGCCTAACTGTTTCAAAATGCCCAAACCAATAGACAGATGGAGCTGAATTTCCTAACCTTTTCCATATAGCTTCCATAAAAGTGACCAGGAGGCAGCCTCACCAAGCAAAAGCTGAGCCTTTTGTCTCATAAGTTTATCCTCGACAACCCGATGTCTTATATCTGATCCATATCTGTAGATAACATTAACAGAAAAGACATTGAACAAGAAACGAAAAGTTTAAGGAAAAAGTTTGACGGTTTAACTCTCAGAGCCAGAAAACATACCTAATTGATTGTGAAACATCCCTGCATGACTCCTCAAGTCTCAATATTAGATCTGGAATGGGCATCAGTCCTGAAAAACAAAGACTTCATACTTACAACAAGAGATGACCAGACATAAATGAAACTCTAGCAACCAAGTAAAGGGAATCCTACATGCCCAAAATTACAATGCCAAATCAATATAACCTAGAAAGAGGAACTTTGCTTGTTTAAGAGTTTTGAAAAAACAAATGATAAAGCACACACCCAAATATATGCATATTCATGTATATCAGTATATACACATATTGTATAGGAAGAGTGATATATCATACAAACCTTGAAGTGCAGAACTAAATAGGGAAGCAAACAAAGCAAAGGTTGTATCTCCACTCTCCGCTAACTCATCATTCTCAATCTTGCAAGCCTTGAGTGATTGACTTTCCACTCGACGGAACAAATCCTCATCATCACCATCCAGAATTCCAGCACTATCTCTCCTAGAAGCAGAGAGCGGTGTTCCTTGGTAATGATCGGTGTGAAAGTTATCAACCTCCTCTTTAATGTTTTCAAGAAGCAAAGCTGTATTTGTTGGACTATGGATATTATGCCCATCGTACAGTAATCTGTTCTCGCTGACATTTGAACTCAAGATTTCCTCGTGTGGCGATGTAGAATGTCTCTTCCTGGAAGTTAATATACATAGGCAATCAAACACAGAAAGAAGTGGTTAAACAAGATGCATCAATGCAGAGTTACATGAAACAAATAATGTAACAACAAATCGAGAATGATTCCATACCCAAATTTCAGAACTAAAACCATATATACCCTAACAAGACTAAACCCAAAACCTCAGACCAAATTCTGGACCTTTCGAGAACAACCACATTCAAATTTTGCTACAACCAATCAATTTGAGACTATCGAAGCTTTAAAGCATCAGCGACACAGAAAATCGAGAATGTTAATCCAAATTGAAACAAAGGGTAGTCGAAATTATTACCGATAACGACGAAATTGATCTCTAACACTGAGGACCTCGGGGTCGAAGTAGCTAGGAGAAGTGTCCATATCCATGTCCATTTCTTCACCAACGCAGAAAATTAAACTCAGCAAAGCTTGAGCGACGATTAGGGTTTTTGAGTCGAAATCTAAAACCCTATACAACTACTCCGCCGGAGAAAAAACAAAATACAGTGCTACTAGACGGAAGAGTCACGCGGCTGCGGCTAGTGTTAAAGAAGCAAAGCTGCTCAAAACGCTGCGTTTTCGAATTTTCAATTTCAGTAAAAGGGTACAAGTTGTAATTAAATTGAAATATAGGGGCAGTCTAGTTCTGTTACAAGCTTCCTCTCGCAGCGGAAACGGGTTTAAGCTCCCCAAGGCGTTTGTTTTATCCTCTCAGAGTTTTAGAGATGGCGGCGCTTATCCGGTGTTGCTCCTCCTTTTCTCATACTTCCGGCGACCGACCTCCGCCGCGAGATAAGCCTCGAAGTTCAGGTTAGCTCATTGTTCACTGGCAGAGTCTATGTGATCCTGTTTTGGTAATGAGGCATAAGAATCTCGGAGTTTTTTAGAATTTTGGTTCGGAATGATTATGTTTAAGCTATTTTGGGCTAGGGAACTAGAGAAATGACTACTTGGGATTACAATTTTTAGAGTTTTGCTGTGTAGATCATGGATAGATTGATGACACTAGTGTGTAGCTTGATTATGCCCAATTTTATATGTGATTATTGATTTAGCTCTTATTTTTGTTCTTGTTGAGATATTTGTTTTCATTTTCATACATTTCAATGTCCATGTTCTTAGAAGAGACCGAATACTTGAATCTTGTATTTCACCAGTAGAGGTAGTTAAAGGAGCTTAGAATCCAAAGACTTAGTTCAAGCTCGTATCTTTGATATTTTGTTGTTGGCTCATTTCAATTAAATAGCCAATTCTTTGGTCGTTTCTAAAGTTATGTTAATGGATTCCAAGCATTTCGCCATTGCTTTTCTCAGATGTTGGAAGGTTTGCTACATCTATCGGCTACTCAGTAGCGAGAAAACCTGAAGATCATCATCCTTTCTCCAAGATTAAACATTTGTCTGCCAAGCCCAAGAATCATCAAGGCCAGGAAATCTTTAAAACATCATTTGCCAGTCTGGAAACTCTCGACAAGGTCTCAACTTTTGAGGTAAGTTGGTGAGTTCCAGGATGTTTAGCTGTGAGATTTCTCTTGTATACCAGGATAGTGTTTGACTCGGCTTTTTTCTCTTCTCAAGTTTTTTTTCCATTGTGTTAGTAAGCCTTTAGAACATGGATGTGGCAGGGAATTGGGAGGCTCAAATTACCCGTGATGGCAGTGTTGTTGACAAACTCCCTTCTGATGAGTACACCACTCGAAGCTTTTGCTGCTGAGGTATGTGAGCCAGAGAGCTCCATGTTCAGCATGCCAGTTTTGTCTTTTGTAGCTCTTGTTGGAGCCGTTGTTGGAGGTAGTCATTTACCCTTTCTTCAACGTATGCTTCTACGAGCTCTACTCATTGGGGGGTTTTGATAACACTCTTTTTGTTGTGCACTAATAATCAGGTTTGCTTGCTCGGCAGAGGAGAGGGGAGTTACAGAGGTTGAATGAACAACTACGACAGATTAACGCAGCTCTGAGGAGACAAGCGAAAATCGAGTCTTATGCACCAGGCTTAAGTTATGCTCCAGTGGGAGCAAGAATCCCTGAGAGTGAAATCATTGTGGAACCAAAGAAACAAGAGTTGATTTCGAAGCTGAAAACAGGAAAGACCTTTCTGAGGAATCAAGAACCAGAGAAAGCTTTTGCAGAGTTCAAGATAGCTTTGGAACTTGCCCAGAATCTCAGAGACCCCATCGAAGAAAAGAAGGCTGCAAGAGGCTTAGGCGCTTCGCTGCAACGTCAAGGGAAGTATAGAGAAGCCATACAGTATCACTCCATGGTTCTAGCCATCTCGAAGAGAGAAGGAGAGGAGTCTGGAAGCACTGAAGCATATGGAGCTATCGCAGACTGTTATACTGAGCTGGGAGACCTCGAAAAAGCCGGAAATTTCTACGACACTTACATTTCTCAGTTAGAGACGGACTAATTCAACCGCGTTCTCTTTTTGTCTGTTTGTTGTTGTTGTTGTTGTTCATGTTAAATCACACAAAATAGATATATCCAAATCCCTTTTATTGAATGTAATTTGCTTGTCTTACAATCCATGGGGATACATAAACTAAGCTTACAACTGCAGATGAAACTTTATATAGAAAACTTAAGTGAGAAAAGACAGACAGACAAACACACAAACAAGTTCTAAACAGAAGAAAAAGCAAAGACATCGAAAATTAAGAAAAGTGACATCGGCGCCACGATCTTGGGTTTATTACTGATAGTACATGAGCTGCTGCGCAGCGGCTACATTCTGAAAGCCACCGTCGTACATGGCTGCAGTAGCTCCAGCTGCATTGATTCCATGAGCTGCCTGCCTTAGAGGGTGTTGACCCTGAGGGTAATTTAAAGCCATCTTGCTTAGTGCCAACTGTCTCTCATAGGCTAAGAGATCAGCTGCAGAAAGACCAGGCATTGGTGCCTGGGCAGGTGGAGGCAGTGGGTTTGAGGCTGTTCCTGGTGGAGTTGGTTTGCTTCCCCATGAGCACTACAATCAAAAAGGGTATCAGAATCAGATATCAGTTAACATTCTAAGTATGGTATCTAGAAATGACAAATAATGCAATTTTGGGAGCAGTGAGATCAAATAGAGAGTGTTCTGTTATGGTAAAGGTACCTTAATCTGTCTGTTAAAGAGGTAAGGCTGAGAGTTTCCCATCTGAATAGCAAGAGCAGCCTCAGGATGAGTGTTGTATCTCACAAAACCAAAGCCTTTGTCTCGTTGGACACGGACTTCTTCGATAACTCCAGCACCAAGAGCATGGAAGTAGCGGTGTAGATCAAGCTGAGTTACCTGCAAGATACAGTGGATAGTTGTAAAGAGGTCCCAGAATCTACTGATGCAGTAATTCATTAGAGAGCCCTAAAAAAAGCAGTATTTGTTATGATAGTGAACCAAGAAGTTCCTAGAGAAAGTGGAGTTACCTCTGGGGCGAGGTTTCCCACATAGACAGTGGTATACTGAGAGTTGTTCTCAGGAGCATCCTCATTTAAAGCCTCTTTACCATCCTCTGCACAATCAAACGACCGATGTAACTTTGTTAGCTGACGAATTCAGCATAAACGAGAAAGAAACAAAAAATCAGAATAATAGAAAAACAACCTGAAGAGCCAGTTGTAAGTTCCACAACACTTTTTCCATCAGAGCTGTGCTTGTCCTCACCAGAAGTAGCGCTTTTTGTCGCCCAGTTGCATCTGATCTGTCTGCTACTCAACCACTTACCTGAAGAGAGGTGATAGAGACAAAGATTAAGTTCTAGAAGCTGACCACGAATGGAACAAAGGTTAAAACAACACCAACAGCTTTTAACTAAGATACAAAAAATACACAGAATCGTTCACGAGCTACTCTTTCTAGTCACAGTGACATGCAAACTTTAAGAACTCCAGAACCAACGAAGCAGAGTTGACAACAAAATAATGAAGTGATGAGATCTCAGGTACAATACAATCCTTACCATTCATCTCATTTATGGCAGTTTGAGCATCCTGCAAATTAAATTAACGAATAAAATCAACGTAAGACAACAAATAATCCTCGAGCTAATAAAAATATACGCCTTGTTATTTAAAGAATATACAGTACCTGTTGATTGCGGAAGGAAACAAACCCAAAGCCTCTTGAGCGTCCAGTTTTTTGGTCCCACATAACTCTTGCATCCCTTCAAGTGAATAAAGATAATACACTCAGCTAAAGGTTATGAGTTCTATTTAAATGTTTCAGCAGATAATCTTGTATCAATAGGGAAATCTCGTAATCCCGAGAATCATTTAGTTAACTTAAAACATGTTTATTTTACAACTCTGTAGAATTCGTTAAAAAAGAGTATGATCAAGCATGAGAACTTACGAACAAGTGGAAAAAACAGAAAAGCTTTGATACAATGCCGCATCAGTAACCTCTGGACTGAGATCTCCAACAAAAATGTTGAAATGGCCTGCATCTCAATGGGAAACAAAAGCATTGAACATCCAGGCTTTTTAAAAACAAACAAACAAACAAAATTCAAAAATCAAAACTTACTTGATGTATCTTCCCTCTGACCAGTGGCATAAGCCCAATTGACTTTAATAGGCTGTCCAAACCTGTGAATTCAAAGTTTATAACCAAAGAGAAAGCGTTCCAAGAATAAACAGAGGTACATAATTATGAAAATGGTTTCTTACAGGTGCCTTCCATTCAGAGACAGTATAGCCAAACCAGCAGATCTTCGGTCAAAGTAGTGAACAAATCCATATGATGACTGCAAAATCAGAAAGATGCAAATTTTTACTTACCTTGATAAACCCAGTTTAAGCAAAGAAGCAAATACAGCTATGCAACGGTTTAGTTATGCTCGTCCAAAACAAGAATGATAGTTCATAAGAAGAACAAAGAAAAGAAAAAAATTTGAATCTCTCTTTTACCTTATCCTTTCTGATGAGCTTACTGCTTTCAACAGGGCCAGTGCTTGCAAAAATCTCTTGAAGAAGAGGCTCAGTGACCTGTGTATGGATGTTTCCAACATACCTGCAAGTAGAAGAATGATTAGAGATTAAAACATGATTGCCAAGTATTAATTAAAGACTCAAGAACCAAATTCACTCACACGCTACGGCAAGTACTGGGATCAAAACCAGGAGGAAGGTTTCCACTTGGAACAGGCTCTAACTGCAAATGCCAGAAACCAAAAAAAAAAAAAAAACGAAATTGATACACAAAAACAAAGAATATTTATTTTCTATACAAGGTAAACTATCAGCTGAGTGAAATACACATCTTTCTCAGTATTGAAAATTTGATGCTAATAATTGCTACCTACAGGATCTGAAAACCCTAGCTTTTCATTAAACGAGTGTTTCAGAAGCGAGAAATGATAAAAGGGAACATATCGGTAAGAACGATCCACAGCTTCACAAACTAAATCCAACCCAGAAAATAAAAGAGAAGCGAGAGTGTAGAACTGGAATTGAGACTTAAAAAAACTCCAATTTCGCCCAAAATTAGACACATCGGAGATGTAATAAAAGAAACCTGAGGAGGAGCCAAAACACCAGGATGGTAAAGAGAGTGTTGTTGCATCATAGCTTGTTGCTGCATCAGAGCTTGATGTTGTTGTTGTTGATGTTGCTTCAGTCTCGGATTCTGCATTTTTTTTTCTTTCCACGCGGAAAAAAGAGAAAGATGTTTGTTAGTTTCCTTTCCCTACAGACAATTTTTGATTTTTTTTTTTTCTTCGCTAGGGTTCAGGTTCAGGTACTATCGCTCACGAGATTGAAGAAAGAAAGAAATGGAAAAAAAAAAAAGGAAAAAAAGTAAAAAGAAAAAAGGTGAAAAAAATAAAAAGAGAGAGAAAAAAAATCAGAGAGGAAAGAGAAAGTTGTTGTCCGTAGATGATGAGAGGGACCGTGCGGAACAAGTGAACTATTTATAGGATGATTTATTTTATTCCTGAATTTCAGACAAGAAGCAAGGCGAAACTAAACTCACGGGACTGTGACGCTCATTTTGAATGACAGCTATAATACTCCTTGTCAAACCTTAAAATTACTGACAGCCCAAGCTCACTGTCAGGCCCAAGCCCATACCTAAACGACATCGTTTATCCCGTCGATCTCTACGGACCATTTATTCTGACTAACTTGTGTAATGTGGGACCCATTTGATAAACTTACTCGGTTCATGGTCTAAATTCAGGGCCTCAAATAATTGTTAGATGTGTCCATTTAAAAAAAAAAAATGAAAATATCAAATTATTATTCTGATAATACTTTTATTTGTGAACTCAACAAATTGTTTTCAAACATTCAATAACCGAAAATATCCATTAAGACTTGTAGTATTAATTTCTTTTAGTTAATCAGGTCGATTTTAAATCATGTATGGTCCACCAAACCACATCTCATTATTAGGTTTGACAATGTACATGTATTTTAGCTGGTTTTCAAAAACTATTCAAACATAATTCTAAAAAACATCTCCATTATAATAACTTGAAAACTTTGGGAAAACTTTCACCAAATGTGTACGTTCTTATCCTCATAAAAATTTATTTTTGCCCAATGGGCTTTAATGAATCCAGGTTGACAAAAAAAAAAAATTCCTCATAAAATTTTATTACAAAAATGTCAGAGATAATAAAATAAATTGATGTCCTTGCCAACATGCTCCAACCACGTCATAGCACTTCACAGAACCTTTATTTTTTTAATTACAAGGTAAATTTCCGAATTTATTAGCACGGAAACAAATACATTAATTTGTAAATATTTCACAGACCATGTATCTATCGAATTGTATTTTGGAACACGGTGTTTAAAAAACTATTTTTTCTTATAAAAAATATTATTTAATATATATATTAAATATAATTTAATCAAATCTAAAAAAGATTACAGAATATTATTGGTCAAACAGTATTCAATAAAAGTGAAAAGTACCTAGGATTCTCAAAACAACTTATATTTTGAAACAAAAATAAACACCCAAAACAATTTATATTTTGGAACAGAAGGAGTAGATTATTTGATAATTCAAAAAAGTTTTCAAAAATTATTGGCTTTTAGTGATCCCACTATAAAATGAAAGATATGATTGGATATCTAAAATGTGTGTCTTTATTAGAGAATGTGGGACTTTCTTTTAGGCATAATAGCATTTATGACTTGAGATTTCACCAAATTAGTTCGTCAGAAAGTTTTTAAAAATTGCCGGGAAAGTTAACCTGCCGGCGAGTAATTCGGCAAGTTGAAAAGTCTTTAAAGACTAAATAATTTTTCCGATTTCCCACCTCTTGCAGAAACCTCCAAAAAAGAAAAACCAAAATTGTTTTTAAAAAAAATACTACAATACAGCTTGTTGTTGCCTTACTAGACTTCTGATAAGAAACTATTTCTTGATACTCACCAAAAAAAAAAGAAACTATTTCTTGATTATAAAATTTGAAAAGAAAAAAAAATCTCTACAAAAAAACCTGCGAATCTCCTTTCATCTGAGAAAAACTTAATTGAACCAGTGAAAGGTGAATGATTCATCGGATTCGCTTTTTATTGGTTTTCTGGTTTTTGTTTGTTTTTGGTTTGATTTTTCTGTTGTCTAATTGATTTTTAGATGGAACCGCCGGAGAATAGTGGCGGTTTAGATTCCGATGGGTCGACGTTGAAGACGGCGGAGAGGATAATACTCCGGTGGGACTCGGCTGCTTCTGAAGAAGCAAGAGGGAAGATGATTTTCCAGAGCGATCGTGACGAAGTGGATCGGTTCTTAAGAGCCGTCGATGAAATCCAACGGTCCTTATCTTCCGTCTCCCTCTCTTCTCCAACTTCTTCCGCCGCCGCCACCGCCACCGCCGCCGTTGACGTCCACGAGGTCAAAGCCAACTCAGCTCTTCAAATCGCCATGGCTAGACTCGAAGACGAGTTCCGTAACATTCTCCTCTCTCACACGTCTGTTTTCGAGCCTGATTCACTTTTCCTCGAGGAATCAATCTCCTCTCACTCTTCACGCACCGAGATTGGAGAAGATGATGGTGGTGATGGTGCCGAAGAAGACGAAGAGGAATCGAATCTACTAGATGCTTCTGGTTCCGATTCCGATTCGAGCCGGTTAACGCGTAGAAGAAGCAGTTACAGATCTACAAGCAGTATACGAGAGTTGGATCTGGTTCCGCCGGAGGCAGTTTCCGATTTACGATCGATTGTTCAACGGATGGTCGCCGCCGGTTACTCACGCGAATGCATCCAAGTGTACGGAAACATTCGCAAATCCGCCATGGAAACGATCCTCAAGCAGCTAGGGATTGTGAAAATGAGCATCGGAGATGTGCAAAGGCTCGAATGGGAAGTCGTCGAAGGTAAAATCAGAAGATGGATCCGTGCAGCGAAGGTTTGCATCAGAGTCGTCTTCTCCAGCGAGAAGAGACTTTGCGAACAGCTATTCGACGGTATATGCACAGCCATGGATGAGACCTGCTTCATGGAGACGGTGAAGTCTTGTGCTCTGAGACTTTTCACTTTCCCTGAAGCTATTAGCATTAGTAGAAGATCACCTGAGAAGCTCTTCAAGATTCTTGATTTACATGATGCAATGATTGATATGTTGCCTGATATCGAAGCAATCTTCGATTCGGATTCATCGGATGCTTTTCGTGTTCAAGCTGCGGAGATTCAATCGAGATTAGCGGAAGCAGCGAGAGGGATTCTTTCGGAGTTTGAGAACGCGGTGCTTCGTGAGCCTTCGGTAGTTCCTGTACCTGGTGGAACTATACATCCATTGACAAGGTATGTGATGAATTACATCAGCTTGATCTCTGATTATAAGCAAACATTGGCTGATTTAATCGTGTCGAATCCATCAACTGGAACTGATCAAAACACGCCGGATATGGATTTTGCTGAGCTAGAGAGTAAATCGCCATTGGATTTGCATTTGATATGGTTAATCGTTGTATTGCATTTCAACTTGGAAGAGAAATCTCACCATTATAGAGACACATCTCTAGCTCACATATTCATCATGAACAACATCCATTACATTGTTCAGAAAGTGAAAGGTTCACCAGAGCTAAGAGAAATGATCGGAGACCATTACTTAAGGAAACTCACAGGAATATTCAGACACGCGGCCACAAACTACCAGAGAGCTACATGGGTGAGAGTATTGAATAGCCTGAGAGATGAAGGGTTACATGTGAGTGGGAGTTTCTCCTCTGGTGTATCAAGAAGTGCACTAAGAGATAGGTTTAAGGCATTCAATACAATGTTCGAAGAGGTTCACAGGACTCAGTCGACATGGTCGGTTCCAGATGCTCAGCTTAGAGAGGAACTCAGAATATCACTATCCGAGCATCTAATCCCGGCTTATAGATCGTTTCTTGGAAGGTTCAGGGGACATATAGAGAGTGGAAGACACCCTGAGAACTACTTGAAATATCCGGTTGAAGATATCGAGACAATCGTTCTAGATTTTTTCGAAGGATATACCACACCGCCACACTTGAGGAGACGATAGAAGATCGGAAAACCGGAGAGTTTGTCTTCTTTCTTTCTTTCTTTCTTGATTCAGCCACATTAGGATGTCATAGAATAGAACCATTCTTTGAATTTTTATTCACGGGTTGGTGCCAAGGAGCCCGATGGAATAATCTCCAGGTAAACATATATTTGTGTGTTGTTGTTGTTGTACTATATGTATACTTTCTTCTTTTTAACCAAAGTCCTGATTGATCTCAAAACCAATATTTGCCATGTAAATTTCTGCAATATGCCACGTCCTCTGGTTTTTGCTCCATTCCTGTT
Source organism: Draba incana (assembly GCA_963576765.1). Taxonomy (NCBI): domain Eukaryota; kingdom Viridiplantae; phylum Streptophyta; class Magnoliopsida; order Brassicales; family Brassicaceae; genus Draba; species Draba incana. Next base: position 22,928,848 of record OY755213.1, read on the forward strand.
GTTGATTGTGTTTATTCAAAACTTGATGATAACTGTTAGATCTTGATTTCAGTAAGAAATAATTCCATATCATCTTAACAACCCAATCCCAAGATTGGTAAACAAATTTCGTCTTTTTCTGAAAAAAAATGTAAAATAGATCACACACATCGATTTTTATTTGTTATTATCTTCCAAAATAAAACATGAGACCTATGAAAGTCCCCTAAATCAACATATCACCAAAAAGGCTCGTCATAAAACTTGCAAGCCAAAGCAGAGCATCAAGCCAAGAATGAAATGTGAAACAATCAGCTTTAATCAAAGTCAAGAAACTCCATTCTCTTCCTCATTGTTCCTCTCAGCTCACTCGCTTCCCTCTCCACCTTTTGCGCCTACACCAACACACACATCCCCAACAAAACCAAATCATCAGCAAATGGATCAATTTTTCTATATCTATATGTTAGAACATGCGATCTTACCCTTTTAATCTCCGTCTCTGAGACGCGAATCATGTGTGGAGGAAGCTCCTCTCTCTCCGTGTCCTAACACATTGAGTTTTAAGGCCAAATCAGTGAATTGGATAACACAAAGTGAGATAACAAAATTGTAAACAAGGCGAAGTCTTACCAGCTCACCAATCAGAACAACATTCTCTCCACGGATTACGTAAAGGCCTAAAGGAATATCACAGTATTGTTCACCAACAATTACCCTCTCGCACGCACGTTCTAGAACCGCATTGGCTGTGTATTTACAACAAGTAAAGCATACTTAATATCTCTTTCCGTATAACAATATCATAAATGTAGGAGAATGAAAAAGAAAAAAGTGAAAACCAAATTGATCAAATGAACGAAGCGTTCCCATTAGCTTTCTACCATCTCTAAGAAGCACAAGTAGCTTTCCTGCATCATACAGAGCAGAGCCAACATCCATAAGTAACTGATGCACAATAATTTGTAATTAAAAGCAAACCTAACTCCAAGTGAGATTGAATATAAACCCATATCCCAAAAAATTATGCAGAAAAGATGATCATGAACCTCCAAAACTCAAATAAGTCGAAATTGGATTCTTCAGGCGATAGTGAATCAAATTTAACAGTAAGTTGAATCAAGAACGAGTCAGGAATCCCATCATATTCTATCATGCAAGATAAAAGCTTAACAGTAATCACTGATGAACTCAGAATTGACCTACTAACTAAAATTTTAATAACTAAATCAAGGAAGGAATGTGTGTCTTTGCGATTGAACAATCATAACATCAAAATTGACAAACTTTGAATGAACCCGTCGAAAGTTACTGCCTTATTATCAATAAGCACTCAAAATCAAACACAAGATCGTTTACAAGATTAAGCTCTCTAATGTATTCAAAGCCATCAACTCTATCCTTGTATATAGACACATAAGCTTCCAATAAAGAAACTGTAAATCAGAGAGAAAGAGAGACGGATTACTATCGAGATAACTAGCGAGTGAAGTTGAAAGATATATATCTTCAGGACCAGCCCAAGACATCGCCACTGACTCTATTCGCTAGAAATTGAAGAAAAAGTTTCCGTCTTTCTTCAAAACACAACCGATAATGTTCTCAGATTCCAGTAAAAGAGATCGGATTGGCTAGTCGAATCGAAAATTGAAAGAAAGAAAAAAAGGAAAAAATCTAGGTTAGGGTTTTGACAAAAAGTTTTAGGAAGCAAATCAAGGAAAAAGATTGGGACTTTCTACTTCAACGGACACGGGTTCGTCAAAAAAATATAAACCCAGATCCGATCCAACTTGGAATGGTTTGAGGAAAATTCCGAAGATTTTACACGAGCAAATCGACCACTGGGGCAAAAGTGTCCGAGAGTTTTTTTTTCTTTTTTGGTAAAATATGTCCGAGATTTTCTAAGTCGATAAATAAATAAATAATATAAATTATTTACTGGTTACGTTGTAAAAGTAAAGTCCCTTATCGTTAAATTGTATTTAGTTTAGGTTGGGTCTTATTGTCCAATGATATATCGCCACGATAGCACCAGATCTCGGCGGCGCGAAACTACGCGGCGTTTGCTTAGCACAAAAACGTAGCGCAGTTTATTTTAAGCAAACAAAATCAGATTACAAATTCGCATTTTCTTCGTTAGCTATCATCATCATCATCATCATCGGAGAGAAAGCACCCCACTTCGGCGGAGATATCGTACATAACCAAGCAACTCTAACCTTTTCTACTGTAAAACCCTAAAATCAGGCTCACGATTCCATCTTCTATTTTTCCAGGTTTGATCTCCAAGGATTTCGATGTTTGGGGGATTTTGGGGGGGTTTTAGCTCTAGTTCACGGATCCTGTTCCTTTGCTATTGATCATGTTAGATTTCAAGCTAGAATATTATTCAATCGTATTGTTTGCTTGTATTGGTTCAATGAAAACGCGATAACTATTAGGAATAGGGTTTGTTGTGTTTCTCGAGAAATTTCAGGGGAAGTGAGAGTTTTCTATTAATGGGTGGTTCCTTTTTTATCTCCTCAAGTTTTTTTATTTTTTTTGGGGATAATCCGTGAAAAGGAACGTCACTTCATACGAAATTGTATCCAATTTTCCAGCTTTAGATCTTTGGAAGATCTTAAGAGCGTATATGCACTCTTAGCTAATTCAGGAGATTGTTATTGTGGAATCCAATGTAGTTAAAATCAATTTTGCTTGATTTTTATACTTAGACTGATCCGTCTTAACGCTATTGAGCGAAATGATTTTGTTTTTTTTGTATACCGAATTGTTTCAGGGATAGATTGATCATGGCAACTGCAACTATGGCCACAGCAGCTGGAGCTGCTGCTCTTTTGTATTACACACTGAATCGGAAATTAATAGCGGGTCCATCTGATGTTGATGATGAGAATTCTGCAACGTCTACTACTCGTACTTCTTTGAGGATTGACCGTGTTTCGCATAGACTTATTCAAGCTCCAGCAACTTGGTTGGAGACAATTTCTACTCTTTCCGAGACTCTTCGCTTTACTTACTCCGAGACTCTAGGGAAATGGCCAATTGGAGACCTTGCTTTTGGGATCAATTTCCTCATCAAGAGGCAGGTAAACATCTCTTCATCTTTATAACGGTGACAAGTATTTTGTTTTTCTCAATCATCTAGTGGTCAATGTCGAACATTTGGTAATTGTGTAACAGGGACTTCTACATGTTGATCGTGTTTTTGGTGGTGAAGATAGTATAGAACTTAGAGGATCAGAAGTAGCCAATGAACTCAGATATTATTTACACTTGTTGACATTATGTTGGCATTTCTCCAAGAAGCCATTTCCGCTCTTCTTGGAAGAGACTGGCTTTACAAAGGAAAATGTCCTCATTCATGAACCTAAAGCTGGGGTAAATTATAACAACTCTTGACTTTTAGGCGCTTTCTTGACCATAGAAGTTGAGAATTAGTTTGCGAAATTTGCATCATGCAGATATTGAAGCCAGCTTTTACGGTACTTGTCGATCACAATACCAAGTGTTTTCTATTGTTGATCCGTGGGACGCATAGCATCAAGGACACCTTGACTGCTGCTACAGGAGGAATTGTGCCGTTCCATCATACTGTTGTAAACGAGAGAGGGGTCAGTAATTTGGTCTTAGGATATGCACATTGTGGTATGGTTGCTGCTGCTCGGTGTATAGCAAAACTTGCCACCCCTTGTCTTCTCAAGGGCCTTGAGCAATATCCAGATTACAAAATTAAGGTACTATATGTAGCCTGTTTTCTATTTTCTGAAAACAGTTGTTTTTAAAAACAAAATATTATCTCTTGTTTGGGCACATCAATCATTGTCCTGCATTCTGTTTGCAGATTGTTGGGCACTCCTTGGGCGGTGGAACTGCTGCACTTTTAACATATATTTTACGGGAGCAGAAAATGCTCTCTACAGCTACCTGTGTTACATTTGCTCCAGGTTTTTCATCCAACATAACTTTAAGTTACATTTGTTGATTCCTTCTAAGATATTAGTCTGAGCTTTGAATCATATGTTCTTTAGCTGCTTGTATGACCTGGGAGTTAGCTGACTCTGGGAACGACTTTATCGTAACTGTTATAAATGGAGCTGATCTGGTACCTACATTTTCTGCTGCATCGGTGGACGACTTGCGCGCTGAGGTAATATTCTATGATTTGAGAAAGCTTCACCGATATGCTTGGGAAAAAGTTTGACCTTATTGTCTTGAGATTAGTCATCTGCACTAGAACCAAAATGACTTTACTTGAGATTATTCATATGCACCAGCACCAAAAGAGCTTTACTTGAGATTATTCATCTGTGCTAGCACCAAAATGGCTTTATTCCATTAAGAGTAAGCTCTTTCCTTTCCATCTCTTCAGGTAACAGCATCTGCTTGGCTAAATGATTTGAGAAACCAAATCGAAAGGACTCGAATCCTCAGTACTGTTTATCGGTCAGCGACGGCTTTGGGATCACGACTTCCATCTATGGCCACTGCCAAAGCAAAAGTTGCTGGCGCTGGGGCAATGTTACGCCCAGTTTCTAGTGGCACACAGGTAATTAACCATACTGAATATGCTTTTAAACTTAAACAGCTCTCAAGAGACTAAACTATGTGAACAAAACAAACTCTTGCAGGTTGTGATGAGAAGAGCTCAGAGTATGCTGACCCGTCCTGCACTAAGCTTATCTTCTTGGTCATGTATCGGACCCAGGCGCAGAGTCACTGCTACTCAATCAAACTCGGAACATCAGTCAGATTCTTCTGAAGCAATGTCTCAAGTTAGATCAGAAACGTCAGACCCTCTTCTTGCTACCACGGGTAGTGATTATACAGATGAAGTAATCACCGGGAAATGGAAATCAGAAGCCGAATGTTCTACTTACGAAGAACCATCTGTTTGTGTTGGAGCCACTGATCTTGACGAGTGCGAGGATCCAGCAGAAATCGAAACACATGAAGAGCGGATGACTGAAGCGGAACTATGGCAGCAGCTGGAGCATGACCTTTACCACGACGACTCTTCAGAGCTCCCTGAAGAAGCCGACATGGCAAAAGAAATCAAAGAAGAAGAAGAAGCCGTCCTGGCAGAGGCCGGTGTGGCCCAGCCAGAGATCCAGACACCTGAGATGAAAGAATCTCACAGATTCCTCCCACCTGGGAAAATTATGCACATTGTCACAGTCCGGCCTGAGACCATGGAGGCTAACGAGGAAGAAGCCCCCGAGAGGCCAGTGGAGACGGTGGAGGAAGGAAGAATAGGAATCTTTCTGACGCCGAGGTCATTGTATAGTAAGGTGAGGTTATCGCAGAGGATGATAAGCGATCATTTCATGCCTGTTTACAGACGACAGATCGAACGGCTAATACAAGAACTAGCAGTTGAACATCCTTAAAGCTTCTTTTGGTGTTTTGGTTTCTTTTCGGCGGTAAAATTTGTATTTTGCAGTTGTAAATACTTATCTTATTGACTATTTTTACCTTCAAGAAAAGTCAAAATTGTTATAAATCATAGTGGATTGTCATAACTAGTTCTGGTCCGTTTACGGCCCATTAACACTTAGTCTTTAGGCCGATTTAATGAATCCTAATTGAATTAGGATTTTCCTTTTATGTACTTTCCTTTTCCCATTAGGAAAAGGAATTTTCCTTTTCTCTCTTGTAATAATCCTATATAAAGGATCTTATGATTAATGAATAAACACAATCTTCCCCATTCGTTCTCTTGATTCACAACACGTTATCAGCACGAGTTGCTCCCTAAACCCTAAAAACACAAAAAACGCGATTACTGTTCATCGTTACTATTCATCGTACTGTTCATCGCGTACTGTTCATCGCGCACTATTCATCGCGCACTGTTCATCGACGATTACTGTTCATCGACGATTACTGTTCATCCGGCGTTACTGTTCAAATCATAGTTCATACAGCCATTAAGGTTACGGCGAACTAGAAGAAAGTTCATACAGCCTATCAACGGTTACGGCGAACTAGAAGACTCACGGAGGTTAAGGTAAACAATAAGAAACCCTAATCTAAAGAACCTAGATTCATGATAATCTTAGAAACCCTAATCTAAATCATGCTTGTTATTGTTATTGCTTGCTTGATTGTGTTTATTGATTCATGATTCGTAATCACTTGAAACCCTAACTTGAAACCCTAACCTAATTCAATTAAAATCCAAACCGATTGCATGATCTGTACCCGTGTCGATCGACACTAGTTTTATGTCGATCGACACGTAAACTTCTGCCTGAATTTGTTGTTTGAATTAAACTGTGTCGATCGACACAAATCACCCGTCGATCGACAGTAAACACTCTGTCCAAATTTGGTTGCATATTTATTTGAACTCGTTTGTTTGTTTGCTTGTTTGGATTGATTCGTTGATTGATAAACATGAAACTGAAACTGATTGCATCATATAGACATAACATGCTTGATTAAAATCCGGTCATATCATCATACAGTTTAGAATTTGAATACTAGGCTTGCATCATGAGCATATAAAAACATTATGTTAGGTTGTTAAACATAAAAATCTGGTTTCATAAGCATCATGCATCCGTACCCGTTTATATAAGCACCCATGACCTATTTTGCATCATATGCATAAACTTTAAAATCTTATAGTTCTTAGAGAATAGGATGAATGTTTTCAGATGTCGAAAATCAACAATTTGGATTATGCTGCCCTCAATCTCTCTGGAGACAATTACTTACAGTGGGCGTTGGATACTAAGATAAATCTAAAGTCTAAAGGACTTGGCGAATGTATCATTGAGGATAATAATGAGAATGAAAGGAATCGATACAGAACGATATCGATCATTTGTCATCATCTTGTTGAGGGTCTCAAGGATCAATACCTAACCATTGAGAACCCTTTGGACCTTTGGAAAGAATTAAAGATAAGATATGACCACCATAGAACGGTGTTGTTACCAAAGGCCAATTATGATTGGAGGAATCTCAGGTTCCAGGACTTCAAGTCCGTGGAAGAATATAACTCGGCTATGTTCAGAATAGTTTCTCAATTGAGACTATGTGGTGAGAAGGTAACTGAGAAAGACATGTTGGAAAAGACCTTCTCCACCTTTCACACTAATAACGTGTTACTTCAACAGCAATACCGTGAAAGAGGTTTTGAGACATACTCAAAGCTTATAGCATGTCTATTACTAGCCGAGGAGAATAATACACTGCTAATGAGAAACAGTGAGATGAGACCTCCTGGATCAGCCCCACTTCCTGAAGCGAATGTGGCCACAGATGAAAAGAAAGAAATTAACCACGTCCAAAGTGATTATAGACATCGTGGTCGTGGACGTGGGGGTAGATGGCAAGGACGTGGCCGTGGCCATTTTAATCCATACGGCCGAGGTCAGGGCCGAGGCCACGGATTCCATAACGATCATTCTAACCGCGGGCGAGGACGAGGACGCGGATACCGAACTGACTATGATCGTAATAACCGTGGTATTACTTCTCAACCACGAGAATCAAACCCAAAATCAGTTTGCCATCGATGTGGAATGAGTAATCATTGAGCTAAGACATGTAGGACTCCCAAGCATCTGGTTGAACTCTATCAAGAGAGCCTTAAAGGGAAGAATCCAGAAACTCATATGATCCAGCATGATAATGAAGGAGATTTCGATCATGAGCAAGATGACTTGATGAATTTTGAAACCTCAGATATACTTAAGTGATTGATTTTGATTTTCTGTTTTGGTGTTTTGTGTTTTGCTTGTTTTACGTTTTACACTTTATACTTTGGTTTTGTGTTATTGCTTTCTATTAAACTTTATGGAATGAAAGAGTGTTATTTAAAAGTATCTATTGTTATCTCTTTTGAAGTATGAACGATATGGATGTGTTCATTGTGGATAGTGGATCAAGCCACTCGATATTAAGAGATAAGAGATACTTCATTGATCTTACACTTAAAAAGGCAAATGTAACCACAATTGCGGGTATAGCAAATTTAATTGAAGGCCACGGTCAAGCCCATATTTTATTACCTAAGGGCACGCATCTAGAAATTTCTAATGCGTTATATTCACCTAGTTCAAAGAGAAGTCTATTGAGCTTTAAAGACATTCGAATGAATGGTCTTCATGTTGAAACTAAGGACGAGAATAACGAAGAATTCCTTCAAATCTTTGAAACCGTCCATGGCTATAAGAAAGTCCTAGAGACTATACCTGCCATTTCTGTGGGCCTTTATTGTGCTAAGATCGGAATGATAGAAGCAAATGCTATGGTAAACAAAGAGTTTACTGAGAATTTCACTTTTTGGCATAACCGGCTTGGCCATCCCGGTGCTAACATGATGCGAAAGATATTAGCAAGTACTAATGGGCACACCTTGAAAGAAAGGAGAGTTATCCCAAAGAATCTCACGTGTGAAGCATGTTCACTAGGGAAACTCATTACTAGGCCATCACCAATCAAAGTAACTAAGGAAACGATAAATTTTCTGAAAAGAATTCAAGGAGACATATGCGGACCAATACACCCACCTTGTGGGACGTTTAGATATTTTATGGTCCTTATTGATGCATCCACGAGATGGTCACATGTCTGCCTATTATCAACTAGAAATGTGGCATTTGCAAGATTGCTTGCCCAGCTCATACGTTTAAGAGCACACTTTCCAGATTTTCCTTTAAAGACTATACGTCTTGACAATGCTGGTGAATTTACGTCCCAAGCGTTTAACAATTATTGTATGTCCATGGGGGTAAGTGTTGAATATTCTGTGGCACATGTACATACACAAAACGGTTTGGCTGAATCGTTTATTAAACGCATACAGTTGATTGCTAGACCGTTGCTAATGAGATCAAAACTCCCGGTCTCAGCTTGGGGACATGCAGTTTTACATGCAGCAGAGCTAATTCGTATCAGGCCATCTAGTGAACATAAATATTCCCCATCACAGTTAATAACGGGTCAAGAGCCAGACATATCCCATCTTAAAACATTCGGATGTTCCGTTTATGTGCCTATTGCACCACCACAGAGAACAAAGATGGGACCTCAAAGGAGGATGGGGATATATGTTGGATATGATTCTCCTACTATCATTAAGTACCTTGAGCCAACCACGGGTGATTTGTTTAAGGCCAGGTACGCAGATTGTCATTTTGACGAATCTGTCTATCCAACATTAGGAGGAGATAACAGACTGGTAAAGGAAATTATATGGAATCAAACGTCCTTAAAATGGCAAGATCCTCGGACTCAAGAATGTGAATTAGAAGTCCAAAAGATTATACATTTACAAAAGCTAGCTAATCAATTGCCAGATTCCTTTGCTGACCCGAAAAGAGTAACTAAGTCTTACATACCAGCTGTTAATGCACCGATTAGAATTGATGTTCAAGAGGGACACAATCAAGTTGCTACAGAATCTAAACCACACTCAAAACGTGGCCGGCCAATAGGTTCCAAAGATAAGAATCCTCGGAAAAGAAAGAAAGGTGCTGAAATCGTGGTTGAGGAATCTGATGGAACCCCAGACATAACTGAACCGATAGTTCCAAGCAATGAGACTCGGGACGCCGAGTTTCATGGTTCTGACGTTCCTGAAAATAATGAGATCTCAATGAATTATGTTATGTCTGGAATACAATGGAATAGAAAGTGTGTGGAAATCGATGATATATTTGCTTTTAAGGTAGCACTTGAACTTATGGAGGATCTAGAACCCACGTCGATATATGAGTGCACTCAGAGTGAAAATTGGACTAAATGGAAAGAAGCTATAAACGTGGAGTTGAATTCTTTAAGGAAAAGGGATGTCTTTGGTCCAATAATTCGGACACCCTATGAGATTAAACCAGTTGGACATAAATGGGTCTTTGTGAGGAAAAGAAATGAACATGGTGAAATCGTGAGATATAAAGCACGGCTTGTTGCACAAAGATTCTCACAGAGACCAGGAATAGATTATGAGGAGACATACTCCCCTGTGGTGGATGCTACAACTTTTAGATTTTTGATAAGTCTGGCTATAAGAGAAAAGTTGGATATGCGGTTAATGGACGTTGTAACTGCATACTTATATGGTCCACTGGATAATGAGATTTATATGAGATTACCAGAGGGTATTGAGCTCAAAGATAAGAAAGGTTCTCGAGAACAACACTGCATAAGGCTGAACAAATCCCTTTATGGACTGAAGCAAAGTGGGCGTATGTGGTACAATAGATTGAGTGAGTACTTAGTCAAAGAAGGCTATAAGAATGATCCCACCAGTCCATGTATTTTTATAAAAAAGTTTGCAAACAAAGGGTTTGTTATCATAGCAGTTTACGTGGATGATTTGAACATCCTTGGAACCCCTGGTGAAATCGTCCAAACAGTTGAATGCCTCAAGAAAGAATTTGAGATGAAAGACCTAGGCAAAACTAAGTTCTGTTTGGGATTGCAACTTGAGTACATAAATGATGGAATCCTTGTGCATCAAATGGCATATACTGAAAAGGTACTCAAGCGTTTTAATATGGATCAATGTCACCCATTGTCCAGCCCAATGGTGGTGAGATCTCTTGATCTAGAAAAGGATCCATTTGGTCCTAAGAGAGACTCTGAAGAAGTCCTTGGTCCCGAAGTGCCATATCTCAGTGCCATAGGAGCTTTAATGTATCTGGCAAGCCACACTAGGCCAGATATATGTTTTGCCGTGAATTTATTATCAAGATTTAGCTCATGTCCGACCCAAAGGCACTGGGACGGGATAAAACATATTCTTCGTTACCTACAAGGAACGAAAGACTTGGGTCTATTTTATACTAACCAATCTAAGGACGGTTTAGTTGGTTTTGCTGATGCAGGTTATCTTTCAGATCCTCATAATGCACGGTCCCAGACAGGTTATGTGTTTACTCATGGAGGAACTGCAATATCTTGGCGGTCAATGAAGCAGGCCATTGCAGCTACATCTTCTAATCATTCAGAGATATTGGCAATTCATGAGGCTAGTCGTGAGTGTGTTTGGTTAAAGCTGATGACCCAGCACATAAGAGTGGATTGTGGAATGGCCGAAGGTAAGCAGGAATCGACGGTCTTGTTCGAGGACAATGCAGCGTGTATAGCTCAACTTAAGGATGGATACATCAAAGGTGATAGGACGAAGCACATTCTGCCAAAATTCTTCTTCACATCCGATCTACAGAAAGATGGAGAAATTCAAGTGCAGCAAGTACGATCAAGTGAGAATTCAGTAGACCTATTCACCAAGTCACTTCCAACCTCAACGTTCAAGAAACTTACTTATCAGATTGGAATGCGTCGTTTGAAAGACTTGCAGTGAGGTTCAGAACAGGGGGAGTAATACGTGTTGTACTCTTTTTCCTTCACCACGGTTTTGTCCCAAAATGGGTTTTACTTGGTAAGGTTTTAATGAGGCAACATCCAAAGCGTATTACAAGCCCATGAGAGTTATGACATCCAAGGGGGAGTGTTATAAATCATAGTGGATTGTCATAACTAGTTCTGGTCCGTTTACGGCCCATTAACACTTAGTCTTTAGGCCGGTTTAATGAATCCTAATTGAATTAGGATTTTCCTTTTATGTACTTTCTTTTTCCCATTAGGAAAAGGAATTTTCCTTTTCTCTCTTGTAATAATCCTATATAAAGGATCTTATGATTAATGAATAAACACAATCTTCCCCATTCGTTCTCTTGATTCACAACAAAAATCTCTTTTTGTTTATGCAAGAAATCTAAAATCATTTGCACTCTTGTTTTTTAAATAGAAAAATGTTTACCAAAAAAAAAAAAAAAAAAAAAGAAATCTAAAATCAAAATGTCCCTGAGGCCTAATCACGATTAAACTACCTTCTAGATGAGATCATTTGCCCCCATTGCTGCTAATCATTATCGTTTTAATAATCACTCAACAATACGTGTAAATATTAGTTGGGACTAGGAGAAATAAAAAATATATATTCATATATCAAGTTAACGAATTATTCAAATTTTTCAAGCCGGCCAAAAAAAAATTTTAAAAATTGAATTTTTCCAAAGATGAAAAAGACGAAATTAACCTGATCACCATTGTATACCGGGCAAAGATTCCTCACCATTGTTTCGTGCTACAATCACACACCAAATTCTCTCTCACCAACTTGCAATTTCCAGGTTAAACACGAACAAATTCACAATTCTTCTTTGATCGCTGATTGATATCTGTAGCCAACCGATTCTCGATTGCGTTTCGCCTGACCGAAACTGGAAAATCCTAGGGTTTTTCAAAAATTCAATTTCGTATCTTGAAACCCTAGGCCCCTTTCTGGTTCGGCAAGGTTTGGGGGTTTATGATTGTCTTCTATGGTTGGTTGGTAATACATAAGGCGGCTAGAAATGAGGGCGGTAAGGTTTCTTTGTAGCTCGAAAAATCCCAAATTTCGAGGGATTTTTAATGGGCTTTGTGCTTTGATTCTCTTCTGCTTCTTCTTTGATCGGAGCGATATACTCAGAAACCCTTTGCTAAAGAAAGCATCTTTCGTCCATGGTGGTAAATTCAACTATGGTTTCAGCCAATTTACGCTAGTTCGTCGACATATGAGCGAAGAAGCTGACACAAATCTTTCTAAGTCAATCAATGGTTCTGGTAATAACAGCTTGAGTAGCAGTACTACTGTATTATGCTCGGGGTTACACAATCATATGGGTTACGCTGATCAATGCGAGTTCTTAAGAGCTAACCCAATTTGTTCCCCTGATGGGTTCTTTGATTACCTTAGCTTCTTTTACTGCTCCTGCAGAGATTTCAGTATCTTGGGTTACATGATGTTGGGTGTTTGGCTTGTTGCGTTGTTTTATCTCTTGGGTAATACTGCTGCTGATTACTTTTGTTGTTCATTGGAGAAACTCTCAAAGCTTTTGAGGCTTCCTCCAACTGTTGCTGGTGTTACTTTGCTTCCACTTGGGAATGGAGCACCGGATGTGTTTGCGAGTATAGCGGCTTTCGTTGGAACAGATAAAGGAGAAGTGGGACTTAATAGCGTCTTGGGCGGTGCGGTATTTGTGACTTCGGTTGTTGTTGGGATTGTTTCGCTTTGTGTTGCGGATAAGGAAGTTAAGATTGATAAGAAATGCTTCATAAGAGACTTGAGTTTCTTTCTTTTCACGCTCGTGTCTTTGCTCGTGATTTTGATGGTTGGTAAAGTGACGGTAGGGATTGCCATCACGTTTGTTTCGATATACGCAGTTTATGCGTTCCTCGTGGCAGCGAATGTGATTCTGAGAAAACATGCTAAGAGGTTTAAACTAGACGCTATTACTCCTTTGTTACCTAGGCAAGGAAGTGTTTTTGCCCGGAGTACTGAAGACGATATTCCAATGAATAGCCCCTTGATCGAAAGTGACACTGAGGATGGTCCACCTCGGCTACAAACGCTTCCGCAGTGGATGTGGGCCTCAAATGTGGCCATCTATTCGAACCATTTTGCGAAGGTCAGTGTACAAGATGACGAAAGACCACCTTGGGGTTGGCTTGATGACAGTGCAGAAGTTGAGAACTCCTTATGTACTAAATTCACCTCCTTGTTGGAAATTCCGCTGACGATTCCAAGGAGATTAACGATTCCATCGGTCGAGGAAGATACATGGTCAAAGACATATGCTGTGGCTAGCGTTTCATTAGCGCCTGTCCTTTTGGCGTCTATCTATAGTAGTCAAGACGATGTGAGTCTTCAGGCTTGTGGTGTGGCTTACTTTATCGGCATTGCTATTGGCTCTACTCTTGGTTATCTTGCTTACAAAAACACAGAACCCGATCACCCACCTCGAAGATTCTTGATTCCTTGGGTTCTTGGTGGGTTTTTCATGAGCATCGTATGGTTCTACATGATTGCAAACGAACTCGTTGCTCTGCTGGTGACATTTGGTGAAATCTACGGTATCAACCCGTCAATACTTGCGCTAACAGTACTAGCATGGGGAAACTCAATGGGTGACTTAGTGTCAAACATCGCATTTTCGATGAACGGTGGGGATGGTGTACAAATCGCTCTATCGGGATGCTATGCAGGTCCGATGTTCAACACACTCGTCGGGCTCGGTATGTCAATGCTTCTTGGCGCATGGTCCAAGAGTCCAGACACATACATGCTACCACAAGACAAAAGCCTGTTCTACACACTTGGGTTTCTAGTACTCGGTCTAGTATGGGCCATGGTGATGCTCCCGCGCAACGATATGCAACCTAACAAAACCTTAGGTATTGGACTCATTGCTCTGTATCTGATATTTGTCACTTTCAGGCTCAGTTGCGCCATGGGATTCATACCATGGGCTGCTTAATATGCTTTGTAACGTTGTTTTACTTGTCTAACAAACAAACTAATCAGAGGCTTATTGTATAATCAAAAACTTGTAACGAGTGTTGATAGTTTTTTATATCTTTCGATGAGAGCTTATTATGGGTTTGCTTCTTCTTGGTTTGTCATTTTGTCATACCTGCCAATATTTATAACCACAAGAATCTTCTTATCCTCGTGTCAATATTAAAATCACAGTCATGTGACCCACGTCTCTTCCTTAATGTTTCCATTGTTGAGTGTGATTTTTAACTAATTTAATGTGTACTGTATAGTACCTAAACATGTATTATCTCTTGGAGAAAGCAATTATTAGCACCAATTATTCATATATTGCTGACGTGGCATACAAGATTCTGAAAGATACATAAATACTTGGCCAAAGTTTTCACCCACAACGAATCTTCTCTTTTCGCCATGGCCAAGCTCTTCTTCTTCCCTCTATTCCTCTGTTTCTTATCATCGTCTTCTTCTTCATCGGATGGTTTAGAATCCTACATCGTCCATGTCCAGAGTTCTCATAAGCCGTTTCTCTTCTCCTCACACAACCACTGGCACAATTCTCTCCTCCGTTCCTTACCTTCTTCTCCTCAACCAGCATCTCTCCTCTATTCTTACTCACGCGCCGTTAATGGATTTTCCGCTCGTCTCTCTCCTATCCAGACCGCCGCTCTCCGCCGTAACCCCGCCGTTATCTCCGTTATCCCAGATCAAGCGCGTCAGATCCACACCACTCATACCCCTGCTTTCCTCGGTTTCTCCGATAATTCAGGTCTCTGGAGCAACTCCGATTACGGAGAAGACGTAATTGTTGGCGTTTTAGATACCGGAATCTGGCCGGAGCATCCGAGTTTCTCCGATTCAGGTCTCGGTCCCGTTCCTTCAACATGGAAAGGCGAGTGCGAGATCGGACCGGATTTTCCTGCTTCGTCTTGCAATCGGAAACTTATCGGAGCTCGAGCGTTTTACAGGGGCTATTTAACGAGTCGTAACGGATCATCAACGCACGCAGCGAAGGAATCGAGATCGCCGCGTGATACAGAAGGTCATGGAACTCACACGGCTTCCACGGCGGCTGGATCGGTGGTGGCTAACACGAGCTTTTACCATTACGCTCCCGGAGTCGCGCGTGGGATGGCTTCTAAAGCGAGAATCGCTGCCTACAAAATCTGTTGGACCGGTGGTTGTTACGATTCCGATATCATGGCCGCAATGGATCAAGCGGTTGCGGATGGTGTTCATGTGATATCTCTCTCCGTAGGTTCTAGCGGTTACGCTTCGGAGTATCATCTGGATTCTATCGCGGTCGGAGCATTTGGAGCGACGAGGCACGGAATCGTCGTTTCTTGCTCCGCCGGAAACTCTGGTCCTGGGCCAGAAACCGCTACTAACATCGCTCCTTGGATCTTAACCGTTGGTGCTTCCACCGTCGATAGAGAATTCTCCGCAAACGCAATCACTGGTGACGGAAAAGTCTTTATCGGAACTTCACTTTACGCCGGTGAACCTCTCCCGGATTCTCAGATTTCGTTGGTATATTCCGGCGATTGCGGAAGCAGATTGTGTTACTCCGGGAAATTCAATTCATCATTAGTGGAAGGCAAAATCGTTCTCTGTGACAGAGGAGGTAACGCTAGAGTTGAGAAAGGAAGTGCGGTTAAGCTAGCCGGTGGTATAGGTATGATCCTGGCGAATACAGCCGAAAGCGGTGAAGAACTCACCGCCGATTCGCATCTCGTTCCGGCGACAATGGTCGGAGCTAAAGCTGGAGATCAAATCAGAGAGTACATCAAAACGTCGAAATCTCCAACCGCAACAATCAGTTTCCTAGGGACTTTGATCGGACCATCTCCACCTTCTCCCAGAGTCGCCGCCTTTACAAGCCGTGGACCTAACCACGTAACACCGGTTATCCTTAAACCGGACGTGATTGCGCCTGGAGTCAACATTTTAGCCGGTTGGACCGGAATGGTTGGTCCAACCGATTTAGATATCGATCCAAGACGAGTCCAATTCAACATCATCTCCGGTACATTGATGTCGTGCCCACACGTCAGCGGACTCTCCGCTCTCCTCCGTAAAGCACATCCCGATTGGTCACCGGCGGCGATTAAATCTGCACTCGTAACAACCGCTTACGATATCGAAAACTCCGGCGAGCCAATCGAAGATCTCGCCACCGGAAAATCATCAAACTCGTTTATCCACGGAGCAGGACACGTGGATCCGAACAAAGCTTTGAATCCTGGTTTGGTTTACGACATCGACGTGAAAGAGTACGTCGCTTTCCTCTGCGCCGTTGGATACTCATTTCCAGGGATTCTAGTGTTCCTTCAGGATCCGAGTCTTTACGATGCCTGCGAAACGAGCAAGCTCAGAACCGCCGGTGATCTCAATTACCCATCTTTCTCGGTGATTTTCGCACCTACTACCGGCGATATTGTGAAATACAAAAGAGTTGTTAAAAACGTTGGAACCAACGTTGATGCGGTGTACGAAGTCGGAATTAAATCTCCGGCGAACGTTGAGATCGAGGTGTCTCCGAGCAAGCTTGCGTTTAGCAAGGAGAAGAGCGAGTTGGAGTACGAAGTGACGTTTAAGAGCGTTGTGCTCGGCGGGGGAGTCGGATCTGGGCCGGGTCAGGAATTCGGGTCGATTGCATGGACCGACGGTGAACACGTCGTCAAGAGTCCGGTGGCTGTTCAATGGGGTCAGAGCTCAGTTCAATCTTTCTGATTTGGTGATTGATGTTTCATTGTTGGGCCTTATTGTTAATGGGCCAATGTGTTTTACTCATTGTTAAGCCCTCACTCTTGGGTTAGACCACTATGCATGGGGTGAATGAGCAAAAAAAATCGTATTGCAATTTGTAAAATTAGTTTCTGGTTTGATTTCATGCATTCGTCCTGCAGCGAGTTGTTTTTATTTTTTAAAATAGAACATACGATTTCGATTCCACAAAAGAATATTAAAAGGATTCGTTTGGTAAGCAAAATCATACCAAGAATATTAAGATAGGAAATATTCAAATATAAATAGCTCACGCAATGAGAGTAAAAGGAAGGGGAAGGCTTAAATGAAGACCAAGACTAGTAATACTTCGATTGAATCATAAAATGGGGGAGAATAAGAGTTGCTCAAAGTGGCAACTCTCTAGGTTGATGTAATAGACAAAACATATATATACACGTGAATCTCTTTTGATAGATTTCTTTACAAGGGTTAATTATGATCAGTTTTGAGTTGATAAATATCGATTTCTTTGGATGCTCTCAGAGACTTTTAATAAATTATGTGATATTAATCAAGTTTATCGATAATTAACTTGAATAATTGATTCTGTGATTAGTCTTAATTCGAGAAGGTAGAAGAGAACTGATTATACACACAACACAAGGGCAAAAAGAACGCTCTATCAATAGTCAACACTCAATATCAAATCAAAATTAATAAAATGGAATTAGCCGTCCATGAATTGACACACACACAAAACTATAAATAGAAGTCAAGAAACATATACCTTTTTTCCGGTGAATGTTTTCACTAGAACCTACATAATTGCATTAAAGTTGACTTTCTATGTAATAGAGACAAAAGGGGACCCTTGAGCTACGTACTATGTGTCTCGTCGTCTTCTACACCAAGACATGAACAGGCTTACTCTTCTTATCTTACATTTCTTTATGTATATTCATTTTACGCTAGAGACCTGATAAAATGAAAATTGTTAATTAAACCAATTAAGCGTTATAGATTAAGGCATGTTTAACTAAGAGCACTCATGACTCATACATGTATGACTTGGTTACTTACACTCGAGATGAACAAGACAGTCAAAAGTCAAAGCACATGTTAATTTTATATAAACAAAAAATTTCGTAAAGTATGGTGATGATAACAAAATATTGTGACCAATTTTTAAAATCTAATCACCTTTAGTGGAGATTTACAATATTGATCGATCTCTCTATAAAACTTCACTAGCATATATTTGGTATGATACGATGTAACATATTGCTAAATGATAACAAGTATCATGTGCAATCCATTTTCTATCTAATTTTTCCCTCTTCCACCTTATTTCTCTTTTGCTTAACTATGAATAAGTAATTTGCTATAACTTCATATCATAATTTCAATACACAAAAAATATCAAAAATATGTGGCACCACTGAAATGTCGTGGTATATAGGTCATCCCTCGAATAAATAAAAACTGTATATTTTTGTTACATAACAACAAAAACTAAAAATGGTGAATGATTTGGACATATATGATATTAGTTTACGTAAATTACGCATTATGACAAATTAACTCCTACGCGACCGCATAACAAATTTCATTACTCTAGTCACTGTCTCTCTCTCTCTATATATATATATGATATTAATTTCACAATCTAACTCCATAAACCATCTCTCTATTTCTTAATTTCTTCTACAAAATTCTCTCGAAATATCCCAATGGATCCTCATTCACTCATCACCGGTGCCTCCACCATACTTCGGTGGGCGTCAAGTCGCCGTAAGGTTCGTCTCCGTAGGCGTAAGCCACAAGTCGTACGTCTCGGCAGAAAAAACAGCACGCCACGTGGCAGGTTCTCGCTCAAGAGGATGGTGAGAAGGATGAGGCTCAAGTGGCTAAAACTGTACTACGTGAGGCTCGCGAAGATGATCAAAGGGTATTATCGTAATTTAGTGAGGTTAAGTAAAAATCTGTTCTGATTCATAATTTTTGTCAATATTATTCGCATTATCAATTTTAAGCTGTTGGTTTACACGCACCTATTCGTTAGTCGTTTTTACCATCTAACAAGTTTTTATCGTTTTTACCATCCAACAAGTCTAAATCAACAATACTCTTTCTTCTAAGTCGTTGGTTAAGAATCTGCTTTCCATCCTTAATCTTTGTCAAGAATCTTTAAGCCGTAGGTTTGTTTTCTATGCAACTAATCGTTAGTCGTTTTTACAGTCCAACAAGTCTAAACTGATCCATAGTCATTGAGTAAAGACTTCCAAGCCCTGTGATTAAGTAATAATTTGTTTTCGATTCATAGTTTTTGCCTTATGAATTCTTTTAAGCCATTGGTTGTTTTGAACGTAACTCTTCGTTAGTCGTTTTTACCATCTAACAAGTTGCTAGTCGTTTTTACCATCCAACAAGTCCACCAATCCATAGTCCTTTTCTGAAACTTTCCAAGCCTTGGGTAAATAAGAAAGCTACTTTCAGTTCATAGTCTTTGTCTTAAGACTTATTATAGTTGTTGGTCGGTTTTATCAGTCTTGTCTAAAGACATTTCTAAGCCGTTGGTGAAGTAAGAACTATGTTTCTAATCCAGTCCATCAATCCAAATAATCGGAAACAGGTCCATACTCTTTCCTTAAAGACCTTTAAGCCGTTGGCTTTTTTAAGCCAACTTTTCGTTAGTCGTTTCACCATCGAACAAGTCTTAAACCAAGACAATTTTTTTTTTTTTTTTTAACTTTTCTAAGCCGTGGGTAAAATAAGGAATTTGTTTTCAATTCCAAGTTTGTGTCTTAAGACTTATTTCAGTTGTTGGTCGTTTGTACCCATCTAACAAATTGTAAACCAACCCATAGTCTCGTGTTAAGACATTTCTAAACCGTTGGTGAAGTAAGGAATCTCTTTCCAATTCATAGTCTTTGTCTTAAGACTTTCTCATGCCATTGATCGTTATTCTCCATTCTATCCATATTTTTAAGCAATTAGTTTTCTTAATGCAACTTTGTGTAAGTCGTTTTACCATCCAACAAGTCCAAAACCAATGCAGTCTCTATAACTTTTCTAAGTCGTGGTTAAATAAGGAATGTTTTCAATTCCTAGTCTGTGTCTTAAGACTTATTCATGATGTTGGTCATTTATATCCATCCAACAAATTGTAAACCAACCCAGTCTTTTCGTAAGACATTTCTAAGCCGTTGGTAATGTAAGGAACATGTTTCATAGTCTTTGCCTTGAGACTTTCTTGTGTCATTGATCATTATTCTCCACTCAATCCAAATAATTGGAAACAGATCCAATATCTTTCCCTAAGAAACTTTAAGCCGTTGTTTTTTTACCGTAACTTTTCGTTAGTTGCTTTTACCATCTAACGTGTCTAAACCAATCCATAGTCTTTTTGTTAACTTTTCTAAGCCGTGGGTAAATAAGGAACCTGTTTTCAATTCAATTCCAAGTCTCTGTCTTAAGACTTATTTCAGTTGTTGGTCGTTTTTATCCATCCAACAAATCGTAAGCCAACCCATAGTCTTCTCTAAAGACATATATAAGCCGTTGGTAATGTAAAGAACCGGTTTCATAGTCTTTACCTCAAGACGTTCTTGTGTCATTGATCGTTATTCTCCACTCCATCCAAGTAATCGAAAACAGATTCATAGTCTTTCCAAGCCAACTTTTCGTTATTTTTTTTTACCATCTAACAAGTCTAAACCAATCTAACTTTTCTAAGCCGTGGGTAAATAAGGAATCTGTTTTCAATTCAATTCCAAGTCTTTGTCTTTACTTTTCTAAGCCGTGGGTAAATAAGGAATCTGTTTTCAATTCAATTCCAAGTCTTTGTCTTTACTTTTCTAAGCCGTGGGTAAATAAGGAATCTGTTTTCAATTCAATTCCAAGTCTTTGTCTTAAGACCTATTTCAGTTGTTGGTCGTTTTTATCCATCCAACAAATCGTAAACCAACCCATAGTCTTCTCGTAAGATATTTCTAAACCGTTGGTAATGTAAGGAACCTGTTTGCAATTCATAGTCTATAGTCTTTGCCTTAAGACTTTTTGTGTCATTGATCATTTCATATTCTTTCCCTCAGAACCTTAATTAAGCCGTTAGGTTTTTTTTAACAAAACCTTTCGTTAGTCGTTTCTACCATCTAACAAGTCTAAACCAATCCAAAGTCTTTTTCTTAAACTTTCTAAGCCGTGGGTAAAATAAGGAATATGTTTTCAATTCCAAGTTTCAGTCTTAAGACTTATTTAACATGTTGGTCGTTTATATCCATCCAACAAATTGTAAACCAACCCATAGTCTTCTCGTAAGACATTTCTAAGCCGTTGGTAATGTAAGGAATCTGTTTCATAGTCTTTGCCTTAAGACTTTCTTGTGTCAATGATCGTTATTCTCCATTCCATCCGTATAATCAAAAACAGATCCATAGTCCTTCCCTAAGAACTTTTAAACCGTGGGTCTTATTTTCCTAATGGGTCAAGGCACCAAGTAATGGGACAATGTCCCCAAAGAAGAATTTAACAGAACACTATTAGATTAGTGTCTGCTTTTGATCTTTTTTGGGTTTAAAGTGAAAAACAAAAAAATCAAAACAAAACCAATAAACAGAAAATCCCAAAATAAGAACATTAGAAGGATGTCTACCTAATCAAAAGGCTTTGAAATTTTATTACAAGAGGAATTTTGCTGTTGAATCAAAAGCAAAAAAAAAAAAAAAAAAAAAAAAAAACAGTTTAAAGGAATTCTGATTTCGAAATCAAAGACACTATTGCTTAAATAAGCAAACAATCTCACAGACGAAAACATATAAGATTTGTTTGTCTTCCTGTGATTCAATTCTCAAAGACTGGGAATTCGGTAAAACGAAAAAAAAAATATGCTTTCTTTAATTTCAAAAACACCAATAGACGAAAAAAGTCTAAGCAAAAGACAGAGAATTTACCTTAGTGATTATCTTTTCCACGTAGCTTCAAAACAAAATCGCAGCAAAAGAAACCCTAAACAAAATCACCACAATAGTCAAAAATTAAACAATTAGGACAATTGTAAACCCTAAAATAAAATAAAATCCCAGTCAACCGATGACACGTATGTTATAAATCTTAAAGATGAATTCGCGATTTACAGATATAGAAAAACTTACTAATCTATCAAAGGATTAGAAAAATTGTAAACCCTAAAAAGAACAAAAATCTCAAACATCGATTCTACGCAAATTAGAAATCCTAAAAACGAATTCGCGATTTACAGTGATAGAAAAACTTACTAATCAAGAACGAAACGGAATTTTCCGTAGTTAAAATCAGCGAAGGGTCGATCCAGAGAATTCGTTAAGAAAAAAAACATTTGAGAAAATTTGGGAGAAATTGAGTTGTTAAAGAAACAATTTCCTCCTGTGAGGATTTATGAATTAGTGATCGCAATAACCTAATCGAATTCTTCTGCAACCTAACGAATCAATTTCTAGCGATAAAAGAACACACACACTCGAGCTTCGGGCTTAGTTCCGGCCTTAACTCGCCGGCGATAAACCTCGCCGTAATCCACTAGAACAGAGAATCTCCGATTACAATTTCTCTCTACTCTCTCTCTCTCACTTCTCTCTGCAAATCTTTTTTTTTTTGCTCTCACCACAACAATGAACAATCCTCTCTTTAACGGTTAGAGAAGAAAACGACAAACACAGAATAGAGAGAAAGACGCTTTTACCCTCAGTTCGAATTCTTATCAAAACTAAATCACACATGCTTCTCACGTGCTTAGCCTTCGGAGATCAAACCCTCTCCTTGATTGAGTCTTTATCACACTTGATATCAGCTTGAATTGGCTGACACTCCCTTCACCTCCGATATGCATTTATTATGTGTCCTTGCCTCTTAATAACACGCGTTACTAACAGATACATTTCAAAAACTAATTGGGCTCTAAAGTGGCCCAACTAAAATTGATTTTATGTGTACATTATCAGCAATAACCAAAATCGAACCGGTCTACTTATTTATAATCATGTCTACAAGTATTCGTCGTCATTTTAGTATCTTTACAATTTCCTTTTTTTTTTGTTGTTGTTGTTTCTCATAGGGGTGGTCATTTCGGTTTTTTTTTGGTACGGTTCGGATTCGATTTATTTGGTTTTAATAAATCATTAGCCGAACTCAAACCAAAGTAAATATGGTTTGGTTTAGTTCGGTTTGGTTTGGTTTGGTTTGTGTTGGTATTAATTCGGTTTTGTAAAGAAGAAAAGACATTAGTAGTAAAAAAGTCAAGAAATTTCAGTAAAACAAAGGGAAAACGGTCATTTAAATCACGAACTTTCAAATTTTGGCCATTTAAATCATCAACTTTACCGAAAACTATTTAAATCACCAACTTTTCGTTGACTTTATTTAAATCATAAACTTTCGTTGACCGAGCCAATTTAGGCACTCCGTTAACTTGGATAACGAAAACATTAAATGGGTTTAATTAGTTTCGTTTTGCTTTCAACAAAAAATATTTACAGTTTTAGCCGTCAAACTCGTGACTTATGTACTTAAAATCAAAGTTTTATACCATTGTGTCATTGTAACTTATTGTTAGATATACGAAAATGGTTAATATATAATCTTAATCAGTAAAACATAAACCCTACACTTAATCACTAAACATGAACTCGTGACACCTTTTTGTCATGACGAAAAGTCAAAGATACAAATAAAATCGAGAGAAATAGAAGAGACAAACATAAAAGAGAAGAAATCTGATTTTTCTCTCTGTTAAGAACAAAAGGGAAAAACAAAAAGGCCTAAGACTGTAGTTTTTTTAAAAGTAAAACTACGTCATTTCTTCATTTTAACCGTGCCATTAAACGGCTAGTTAACCCCATTTATCTTTTCCGTTATCCAAGTTAACGGAGTGCCTAAATTGGCTCGGTCAACGAAAGTTCGTAATTTAAATCTAAAGTCAACTAAAAATTGGTGATTTAAATGGTCATCGGTAAAGTTGATGATTTAAATAGCCAAAGTTCGAAAGTTCATGATTTAAATGATTTTTTCCCCCTTTTTTTTACTGAAATTTCTTGACTTTTTACTATTAATGTCTACAACCGAATTAATACCAACCCAAGAATTTTGATACAACTTTATTTGGGTCAAACTTTGGATAAATATACAAGAATAACATTCTGAAGAAGTTTAATCGATTTAACACACTAACTATTCCAAGAATCAAGAAGCAAAAGTGAAGATGGCATCATATAATATCATGAGGATGTCATTATGCATGTTTGGAATCATCAATGTAAGAACTAAGAAGCATGAGGCATTATGTATAATGCCAGAATGGCTCATATAACAGCCAAATTTAACAATAAGATAAATTGGATGTCGTTATGTAGGTTTGAATTGATCACCAGTGGTTTAGAGCTAATGCAAAACAAACACCTTCGAATTTTAAAGAAACTACTATCATAATCTGCCAAAGTCTTCCCACATTCAATGATAAATTTTACCTAGACTCCAACATAAATTCATTTTATGATAGACTTGGGTACAATTGGTTGAACTTTTAAAGGAACCAAAAATTGGTTGAATTCAGCATTCCTCCGAAAGTTACCATATAAACTGGAAAAAAATTAGTGGAATTAACTATTCCTTTAAAAGTTCATTATTTATGTTAAAAAGTGTAAAACAATTATTCAACTTATTCCACCAAAAATTGAAAGAATGAACAAACAAATTTGATGGAAACATTCTTCTACAAAATAGAATAGTAACGAGTCGAACTAATTTTTGTTTTCAACTTACCTTATTCCATTGAGTTTTTGGTTGGTTTTATTGGTACGACTGAGTTTTTGGTTGGTTTTATTGGTACGTCAGGTCTGTTCTGTGTGTGGGAAGCGAATGGCATCGATACCCATCATCGTTTTTCGTGCCTGACTTCATTAGGGAAGGACGGTGGATTGATGATGGATTATGTGGTCTTCTTCCATTCCATTTTAACAGTACACTTGGAGGCACTACAGCATCACCTCCATACTTCAACAACAAAAACCAAGCATCCGAAGAACAATTTGTAAGTATCATACGCTCTACTCTCATGAAACGCTTCAAAAATCTACTTTCCAGTCTCGAGTTTGGCTAATGTAAAATTAACGAAATTCGATAAGATAATAAAATAAATTTTTTTTTTAAAACTCCCATGTAAAATATGGACCTAAAAATCGTATAAATTAATACATATATTGGTATGAATATATAACTATGATAGTGTTTAAAACATGGCTTCAACCACTTTTTGTTTTGACTTAAAATTGAAATATGTTGGAACTTATTTTAAATTGTACTTTTTGCATCAAAAATATTTATGATTAATTTCTATATATATGTATCCAAAAACATTAATGTTGAGTTTTTTTACACTTAACTCTTTCTAAATGTATCTTAATATATGGATATCGTTTTTAGTTTTATCATCAACTTTAAAGTTAAGAAGTATGATTTGAACTTTGTATCTATTATGATAATAGCATTTACCCGCGCCAAGCGCGGGACGAGTAAGGTAAAATGCATTCAAAGTGTAACGTTTTACATACACAAGCCCATAACGATTCAAAGAATTTCCAATCGAGATAGACATCAACCATGAAAACAAAGGAACATCAAACCATCACTAATATATATAAAATTTAAAACAAACGTGGACGAAGAAGAATACCTCGACAATACAATAGGGTGAAAACGAAGAATTGATGCATATATATACTATAAAGAAAAAATAAAAAAACTAAGACATGAATATGGCTAATCGATTATATAATAAGACATGTCTATTTATTAGAAAATCGGACAAAGTGCAGAAACATATGAATATGGCTAATCAGAATTTCGATATTTATCTCTGATTGTATTCTTAAAATCTTCAACTTCAGTAATAAAAGGGTTAATTTCGATGGTCGTGGAATCACCGGTGGTAGAGACACCCCATACACCTATGATTTAAATTTTAATAATAACTAGCGTCCGATGAAATATTTAACATGTAAAATCGTATAATTTTATATTCAGACCTTCGTATTTAATTTGTAAATGAGATCGAATCTGATAACATATATGATTATTGGACCTTGAGCATTTGCATATAAATCGTAAAAGGCTGAAACGAAATCTTCACACAATCGAATACGGATAGAATGTTCACTGTGCATATAAATGAACAAAGTGAATATTATGACTATACATAAGTCAAAACAGTATGAATCTAAAGCAAAGATAAGAACATTACTTTTCGTCCTTGAGAACAACATGAATATATCGCCGTCTTGTATAATAATCAGGTGAGTGACGATCAACAAAACCACGAATAGTCTCTATAGAACCAATTATATATGTAGAAAACAAAAACAAAACCGTAAACAACGCTCATCTATATCATAACACGTAAACACAAGTAGTAACAAAAAAGGTAACCATACCAACGAATTCTCCAATCTCATAGCATCCAGTACGTATGGTACCGAAATCGGCAAAAACATAATATTTTTTCGCAGTCAACGGCGCTACCTTGAAAATAAGAGTTCTTGGGACAATTTCTATCTCGTATTTACCAAACGTTATACTCCAACATCCAACAACCGGTTTAAGATCAAAATTAATGATATTAAGCCAAGAACCTACATCTATTGCGGGAGTAACAGTATGAAATTTTTCCTTAGGGAAAGAAGCCTTGATCTTGCCTCTCTATATGCTTAAACATCATTAGTATAGAACACTAAGATAATGACCGAACATATATCAATGTAACAATACTTAAATTACCTTACTATCAACGAAGATTACGTTATAAAGTTTATCACACTCAGAAGAACTGGTAGAGATCCTCAATATCTTAACAACGGTACGCCAACGCTGCGAGTGGGGAGACAAAGAGGACACATAATAAAAAGGTGCATCATAGGGTAGATGGGTGAACATGTCCTTAATCTATCGCTTGTGGCTAAGAAATTATAACATTTGATGAGTTTTATTAGAAAATCACTTTGGTGAATATATCAAAAGGATATATACACATTTAACCTCACGGTCACGAACATGTGTGCACAAACAAAAAAATACTTAGATTTAACCTCGTAGGACCTCTAATCCTTTGTACTTGTTACTTATATAACAAAGAAAACCATTTAAAACCATTCCAACTTTCGAGTAGATTTTTCGGTTGTTTAAAAACCTATTAAAATTAATGTGTACTTACCAAAACACAAGTTTGTCTATTAATAAAAGAAATCCTCATATATAAATATAGCAAAAGTTATTAATAATAATAAATAAAAAAGGCAACAACACGAAAATAAAACCATGATAAAACTAAAAT
Source organism: Draba incana (assembly GCA_963576765.1). Classification (NCBI taxonomy): domain Eukaryota; kingdom Viridiplantae; phylum Streptophyta; class Magnoliopsida; order Brassicales; family Brassicaceae; genus Draba; species Draba incana. The sequence continues at coordinate 22,956,255 of OY755213.1, forward strand.
AAATAGTTCAGAAACATCAAAGATTCTGGAATATCTCCTTGTAAACGACATTGGTTGTTCGTTTAGCTGGTTTACCATCTTCGTCGACATTGATAGTCATTGCGAAAGCCATATTGATAGGATACTGTCTACGCCTCATACGAAAAGGGAATTCTCGGAATATGAACCTTTTTTCCTAGCTTATCACCGGTTATAAGAACTCCTTCTATGAATCTTACCCCCAATCTTGTAATCAATAACCTTGTACCATTACATAAACCCCTTTTAGGATCGATGTTACGCATTAACATAACCGGTGCACCAAGCTTGGCCCGAATTTCGTGATTAGGCAACCCAGATACTTTTATACTGTTTAAAAATTCTTGAGAGTAGAGCAGATCATCTTTAGCACCAATGTCGGATGGTTCGACACTATCAGAACTATAATACGTAGTCACATCACCTACAAAGGACATATAAAAATATCAAATACACAATATTCGATGAATTACATTAACAAAACGATAAAATAAATTATATAAATTACCGGGTAACTGCTAAAGCATACACTCGTTGATAATATTAACATCATCATTACGGGGACTTAATATTGCTCGAGACTTGTAAAATGTAGGATCCGTTTTACCGGAAAATGCCTCCCCATTTATTTCTTTAACGATTGTCTTTACTAGGTCATCACATACGGTAATGAGTAAATCATGAGGTATATCTATCTCAACTTCCCCATCATTGGGATCACCCATTAAACCATCTCCTATCTGTAAAATCCATTTCGAGAACTCCTCCATATCTTCAGCATCTTTTTTATTTAACCCGCTAGCTAACAAACGCATATTTTTCGTAAGATGTAGAACCTTACATTTAGACCACAATTTCGAGGAGCTGAGAGAAGCCAACACTGTTTCAACCCTACCACCTTCGTTAATGACTGGTAGGACCAACCTGAAATCTCCACCGAAAACAATCACTTTGCCGCCAAAAGGTCGATCACACTTGAGTATATCCTGCATGGTTCGATCCAAGGCCTCAAAACAGTGCTTACTCATCATAGGGGCCTCATTCCAAATAATTAATTTGGTAATTTTAATCAATTCTGCCTGATGGGATCCAGCATCAATAGAGCACATGGTGCTTTCATTTACCAAAATTGGAATACCAAATCTCGAATGAGTCGTTCTACCGCCTTGCAATAACAACGCAACAATACCACTCGAGGCGACATTTAGAACAATTATACCCTTTGATTCTAAGAGCAACACCAAGGATACTCCACAAATACGTTTTCCCAGTACCTCCAAATCCATATACAAAAAACATCCCACCTACACCACCTTTAACTGCATCAAGAATTTCATTATAAACAGATCGCTGCTCTTCGGTTATTTTTAACAATAGTTGAGAATGCTTATCCCTCAACTCATCCTTGTTATAACTCGTCTCTTCTACGATAAAAGGATTTTTGGTGGTGGCCAATAGAACACTATCTAGCTTAGGCATCGTTTTGAATTGAGAGAGAGATGTTCCATTCCTACGTAACAATTTATCTATCTTAACCAAAGCAAGATTTTTAGCCTGAGTTGGGGTGATGATTAGATCTAAAACAATAATCAATTATAGAATTAGTAAGACGTAAAAAAAAAATTATATACTAAACAATAACAAAAATATAACTAATAAAATAATATAGAAACATACATGGATTTCCGGTTTTCTTGCGTCTTCTAATGAGTATATCTTCAGAAAGTATTACTGAACAAGCGTTCCAAACCGTGAGAGGATCGAGAACACTCTTCATCGACAACATAATAGCAAACATCCTGCGCAAGTACTTACCAAATGCTACCCAACTCGCCTCTTTAATAGCATCAATATATTCTCTATCATCGTCAAGGAGACCACGTGCGTAACATGCCTCTTGAAACGTTGCGTGAACGATGGGACCAACAGTCTTTATATCATCAAAACACGTTGGTCCTTTAACAATATATATTAAAACTCTCAAATAATAAATTCCACCCGCATATTGTGGAACGAAAGTAACACGACCAATTGCAAAACCCCGTTTACGCGGCTTCCAAACCCTTTCTTTTAAATGCCAAACGAATTTTGATGGAAAATCTGCGTAAGTTAGATCTCTTGCTTCGGGATATATCGCATTAGCAGCTATCGAAGCCAAAAATTTGGTCTGACCAACCGTCTCACGGTTGATAATTTCATCCGCTGGATCGTCCTCATTATAAACAACCAACTGTTGGTTAGCCAAATGGAATGAGAGTTTCTCCACTGGAGTTGTCAGATACTGCGTGGGGAAAGCCAATATTCTCCAAGTAGACTCACATGCGGATATATACCTGTAAATATATATATATACATATATATATATATAATTTTTATAAAGTTTAATTACACAATAGAGATACAAGTAAAAAGGTTAAATATATTGATATACCTGCAATTGAAATGCTGCTGAATTTTGTTGGGTGGTAACTTATCATCTCCTGTATACTTTGCTACAACAACTCTCACGTAATCAGGACCCTTTGTTATATATTTGAAAAGGTATTTGATAGAGCGTGTCTGGTTACACCACTCAACGTTTATATGAGCACGATAACGAAGAGATAAAGCTTTGTTATACGGGATAATGTATCCGTTGTCAAAATCCACACCGTTCTTCCGTATAACCCTTTTATCGTCTCGCCGTCTATAGTTAGGAAAACCCGCATCATCTATAGTGGTAAGAGAAAAATAGGGTTTTGGAAAGAATTTAGAACACGCTCCATTTTGCATGCAGACAGCTTTGGGATTATGCGTTCCACATGGGCCATGAAGCATAGTCTCACTAACAGCATCGTAGAGAAACGGGTCCAAATCTTTATTTGGAATTTAAGCGCTTATGACTTTGTCTATATGATCACCATTCGGAAGTTTAGATCCAGGCTCGAGAAACAATACCAAATGAGCATGGGGCAACCCACGTTTCTGAAACTCGATAGTGTAAAGAGCTGTATAAAAAAGAAAATGGATTTAGGACGATTTTTTTTGTATGTAGATATCTATTAAATTATTTATGGACGAAAATCTCGTTTAGAAGAAACTCACCGGAAGCTACAGCACCAAGTGTATCTTCGTTCATCAACTCTTGTATCAAATTATCAAGCTTGATCTTAAAAACACGACAACACATATCTGGCCTATCTTCAGGATTTAGATTGAATGGGGATAAATACCGTGTGATCTCAAGCCAATTCGGATTGCACGTTATCGTAATGAAAAGATCTGTAAAACCATAATATTTACAAGTGGACATTGCATCGAGATATTGTTGCATCATATACCGTTTGCCACCCGTATAAGAAGACGGTATGAACACGGGTTTTCCTTCATCGGCAAGATTATTATCACCATTATTGAGCTTGTGGACGATATTCTCGTATGTCTCCGAACGAAGATTTTTTTTGATTTAGCAAAATATATCGTAATCTATTAGACTCAATCATGGTATAGGCATCCACCAAGAATTGTTGGAACAATCGACCTGCCATGGTAATAATGGGCGACTCATCGCACTTTTCTTGAATGCGAAAAGCAAAAATATCTCTCATAGAGATGTGTGTTCGTTTTTTTCCAGTAACATCGAGGAAACCAATATCTATACCCAACCTGAATCCATCCTCGCCGTAAGGGAATAAGAGTGGGTATTGAAGTGCAAGATAAGATGGATGAAGCTCACTAATGCGATATAAATAACCACGATGCGTTTCGAGAATGATATCACGTGGATCTGTAGCCATATCAAAATCACCTTCAATCAGTCCAGCAACGTCATTCTCTGTTGGAAGGTTATGAGTCCGTCCATCACCAGCTCGCGCAGCAGCCAATCTCAATTTAAACTTGCTATCGACATCTGGTTGAGCAAAGCGCTGACCTACGTTCCTAAACGCTTTGACATGACGATTATGCTTATCCAACATGTTATTAAGTACACCAACAATTTTATCTCTACAATTCTCACTGCAGCAAATACATAAAACACTCATTAAGTCAATAACTATGTACGTAAATTATAGATATACAATTTAACACACGATTATTACCCGCTTGCATTGATCCTATTCGGAATCTCGTTCATCGTATCGTGAATATACAATTGAAGAAAAGTGAGTGGTGTATTAGGGCGAGGTATTAGATCACCGATCTGATGGTAATTGTTTCCACTTAATTGAACTACATACGGTCCTTTACTGTTGTTAATCTTTTTTTTTAATGATACCCCCCAACGATGTAAATGAGAACATCATGTTATAAGGTCTGATATACTGACGAAAATGTTTAGACCGAGTATCGTCATTATACATCAAAGCCATCAGAGTCTTAGGTGAAGCCTGGAGTAAAGGAAGACGAACTCTTCTTTTCTGACAGCATAACGTGAAGACAGGACGCGCTTTAACGTTTCGTTTAGCAATACGTTCGCCCAACCACATATAAGCATTACAATCTATGAACGTAAATGTAGGATCTCCATCGTCCACATACCCTAGGAATGATTAAGAGGAACTAATTAATTATTGGAAATATTGAATACATGATAATCATGCATGTAATTTCCAATACCTTTATCTTTTTCAACTTGAGATACGGTGTCGATGACCTTTTTGGCCATTTTTTTTTACGAACCCTCATACTTGGTCCAGCACGTACGACGGGGCCTCCTTCGTCTTCAGATTCTGAATCAGTAGCCACGAAACACACAAATTCATCAACTTCAGTTGGTTGTTCCAACTCCTCTGAATAAATTACAAAACGAAAACATAAATCAACATATCGATAGAAACGGATGTATATAAAGCATAAGCATAATACAAGTATAGGGGTAGAAACTTTCCACTGAGTTTATTCTGCAATCTATTCCTCTTCTTCCTTAAAACTTGCATCCTCTTCTTCCTAGCATCCCAGTAAGGACCCCGTATCATATCATCAAGACTACGCAAATCATGACGCACGTGTGAGATATAATGCTCTCTTCTAGTAGTGTTACCTATTACAGTTCAAGATGCAGAAACAAACATAAATAAAAACACGTAAACACAAGCAACAATACAGTAGATGTGAGAATCGTTTAAACTATACGTTTCTGGTAGACATACAACTTCTCGTGAATAGCTCTCTTATCGTTACGCCATTTTTTTTCATTGTCAAAATACGCGAGAGATGAAAACACAATGAAAAGATAGCTAATACGAAGATCTAACTATCTATATATATATATATATATATATATATATATATACAAATATAGGTTCCATAACCATATCTAATGACTATTTAATAGATATACATTTGACAATTATCTCAGCTAAAAAGCTTAACAACGGGATTTACAACTTATCACAATGTAAAACTAACATATCCGTAACTTAAACAAATTAAAAATATAACAAATATAATAACATAGACAAAGTAATGTTATTTAGACTAAAACAAATTAGCATATCAACAATTAATAGATATATATTTGACAATTATCTCAGCTAAAAAGCTTAACAACGGGATTTACAACTTATCACAATGTAAAACTGACATATCCGTAACTTAAACAAATTAGAAATATAACAAATATAATGACATAGCCAAAGTAATGTTATTTAGACTAAAACAAATTAGCATATCAACAATAATTTTAAAGCTAAATTTATTTATAAAATAGTATATATTATTTTTATAATATACATAATTTGTAACGAAATTAAATACTATGGATGATGTATTCTAATGAAGTCGTGGCCAATTTAAATTTAGGTTACAAAATGGTACAACATACAATATACAATTATGGATTTCTAAGAACTTTCAACGTATAAACTATAAGAGGTGTCACGGGACCGCGTGTTCAAATATTTAGTACCATATTTGCATATACGAAAACCATATTCGTATCTCCAACTTACTAATGCACCAACAACCTTTACTTTAAAAGACGATATCATTGAATAATTCTAAGTACAAAGACAAAACGATAGTCAAAATATACTACAACGTTAACCAAACTTCATCTATATTGTATTCTTTTCAAAATCAACTCACTACTCAGCCAAAAGCGAATCCTCATATGTAAAATAATAAACCGTAGTTATCAACATTAAACGTAAAGCAAAAACATTGCAAAAGACAATCTTAAAGTCATTAGAAATAATAAGAAGCAAAACCTAAAACCAACAGAAAAAGAAAAACACCGATAAAACCAAAAACAAAAACAATCTAACGGTGCTTCTCAGTCTTGAGTTTTTTATCGTTAGGATCAAGGCATTGCAAATTTTGAGCATCATTACGACGATATCTTTTCGGAGGAATCCTAACAGGGGGCGTTATAGGAGCATCGATCTTTTCAACTTTAATGTTCTTAACGGACATGATCAACGTATTAGAACCATGTGCAGCGGGAACATCATGAGATGTCGTGGCAACAACAACCTTTTCATGCTTGATATCATTGCCACAGTCGGACAACACCTTAGAACCACGCAGATTGTTAGCACCAAGAGGTACTCCAGATTGAGAGCAAAGAGAAGGTACCATCGGAAGAACAACACCCCCGCTATCGTCGAGATCCACGATACCACAAAACTGATAAACAAACACGTACATATGAATACGTCTTGATTTAAACAGAATAACCAATAGTGAAAAACTAACTTGAATTTTGTTATCAATCGACACCACAAAAAACACTACATTGGAAGATAATTGAGTCTCAAAAGCTTCTACCACGTCTGGCTTATTCCAATATTTATCAACTTTGTAAGGTAGATTATGATTTTTAATATTATCAACACCAATCTTCAGCTTGAAAAGCATTTTCTCCCCTATAAGTGCTTGAATTGCTTCGGGAAGAACATCGTCATCACTCTAATAAATAATTAAGATGAATTACGAAACGAATATATGACTAATCTATATATAAACGAACAAAAAAAAAAACCTACCTCAACGACTTCCTTAGCTAGCTCAGCTGCACCACGCACCAATAAATATTTTGCTATGCCATCGAAGAACACTATTTTTATAGGGCCTTTCTTATCGTCACCAATGTTAAACACGAGTCGATAGCTAACAATTAACATCACGGCCAATAATCATTAATACAAAATACACATTCCATCCATACAAGAATCACATTAACAGAATCACATACCTCGCATCAACCTTAGATATCTTACCACATTTTGGACAATCAAACATTGGAACGTCGCCGTTATCAGGATATGGATGGACGTTGACTTTGCAGGCATCGCAAAAAATATAGTACCATGTTGTATCAACAGATGTAATCTCTCCCAGAGTAACACAAACTGATTCATGAACGTAAAATTAAGAGAATGTAAGAACACTTATTAGATATTGCCAAAAAATACAGTTTGTGGTATATGTAAAATATGTAAAATACCTCATAGGAGCAGATGATATCATAGAGAGACTTCTTTGGATTTAAGATAAAAAATTCATCATACAACGGGATTGGAGGAACAAAACTATCGTCAGTGAGAGCAAGATCATCCGAATGATCCCTGGAAAAAATATTAACACATGTCATATGAAATAAGCATTCCATATGCAACACATATAATCAATGTATAAAACAACACGTACATACATTGCGTTAAACTGTCCAGCTTCAGGAATATCAGGATTGAACAAAGCTTCAGTGACATCATAAGAACTCGATATATTCCAAACACCTGAAAAATAATATATTTTTTTGACAACGCGCAATCAAACTAAAAATAAATACGACAATCATAAGTATGAGTAATGGTTTCACAAAAACATTTATATTCTCTGACCGCAACAAATCGAAAAAAACATATAGTCTTCTTGTCAACGTACTGACGCGTAGAAGCCCAAAACTGTTTAGCATAATCTCCCCATAAAGTAAAACTCAAACTCGAGCCACTACAACATAATTCTAAATCACACAACATATAACAATTTGAACCATAACCAGACTACAAAATATACATATACTTACAGTGCATCTACAAGTTCAACTTCTAACTTGATTAATTTGTTTCCTTTATAAGTTACTTCTCCCAAAGGGTGGATTTCTACAATCAAGCCGAGAACATCTACACATAATTACAAAACAAATAATTTGAAATGATAGTGATCTAGTATATTACTAAAAAATTTAGAGATAGTAACTTATATTTGGCTACCAACCTATCAAAATGTTCCGATCAATGAGACCATCAGATATATCAGCAAAATTAGTGATATATCTCTCAGGCAAAATAGTCGGGAAATCAATACAGTCTAAAATATATGTCGTTCTATAGAAGGATATCTTGTACGTATGATTATTGGCCTTCTATTCTCCAGTATAAGGACCAACTTTAAACGTATCCAGAACCATAGTTTGTCCTTGAACCAAACGATGGGAGAACGTATCAACGTGTTCCTTTTTAACAGTTGCATGAATACGCATACCCTAATAGATAGATAAAACATATAAGCAGATATAATAGATTTGTACTAATGAATTATATGTAAGATGAGTTCAGAGAAGATATTATATACCTGAGGATCAACTAAGACCATCTCAATAGGCCCACCACCTTTAAACTGCCGCTTCCACAATCTTAAGATCTTAACCTTGACCCGAGTTTGGGTCATAGAAGGTTTAATTTTTTCAATAGGAACGATATCAGTTGTTTTCTTTTTGATGAAAGACACACGCCTATATATACACAAAACCATATCGTGGAAAATATATTCTCTAAATATTAGATCTATATTGTCGATAATGTAAAATCTCCTTTTCTATATATCATAAACGACGATGATGTAAAATTTCCTCTTGTATATATCATAAATTAGTATTATAATTTTATTTAATAATATTTAATAAATCGATCGTGTTTATAATATCTTTACATTATCGACTAAGCAATACAAATAAAACATACATAAAGATTCCGTTAACTATATTCCAATTCTGATAAGATCCATATATTTCATTGAAATCGATAATGTAAAATATGCTCTAGTATATGTTGTATGCATATCCAATAAATTTAAGTAAATATAAATCTCTTGTACATATCCAATAATTTTTTTTATTAATTTTTTTGCTTTTTATAAATGTCAATTAATCCAGATCTACAATTTATACTATATAAACTTAATTTGTTAAAGAGTTCCGAAAACATATTAACAAAGATATGGTAAACTATAGTCCAATATTCACTAATGACTTCTCTAATGTAAATGTAAACTATCACGTTACGATAATAATGTAAAATTGTTTAATATTTATCACACGGATTTTGGATATTCCCAATTCGATATACAGAAATCGAATTTTCGTCCTAAGAGGATTTCAGAAATGTAAGCAATATTATACTCAAACAATATCATTTTACAGCATTAGGATCACTAACTAAATGCCAAATACATTAGAATTTTAAATAGAATCATTACAAATATATGAAAATATATCATTATAAATATCGCTAATGTAATGCTTGTAGAGAAGCTTAATATATACATTTCGTATGTAATTCTCCATTTTTCTCATATAGCCAAAATCATAACTCTGAAACTAAATAACATAGCACAGCAAGCTGCTGCGTAAACCGTATCTCTAACATCCACGGTAGAGCCCGGCGCCTCAGTATAAGGAATCATAAACGATGACCTAAAAAGAAAAGATAAGCACGCAGAAAATATATGCCGATACATCATCAATTATAAAAGATAGACAAAAGCAAAGAATAAATTAGCTAAACTTACCCCACGCCAAAAGTCTAACGTGTATCATGGAAAGTAAACACGGTATTATAAGACCTACACATAAAACAAAACTAATGTTGAGCACAGTTAACAAAACAATATCAGTAACATATATCACCATCAATACTAAATACAATACACCAACCTACATGGCACGTGTTTTTATGCGGCATCTTGTATCCAAGCATGTGTCATATAGAGATAAACGGTAAACACGGCTCATTCCTTGGAAAACAACTAAACTTATCAGCGATAAACACCAGTGTAAAATAACACCTAAGATGATAAATTTACACTCACAATGCAAGTATGAGATATAGCATGAGGATTAAATACAATCCACAAAAAATTAGGTAGTGTGAACCATGCATAACCTGAAAACAAAAATAAATACACAAACCAATTTACATAAGTAAACCAAGTACACAAAGGCACTGCAGAATATAAATCTTACATACCGATGAAAAACCACGGACGACCATAGGACGACGTTAATCTCGGATCAAAACGAAGGCGCGATACGAGTTGGATATAACCTACGAAATCAAACATGAAATACACAATTGCATAAATTCAAAGCAAGCAAGGAATAAAATATACACACGAGAGTAATACAAAATAAGTACCAGTGTATGCTTGCAGTGCAGTACATGGTGCACAAGCCAAGAAATGATATAAATACGTGATACAAGCTAAAAACCAAAAACACAGATCAATGTAAGTAATTATATACGTGTACTAAAAATATGATGCGAGACAGATAGACGAACCTAAATCCATATCCTGACGCCATCTTTTGTACACACCAAAGGTTGAAATATCATAGCCTGCGGAAAAAAAACAAATAAGAGTAAATTAATATAAACATAGTTTGAGAACACGTAAACGCAGAATTAAAAATAGACCCATATTGTTAAAATCTAAACAATCAACTCCATACCCTGCCGATTCCTCCTATATATGTTTAGGGGCAATACTTCTACAACTGTTTATAGTTCATAAAATAAAAACACAAATAATTAGATCGAAAAACGGAATAGAAACACAGGATATTATAAACGTAACGAAATATTATACAAAGTGTAACGTTTTTCATACACAAGTCCATAGCGATTCAAAGAATTTCCAATCGTGATAGACCTCAACCATGAAAACAAAGGAACATCAAACAATCAATAATATATATAAAATTTAAAACAAACGTGGACGAAGAAGAATACCTCGACAATACGATAGGGTATGAAATCGAAGAACTGATGCATATATATACTATAAAATGTTAGGGTTCTCATTGATAAAACGATTGATATAAAGAAGTTATAGATACGGATGAATCTTGCATAATATTCATAAAACCGAAATAATAGGCAATGTTACATACCCAAAACGTTAACCTAAAGTTCATATTTTTTTTATCTAAAATGGCCGTGGCCCATATCGTTAATGGACTATATGACAAATCAATGGTTTTAGATCCCAACGATCAGATATATATTGGCCCAGTTCGTGTTAAACAATTAGATCGACGGTCGAGATCTAATCCGAAAAAATCGACGGTTTAAATTGTCGATGGCAGAGGGCGTAATTATGTGGATTTGGCCAGAGACATAATTATAATTGACCACTCCAAAATTATTCTGAGGACGCCACATCAGCGTTTTTACTTCATAGTTAATAAATTAGATTAAGTAACCAACATCAATTTAATTGTGATCACCGCAAGTGGTAATCATAATTTCAAGTTAAAACATTTTATTTTTATTAGTGGAATCAATTTCATTCTATAATATAACATCATTTGAATTTTTTTTCTAAGAAAAATATTTTCCTAATTGGCTTGGGAACATGGTTTCTTCGTTTCATATTTGACAAAAAAACATTGGGTTCGTAATTTATCTGGGGTTTAAACCCAACTGCTCTATACTTTTTAGCCTAGCCCAGGCCATGAAACTTCACCCAAAGAGCTCTAAAAACAGTATTGGGCTAATGGCATCTTTTACATAAAATAAAAACCAAGAGTAAACCAAACCCTAATATATACTCGGTTAAGAGAAAAACCGGAATGGTACATGTGAAGATGTGTGTAAGGAGAAGATAGTTGCGTGAAGTAGAGAAAAAGGCAGCGCAAACAATTCCACATGGCAAAGTCATGGCTGACCAAAAAATCCTAATTACTTTGCTTCTTACGCAAATCGTATTCCATTATTTGTTTGTTATTTCGGGACCACCTCCACTTCTTGTTTTTATATACAGATTCTCATTTCTCAAACCGAAACTAACCAATTGATACCCTAATTAAATATCTCAAATGCCTTCATATAACAGCCAAACATTCTCTAACCAATTCAAATATGAAATATGATCATCTTCCACCGTCGACATAAAAACCCACGTCATTTTATACGAACATATCATATCCACGTGACACACGTGCTATAGAATGTAACAGGTTTTTGACTCTGAAGTCTGAACTAACCGTAAAAAGTCAGGTATATAATATACGGCTGTAATTCGATCTTGAAGCTGAAGACTTAACCGCGACCGTTGATTTGATCCCCACAAGCCATGGGAGTTGAAGCTAGGGTATGGACACGTGAGACGAGCGTGACATCCATTTCTTTCTTCCATGGCCGCCAATTCCGACGCGTGCCATGTTCAGCTTTGCCGACTTGTCGCCACGTGTCGACTTGTCTTGCTGTGAGACGCGTCGGTGTCCTTATCGAAACTCCTTGTGGTATCTTCTAGAGAATTTGGAGAAACCAAAATGTTTTAAAATAGATTATAAATTTAGTTTAAATTTGTCATAGGAAGTACTTCATGCATTGAAAATGTCACTGGTGCCCCTGCCTTGATAACCATCCATTGTTTTCCCCGTTTTAATGGGTTAGTTTTATATTTCAACAAATTGAGTATCAGAAGAACATGCGTCTAAAACTTGAATATAAGGTCATCACCTAGACATTTTACTAATGTCTCACAATATAAAAATATTAAAAACACATTCTCTTTTTTTTTTACTCAATTTTATACATTTTTTTTCATTTTTTTACTCAACTTTATACTTTCTCTTTCAACCTTTTACTCAACTTTTATTAATTTTATATTTAAACACACCCCAATTATCTTTCTCTTATGTCTTCCCCAAGACACAATCTCTCCAACTAAACCCACTATCTCCTCTCTTTACTCAACTTTTATTAATTTTATATTTCAATACACCACACTATTTCAACAAAAAACACTCTCTTTCTTCCTTTTACTCAAATTTTAATAATTTTATATTATGAGACACACCCACATTGTCTCCAATATACATGCTAATAATACGTCACTATAGTTTATTATTGAGAAAATCAATACTTTGATTTAATATTATAAGAAAGACATTTGTTATAATAGTGTAATCATGCAGTGTAATGTAATGTGTGCTTTTCTCTTATCAAATCAAATTTTATATAAACTCTAACCATAAAAATATTCCAAGAGTGCCACCAAAATAAAAAATAAAATAAAATAAAATATTCAAGAGTAACCAAGAAACACATGGATAAAAACTCGGCTAAAACAATTGTCAAACTAAATATTAATATTTGAGAGATAAAGACAAAAGAAAAATATTCTAATAGACAATAAATATTATGTAAAATGTTTTTCAACTCATTAGCAATACTTCTTAACTTGAGAAATCTGAAAAGAAAAAGAGATTTCGTAGATACATTGAATTGTCAAATTTATATAGTTTATATAGCTGAAATGGCTAAAATTACAGTTTTGATAACGATCGTCTCCACTCTAAGTTATAACACCTTTGACACAAAGCTTCTTATAACAATTCTTCTAAACACAAGTGAGGAATTTGGGAGGAAACACAAAAAAACAATAGAGTACTGAAAAAAATACACTCAATAAGAATTTCTCTCCTTGGATCTTATAAAGAGAGCTTGTTTTTGGTCTTGTGAAGAGAAATCAATTGCCTTTTGGGTCTAGAAATTTATGCTACGACTTCGGTCTCTTGCTAAGAGATTCTTAAGGTGGTCAGTAGTACGAGCTTTTGATTTGAGAATTGGTCAAGTCTTGGACAATTGTTTGCCTATGTAGAATAGAGTGACCAAGATTTTTGGGGATCCCTGTTGAAAGCAAGGTCTCTGAAGCCTGGTCTCATGATATTTAGCAACTTCTTTGTCCTATGGTCAGAGACACAAAGCTACATGAAGTCAGGCACATGCTACTGGGTACTCCACCACCTGATGTATTCAGAAGTGAAGACGCTTACTTTTGGAGGACATGTAATTTGGATTCCTATCCTTTCTCTTCTTATGGCACTCGGAAATGTCTCTGGCACTCAGAGCCTAAGGTTTATTGGGAAAAAGTGGTATGGTTCAAGGAACATATACCTAAACATGCATTCAACTTCTGGATTGCACATAGAAATCGACTACCAGTAAGGGCTCGCCTCCTTGTTTAGGGAATTACTATTACATAGTTGTGTGTTAACTGCAACATAACTCCAAAGACAAGATACCATCTTCTGCTCCATTGTGAGTTTTCTAAAGAAATATGGGATAATGTATTGCTCAAGCTTATGCACACAAGGAATACTTTGTTAGTTGGGTCTTCTCTCATTACTTCTCCTCCTTCACCAAAACTGTTAAAGCGGGTAGCATCGTAAGCTACACTGTTTTACATATGGAGGGAAAGAAACACTCGCCTCTATATGGGAGTCTCGTCCACTCATGATCATACGTTAAAAATTACTGATCGCGCAGTTCGAAATATCTTATTAGCTAGGGCATAATAAAGTCTTTCTCACTGTTGTCCCACTACAAAAAAAACAGGGGGTATTCTGACGGCCAAACCCGTCGGAATACCGTCGGAAAAGGGCCTATTACGACGGACTTCCGACGGAACTGTCCCGTCGTTTCTATCTCGTCGGAAAATAATTCCGTCGGAACTTCGTCGACCACATGCGACGGAACCCCGACGCTTAAACGTCGGAGTTCGATTGAGAGACGGAATTCCGACGATTTCGGTTTTCCGGCCATAACCGACGGAATTCCGACGGTTTCGGTTTTCCGGCGATAACCAACGGAATTCCGACGGTTTTGGTTTTCCGGCGATAACCGACGGAATTCCGACGGTAATCGCAATTTAAAAAAAAATTAAATTAATAAATAAAATAAAATAAAACATTTAAAAATGTATTAAAAATTAAAAATAAAAACTAATTACATTTAAAATGTTTCAAAAGTATATTAATGTTTTACAATAAAATTAAAAACCGTAAAAGGCCTATTCCGGCCTACGGGTTCTCAGGAAGTCGTTCATCTGCTGTTCCAACGCTCGAAATCGTGCCTCGGCCTCCTCCTTATCTTTCTCTCTCGCTTCCTCCACTGCCTGAAGCCTTTCGGTCAGCGCTCGGTTTTCTGCCTCCAATCTGCTACCACCGTGATGTCGAACCGACGAAACGGACGAGCAACTGTCTTCAGGAAGGCCGAATACACGGCCTCTGGTCTTGAGAGTCGCCTACGAGAAAAAAAAAATTTAATCTTAGAACTTAGTTGTATTAAAAGTTAATTTCAAATTTGTTTAAAAGTGACACGGTTACTAACCTGGTAGGTGAATTCGTTGATCTTCTCGGTTGGAACTTCGGTGGGCGCTGGAGTTCCATCCTCGATCGGTTGCGATTGGAGGTACTGCTCCCCAAGCCTCTCCACGGTTTCCACGATTTCACGAGCAATCGGATCTTGAATTTCACCGGTCTTCTTGTTGGTGTGGGTAGCTTTGAGCAAAGAAAGATTCGAAGGAAACACACCGGTCTCCTGAAACTGTTAACTTATAAAATTATGTTAGCGAATTATAAAAATTTATGAATTATTTAAATATTTACCATTTTGTCTGCAAGTGAAGCCTTGCTTCTTGCTCCGAGGTTGTGGGTCGCGGGTCCCTTCCCCTTCCGGTCGCTGTTGCGGTTAGTTGAGTTTCTCTCTGAGGCCGCCCGAGTTGCCTCATTTTCCCAATGTGCAATTAGTCCATCCCAACACTCGTCTTTATGTTTCATAACCCGAGGCCGCTTCCCGGATTTGTACCACGCATCTTTCCACTCGTTCATCTTCAACGAGTACTTCCTCGAAGCCTTCTTGTCGAATCCCTTTCGGACCAACGTAGTGAGCTGTGGGTCCCACGTAAAGGTTTGCTGCAAAATAACCACATTCTGGCATTAGTAATTAAAATGTGAGACATGTAGAAAATATATTTTAAACTTATAAAATAAAAACATACCGCAAATTGTCGGAACCAAGTGTCCCGGTCTTCCACTGGCATATCGTTGTATGTGGGATACGGTTTAGTTACCAAGCAGTTCATCATGTCGTTGATAGAACCCGTAATCCCGTTTCCCGAGTATTGGAACCTATTAAAATATTTAGTTAAATATTTTACAAAAAATAATTTAATCCAATACATATTTAAATAAGACTTACCAGGTCGTGTTAGGTGGCCTGTCTGGATCTAGACTAGTCAACCTATCACGTCCGAGTTGCGCCACAAACTGCTCGATGGTCATGGATGTGGGAGCTGAGAAGGCTGTAGGCGGGGGCTGAGACATGTGTGGGGTATCTAGGTCGGGAGTATGCGTGTCACTTGCACTCCGACCTCCCCTACTGGAAGACCCACCTCCTCTAGACTGATGGAATAGCGAATAGTCCCTACGATTTTCAAAATTCTAAGAGTTTGATATTTTGGCATTTATGGTATATGGAATTTATAAGAAATCGAGATTTTTTGATTTTGCGATTGAGTTAATTGGAAATTTCGGATTTAGGGATATAAGGATATTGGGAATTTAAGAGTTTTGAAGTAAAATAATGTAATGAAATTGGGATTACGTGGTTTTGTTAAAAATTATTAACATTAATTTGACAAATATAAATAAATTGTTAAAAATTATTAAATTTGAAGGATTTTACGGTTTAAATTTTTTAAAATTGTTAAAAATAGTTAACATTAATTTGACAAATTTTATTAATGTTTAAAAATTTATAAATTTTAAGGATTTAAAGGTTTAAATTGTTAAACTTATAAAATTTAATATTTATACAATTTTAAATTTAAAGGATTTAAAGGATATAAAATTTAAATTTTATTATTTTTAAATTGATAAAAAAACATTAATTAACATTAATTTGACAAATTAGTTTAAATAGTGAAAAAATTTTATATTTGAAGGATTTAACGGATCTAAAGGTTTAAATTTGTTAAAGTTTGAATTGTTAAAATTTTTTATTAACATTTATTTGACAAATTTTAATAAATTGCTAAAAATGTTAAAATTTGAAGGATTTAACGGTTTAAATTTTTTTAAATTGTTAAAAATAGTTAACATTAGTTTGACAAATTTTATTAGAGTTACAAAAATTATAAATTTGAAGGATTTAAAGGTATAAATTGTTTAACTTATAAAATTTATTTAGTATAAAATTTTAAATTTATTTATTATAAAATTTTAAATTTAAATGATTTAAAGTTTAAAAATCAACTAAAATATATACATGAAAAAATTACAAAAAATACGATATTAACAAAAGATATAAAATTTATAGAAAGCTAACAGCATTTGCATCACAGAGAATTAACTCCTAGTCTCCTATATTCCTCTAAGAATATTAACCTTTATCCTTCAAAAATCATGTACTTCACTATAAAAAAAAATTACACAAATTTATGAGTTTTAGAACATTCCTATAACTAATCAACAATACTTCATAGTTAAAATGATGAGAATTACCTTTAATCAAGGAGAATTCATTCTGCACTTATATTATTCAAAATTAAAAAAGTGATTTGATAACGGAAACTTAAATATAATTATTCATAATCAACAATAATGAGAAAACTAACCTTCTTATCGGAGAGAATTAGCTATAACAATGAAGATAAATCATAACAGTTATTTGAATTAAATGTAAAAAGCTTAATTTTTTCAATTTCTCCAAATAACACAAAAACATTTTAATAAGAGAAATGAACTACGTATATTTTGGCACCACTTCTCTCGCCATTAATATATCAAAAAATAGAGTTTACCAAAATTTATATTAAAACATAATACTAAAAATTATTCAAATTACGAAATAACAATTTTTTCAGTTGATAGCTAAATATATAATTGTTGTTTTAAGAAATTTAATATGTCAATTAGTGAGTTATTTAGTAGGAAAATATCCTCAAAGTATAAAAATAGATAATCAAATGAAATATTTAGACTTTTTACCGATTTTGTTAATTATGAATTAAAAAATCAGTAAATTTAATCATTAATAAATTATTAAATTAATAGAGATGCCGTTTAGATTGTTAAAGTTTTTTTTTGTTGTAAAAGTAGTTGGATTGTTTTGAATTGTTTATATTTGTATTGTTTGAATTTAATTAGAGGATTTAAATTGTTTATATTTATTTGTTTAAATTTATATTTAGCCATGTCATCTTTTTTAAAAGACATGTCATCATTCCATGTCATAATTTTTTTAAACTAAGCCAATGAAATTAAAACACCTAATCTTTTTCAATAAAACTACTTTGCTTTTAATAGTAAGGGGATGAAGGTTAGGGGGATTGTTAACTCAGTCGCCAATCCGGGTTGATACAAGTTCTCAATATTGGATTTAAAATCTTCAATGAAACTATGCGAACAAACCGCAAAGAAGCGATTGAGAATTAGAGATTTGACTTTAAAGTAGAGAAAGAACACGAAATCTCACTGTGGACCCTGTTTTTCTACAATTTGCTGATTTTTGTTCATGTTTAAAGTAGCAGACTCCATTTGCGAAAAAGTAAAACCATTATACGTTTATTCCAAATAAAGTTGTTTTTCAACACTCGTCATAGTTATATAGTATATAGTTATAAAAATGAATCAAGTTGATGCAAATGGGATGACTCATCTGCTACTGTACTATAACCGTTTTAAAACAGAAATCGAAAAGGAAGAATAAAAAGATTCCAAGAGGATAAGAAGATACATGAAAAATTTGAGTAATTCAATAAATTTATATTAAAAATATATATATGACGGGGCAATGCATTGGCGTGAAGCTAAAGATTTTATATGTGATTAATGATTTTTACAAATATCTCATTCCTAATTGCCAAGAAAATATGCATAAAAACAATTTTATCATATATATAAATATATTTACATGTATAGATAAAATATCTGAGTTTGATCTAAATTTCTCAAAATATTTGCTAATTTGAGACTTGTAATCTATATATGACTTTGTCATCGAGTTAGATTAACATACAATTATCTAAAAAAAAATAAAAAAATACAATTATCTTAAAATGTCTTTTATCAGTACACAAAAGTCATTTAGTGATGGCTTCTCCATAAAACTATACTTTAATCTATTTAATAGCCATTGGAGTTAAGACATCGATGTCATCTGATTGGATATTGTTAATCATTTAGCATCCATCAAATGTTTTTATATTGCAAGTCTCTCTAATCCAAAGAATTAGCTTTAATTATAATATCCTTAGTAGCACTTAATCTATTCGTGTTTTGAGTTTGGAGGACAGACAGATATGTCATATAACCAAAGTTAGATATAAAATTCGGAAGATCTCATAGATCTTGGCTCGGAAATAAAGCATTAGAAATAATTAATTCGTAGACATACCGAATAAAAACAAACAATTCAAATTTCTTATCATTTACGCCATCAGCAATGGATAACGACATAACGAGACTCTACTAATAATCCTACTTAGTTTTTTAATTATCGGTTAAGTAAAAGGGTATTTCAGTAATTATACTGATCGGTTTAGCTTGGACGGTCGAACATAACTCAAACAGAAGAAAAAAAAGAAAAATCTAATTTCCTTAAAGCAAAGCGTCTTCGTCTCTTCTTCTTTCTCACACACTCTTGTCTGCATTAGACTCGTTTCCCCCCTGCAATTTTCCGTGTTTTCCACTCTTCATTTTCAACTTTAAACTCGTATAAATTGTGAATAGCCTATCATTTGATCTATTCTTCCTAAGTAATTAATTTATTTTTTTTTGGTATAAAAATTCGTTTTAGAACTCCGTATCAATCTGGGTTTTCTCGGATTTAGGGTGGATTTCGTGTTAGAATTCGTGAATCTTCCGTCTAAAAAAGGTGACTTTTGATTCCCTGAAAATCAACGTGTTTTCGGGAGCTAACGCTGGGAATTTCTTTTATTCTTTGATTTTCTGAAGAAACCTGAAACTTGGAATTTTAAACAAAAACCAACGAGCTCCAATGGTG
Source organism: Draba incana (assembly GCA_963576765.1). Classification (NCBI taxonomy): domain Eukaryota; kingdom Viridiplantae; phylum Streptophyta; class Magnoliopsida; order Brassicales; family Brassicaceae; genus Draba; species Draba incana. Next base: position 22,976,330 of record OY755213.1, read on the forward strand.
GTGGCGACGACTATAGGTCTTTACGCGACCCCAACACCACCGCATCAGATCAACGGTTGTGATTTCGATCTGAGCTCAAGGAGTTCGTCGGCATCTCCTTCGACGCCGCATAAACCGATCGTCGGAGGTCTCTCTTCGATTTTCTCCGGCGCATCCGTCAAATCCACAAATCCGATCGGTGTAGAGGAATTTACGTCCTCACGCCATGATCGGAGCGAGGATTTGAAGGATCTGAGCTTGAGCAGCTCCTTTTGTTATTCTCCGGCGAAATTTGGGTCGTATCTCCGACGAGATCACCAAAGCCCGATCTCTGTCCTTCACGGTCCGTTATCGTGTAGCTGTAGCCCTCCGATGAGAATCTCTCGCGATCGGAATTTCAATGGAAGCTTTAATCGCGTAGGAGCTAACGGATTGTTCAATGGATTCGTAAGGAAAGCTCTGGGTTCTTGTGTGGATTACGAATTGGAATCCGATTCGATTCTCGTCGATGAGCTAACGTTTTCAATGGAAGATGGATTTGGGGCTGATACGAAACAGCCATATGCTAGGGATTTGCTTAGACGTGCTCAATTAAGGCACAAAATCTTCAAAGATGAATCTGTGATTAAAGCATTTTACGAAGCAGAGAAAGCTCATAGAGGACAGGTTAGAAAAACAATCACTTTTCATTGATTTTGATTCCTTGTTTTATGATTTTGATGGTTAGAATTTTTATGATTTTGATGGTATGTGTGTAATTAGATGAGAGCTAGTGGCGATCCTTACTTGCAACATTGCGTTGAGACTGCTATGTTGTTAGCTAATATTGGAGCTAACTCAACTGTTGTTGTGGCTGGGCTTCTTCACGATACAATGGACGATTCATTCATGAGTTATGATTATATTCTCAGAAACTTTGGAGCTGGAGTTGCTGATTTGGTTGAAGGGGTAAGAAACAAGGAACATGTATTATTGAACTTTGATTTGATTGTGATTCTTGGTTTGTATATTTAAGCTCAGTGTTTGATTTGGTTTAGGTTTCAAAGCTGAGCCAATTGAGCAAACTCGCTAGAGAGAACAACACGGCGTGTAAAACCGTTGAAGCGGATCGATTGCATACCATGTTTCTTGCAATGGCAGATGCGAGAGCTGTTCTTATAAAACTGGCTGATCGTCTACACAACATGATGACGCTTTACGCTCTGTCTCCAGTGAAGCAGCAGAGATTTGCGAAAGAGACGCTTGAGATATTCGCACCTTTGGCTAATCGATTGGGAATCTCTACATGGAAAGTTCAGCTTGAAAATCTTTGTTTCAAGCATCTTTACCCACAGCAGCATAATGAGATGTCAACAATGCTCGAGGATTCATTCGATGAAGCCATGATTACTTCCGCAATAGAGAAATTGGAGCAAGCTCTTAAGAAAGAAGGCATTTCTTATCATGTTCTTTGTGGTAGGCACAAGAGCTTGTATAGTATTTACTGCAAGATGCTCAAGTAAGTTCTCCTTCCTCTCTCTTTTACAGATGTGAGTGAAACCAGAAAGACTAATGATTATGTTGCCTTTACGATTATACCAGGAAAAAGCTAACAGTGGATGAGATTCATGACATTCATGGGTTACGTTTGATTGTTAACAACGAAGGAGATTGTTACAAAGCCTTAGGAGTAGTTCATAGTTTATGGTCTGAAGTTCCTGGAAAGCTTAAGGATTACATTACTCATCCCAAGTTCAACGGGTAAGCTCATATACCGTTTGTTTAAGCTTTGGCTTGTTATTGTTTTACGAATCTAACTGGCTTTAGTATTTTTTTCATTTTAGGTATCAGTCTTTGCATACGGTAGTGATGGACGATGGAACGGTTCCACTTGAAGTCCAAATACGTACACAGGAGATGCATTTGCAAGCTGAGTTTGGGTTTGCAGCTCATTGGAGGTACAAGGAAGGTGACTGCAAATACTCTTCGTTTGTGCTTCAGATGGTGGAATGGGCTCGATGGGTTGTAACCTGGCATTGCGAAACAATGAGCAAAGACCGATCTTCCATACGTTCTTCTGATTCCATCAAACCCCCTTGCAAGTTTCCGTCTCATTCTGGTGACTGCCCGGCTTCTTACACGCCTAACAGTAGCCAGGACGGACCAGTCTATGTCATTGTAATCGAAAACGACAAGGTTTGTTATATACCTTTAATCACTTCTCTAGCACAAGAGTTTTATGCGTGGTTGTTTTATTAAACCAAATTGGAAAATGCAGATGTCTGTGCAAGAATTTCCAGCGAGTTCAACAGTCTCAGATCTGCTGAGCCGGGCGGGGCCAGGGAGCTCGAGGTGGTCCATGTACGGTATACCAGCAAAAGAAGAACTAAGGCCGAGGCTAAACCAGAGGCCTGTAAGTGACCTCAAGTGGAAGCTGAAGATGGGTGATGTGGTGGAGCTGACTCCACCAATTCCTGATGAGTCTCTGCCTGAATACAGAGAAGAGATTCAAAGGATGTATGATCGAGGGCTCGCGTTTTCTCGACCTGGGACCATGGTCGGATAGGGAAACTGATGATGAGTCCTCTGATTGTTTAACTAGTCCCTGTATGTTATATTATATAGCAATGATTAATTTGTTGTACATAACCAATGGTTCTGTTGATTCAATCTTAAGCTGGAAAAAAAGCTATAAAATATATACAGACTTTTAAATATAATTTTTTTTTCGAGAAGCCTTTTAGTCTCTACTACTACTACTACTACTACTACTACTACTACTGAATTAACACTACCTAAAAATTATCTTGCTCTGATACCATTTCCACTGAAAGGACTGTGAAGAAGATGAACATATGAGATAAGAAAGCAAAGCCTTCTTAGAGGATTTGCTAGCTTTTGATGGTGATTTAGTCACTTTTGCAGTTGAAGCTACTTTTCAAGGTTTCTTATGCCCATCTTTCATCCTTATATCCCAATAGTTATTCTCAGTAAAGATTTGGATCCATAAATTGCATAATGCTTGTGCAACAAAACTGGCTTTTGTCATCCTCATAAATATTGTTGATGTTTTCCTTCTTCCACCTCTCGTGCATTCATCAACACCTTTGCTGCATCTCCTTCCATTAGCTTCCTCTCTTTGTTTTTTTCATCTTTGAATCCCAAATCTTTTTTAATCCAGAAACTTCCATATATACTCCATTTTTTTCGAGAAGCCTGCTTTGTCTCTACTACTAGTGAATTCTCTCCATTGTTCTCTTTTTGGCCCCAATCTTTTTAGTGACTAGATTTTTAACCCGCGTGCGGACTATTAACTTTAATATACAATAAATTTTTGATAAATTAACACTATGTAAATTAATAAATTTTGTCAAAGATGATAAAGCATCTCCTTTACATAAAGGGTTTTCGGCAAAAAAACCATTCAAGTCACTCAGATTTACTTATCTTCATAAAGTTGATCCGCAGTTGTGTTATCATATTTTTTAATCATTTTTCTAAAACACGTCCCGCACTTGAACAATTTTGTTGATTGGCAACAACAATATGGGGCCCACGTTTGTTAACAAAAACCACACTGCATCTACGTCTCCCAATCAAAGCCTATATTTGAAAAGGTTTTTACATACTAATGCAATAGTTCGTTTTTTTCGTGAAGCTCTCAACTACTTGTGAATTCTCTCCATTCTTCTCTTTTTGGCCCCAATCTTTTTAGTGATATGATACTATGAGAGCCTCACTTCTCTCTTTTTAGTGGCCTGACTCAGCTCTCAGAGTTCATGCCTATTTAACAACTATTCCTTTGCCGACAGTCTCTTCTGCTCAAGATTCTCTTGATTGGGTGGTTGAGGATACTCTCTGCAGGGGTTTCTCTTCTTCTAGGACGTGGGAGGCTATCAGACCTAGAAAGGAAGAAAAACAGTGGGCTGACCTTGTCTGGTATAGAGGGGTTGTTCCAAAGTTAGCTATCCAGATGTGGGTTACAAACCTTAATAGGCTTCCTACAAGGGACAGAGTGGTATCATGGGGGGTTGCTAGATGCACTGACTGCTGCCTATGTACTGTTGCCCCTGAAACTAGAGACCACCTTATGCTTTCTTGTGTGTTTGCTGCCACTATCTGGTCTGAAGTCTTCACCAAATTGGATCCTCAACATAGTATATTTACCACATGGCCGCAATCTTGGATCAGCCGAAGCTCCTTCTCTCCTCAGGAAATTGGTCTCCCAAACGCTTATTTTGCACATCTGGAAACAGAGGAACACTGTACTCCACAACGGTACGTACATCGCTCCTCTGGTCATCCTCAACCTTGTTGATCGGGACATCAGAAACATCATCAGTTCTAGGAGGCATCGGAAGCACTGGAGCACTCTCATGTCTCTTTGGATCAGGTAGCATATGTTAATGCTCCTCTTGTTGTAACTCTCATATTGTAGTCTTGTTTTTCTTCTTTTTGCCAAGATTGCTCTACTTTAGGTATTGCTTTGTAATCCCTTCCTTCATTCTATAATGATATTTACAATTTAGCAAAAAAAAAAGTCTTTCGTAAGGCGATGTATCAACGAGTTGGGAGATTTATTCGAATTCGATTTTTCTTAACATTATTAAGCATATTTGTTAAAAGATATAAACAAGACAAAAAAACCCACCTAAGTTGTTGAAGAAGAAACAAGTCAGAATCAAAAGAATTTAGCAAACAGTGAATCTGTCTAAGTTTTGAATAAGTCACACAGCAACCAAATAGCCAATAGTAAACCGGATTTCACAATTGTACAAAAACTCTAAAATCAGCCTATTGAGTTCCATTACACAGATAAACACAATCAAAGCTCCATGGTTTGAATTTGTTCCTATTGAGACAACAACGTATTTTACTAAAAGCGTTCAACATCAAATGATTGAAATATTAAACATACACGAAAACTCTAACAGACGCATACGAACCCACTTGCAATAGTTTGATTCCGAAAATTGAAAATGGATTAATTTTGAAAATATGCAAAATTTTGGGCCACTGTTAGCTTGAAACGGCGTCATTTAAGGAAAATGGTTAAGGATGTTCATGAAAAAGGAAAAGCCCATACACATTAAAGCCCATCCAGATTCGGGTTTCGATGAAATAAAGATAATCTAATCTCTTTTCTCTCTTCTCTCGTCAGATATAGCTTTTAGGGTTCTTCATCATCTTCTTCTCTACAGATTTTGAAATAATGGATGGGGTCCTCAAGAAACGCCGTGCAGCCACAATTTCTCCTCTTCGTTCCCCAATGACGACGATCTCTGATCTTTCACGAAATTTGATAGGGAATATACTATCTAGGGTTCCAATAACTGATCTGGGAGCAGTGAGGTGTACTTGCAAACGATGGAACGTGATATCCAAAAATCGGATTGTGTGTAAAGCAGAAGCAACCGATGATGAGTTTGTAGGGTTCATGGTGAAGGATTATAGGGTATGTTCAATGAGATTCAATCTCCAAGGTGAAGAAGCATCAATAAAGGAGATAGGAGGAGGAGGTAATTTCCCTAATCAAGTCGAGATATCTAAAATCTTTCATTGCGATGGTTTATTGTTATGCATCCTAAGGGATGAAACTAGGAGGAATCGTCTCGTTTGTCCCTCAAACGACGACTCAAATCTTATAAATCCTTGTTATAAAACTCATTTTCTTTTAAGTTTATTTTTAATACGAAAAATAACAAAATTACCCTAAAACCAACCCATATTTGTGATATTACAACTTATACCTGGGTATAACCCACCCACCCAAAAAAACGGGTCAAACCCGAAATTGTAAAAAAGAAAAAAACCTAATTTACACAGATTCTTTCTTTTTACTCTGAGGATTCAAAATTACACAGATTCTTTTACGATTCCTCCTCTTCTACTCTCTCAATTCAAATCCACTTCTCCTTGTTCGTGCTCGACAACTCTCCCTCTCTCCCTTCTCCTCCGACAGTCAATTTCTCCTTTTATCTTGCAGATTTGCTTCTAAGGTTTAGGTTTGTGATGCCGCCGAAGATGATTTTTCCTAAGGGGATGAATCCTAAAGGGAGGAAGAAGAGTCATAAGTCGCCAGATAGAGTAGTGGAACCGTTAGCGGAGGAAGAGGCGCAAACGGAAGCGAGTCAAGAAGAAAGTGAAGAAGACGAGAGAACAGAGACTGAAGAAGAAGAGGAGACTGAAGAAGAAGAGGAAGAACATGACATCTCCGATGCGAATTTAGTAAGTATTCCTCTCCATTTAGTTAGGTAAAACAAGAGAAAACTTGGGAAAAATAGTTCGTTTTAGTAAGGGAATTTGTTTGTTTTTGTGCAATTTGATCTTTATTGCAAGGAAATTGACACATTTAATCAATAAAGCATGTCAATTTAGAGGTTGGGTTTGAAGAGAAACTGGAAAACTTGGTAAAACAAGAGTGCTGTAAAACTGGATAACTTTGTAAAAATATACAGATGTATAAATGGAATAACTTGGTAAAAATGATTGATGCAGGGATCTGGTGATGAAGCAGAGGTTATGAGACCTTTGAGTATGTACTTCCAACCAACAGAGTACAAGAAAAAGATAAGGATCTCGACGAGATGCTACGTCAAAGAGTTTGCTAAAACTCTGGAGAATTTGGAGCCTCCACTTACGCGTGCTGAGAAGAATTGGTTTGCAAGCCATCCCCAGTTCAAACACATCTTCCACTTGCCAAAGCAAGGTTTGGACCACAGTCACAAGCTCCAAGGCATGTGGATGCTTTTACTCCGAACCGCACGCATTGAGAAGAAAAAGGAGGCGTGGTTCGTGGTTAATGGCGTTCCTATCCGGTACGGTCTGAGAGAGCACGCCTTGATATCCGGATTAAACTGTAGAAATTATGAGGTGAATTATGAGTTGGGTGACATGCAGTATGTGAGGAGGCAGTTTGGTAGAAAAAAAGTCAGATATGAAGATGTCAAGAAGAAGCTAGAAGATGGGATGCCAGCTAATAGAGATAGGTTGAGGATGCTTGTGTTGTATTTTCTTTGCAACATCATCATAGCTCAGGAAAAATGTGGAAAGCATGCAACACCGATCCCCGATTTCTTCCTGAAAGTTGTTGACGATCTTGAATTGTGCAAGAGTTATCCGTTTGGGAGGTTGTCTTTTGAGTACATGCTGAAACAGATATATCACTTCCTGGATAAATTTAACGGAGTCGTCGAGGAAGACATTTTAAGGCCGATTCCCGGTTTCTGTATCCCTCTGGAGGTATGTACAATTAGGAAGTAATTGTTGCAACATTTGAATAATTGAAACTATTTCAACTATAAGTGTGTTGTGCAGCTGCTAGCGTTTGAAGCAATTCCAGATTTGGGGAGTACTTTCCTTGAGCCAATTCTAGAGGCAGACGGTGGCTGTCCAAGGATGTGCAGGTTTAAGTTCAAGAAGAGTGGGATGAGAGGGTTTCCTCTTTCAATGATCAACGAAAAACTTGGTACAATTAAGGTCAGTTATTTTACGCATTTAAATTATTTAGAGTTGTTTTTTGTTTTAATTTTTAACATAATTGTTGACATTCGCAGGGCATTCAAAACATCCTCTTGAATCGTGAAGAAGAAGTAGATCTTGCTCAAATCTTCCAAGAAGACTATGTCGAGGATTGTGACGATCCGGTTGTTCGCGAATGGATAACCCATTACAATAAAGGAAATACAATCTTCTTTCCAGAAATGTACGACGATGACGTGGCTGCCCGAGTGGAAGAGGAAAAAGAAGCTGACAAAGAAGAAGTTGAGAAGGAAGAAGGTGGAACATCCGGAGAAGCGAATGCTTTAAAAGATTTGGCACAGCTTGTGGATGGGATGAAGGCAGAAATGGAATTAGGGTTCAAGTCAGTTAATGAGAAGTTAGATGGGTTTGATGAGAGAATTAAGAAGGTGGAAAGTTATGTGTTTGAGAATTTAGATGAGGTAAAAGTGTAAAACTTGGAATAACTATGTTGTGGTAAAACTGGGAAAATTGGTAGAACTATACTTTAATTTTTTTTTTTTCCAGGTAAATGAATAAAGACCTCAAGATCAAGGTGATAGGCAGGAGGAAGCACAAGAGATGGCTACTGAAGCCCAACCACCAACAACAGCTGCTGCTTATAGGACGGAGGAAGCCAATGAGGAAGCCAATGAGGAGACAATGACACTCAATGATTATAGGGACAGCATAACGTGTGGTAAGCGTCCCCGAGGCAAAGTAGCCAATTACCCGAGTAGACCATTGACAAGGTCAAGTAAAACATTGGAGGAGCCATCAGAACCATTGGTAAAGCCATCACAAACATTTGATGTGTGAAGACTATATTTGGTTGGTTGTTTTGTTTGGATTTGGTTGGGTTTTTTTTTATTGGTTGGTTCTGGTATGATTAGGTGCAGTTGCTGGATAAGGTTGAAGTTTTTTATGAGAACAATTGGAGGAAAGGAGTGGTGAGAGGAATGCTTGAAGGTGGAAGCGTTAGGGTTTTTATATATGACTTGAAGGAGGAGCATGATTTTAGAGTAGATGAGTTTCGGTTTGATAAACAAGCTTAAACAATGTTAAAACTATGATGTGTTGAATTCGTAAAACTTTGTAAAACTATGTAAAACAATGTTAAAGCTTCAAACAAAAGATATTAGAAGATAAGTCTTACATCACAAACACAAGACATTAGAAGATAAGTCTTAAAATACATAGATAAGTCATAAAACACAAAGATAAGTCTTAAAACACAAGAGATAAGTCTTAAAACCCAAGAGATAAGTCTTAAAACCCAAGAGATAAGTTTTTCGAAGCGAGCCTTAAGCTTTGCAACCTCTTTCAGCTCCTCTTTGAGCTTTGCATTCTCATTTTGAAGCTTTGTAACTTCTTCTTCGAGTCCATGAACCCAAAGTTTTTTAAGGTGTTGGTCATTATCCTCCTACACAAGAAGACATAATAGTTTAACCAAGTTTTCCAGTTTTACCACACGCTAGTTTTTCCAAGTTTTCCAGTTTTACCACACTATAGTTTAACCAAGATTTCCAGTTTTACCACACTATAGTTTTTCCAAGATTTCCAGTTTTACGACCGAACCCAGAAAAAAATAAATGTCTACTGACATCAATAACATCACTCACCTCATATTCACTGCAAATAAGGTACCTCCTTCCTACATCAGATCCAGAGAGGTGTGAAGGCTCCACAACGATTGGAGCACCGCATGGACACTTTGTTGGTATGCCATCACAACCATCGGCGAGGAACCTCCTTCTCTGCTCTTCCTTCTTAAACCTCTTCATGTCAGTGTACCACGGATCAGTTTCACAAATCTTGTCCATGAGATGAGCAAATAAAGGAAAAGGTGAGAACTAGAGAAAATGAGAGAGATTAGAGAGAGAGAAACTGGAAAATGAGAGAAGTAGAGAGAGAGAGAACTAAAAGATAAAAAGGAGAAATGGTCGGATTTTGTCTCTAAAGGAAAAGGAGAAATGGTCAGAGAAAAAGGAGAAATGGTCAGAGAAAAAAGATTTTGTCTCTATTCGTTTTTGCCTTTATTCGTATTGGCGGCAAAAAATTTTGGTGAAATTTTCGTTTTGCCGCCCAAATATTACACATAGTTTTACCAAACATTTTAGTTTTACGAAAGTCCCAAATAGTTTTACTTTGGCTGTTTTCAATTTATTCAGTTTTACCCACTCTTAAACTTTAAATTTGTAGTTTTACAATTGAGTTTCCTCCTTTAATCTATCATTCTAATTGTTTTGTGCATTAATATGTTTCAGTTTTACATTTTTGTAATTTCACCCTACTAACTTGGCTATTGTTCCTATAGTGATCTTAAAAGTATAAGTCATTTGTTGGTGTGATTGTTTCATATGGACCCAAAAATTCTAAATATATAGTTTTCATGTTAGTACAAGAAAAAATAACTATTTATAACTTTTATATCATGTAATTATATTTTGTTTTGTTGTTTGTTTTTTTCAAATCGATCCTTGTTTTTTTTCCCTAAATCGATCATCATTTATTTTTTTATTTTTTTATTTTTTTGGCTAACTCGATCTATTTGTAACGTTTAAAATTTACGAACTTTGATTTACAACGGCAATTAGTTACACAATATCAAAAATATATAGTTTTACACAACAAAAAACCACTTTTCCATATCAAAAATATATAGTTTTACATAACAAAAAACCACTTTTCCATATCAAAAATATATAGTTTTACATAACAAAAAATCATTTCTCCCTAGTTTTACCTGAAGATACAGATCCCATACATAATTTTACATCACAAGCGTTTAAGATACAATCAAACAGGGCTACCAAATCCAAATAGCAACCATTGGAGTCCTTGCCTTCGCCGCCTTTTGTTTTTCGTCCTTGGTCGCTTCTCCCCGACCGATGGAAACCTCTTTGTTTTCCTTCTTCCCTTCTTCTTCACGCGATCCGGAGGTATGATCTGCAACTCATTGATGTGGTCTGGGATAATCCATTCCGACATATGCGGCACTAAATAAATTGTCCTAGAATACGCCAACGCCCACAACTCGGTCCAATAATACTTCGAGCATAGTTCATGTAATTCTAATTGGATATCATGTCCTCCGATTTCACGATTTTGAGGAGCATTCTTTTTAAACGCAATGAACGCTCGTATCCCGTGCTCACAAGGATACTTCTGAACATCGAAGAACCTGCAACTGCAACTTCTCGACCTCAAGTTCACCAAATAAGATTTCCCGTCACTACCGGTGATGTCGTATTCAAGCGTGAAACTGTTTAGCTCCGAAACAATTAATTTTTCAACAATATGCCATGTATCGTGCACCCAGTTCTCCACTAAAGGCACCAGTTTATTATTTAAAGTACCACCCGCGGCCTCCTTCCGGTGTTCATTAAACCACTGGGAAAATGTTCTAATGATTGTATCAAGCATGGGTATTATGGGGTACTTCCTTGCGTCCACAAACGTGTTGTTCAAAGATTCCACGGCGTTGCTTGTGTCTAGGTTGTATCTGCAACCTGGAAAATAAGGCCTTGCCCATTTTTCTTTCACGGTACTCTCCTCAAGATACTTGGCCGCAGATGGATATCTCATCTTAAATGACTCATAAGCACGGTCGAACTCACCCACCGTGTATATCCTGCTGCACTCCATGAATCTCCATGCGATTACGTCTTTGTTGGCGCCCGAGGTATGATTTTTCACATTTTGGGACAAATGCCATACACAATACCCATGATGAGCCTGGGGATACAGTTTCTCTATGGCGCTGATGAGGTTTGCATTTCTGTCACTCATAAACACCAATTCGGAAGAGTCCGGTACAACGGATTTCAGCATCTCAAAAAACCAAGTCCAACTATGAAGTTTCTCACCATCGAGCACACCAAACGCTATGGGATAATGGTGTCGATTAGGATCCTGGGCTGAGGCGAAAACAAGCACACCACCAAATCCGTTCTTCAAAAAGGTCGCATCCACAATTATCACTTTCCTCATCGCTTTGAACCCTTCGATGCTAGCTCCCAACGCTATGAATAGATACTTGAATTTCCCCACATCATCCAATAACAACTTTGTTTTTGTACCGGGATTGACCTGCTCTAACACGTACAAATAACGATACAACATCTTGTAGTTGTCTTCGGGACTACCACGTAAATCATGAACAGCTAGACTTTTACCTCTCAGAGCTGTGGAGTATGATATCTGCACACCTAAATCTCTCTGAACCATACCCATGATAATTTTCGGCTTCGGAGTATCCATTTGTCCTGGATACTTTTCATTCAAATATGATGCAACCAATTGGCCCGACCCTTTCCTCTTCGTGTTGCTTGTACTCTGACTAGCCCGAGAGCATGTATGCATCTTCGTGTACGTTCTAATCGAGAAAATCTCTGTGTTTGTAACCACTGCAGCTCTTAAAGCCCATTTACAGTTTTCTATTGGACATTTTAGCACTAATCGCACATTATCCGACTTTATTGTCCTATAACCGAAATTGTTGGCAAATGCACCTCTATCCACCACCTCTTGTACTGCCTTCCTATTTTTAAATTCTTGACCCACACTCAGACCCAAACCGTCTTCCCATTCCTCTATAAACTGACAACGTTCTACAACAGGCTGAGGCTCAATATATGACTCACGCATATCCGATATCTCCATACCGTTGTCCATACATTCATTACGTGATCTATCATCATCATCCTCCATCGCCTGATGTTGTTCGTTTGCTTGTTCTTTGCCTACATACGGAACAATGGCATTACCTCTGATTTCCTCGTCATTTGATTCCAATACATCAAAGTTCATACCAATAGAACTTTTATCTACTCTCGACAGTTGCTCGGGCTGTTCCGATGAAGCGATGACCTCCACGTACAAAAGACATCTTCGGTTCTCTTTACCACCACACCTTAGGTAAACAGACATATCCTCCTCATCCTCAATAACTAATTTTTCCTCATCTCTTCCCATCAGCACTGGAAAATAACTCAATTCCAATTTAACCCTTCTTTCATCTAACGAAATCTTCTTCAATATCCTAGCTTCCACCATCGACAAAGTTATCTCCCTCACTGATGTATTGAACATTATACTATACATGCGACCTTGGTATTTAAAGAATATGCCCACTTCATTGCTCATCGTATCCTGTCAAAAACAATACAAAAAATTCACTCATAATTCTCAGTTTTACCAGTTTTACAATATTTACAATTTTACTTGTTTTACCTAGTTTTACCATACCGCAAGAACACAAATGGGGATCTAATCTACTTCCAATTCAGTAGGATTCAACTACTAAAAATACATTTGTTACCTCTTAATAGCCCTAATCGACCCATAATTCATACTAAAACACCCAATGTTGTGCATCAAAAATGACCTAAATCCAGTCAATCCCTAATTTGCTAAAACCTAATCTACATTGAGCAATACCAACCGAGACCAACCTAAGAGCAACAAATCGGTGGCGGCGGAGGTCCGGCGGCGGTCCGGCGGCGATGACGGGGGTGGAGAGGTTTGATTGACGAGGAATCGGAGGAATCGTTTTCCCGATGTCGATTATATTTTTTTTTCAAATTGGGCAATATACATGTGGAGTGTGTGACGTTTTTAGTGTAGAAAAACTACATGGTGTTACTCTTTTCTCACAAAAACCGCAGAGCGTTCTTTGGTTTCATTAAGAGTATAAACGGAATTACACATTCTCTCAACAAATAGAGGGACATGAAGATTAGTGAGGGATATAAGAGATTTTGTTTGGAAAAAAAGGGACAAAAGAGGCGTTGGCTCTGAAACTAGGCTTGTAGTCTGGAATCCGTATTTGGGACAAACGAGATGGATCAAACCCATAAACGATTACCACTGGTTAGATAGGTATGCTCTCGGATACGACGAGAACAAGAACCACAAAATCTGAGGTTTTTTGATGATTATGTCGGTGGCAATGACCTCGTTTTTGAGTACGAAATCTACGATTTTAGCTCTAGTTCATGGAGGGTTCTCGATTTCACTCCGGAGTGGGATACAGATTATTTCCAACGCGGGGTGTCTTTGAAGGGAAACACCTACTTTTTTTGCTACAGAGAAAATACTTCTGGAAGAAGGGGGAGACGTAGAATCGCCCCGTAAATTCTTACTCTGTTTTGATTTCACAAGCGAGAGATTTGGACAGTCTCTTCCTCTGCGGTTTCAACACGATGTTTGGGATATTGGGAGTATGTGTTGTATTAGAGACGAGAAACTTGCGGCCTTGTTTCAGGGCTTGGATTCCAGGGAAGTGGAGATATGGGTTACAACTAATATTGAACCCAATACAGCGTCGTGGATCCCTTTCTTAAAAATTGGTTTGGAACCATTTCCACAGAGTGTATTTGGTTTTAACTTTCACCTTGCCGGTGCCACTTTCTTCATTGATGAGGAGAAGAAAACCGCTGTTGTTTTTGATCTTGACGGACCTGATGGATGGAACTATCCCCCAAGCCGCCAAACAGCCTTCATCATTGGACAGAATGGATACTTGAAAATGGTGCACCTTGGAGAACCCCAACTCCGAGAGACTTTTGAGTTGGGAGATTTTAACCCTCTTGTGTGCCTTATGTTCCAAGTTTAGCCCAAGTCAACCAAGCTACATGAGACGAAAGGAAAGAAGACTAACTCTATGGCGCTTCTGATTTTTCTTTTGCAATGTCCTTTGAACAAGACTGAGCTTTCATTATTATGTTGTTTCTATTGAGTTTAATCAGTCCTTTAGCTGATCAGTGTAGAATTCTTCCTTTCCTTCCTCTAAATCTTCAATTTCACCTTACAAACAACTTGCTGGTGTTCACTTTTGAAGAAAACATGTATATTCGATATATTGAACTAATAACTCTGATGCAACATAACTTGATAGTCATTCCATAATTCTTCTTTACTTGAATTAATTTCTTCTTTCCCCCAACAAAACATCTTCAGGCTTTTTGTGTTTGTCCGTTTGGGTAACTTTATGTAGGTAAAGGCACAAAAATAAAAGAAAACAGTAATCCTACTGCTAAACAAAGCTTCTAAGTAATCATCACCATATGCTAAGCAAGGCCAATGATCTCTTCTTACATGCACCAATGTCGATCCTTCACCAACTTCCATTTCAAACAGCTGATGATATCTCGGAAAGGGAGCTAAGTTAAGATCGCTCGCCTGTACAACAGTTTCTGCACTGACTGAGTTCTGCTGCGGTTTTGCCTCCTTTAGTGCAAACTTTTCGTGTGCAGTGCTGGATGAAGAACCCGTACACTTCCCACACAGCATTGAATAAATATGAGTAGCGGCTTAGTATTGAATCTTCAGATTCGATGGAAACCTCACAAATGTATTAATAAAGAGTTGATGACGTCAAGTCACAAACAAGAGTTAAGGATAAGCCATTATCATCCCAATCTTGTAAAATAAAGAAAATAGTAAAAGTACTTCGAAAATTCTAAAACTGCATCATAAAATATGATTTATTATCCAAATGAAACATGCAAAATATCAAAATTGTTAATTACCAAAAATAAAGAAGTTAAAATGGAAAAAAATAAATAAAGTAATTTTAAAAATTGTACAAAACCCCAAAACCCCTATGCGAATAGGTATATAAGATACTTAGTTGAAAACGGTTTTTAATAAAGAAAAACTTAAATAAAACAAAAATTAGGAAAGAGAAAATAGCAAACTATATAATTAATAATGGAAACGAGATGCTTATATCATTATGCATAGACAGAGGTTTAAAATATGTATATCTATGAGGAATACAAAATAATTGACGACGAAAATAAAAAGAAGTATGTCAAGGAGACGGAAAGATAAAAAAATATTGGTTACTGGTATGTTTTACATGTTTAAATTTTACGAAATAGCACCAAAAAAGTATCGTCAAAACATGTAGGAATGATTTAGTTATTATATCAAATAGTTTAATGATTTAAACCAAATATATATATATATATATATATATCAAGTTTATATATTTTATTGAATTCCAAATTCTTAAATTATATATGAGATATGAGATTATACTTTTGCAAAGTACAGATGAACCTATAACTTTAATCATTACATTATCTAAGTTATGGTTTGAATTAAAAAGATATTATGTTTTTCTTCAAAACATTTTTCAAGCCTAACTATTTAATATAAATCAAATAATCTTATCTAAGTTAAGGTTTGAATTGAAAAGATATTATGTTTTTCTCCAAAACATTCTTTGAACCTAACTATTTACTATAAATCAAATAATTATCGCATCGCGAGGGTCCTAATCTAGTTTCTCTGTAAAACTGACACTAGTAAAAGAGAATAGAACTTACTCAATTTTTTTATTTCCACAATCTTAAATCTTGAAGCCATGAATATGCAAGACATGGTTTTTCTTAATCTAGGTCCGATGATTCAACTTCCCTTTCCAACTTTACAATTAGGGTTACTTGTTCGGCAAGTTTCCTCTTCCAATTGCAAAATTAGGGCTTGATGGACATTCGATATGATCGATCGTGTTAATATGAGATTTGAACATTAATGATGATAAAATATCTTGATTAGAGATACGTTTTCGGCAAGTTTCCTCTTCCGATTGCAAAATTAGGGTTCGATTTGATCAATTATGTTAACTTAGGGGTACAAACATTTCTAATGATAGTATCTTGATTAGAGATGATTATAACGCACTTTTCTTTTATGGTTTAAAAGAGAATAAATAAGGGTTTAAGCGTTTTTCCTTTCTAGAATTTAGATTCTTAGTGTTGAATCTTATCTATACATATAAACATAACAATCTTATCATGAACTTCGGTTTCTGAATATACAATATAAAAAAAACCCAGATTACTTAAATTTAAAAATTGCAAATCACAAAACCACGTAATCCCAATTGAATTAAATTTATTTACTACAAAACTCTTCAATCTCCAATATCCTTAATTCCCATCATCCTAAATTTCCAATTAACTAAATTCCAAAATTTCAAAATCACAAAAACCTATACATTCCAAATTCCATAAATCCCAAAATCTCTAAATCTTAGAATTATGGAAATCGTAGGAATTATGGGCAGTTTCATAACTCTAGAGGAGGTGCGAGTTCCAGTAGGGGAGGTCGGACTACGAGTGAGACGGTTATCCCCGAGGATAGTCCCGACTTGGAGACCCAATACATGTCTCAGCCCCAGCCTAACACGACCTGGTAAGTCTTATTTAAACATGTAGTGGATTTAATAATTTTAGATAAATATTTAACTAAATGTTTTAATAGGTTCCAATACTCGGGAAACGGTATTACGGGTTCTATCAACGAAATGATGAATTCCATGCTCAATAAACCGTATCCCACATACACCGACATACCATTGGAGGACCGGGACACTTGGTTCCGACAATTTGCGGTATGATTTTATTTTATTTTTTTCAAATGTATTTTCTATATGACTCACATTTTAATTACTAATGCGGGAATGTGGTGTTTTTTTTGCAGCAAGATTTTACGTGAGACCCACCGCTCACATCGATGGTCCGAAAGGAATTCGACACAAAGGCTGCGAGGAAGTTCTCGTGGAAGATCAACGAGTGGAAAGACTCGTGGTATAAATACGGGAAGGTGCCTAAAGTTTTTAAATATAAACAAGAGATGTGGGCTGGACTACTTCGACATTGGGAACTAGAGGCAACTCGGGCGGACTCCGAGAAACACTCCACTAACCGCAACAGCACCCGGAAGGGGAAGGGAAAGGCGACCCACAACCTCGGAGCAACGAGCAAGGCTTCAGCTGCTCAGAAAATTGTAAGTAGTTTAATAATTCAAAATTTTTTAAAATTCGCTAACGAAATTGTATATGTTAACAGTTTCAGCAGACCGGTGTCTATCCTTCCAACCTTGATTTGGTCAAGGTTTCGCACACCAACAAGAAGACCGGTGAAATTCAAGACCCGCTTGCTCGTGAAATCGTGGAAGCCGTGCAGAGGCGGCAGGAGGAGTTCCTCCAATCGCAACCTATCGTGGAAGGAACTCCGGCGCCAACCGAAGTTCCAGTCGAGAAGATCAACGAGTTCACATACGAGGTTAGTTATAAAATATAATTTTTTTTTATCGTAGGTGACTCCCAAGACCAGAGGCCGTATTTACGGCCTCCCTGAAGATAGTAGCTCGTCTGTTTCGACGGTTCGATATGGCGGTGCTAGCAGGTTGGAGGCGGAAAACCGAGAGCTGCACGACCGGCTTAGGGAAATGCAGGAAGAGAGAGACAGAGATAGGACGGAGTCGGAAAAACGCTTTAAGCGTTGGAAGATCAGATGAACGACTTCTTCCGTACCCGTAGGCCGGAATAGACATTTATTAGTTTTTAAATTTATTGTAAAACTTTAATGTACTTTTGAAACAATTTTAATTTAATTTGGTTTTTTTAAGATTTTAATTTTAATTTTTAATGATTTATTGAATTGTAATGATTTTAAATTATTTAAATAGTTTTAATTTTTTTTAAAAAAACATACGAATTCCGTCGGTATACCCTCGGTATAGAATTCCGTCGGAACACCGTCGTGCCGTTTAGCCGTCGGAATTCCCTCGGTTCGTTTTACCCTCGGTATACCGTCGGAAAGGCTTCGGAAACTACCGGATCTCCGAACCCGTCGGTATTCCGTCGCCTAATGAAGTTCCAACGGTATAACGACGGATCTCAAACGGAAAACGGATATCCGTATTCCGTCGGAGTTCCGTTGCAACAAACAGACGGAATTCCGACGGATTTTAAATTTTGACGCGATAGATCAGACGGACCAAAACCGTCGGAAATGGGTCTTTTCCGACCGAATTCCGACGGTTTTGGCCGTCGGAATAGCGGTTGTTTTCTTGTAGTGTCACTAGAGGTGGTTTACAGGTCAATCGAGTGTTGAACATATCAAGGATTCGAAATTTGAATGCTAACGAAGTTGAAATATTAATGGTGAACATGGAAGATTTCGAGAACTTAGACGAACCTGTCTCTGAACTAACCCCAAGGCTATACCGACGTGATTCCCTCGAGTATAATGACAATAACAATTGGGATGTCATTCGAAAAACTACAAGATCATGCACTTTGGTAAATGATAATTGGTTATGACTGTTTGGTGTAGTTATCTTCAACTACGCACAGTCATCGCTAAACATTGGAGCTCACATATAAGGAGGAGAGATGACTAGCAGCTCTACGCATTGGTGCACTACCGTCTTATTATCCAACAGTAATAAATCATGAAAATAAACGGTTTAATTATTTTCGGTAGGCAACTTAACCAAATACTTCAAATTTCAGGGATCCAGTTTCTACATGCTATCGAGTTAGACATTTTGATGAACAATTTTGATAGTTTTCCAAACTCAGACAAAGCAGTCTATTCAAATGTGATTGTGACGAATACATTGATAACAACGACTGGCTAATTGTTAATCAACATATAGGATGATGTGTCCTTGGGAGTTGTACACATTGTGCACTATTCACTTATGCTATAAACAGAAAAGGTGACAAATAACATGTTTGACAGTGATGAAGATCAATTAGGCAATTTAAACGTAGATTATCATTTCTCACATGTTTTACTGCAACGGTGTCCAATTTTGATTTCTTCTTTACCTTCTTTACAAGTAAATTGCTCTTCGATTTTCTCAACTTAAATTATATACATAAGAAACAATCTAATGAAAACCCCATAAGAACAACTCTCACTTTAAAATCTTAAACCTATAGCAACATAAGATGATTAGCGGAAGTTAAACCAGCTCAATACATTTTTATGCTAACACTGAGAATTTTAGTCATCTTAAATTCTTCAAACAATTTGAAACAACTTAATAAAAAATTTAACAATTTAATCAAACAACTTAGTCATCTTAAATTCTTCAAACAATTTGAAACAATTTAATCAAACAACTTAATCATCTTAAATTCTTCAAACAATTTAACCGCATACTTATGCTCGAGACCAAAAGTCTTCATCAGGACCACGATGATTCCGACTAGCCCAAGGACGAGTTCGACGATGGACCCCAAATTGATAATTCGGATGATGTAATTCGAATGCGAGTGGACTGGATGATGAGAATCAATATTAGAAATGGTAAAACTTTGGGAAATTTAAGGTTGTTAAAGGTTGAATAAGAAAACTTCAAATAATTTTTTTTGGAATTAAACTTGGTTCGGTTCGAAATGAAGATATTCGATTCAATTTTCACCGAAACTTAGGGGGGTTTATTGGTTTCGGTATTTCAATGTATTTGAAAATCCTAACCAAATCCTATGTTATTCAATTAGTCATTTTAAAATCCTCATTGGAATCATGTTTATTCAATATGTCATTCTTAGGGGTGTTTATTGGTTTTGGTATTTCAATGGATTTGAAAATCATAACCAAATCCTATGTTATTCAATTAGTCATTTTAAAATTTCCATTGGAATCATGTCTTATTCAATATGTCATTCTCAAATACAAATTAAAATCATCTCTTATTCAATTTGTGATTCTCAAATACAACTCAAAATTATTATAGGACGATTTGTTTCGTATGTATTCGACTTTTTTGTTAAATTATCTAATTATTTTTTTGCTTTTATGGTTATGATCGTATATTTGACGTAAATTATGAAGATGGTGAAGATAGATAGAATTGTTTCCTGTCGCCATATCATACGTTGGTTGTATTTTCTATTGATATCTAAGAAGGCTATAAATTGAATTGTTGATGACTCTTTTGATTCTATTCCTCGAGAAAAACCTTGGTTAAAAGAAAAAAAGACTAATTAATTATAACAGTTAACTATTATTGTTTGGGATTTTTTAGTTTGATAACAAACCGGACTTTATTAAGTTAACTATTTACCGGAATTACGAACCTTATTAATATATGTTCGTAATATTTTATTATTATTTGAATAATTTATTGTGTAATATCAATGTGAGAAAATAATGTTATGTTATAGACAATTGTGTAGAAGCCCGTGCTTTTAGCAATCAGGTTTTTTTTATGGAAGAGTATCTCCAACTAAAGCTTCAAAAATAAAAGAATGTAAATTATAAGAACTAGAAAAGACGTATATATAGGTAAAGTATCTAAGTTTCATGTTTATCTTATAAGATAAAAACCATCATCAAGGATAAATATTATAAGATCTCTCACAGATTTCTCAAAAAATTATTCTCGACACATGTTTTACATATAATTTTCATTACGTATTTATAGCTTTTAGTTTAAGTAAACATCGCGATTGTTTATTTGATTTATGTTCACATAAGTTTTGTGCAAATAATATGAATAATCCTGTCAGTGCCGAAGAGATTGTATGTTTTGCCGCTACTGATTGTGATCCCCAAGATGGTGAGTCTTCCGGAGATTCGACTGTTTTCTTTGGCATGCTTACACAAAACTTCTCTTTGAAAGATATGTGCGAGAAATTTAGGGTTTCATCTCCTATAATTCTTTGCGCTAAACTGGTATTGTTTTCATGGGGTTTTTCATTTTTTACTTGCTACGAAAATGGGTCACGAGTTGATGAAAATCTTTTGAAAATGTTGTATGGACAAAGGCGTTGCTTTTTACTGCTCAGGATTCCATTATATAGATATTAATGAAACCAATTTCAAGCTAAAACTTTATGTTTTTGTTTGGTATTTTGTTACAGTTACACAATTTAGTGTAATCATGTTGAGGTTTTGGATTATGTTAAGTGTATGCTTTGTGAAATAAGCAAAGAAAACGTTTGTTTTCATTGTTCTTTAAGTACACAGTAAACTTTGAATATTTATGTGTATTTGTGAGGGTTTAGGCTCTCATGTTAGGATTTTTCATTTATTAAGTTTCTAAAAGAAAATTGATCGTACAATGTTAATGACTAATTTTAAATGTTTTTTTCTTCAAAAAATTAGTGAAAAGTATAAATAAATAAACGCTTGTAATAATTAAAAATAATAAATATGGGTGTTGAGAAAGGGTATAACAATGAACAGGGAAAACAAAAATCAAAATATTAGAAATATTATCAAAATGAATACAAAAAATTACATTTTATATACAAAAATAAAGATTATATATAAAATATTGATTTATAAAATTAGATCTAAAAATTAAAAAGGTGGTTTGAAAATGAAACATCGATCAAGTACATTATTTTAATTCCATGATTTCTTAACGTTTTTTACAAAAAAAATTTCTTATTAAACAGTCATATTAGAAGTTTTTTAATGAATCCTAAAATGTAATTAATCATCTCATTTCTAATTGTTAACAAACTAAATTATGTTACTCACATATGTAATATGTTAACCAAAACTTTGTAACCCGTTAAAAAATATGTTAGAAAGTGGTTAAACATCGATCCAAATTGGTTAATTATTGTTACTTGTCATATACCTGAACGTGGTAGAGTTGAGACTGCTTTGGTTTCTCTCAGCTCATCAATTTTGTGGTCTAACTGTAAGGTTTTGCAACTTACAAAGAATATGTGTCTGTTTCAAGCGGATTAAATGTTAAAGAAATAAATGAGTTAGATACATTTTCCAAGTGGATTCTAATAGATTAACTGATGTTCCTAATGATGGGGAAATTGAGATCGATATACCTATAAAGGCAATCATCACAAAGGTGTACGGAGAGAATTATTCAAATCAAAAGGAACCTAAATTTTATCAGTCTAGAGCAATATTAAGCCCACAAAATCACGACGTTGATAGTCGTCTGAACGATTATATGCTTGGACAATTATCAGGATATTAAATTTATTTGATGTGTCATATATTTAAAATATTATTTATTTATAAGAACAGTCTATGTTATCTTTTTGTTTATTGGGTGATCCGACAATCTATTATAGTTCTGATAGCGTGGAATCATCTGACAATGGTGATAAA
The DNA here is from genome assembly GCA_963576765.1 of Draba incana. Classification (NCBI taxonomy): domain Eukaryota; kingdom Viridiplantae; phylum Streptophyta; class Magnoliopsida; order Brassicales; family Brassicaceae; genus Draba; species Draba incana. Next base: position 22,998,694 of record OY755213.1, read on the forward strand.
GATGACAAACTCTACTCTCAAGAGTTTCTGAACAATATAAATATCTCTGGTTTGCCTAATCAGGAGCTAAGTATGAAACTTGGTATGCCGGTTATGCTACTGAGAAACATCGATCGTAAGGGAAGTTTGTGTACAAGATTGCTTATTACTAGAATGCTTATTACTATAATGGATAATCGGATAATTGAATAACTCATTATAAACACATGATAAACTTGCTAGGATTGTGTTGATCCCTCGAGTGTTCGTGTCTCCTCCAGATGCAAAGCTCTCATTTCGTATGAGATGTCGTCAGTTTCTTTTCAGAGTGGCTTTCGTAGTAAGCACTAACATAAGCCAAAGACAAACTTTAGAAACTCAAAATCAAAAACCAATATTACTTAATTCGATAGATTTTGCAACGGGTTTGGTTATTGATTAGTCTTTCACTTGCAATGGATTTGTGTTAGTCTTTGGAACAAAGCTTTTTGAAGAAAAATCATTGTTCAATTATGGTGGAGTGAGACGTTCATGACATAATGTCCCCACTTTGTGAAGAAGAAGAAGTGAGACGTTCAGGACATAAGAAGACGCACTTTGTGATGAAGACGAAGCATAAGGTTTCGAACACACGCTTGAGAAAATACAAAAGATTATGGTGCGAGAGAAATTGGGTTTTAGAAAATGTAAGGCATATACCAAGGTTTAACAAAGAAAGAAAAAGGAGTTTTATGGGAGAGTAAAGGAAGGGAGACAAGGTTTGACAAAAGAAAGAAATATGAGTTTTATGAGAGAGTAAAGGAAGGGAGATGAGATTTCTATGGAAGAAGCCATAAGTGAGTGTAAGATTTAGTCAAGTTTTGAGAGTAATCGGTTAGAGAAGTTTTGGTAGGGTTAACAATGAGTTTAAGGGGTATTTTTAAATTTCGGATAGGTTTCGGTTCGGTTAGTGTCGGTTATTGTCGGTTTCGGTTTCAGTTACCCGAAATATTCATACTTGCATAATTTTTAGTCTAATTTGGTTTGATTAATTTATTTTTAACTTAAGTTTTCCGAAAAATATATAACAAAAATGAAAATTCTAAATAACCTATCTAATTAAATTAATTATTTTAACCAAATATACCTACAAATCCATAATCAACCGAAAAAACTATAAAAAAAACTAAAGCAATTGCATAAATTATGTGAACATTATATCTAAATATATATAGTTAATTTTATGTTTTGTGTAATTCGGATACCCGTTCGGTTTTTCGGTTCGGTTCGGGTTCGGTTTCGGTTTTTTGGTTTTAAGAAAATGAAACTCATTCGAGTATTTTATAAAATCGAATTCGGTTCGGTTCGGATAATTTTGGGTCAGGCCGGGTTCGGTTTGGTTTTTCGGTTTCAGATATTTTGCCCACCCCTATCTAGGACCCTTACCTATCTTAAATTTTCTTCAAAATTCGTTTGGAATTCGGTAACTTCTAGATGGAATAGGAGACGTGTTATAGTTGATAATTCTAGGTTGGTTTATGTTCCTCCGACTATTGGTGAAACTTATCATCTCCATATTTTACTGCTTCATGTTAAGGGGCCTACGTGTTTCAAAGACATCTGTACTGTACGCGGAATTGCTTACCCTACTTTTAAGTGTGCATGTATCGCATTGGGAGGCGTAGAAGACCCAGATGAGTATGCCTAAGCATTTTTTCAAACTTCGTATTCATCTTCCGAAAGCACAGTGGAAACCCTATTAGCTACTCTAAGAAGACTTCTCGAATCTCACGAGTATGATAGGATAGTAGCTCTTGCACGTGATCTATTGGCATAACATACTTCTCAAATTTAGTTTTTTTTTTTAAATGTTCTCTATTTCATTTTTAAATTATTATTCATGTTGGATATCAATAGATTTTATTATAAGGAATAGCTTTAAACAAGTATCCTTAAATGTTTTTATTAATTCATCAAATAATATTTTGCCTATTCATCTTATATATATATATTCGATTAATATTCGAAATTGTATTTTCTTTTGTATTATCCCATATATTCTAAAATACATGTTATTTCCTTCATCCAGCGCTTGGCGCGGGTCCTTACCTAGTTCTTTCTTTGTAAGAAGAAACTTAATTAAAAAAATAAAACCTTAATCAAAAACCAAATAATTATAATTTAAAATAGAAGAGGTATAAAAAATATGAAACACGAATTAGAACTATAAAATCCCATTGACTTAAGTAAAAATCAAACTACTTAACTTATTCAATTCATATCATCATCCTCTTTATCGTCATCGGCTTTACCGTCTTCACCAATAGTCACCGGAAGCGTTCTGTTTTGATCCACGAGGATCGAAGGCTCTAATATTATGTCAAATATTATAGAATATACTATATTATTGAGTTATTTGGTCAAAGATCATAAAATATATATATACAATGGAAACATTAACATAATGCTAACACCAATATAATGTAAACTTTCATAATCTTAACACATAGAAGAATATACTAATAATGTAAAGATCTAGAGACTTCTTCCATTCATACTTCACGAGCTTCACTTCATAGACATGCTTTGATGCCCAAAACACTTGGTCCGCAAGATACACATCTTTCTCCCCACATTATCTCCAATATTAACCTTCCTCTTCTGCACCATTCTCTTCCCAGTTTTCCTTATCGAGAATAACTTCTTTAGTTTTTGGGATATACCCAAAGACCTCACACACAAAGCATGATCCACTACAAGAAAACATGCATTTTGCGAAGCCCAAATGCGTCATAAAAGCGTCGCAAAACAGGTGTTTGCGACTCTTTTGTGACGGAATTTGGGCGTTGCAAAAAAACCGTCGCAAATCCAATCCGTCGCACATTCGTCACAAATTAGCGACGCTTTGGTGACAAATTAAACGCGTCACATATATGCGACGGATTAGAGACGATATATTAGTGTCATAAATATACGACGGATTAGAGACAAAATAAAAGAGTCATAAATTTGCGACCAAATTGTGACTGATATATCCGTCATGACTTAGTGACGCAATTGTGACGGTAAACTACGTTATCGTAGTGGGAACTCATTTATCTTAAACTCTTTAAATAAACTTGACTTTGTGATGTTTTTTTTCCCTCTTTCTCGTATGTAAAATGATATTGGATCTCTCTATCTATAGGACAAATATACTTTTCTAAAAAAGAATGGGAGTTAGATTGTGATTTTAAATTACAGATTACATGCTCTCAAAGAAAATGGGAGTTAGATTGTGATTTTAAATTACAATTTACATGCTCTCAAAGAAAATGATAGAAAAATGACTTTCAAATATGACTAGTTAGACAAACCTTTTTTATCTTGAAATGATGAACCCGTTGAATGAGTTCGTTTGCCGTGATGGCCAAAGCACAAGTGTTAAGCAATTCCTCTGCCCATCTTTTCGTATTTTTTTAACCATCTTTGTACCTTGTTTGCATTTCTCTTGTTTATGTCCAGGCCTTTAAAAACCTGTCACGATTCTTAGCAAAAGAAAAAAATCCTTCACGGCTATAAGGCTTCCAGTATTTCACTGTATCCATCGAATTTTCAGATTTTATCGTATTTACTCGATGTTGGTTAAACTACCCGGTTTGAGAAAATAGAGATCGTTGATTGATTCCATGTTTCTATGTTTTTTTTTGCCTTGGGACCAAATACTGAGGTTTCAGAGTTTATTTACTTAACAATTTGTAATCCCTTTAACCGTTTATAAAAATATTAACATTTTGGGGAAGAAAAATTAGTGAAAAAGGTTAAGGGGTTTTTTGTAAAAAGTTAGGGTTTTTGTGTAATGATTTTGTGCCTAAATTTGATAGCTCTCTCTCTCTCTCTCTCTCTCTCTCTCTCGTCGTTCCCAGATTTAGGGTTCTTCGTCTTCTTCTCTACCAGATCTTGAAATCAGTTCTGATGGATGGGATCCTCCAGAAGCGCCGTGCAGCCACACTTTCTCCGACGATCTCTAATCTTTCACAAGATTTGGTAGGGAAGATACTCTCTAGGGTTCCGATAACTTCTCTGGGAGCAGTGAGACGTACATGCAAACGATGAAACGTGTTATCCAAAACTTGGATTGTGTGTAAAGCAGAAGCAACCGATGAGTTTTTTAGGTTCATGGTGAAGAATTATAAGCTTTGCTCAATGAGATTCAATCTCCGTGGAATCCGCAACGAAGAAGGTGAAGAATTCGTTGATCCATCCATAAAGGAGATAGGAGGTAATTTCCTTGATCAAGTCGAGATATCTAAAGTCTTTCATTCCGATGGTTTATTGTTATGCCTCATAAAGGACAGAGCTAGGCTTGTGGTTTGGAATCCCTATCTAGGACAAACGAGGTGGATCGAACCCAGGGACAAATTCCACATATTAGATAGGTATGCTCTAGGATAAGACGAGAACAGGAACCACAAGATCTTGAGGTTTGTGGATGAATATCTCGGTAACCAAGAACGCGTTTTTGGATACGAAGTCTACGATTTTAGCTCTAGTTCATGGAGGGTGCTCGATATCACTCCGGACTGAGATACAGATTTTGTCCAACGCGGGGTGTCTTTGAAGGGAAACAGTTACTTTTTTGCTTAAGGAAAAATAATACCAGAAGAAGGGGTATTGGTAGACATGCCCCCAGTTTCTTACTCTGTTTTGGTAGACAACGAGAGATTTGGACTGCGTCTTCCTCTGCTGTGCTATCAGGACTGTTGCGATACTGGGAGTTTGTGTTCTGTTAGAGACGAGAAACTCGCGGTCTTGTGTCAGGGCATGGATACGAATGTGGTGGAGATATTTGTTACAACTAAGATTGAACCCAATGCAGTGTCCTGGATCCCTTTCTTAAAAGTTGATATGGATCCCAAACCAGACTGTGACATTTTAGTTGTTGGTTTTAACTTTAACCTGACGGTGCCAGTTTCTTCATTGACGAGGAGAAAAAAATTGCCGTGGTTTTTGATATAGACGGACCTATTGGATGGAACCTTCTCACATGCCACCAAGCTGCTTACATTATTGGAGAGTGGTGGATACTTGAAAAAAGTGGATCTTGGACCACTCCAAAACCAGTACTCTTCGGAGTTAGCAGAATTTTCCCCGCTTGTGTCTTCTTATTTTCCAAGTTTAGCAGAAATCAACCAAGCCACATGAGGCAAAAGGAAAGAAGAAGTTCACTCTATTAATCAATAGCTTGTTTTATGATTCTAGCTAGCTAGCTTGATCTCTTTCTTGCATCCGGTTCTGTTTTTGCTTATGCAATGTCCTTTGAACAAAGACTAATCATCAAGTAGTATGTTGTTTCTATTAACTAATAGCTTGTTTTATGATTCTAGCTAGCTAGCTTCGTCTCTTTCTTGCATCCGGTTCTGTTTTTGCTTTTGCAATGTCCTTTGAACAAAGACTAATCATCAATTAGTATCTTGTTTCTATTTAGTTTAAACACTCTTTATATAACTGATCAGTGTGGAATACTTGTATTCCTTTCTCTCTATCCTTAATTTCACCGGACAAGTCAAACCATAGAAAGGATTCCAATCATGTTACAAACAACTTAATTGGTGTTCTCTGAATTCACTTTTTAAGAAAACATATGTATATTTGATCCAACATAACGATATCAAACTAATAACTCTGATGCACACAAAAAGAATAGAAAACAGTAAAAGTCTATCCACATAAGCTTCTAAGTGATCACCAACATAAGGCTAAGCAAGGCCAATGATCGATCTGTTCTTATAGGGGTGGGCATAATTCCCGTCCCGTCCCGGTCCGTCCCGTACCCGTTCCCGAATTCCCGTCCCATATATTTCCCGTATTCCCATATGGGACAAGTTTTCAATTCTCAATTGGGACCGGGACGGGACGGGACGGGAACGGGAACGGGATATCCCAAAGTTCCGTTTGAAAATCCCGTTTGATATAACTATAAATATTAATTTATATACACATATACATATATTTTTTAATAGGATAATATGAAATTATAAGGATAATATGAAATATGGTTTAACGTTGTTTAATATGGGATATGGGATATATGATTCAATTTGAAGATTATGGTTTTTATATGGTTTAGTATGGGATATGGGATATATGAAATTATAAGGATAATATGAGATATGGTTTAATATAGGATATATACATATATCTATTTTTTAATGGGATAATATGAAATATGGTTTAGTGTGGTTTAAGTTTGATTCAATTTGAAGATTATGGTTTTTATTTTATTTTAAATTTTGAACTTTTATGAAATACAATTGAATTTTCTTTAATTTAAACATGTTTTTCATAAATTGAAAAAAGCTTGTTGTATACATATTTACAATTTGAAGCATTGTTTAATCTAATTTTTGAGTCCGGTTATTTTATGGGATTTCCCGTACCGTTCCCGTCCCGAATTTAAAATGGGACATAAATGAGACGTATTTTTCTAGTTCCATAAGTCCCGTTCCCGTCCCGTTTCCATTAGATCCCGTCCCGTATTCCCGTTTGCCCACCCCTATGTTCTTATATGCACCAATGTCGATCCTCTACCAACTTCCATTTCAAACAGCAGATGATGAGTGAGACATATATGGAGCGAGTAATCTCTTCCCTTATCCAAGAAAAGGTATTTCTAGTTTGCATATATGGGACAATGGAGATTTGGGTTACGACTAACATTGAGCCCAATACGGTGTCGTGGAGCAAGTTTTTGAAAGTGGATACGAGACCGCTCACTGGTTTTCTGGTTTACTTTGCATCTTGGAGCTTCTTCATTGACGAGGTGAATAAAGTCGCTGTGGTTTTCAGTTCATACTTAAAGGAATGGACCAAGACATGTCCCGACCAAAGAACTTACATCGTTGGACAAGGGAGGTACTTCAGATCTATGAATATGGGATTTACTCCGCACATATATTGTAGCCGACTTGTGTGCTCTTCTTATGCGCCAAGCTTAGTGCAACTGCAAATGAACAACTCGGCAAAAGGAAAGAAAGAGATTAGTAATTAGTTTGTTTTCCATTCATGTCGTTTCCGAATAAGAACTACTAACCTTTTGCATATTTTAGCAACAATCTATTAATTGTTTATTAAAAAAACTTTGTTGCAGATAACAGTTTACACAAAGCTTTCGATTTGGAAGCTTAATTACAACGAAAGTTAAGACAAAGACATAAGAGAGGCTTAACTACTTCCACAAGGAACAAAAGGAAACTGCCTCTCCTTTCCACATTAACCCACAAAAGGTATTTCCATCTTCCATACTTATTTCCCAATTGTTGTCATACTTTCTCATTAAAGATTTGGCTCCATCAATTGCATCTTCTCCAAATGCTTCCGCAACAAAACCGGCTTTTCTCATCCTCTCATACCATTTATCTTTTCCTTCATTCACCTCTCCTCCATTCATCAACACCTTTGTTGCTTCTCCTTCCATTATATTCCTCTCTTCGCTATTATTCTCTTCTTTGAATCCAGAGCTTGTTGAATCCAGAAACTTCCACATATACTCCAGTTTCTTGGAGAATCTTGCTGCAAAGTCCCCACCACTACTGGATTCTCCATTGTTCTCACAAAGAACCACTCCTTTTGGATTCAAACTTCTCAGTGCTTTCAAAACCTCACTTCTCTCATCAGGGATGCTATGTTTCAATTGATGCAACCTAAACTGAGCACATACGATCAAGGTCTCGTGAGGCGATGTATCAATGAGCTGGAACTTGTCAACTACATTGATATGGAGATTTATGTTAAGGGACCGAGCAAACGCAATGAGTTGAGTACCATAGTTGTAAGCTGGTGGACCAATTGAGAAAGGTATATCTCCGGTTTGATCGGATACAACGGTTATCCGAACATGAATAGGAGGTCCTTCTCGTCTGCAGCTCAGAGCTTCAAGCAAAGTGGGCCATTGCATACCATGAGAAACACCAATATCAAGAACATGAAGATCCTTTTTATAATCTTTGGGTTCTTGTACTAGAATCTGCAAGATAGCTGAGTTTGCCATGTTATTAGGCAAAGCAAACCAAGGGCTTACCTCATAGAACTTGAGTAAAGTCTTTTGAAACATCTTAACTTCTGCTGAAGCAAAGGTAACAACATCCCAAGAGGATGATGAGGAGGAGGATGATAGATGATGTTGCAAAACGCGAAGACCAAAAGCTGCAAGCCGATGATTAGCATCACCAGAAGAAGAGGCAAGTTCAGAGAGAACACAAAGGTAATGTTGAACCCTTGATGAGTTGTTTGCCGTGATTGCCAAGGCACAAGAGTTAAGCAGTTGCTCTGCCCATCTTACTTCCTTGTTTTCATCTTTGGAGCTTTTCTCACTAGAGTTGTTTGCATTTCTCTTGCTTCTTGCTGATCTTTTCACCGGTTGGGCCTCGATAAGCCCGTCATGGTTCCTTTTCTTCGACTGATCGTTGAATTGCTGAGCTTGTTGTGGAGGATCTGAATCAGTGACTGGAGCTCTTGTTACCATTTCCAAGTTAGTTGCTTCACAACCCACATATGCATTAAGATCTTGACTATAGCTATGAAGAAAACCAAGTTCCGGATCTTGAGTCTGATCCCATTCCCACGTTTGAGACCCATCAAATTCTTGGAGCAAATAAGGATCATTGATTTCCAGTAAAGGGGTTAAGGACATAGAATCTTCAAGCCAGCCTAGGACATCATGATCTGGAGTTTGGTTTGGTGCTTCTGTTTCTTCTACCGACATTAATAACGTGAGGAAAAAGGTATGTTTTTGTGACAAGGAGATAGGTTAAAGTTTACGATACACAGGAATAGAAAATTTTTGAATGGAGAATTTCTATGGTGAGATTTGAATATATATTGAAATGGCGTGATCTAATATAGGTGTGTCCGTGTGTGTCGAGGAGTACATTAACTAGTAACTACCTTTAGAAAATGGTTATAACTACTTGTGAAAAAATATCAGTTGAATATTACAATTTGATTTGCATTTCATAAGTCAATTAAGTCTCTTCACTTATTGCACTTTGGGACCATTGTTGTAGGTTGTACTATACTATATATGTTGCAATTTGCAAATCATAAATTATTTAATGTAATATTTAGGATTGTTTCTAGAAAATACGAGAGGTATAAAGTATCAAAAATCTGTACTATGATCTTGTCCTTAGTAATTATAATAACAAGTTTTAAATTGTGGGGACATAATATGATGCATACATAGAATCTGGTGTTATCTTCTATTTCTCGTCACGATAATTTTGGGTTGGAAAAATCCATAGTCGAACTAAACCAAAACCGAACCAAAAAGGAATTATAAGCCAAATGGTTTATTAATCGAGGAAAAAAACAAAAAAAAGGACGAAACCAATTTCAGTATTCTAAAAAATTAAAATGGTGACCACTAAAATAAGAAAATCAATTATGAGGAAAAAGAATAAAAGGAATGAAAATGAACAAAATTTGAGAAATGAAAAGGAATTGTGAAAAAAAACAAACAAAATTGGTTCTAGTTCCTTTTTAACTTTGATTAGAAATATTTTTGTTCTATACTTCTCTATAAAAGAAAGAATATAGAGGAATTAATCATAGGTTCAAAAGTTCCTTACGAATGATATAATTTTAAAAGAATTAATGGAGAAAGTTTAACGTTCATATTCATTTCTTTTCTCGTTTAGTGGTCATCATTTAGAGCCAAATTATTTTTCAACTATAACCATCCAAACTGGATCAATATAAAACTATAGTACATTTTGTTTGTTTGTTTCGATTCCCAATTAAACCGAAACTCTAAGTGGTGTACCTCAAGTTGTGATAGTGAAAAGTTCTTATTTAGTGGATGAATGCCTAAAAAACTATTTTCACTAACCTATGTTTGCGACTTTGCGTATTAGATTAGAAAATGTAGAAGAATATTACTTTCCGAAGACATACGATATCAACCATTTTCGTCCCAATTTGTTGATAAATATATTTCACAACATAGATATTTTAGGGACATGAATATATTGTTGTCCAAAATTCGTGATTTATTATTTAATATTAATTGGAATTATCTATCGTCTGATTGTTAGTCCAAATTGAAAGCCTTTCACACCCACATGTTTTGGCTCAAAAATGTAATCGAGTTTGTAAGAAAAACTTCAAATCTATCTCTAGAATATTATTTAAACTATTATGAAAAAAATCCCACAAAAAACGATTGACTATCATGAATATTTTAATAGAAAATTAGTATGCGTCTATGTTTGAACATCTTATATATTACTAGCATAAATTAAGTACCAGTATTTAGTTGGTGTATATAGGCTTTTATAACTCTTTCAAAATCCACGACTGGATTTGGATACATAGTTGTGGATTTGGAGTATATATAAAGATTTAGAGAGATGTCCAATCAATATTCCTTCGAGCAGTACAACAAATTATTGTTTTTTGATGCCTATTTGGTTGGTAAGTGATTGTAATCGTAAAGATTTGGGTATAACAATTGAGAAGTGATTGAAGGATACGAAAGTCAAGACACAATGTACCCTTAATAAAATGAGACAAAGACAAAGATGTCCTAATTCCTTCCCATCATGTTGAATCGTTTGTCTTGGTCAAAAAAAGTTCCATGGACCACATGCATGTGTCTTCTCATTATTCATATTCTATACGTTCAATAAGAGTGTCGCCTACACATATTTTACGTACCTTACGAACAATAAGCATCCATATATATATACTAGGTAACTCACCCGCGTTATACGCGGATAAACTATTTATATTATATTTTTAAATTTGATATCTTAAAATATAAAAAATATGTATTGGTTTTGTTACTTAGATTTACCCTAGCAGAAGTCTAATATTTATCAATATTAAAGATCGTGTGTAATGTTTTTGGGTATGATAATATTTGAGAGTTAAACCAATATTTTGAAAAGGCACTACTACTGGTTTATGAATTCTTAAACTATAAGTAAAATTTATTGTTATTGGTTTTAAGATTTTCAAATTCCATTGAAATCTCTTGTTTTTGAAATTTTTTAGTTTTTAATGATTATGTAATTCTAGTGTAATTCATTGTTATTGGTACATGAATTCATAACAATACTTACTCATTAAACCCAACTTCCACAATCTTAAGGATATATTTGAAATTCTGAAAATTATTAAAATACAATTCATTGATAAATTTATTAAATACACAAAACTCTTCTCAAGTAACTATGGGCTATTAGATTTACTATAAGTAATCAATAATGGCTTTCTAGATTTAATATAAGTAATAGAATAATTGAGTCATTATAAAAAAAAAATCAGATCTTAGATAGTAAATATTATTATGATTGATTAAAAAGTACCAATGAAACTATGAATTAAACCCAATACAACAATACTACAATCGTAACAACAAATTAAATATAGCAAGAAAGCCTGTTTAATTTAGGAGAATGATCAAAATGTTTTTGAGCCTTTCTCCAACCAAATCAATATTGAAAAAAATTACATGAGCAAGACAAAAAAAAATCGCTTATGTAAAAGTCGCTCTTCATGTAAATTGGTTCAGTAAGTCATGGATTTAGGCTTTTAATCGTGGGTTTGGAAATGAAGGAGATGTGTGTGGCATATATATAGTGGTGGAGGCTAGGAGACTTAATCGTTGGTTTAGGTTATTAATGGACAAACTAAATAGAGGTGGCATTTCGTGGATTTAGATAATTAGTGGGCGTAATTTTTTTATTAGAACTCATGAAATTTTTTGTTAATTGAGATTTGCCATGTCATAATTTTTAGATTGCCATGTCACATTTCTTTTTGTGAGAATGATTGTGAGGATGACACATAAGCATTCTCCCACAAATCACTTCTCTAATAATATATAGGGGATATATCCTTAATATACTACTAATTAAACGGTAATGATTAAATTCAATGTTTTTAGTTTAACCAAGAGTAACAAAAAAAGTTGCATTTGAAAAGTCATATTAAAAACGTAAAATGACTTTTTCTACACAAGAATATAATTATAAAATGACATTCTATAAAATAAAAGTAGGAATATTGCTATGATGTTCTTTTCCCCATATACTTAAAAAGACTAGTGAAACTGAATAAAAACCGCAAAGATTTTGCAAATATACGTCCCCAAACACGATGTATCAATTATTTGGTAGAATGAGAAAAACTTTGAGATCCTTAAATTAGAACTTAAAAAGAAATGACATGATCTTTATATATATAGATTTACAACATATATTGGAATGTAAAAAAAAAACATATATTTGATATAAGTGGTGCATCTAATTGGCATCATACAAAATCCCCTTACAAAGTAATCATCCCTGTTTGGAGGATAATCTCCCTCAAAAGAAAAGCTTTATATTAATCAAATCATAAACTGAATAGACTATTTATAAAAAAGCATAAAACCCTAATATTCTTTAGAATATTCTAGAAGATAAACATTAAAATAGAAATATTACTAATTAAATAGATAATTATGATATTTAGAAATATTCCAAATATCTCGCTGCATCAGGTCTCACTGGCCAAAAAAAATTCGTCCTCGAATCTTGTATCTACATCTACGCTGCATCAGCTCTCGCCGGCCAAGAAAGATTCGCCCTCGAATCTTCAACCGGTTTTTCCACATTGGTTTTGATAGTTTTGCCCAAACCGGATTTTGCACGAATGTTGCCCAAACCGGGTTTTGCACGAATTTTGCACGAACCGAATCTGTATAAATTTGTAACTTTCTGAAATCTTCGCAGATCTGCAACTGCTCGAATTTTGCGCAATCTGATTTTCGCACGAATTCTGCACGAACGGATTTTTGCACGAACTCTGCACAAACGGATTTTGCACGGGACAGATTGTCAACATCATCTTCTTGAAAAACGAAATCAACAATCATGACTTCATCTGCATAGATGTCGTAGATAGGATCACCATAGATCTCTCTATAGATCTCTAACTCTTCGCTCTCGACGAAAGGACTTTCGTCCATGATAGGGTAGATGCTAACACTCACCATAATCACCAGAATCGTCTTTGATTGAGAGGCGTGGCTCTGATACCAACTGATGGAGCGGAAGTAATGATAAACAACTCAACCAAGGGATTCAAGAAAATCCTCGCTTGGGACCTGCCAGCTCAACCAAGGGATTGAATGAATCCTCTCTTGGGACCTGCTTCTTGTCTGATGAACTTAATTGAATCAGGAACAAGGTATAGAGAATAATCTTCCTCAAAAGCAAAGCTTTCTATTAATCAAATCATAAACTGAATACAAAAGGAGGTCATAATAGGCTATTTATAAAAAAACATAAAACCCTAATATTCTTTAGAATATTCTAGAAGATAAACATTAAAATAGAAATATTACTAATTAAATAGATAATTATGATATTTGGAAATATTCCAAATATCTCGCTGCATCAGGTCTCACCGGCCAAGAAAAGATTCGTCCTCGAATCTTGTATCTGCATCTGCGCTGCATCAAATTTTGATTATAAATTCTTAAGTAAAATTAGCAGATATAATATACCGAGATTCGACATGGTGAGAACACCAACCCTGACTCATCCAACTCGGGAACAGAAACTCATGGAGCTAAGGGTTTTTGTTCTTCTTCAAATTGAGATGACATGCATGAGTACAGGAAGTTGCCTTTGGTCTCTCTTGGAATACATAAGATTCGAGTTTTTCCAAGTTATCGTCAAAAAAGATTACTACGATGTCAGAGAGATTCGTAACACAATCTCAGGTAGAAGGAAAAAGAAGAGATGGCACGACCTCATGTCTCTTTGGATTCGGTAACAACAACCAACTCTAACCCATAATATATTGTAACCTTGTTTTTATTCTTTTTTGCCAAGGTTACTTTGCCCATAGGTAATACTCTTTGTAACACCTAAACTTCATCATTTATATGATATTTACATTCTTAGCAAAAAAAAAAAAGATTACTACGATGTTAGTCCAATTAATGCATGTCACACAATGTGGTCTAACTTGTCTGCACGAAAACTTGATAGCAACCAACCACACTGTTTTCATGAAAAAGGACAAGAAGACATTTGTCACGTTCAAGACCATGTTTGTTTGGTTGGACTTGGACAATAAGTACAGGCAGAGGAATCATGTTGGGGGTTGACTTGTAAGCCAAGGTACTGTAAAGGTCGCTGATATATAATGGACGTGAAAACAAACGAAAGCTTCTCTTGTATATCTACAAAAATAGGTAACACAGGGTTCAGATAAATAAACCCATCTTCTGTAAAGAATGTCTTTTGTCTAAAACAGAACAAAGCAAAAATGGAAGAGAAGCTTTACGAGGGATAGTTCAAAGGAGAGAGTTTGGAGAGTCCGATGAAATGATGAGACATTGTTGAAGATAACCACAGAGAAACTCTAAAATAAAGCTCATGTATTTTTACTTGTGTTGTAGAAGAGGAATGAGATGCAGCTCAAGTGCCTCAACGAACTAAAACGAGAGGTCAAAGTGAAACACTCTCATGGAGTAAACAACATTCTATTTGAGAGAGGAGCTAATGGGCAATTTAATTATGTTTCTCAGTTGGTCTTATTGTGTAACTGTGTTTATTTTGTGTTGGGAAGCTTTATTGTTCTGACGAATCATTGTCTTGTCAAAGTCTCCATACAAAACAAGGACATGACTTTTTCAATGTTATAAATTATAAAACGAGTCATTTTAGCTAATTATTAGCTTAGGTTAGAAGTACCATTGCTCTGGAGTATATGAAAAACTGAAACAAGGGTATGCAAATGTAGTAACCACAAAAATCACATGAAAGCTGGAAAACAGTGTACCAAATAAACCAGAAATGCTGAACAACCAACACATTTTTTTTTTTAAAACAGTTGCGGAAATTTTCATAAAATAAATCCATAAATTATTAAAACAATAATTCAACAATTCAATTCCAAAATTCAAGTTCCAGAAATAATCATAAAAATCTAGCAAATAAACAGGAACAAATAAAACATCATATCATCCTCTTCACCGGCCTTGATTATGCGATCACGCATTTCTGTTACCTGCAACTCATAGGGAAAAACAGAGTTGCGTAAGTATTTAATAAATACTTAGTGAGACGGTCCTCCCGTCAACAGGCTAAGTACGGATAAATCAAAACCGAATAATAAACAATTAAAACGCACACATGATTCAGCTGGGTGTCGATCGACACTACCTCTAGGTGTCGATCGACACCTCAAAAATTCTGATATCGTTTTCAACGTGGTGTCGATCGACACTACCTCTAGGTGTCGATCGACACCCTGTTCTACCACCAAGAACATAATAAAACATTCGATCCAAAACACGAAAATCACGCAAGTTCATCACAGAAATCACGCAAAAATCATACTCACACGCAATCAACAACCAGCTCAACCACTATGAACAATCCTAATCATTTATCAACCAAATTCTAACCTATCTGAGCCTTCGGTCGCGCACTCACCTCGATTTCGCGAGGGAAAAGGGAATGAACACGAACGCTTCAGAAAACAGGAATGAACAGCGATGAATCAGCGATGAACACGCTGGAAAATCACCGAGACAGCACGATCACTCTCCCGAACAACCACACAAGCCTTAACAATGAAGAACGGTGAAGAACGGTGAAGAACGGATCACGAATCCTCTCGATTCACACTTGAATTCTCAAAACACACTTTTTCCTTTGGTTTTTCTCTGCCAAAGTCGTGTTTCTGCGGCTGAGACTTTATAAAACCCGACCTAGGGCTGCGTCCCTAAACCGCGCAACTAACCGAATAATTTAAATCAAACCGGATTCGACCAAAAACATTGGTGTCGATCGACACCCTGCCCTGGTGTCGATCGACACCCCTGACCAAAATCCATAATTTGGTTTGGGATGTTACAGTTCTCCCCCACTAATCTGTATTCGACCTCGAATCCCGCAAACTGTCTATCCAAAACCGACACTTGACCCCACTTGGTCAACCACATCAGAGGTCCTCACCCGACCCCTGAACTCTTACATAATCCTATGTTAGTACGCACGCCTTCCCAGACATTATCTACTCCTAATTCATTACCATCCACAACAATAAATATACCAACCACCCATGGTATACCGGGAACCCTTTCCCTCTAGATTTATAATGAGATCCACCCATCTCAAATAAATTTCTGGAGCCCACCAACTCCCAGAAGCATGCAGGGAAACTCACTCCCTTCAAGAGACCCACTCGTCCCATGATACTTATCCTGAGACCCACCCGTCACAGATAAGTAAGCATCCCACGATACTACATCGAGACCCACCCGTCATCAGTAAGTAACACTCGGTACTACATGGTGATCCACCCGTCACATGTAGAACAGCCGAAGACCCACCCGTCTTCTCAAATTGTAATGAGTTATTCGGGAAACCACTGTCCCTAGAGTAATAATTTCTGAAAACGTCTACTAACATTTATGATTAGCTCTGCCTCACATGGCCTCTCTTCGATATTTCCCACCCAAAATATCACCTAAAACACGACCCATACTGGTCAACCAAATCACGCTTATAAGGAACACACATCTTATAATAACTCTGGAAATAAATAAGAAAACTCCATCTTATAAATTCTGAAAAATATATATCGTTACAACAAAACGAAAAATACATAAACCAAAAACAACAATAGCTCCCGAGCTAAACAAAACATTGGAACCACAAAGATACAAGTAAGTTCAAGTTGCGACCTGCTTGTCGAACCACTTCCTGAACTTCAACTTCATCTTTGCCTCTGGCTCCCAAGTCTCATCCTGGCAACCGCCACAATCCCATAAAATCCTCAACAATGGAATCTTCTTCCGACGCAGATGCTTGATACTCCTCTCGAAAATCCTCACAGGAACCGCCGGAACCGTCAAATCAGGCTTCAGATCCTCAGGGATCTTAGCCACCAGCTTCTCCGATTCATGGAGATACTTCCTCAACATCGAAACATGGAACACCTTATGAAATGCTTCCATAATCGGAGGTAACTCAAGCCGATACGCCACTGGTCCCACTCGCTCCACTACTGGAAACAGACCCATAAAACGCGGACTCTGCTTGTTCTCAGAAATGGATCTGTTAGGACCCCTCAACATTGCCATCTTGAGATACACACGATCTCCCACGGCAAACTCAAGCTCTTTTCTTCTTCGATCTGCATAACTCTTCTGCCGATCCTGAGCTTCTTTCATGTTCAGCCGCAAAACACGGATCTTCTCCGTCGCTTCCTGAACAAAAGTAGCACCATAAATGCTTCCTGAACACGGATCTAGAATATAATTTAATATGGGGCACACTATATTAAACATTAAATATAATTAAAATGTATTTATTGTAAAATAAAATTGTATTAATCATTAGAATTTTGTTTTATTCAATGTTCAAGAAAGCGGGCGGTGACCCATCGTCTAGTGCCTAGAACGCCTAATCGGAGCCTAGGCGATTTTCAAAGCGGTTTAGACGTTTTACGAAAATCCAGAATATATTAGATTTATATAGAAAAATATATAAAATATCATAATTTATATATAAGAAAATTTAGATTACATTTATTAATATCATTTTATACCCTAATATTAAGAATATCATGATATATATATATATATATATAATTTTATATTTTTATATTTTTATAATACTATAATACTTTAGGCGGCCTAAGCGTTAATCGCTACGGTCTGTAGGGGCCTAGCGCCGCCTAGGCGAACGCTTAGAACGCTTTTTAGAACACTGATTTTATTTTAGAAACATTTAGTAAGATAAACTAAAAAAGATATAAAGTTTTTTTTTTGAGTTCAATGGGTAACTGATTGCTATGCCAAACACTGTAAGGAATCATTTCGTTTTTTGATATAAAATTCACATATTATAAAAAAAATAAAAACTTTTTCATAATTGTGATATATTCGTCATGAGAATATTAACATAAAATTTGATAATGCATATAATAATTATATTTTGTAAAATTGTGTATCCGTTTTAGTTCTAGGTACCGAAGAAAAATACAAATATTGAATAAAATTAATTATGAGAATGGAATGTGAAGAAATTATAATGTTATTTTGGGAACTAAGACTAATATTAAAAAGAACACTGTTTTATATAGAAAAGAAGGAAAAGCTTTAGGAAAGCAAATGAAAAAGCTTTAATGGAAAATAATAAAACAACAGAATAGTGTTTAAACGTTCTGTAGCCGGGGGAAAAAAAAGTGTTTAAAAATTGAAAGAACAAAATTGCATCTGAAGGTCTTCGAACTTGGAAAACGTGGGGCACGACCTAGACGTTTAAACCAAAAATGCTATCTACTTTCCTCGTTCATATATATGCACAAATAATTTTTATAAGGTAGTATGTGGCACGTGCCACACTTCTCTAGACGTGGGTCCGCCCTACTGCTTCCCAAAATGATTTACCACAAAAATCAGAAAAAAAAACTCAAAACAAATACTGTAATTGTTTACTAGTGCAAAAGACACGAACATAGACTCAAAACAATTACACAAAACAAAGCTACATATATGAAAGACACTAGTAAACAAGAATAATTTTAAAAATAGTTTATTGACTAAGATTATATACACTTAGCAAAGAAAAATATTGAGATTATATATATAATGTTTTCGTGTAACTAACAATTAATTATGATGAAGTCTTAGTGTTGGTTTTCTCTCTCTAAAGAGCGATCCAGAGGCGATTAGGGCTCCTCCTCTTTAGCTCGTCGCCACCGTCAGTAGGGCCTCTCGCCCTCCGACGAGAACCATCATCTTTCTCCCTCCTCTTCCTTTCTTCAATGGTTAGCTTTGATTTTGCTCCGGCGATGCTTCCTCCCCCTTTGAAGCCGCCGCCTTGTGTTCGTGGCCCAGATCTGCTGTGTTTGGCTTCTCCTCCCGAGCCTCCAGACCCTCCGGACCTCGGTGAAGGCTCCGACATCCTGGATCTGACCGCTTGGTGCCTCCGATCTTGCTCATCTATCTCCTCTACAACCCTTTCCCTTACCCGACCTCAACCACAGTTAGATCTTCTCTTGAAGGTCTCTTATCTACTTCGATGCTGGCCCTTTATGCACGAAGATCCCTCCGGCGAGCCACCTGGTTCCACCGTGAAACCTACGGTTCAAACAACCGCATCCTTGGAGATCGTTGAACACTTTATGGACCTGGGTCTGTTCCAACATTCTCGTTTGTTGGGCTTTGGATGGCCCATGTTTTATGAAAAAATCCCTCAACATCTCTTACCAGTCGATGTCTATGGTTCCACTGTTCTTGCATTAGTCTCCGGTACGAGACTAATATCTGATTGGAAGCTCCTCCGACAGTCGACTGTATGTGCTTCGACTCTTCTTGCTCAGGGCTGGTATGTTTCACATCCCTCTCTGTTTAGTGAGATACCGTGGCAACCTTACTCCTTTTTAAAG
Source organism: Draba incana (assembly GCA_963576765.1). Lineage (NCBI taxonomy): Eukaryota > Viridiplantae > Streptophyta > Magnoliopsida > Brassicales > Brassicaceae > Draba > Draba incana. The sequence goes on from OY755213.1 coordinate 23,018,095, forward strand.
GAGAGATCTTCAACAAAAACATTTACTTTTGAGTCAAAGTTTTCTGGATTCTCAAATCCTGTAATTTATACATTATGGCTTAGGTCTGATTGCTTAAATCTTTATGCCACTATCTTAATCATATTTCCAAGCTGCGTTAGTCAATGATATGGTTTAGGCTTCTTGTATCGAGTTGATTCGATAGGTTTAATATGGTTCTGCTCTCAACAGACCCGTTTCCGATTGATGAAATCATTTCCGGTTTTAGAACCGAGAAATCTCTCCTCCTTATTGGAGCGAGTATGTTTAAGCTCAGTGTTCATGGCTCTGTCTCTAGTCTTCATGGCTTCTATCACAGCCCTGCGAGCTATTTATGACCACTCGATGGTCTTGGGTTTAAAGAAAGCTATTTTCATGACTGCTTTTCTTCAAAATTTAGCAATTCTGAATCTCGTGGACGGAGATTTGGTTGTTGATATCTTGAAGGTTGGATGTGCTCTGTCTAAAGCTTCGGAAAAAGTCACTAGATTCTCGATCTTTTGCTCGGAACCGTATGATTTTGGCTCCCTATCTATCTCAAAGGATGATACATCTATGTCTTGTATTTCCTTTACTTTTATCAAGTTGTATTTCTATTTTTGTACTACCGTGGCTGTTGTATTGTCATTCTCATCCAATGTGGATATGAACAATGTTTGTAACCGGTTTTAATGATAAATCCAAGTTGTTGCCCCAAAAAAAAAAAAAAAAAAATTAATTATGATGGCTTCATGGTTTAAATCTTGAATTTTATTTAGAGAGGTCTCGAGTTCGACAATGTCCAAAGCAAAAAATGTATATATTTTTTAAAACAAAAAGGCATCGTTTCTTTTAACCGTCACATTAAACGGCTAACTAACTCCTTTAAATTTTTCCGTTATCCAAGTTAACGAAGTGCCTAAATTAGTTCGGTCAACAAAAATTCGTGATTTAAATTGAAAGTCAACGAAAAATTTGTGATTTAAATTGTCTTTGATAAAGTTGGTGCTTTAAATGGCCACAATTTGAAAGTTGAGGATTTAAATGACTTTTTCCCCATTTCCATATCCATTCAAATCCAATGATAAATCAAATCCTTTTGAAATTTTTGATAATGAATAAAACTCGATGCTAATTTGTATTTTGAAATCATAGATTGAATAACATATGGTTTTAATGAAGATTTTAAAATGATTCATTGAATAACATATGGTTTTAATGAAGATTTTAAAATGATTCATTGAATAACATTAAAATTTTAATTAAAAATTAAAATGATTAATTGAATTTCAAGGGTGACGACTTAACGAACTTCTCTCTAAAGAAAAAAGAAGAAATCTTCAGTCGTTGTTTTGCCCGGCGACCGGCTCTTTGCCGGCGTTGTGGCCTTGTATATACTTTTCTTTGTTTGTTTCTTTTAATTTTGTATGATACTTTTGGCTATTCTGATCTTTGATTGGATCTATTCTTCCGTTTATCGGATCGTTCTTCCGGCTATACCGGATGTCTCTTCCGACTTTTTCGGATTTTGTTGTCTTCTCTTTTATAGGATATCCTAGTCTCCCGGTGGTCGCAATTAAGATTATCTATCCTCTTCTTTTGGTACTAGTCTTTCTAGGTCGGGAGTTTAATCTCCCCAAATTTCCACCAAATATAAGCCTTAATCGAAGGTGTTGGAGGATGATTGGCCTTGTATGAGAGACGGTCGGTGGATATTTTCGGTGGTGAGATATATAATTGAGCCATGCTAGGTTTATTCTATAAAGAGATTTTTAGGGATAAGTGATGTTACGGAGGCTTTGATTGAGTTTCTTGGCAACTGTAATTAATTTTGGATCCTGTTGAAAACGCCAGAACTTGATCTACTTGGAGCTGTATGACCAAAATTTGCTACACTACGAACCAGTGATAAACTACGATAAGAAAACTGTTAAGGGAAGAGAAGAATTGTGGAGGCGAGATGAATCTCTTTCCTTAACCCTTTGAATCACCCGTAGTGCGACGGAAAAACATATTCAAGGATCCCAGGATACAACCACAACAATCGTATTGGCAATCACTCGAACTACGATTCTGACGAACTGATATGAGTACGATACTCTCGAATAAGACAATTACGTTTAGCAGGAGATTGTTGTTTAGCTTTTAGTTTCTAATATGATTTTTCAGAGTGAATGAATAATGAAGGAAATGAATTCGTTTTATAGCAACAGAGACCAGTTTAGAATTCTTGAAATCTCTGATAAAATCTCACATGATCTCACGTTGAGAAAATCGTGGACTCGTTATTTGACTTCCGCAGATAGTGGGAGGAGTGGTCAGTTGAGAGACTCAGCAAAAAGAAAATCTTCTGAAATCTTTTACTCGGTCTTAGCCAAAAAACGCAGCGCTTTGTTTTGGATAATCATCTCTCATTTACTTGGTCCAAAAAGAACTTCTAATTGGGCCGAAGGCCCATCTACCAAGAACCAAGAACCGTGACCGACGCCTATGCCTATGCCTGAGCCCAAGCCCGAGCCTGGCCTGGCTCGGCTCGGCTCAGCTCGGTTCGGTTCGGTGGTGGTTGTGCGCGCGTGGTGTGGGTTATTCCTTTCTCTCCTCATTTCTTTTAAACAATAGTATAACTATAATGATTTATATATTATACCAAAGTTTTTCCTACAACCGATGTGGTATAAAACCACACTTTCACATTCTCATTTCTCTTCACTACCAATCAATATTAATGAGACCCATTAGCCCATTAAATTGTTCCAGTAATCCCCCACATGAATATAAATGACTCTAAACATATGAAGACTCAACAAACTCGATAAACTAGACACTACTTGACTAGACTAGACGGGACTTGACTAGATCTAAGACAGACTTTCGAGAGTATACGAAAATGTAACTATATCTGAGAGGTAGCTTTTGCAGCTTTGAACCAATCATTTTTAATTTCTGTCGGGTTTACTGGGCCAGGAGGTGAACATGATGTCTTAAACCACCCGGATGTTAATGTAAACCTAGACTAACAAATATTGCATAGCAACATTTTCTCTTAGAGATAAGTTCTCTATTGTGTTCATTTTGGCCCTTAAACATTCCTGGTTATCATGAGTGAACTAAGAGAATATAGCCTTACTTTCATTCTCCTAAAAATGGCCCATTTCACACTCACTAGGTGATCTGCCATTAACTTTGTTTTAAGAAGCATCCTATATTACTTCACTGATATCTCAAAGTTATAGAATCATTAAAAGCCAACGCTTAACCTTATCTCACACAGGTAACAATGTTCATCATCCTAGGAACTGGGTATCTACATATATTTACAGTGTTCTGCTCTTAATCAGCTTGATTTTGTTATCCCTTTTGAACCTAGATCTTGGGATCTCCAGTCACTTAGGTGGGGTATCCATCAAGCGTCTTTTCAGTTATAGGCTTTAAACCCATCCCTCTTGATGATTTAACAACTTGATCTCTTGGCAAACTTTTTGTGAATGGATATGCTAAGTTGTCAGCCGATTTTATGCAATCTATTGTTATTACTCCAGTTGAGATCAATTGTCTGATGTTCTTATGTCGCCTCCGAATGTGACGAGACTTACCATTATATAGTTTACTCACTGCCCGAGATATAGCCGATTGACTATCACAATGTACGCGTAATGCTGGTACTGGTTTTTCCCATATTGGGATATCTTCCAAAAAGTTTCGAAGCCATTCTGCTTCTTCCATTGCTTTGTCTAAAGCTATAATCTTTGACTCCATGGTTGATCTAGCTAAGAAAGTTTGTTTGGAAGATTTCCAGGATACTGTTGCACTTCCCAGGGTAAAGACATATCCACTAGTTGATTTCGAGTTTCTAGAATCAGAAATCCAATTATCGTCACTGTATCCTTCTAATACCGTTGGTTATCTACCATAGTGCAACCTATAATTTTTGGTGTATCGAAGATAGTTCAGTACCCTTGTTATAGCCTTCCCATGAGTATGACCTGGATTACTTTTATATCGGCTTAGCATGCTTATTGCGTGTGCCATATCATGTCTAGTACAATTGGTTAAGTATATTAGACTTCCGATTACTCTTGCATATTCTACCTGTGAAACTGCATCACCTAAATTTTTCGTCAGATGAAGTTGAAGATCCACAAGAGTTTTTCAAGTTCCGTTTGAGTAGGTCTTGAACCGCTCAATTATCTTTTCAACATAATGATCTTGAGTTAGTGTAATTCCCTTGGAATTTCTTAAGATCTTGATTCCAAGGATTACATCTGCTTACCCCATATCTTTCATGTCAAATTCTCCTTTGAGCATGCCTTTGGTTTTCGTTTATAATATCCTTATTGCTTCCAATAATAAGCATATCATCTCCATTTAAACACAATAATATGTATCCTTTTGGAGTACTTTTTATGTATATGCATTTATCACATTCATTTATGCTGAAACCATCTGACATCACCACATAGTTAAATTTTGCATGCCATTAATTAGGAGCTTGTTTAAGTCCATAAAGTGACTTTACAAGTCTACACACTTTGTGTTCTTGTCCTAGAATGATAAACCCTTCAGGTTGTTTCATGTAAATTTCCACTTCTAAGTCACCATTTAGAAAAGCAAATTTAACATCCATTTGATAGATTTCAAGACCTCTTAAAGCAGCAATGCCTATTAATAATCTGATGGAAGTTATTCTCGTTACCGGAGAGTAGGTATCGAAGAAATCTAGACCTTCTTGTTGTCTAAATCCTTGTACCACAAGTCTAGCTTTGTATTTGTCTATCTCTCCATCAGTTTTCAGTTTTGTTCTGAAAATCCATCTATTTCCTAGAGCTTTACATCCGTGAGGTATATCAGTTATCTCATAGGTATTATTCTGCAAGATGGAATGTATATCACTATTAACTGCTTCTTTCCAAGAAGGCGCGTCTGGTATAGACATCGTTTCCTTACAGGTTCTTGGCTCATTTTCTACAAGAAATATTTCCAAGAAATCAGAAGCAAAAATTTTCTCTTTACGAGATCTTTTACTACGTCTAGGTTCTTCTTCTTCATCATTTATAGTAGTGTCCGAACTACTTGCCTCGATTCCAGAGGTGATGACATCTCGTTGTTAGTGAGTTCGCTTATTACTTTTTCTATCCTTACATAGAAATATGTTTTCGAAGAATGAAGCATTCCTTGACTCCATTATAGTATTAGCATGTATATCCGGAAGATCTGATTTATGTACCAAAAATCGATAGGCACTACTATTATGCGCATATCCGATGAAAATGCAATCTATCGTCTTAGGTCCTATCGTGACCATTGGTGGAGGAACTGCTAGTTTTGCTAAGCACCCCCCCCCCCCCCCCCCCCCCCCCCCACACTTTCAAGTATTTGTACGAAGGCAAATTACCTTTCCAAAGTTCATATGGAGTTTTTCCGGTAACTTTATGCGGTATTTTGTTCACGATGTAATTTGTGGTAAGCAGAGTGAGTTTTGGTGATGGTTTTTAGTGAGTTTCGCTAGGACACAAATCTCACATTTATCTTTACTTATTTTCTGTTTAGGAATTAAATTCATGTCCATTAATCTACTCATAGATTTAAAGTTAACATGTTCTAAACGTTCATGCCATAAATTAAATGACTCAGCAACATACGCAACAAATTTTTTATTCTTCTTCTTCTTCTTCGAGGTGGAAGCCTCGGTTACAAAATTTGTGGCATTATTGCCTACATCAATTATGGCCTCTTTGCCTACATCAAATTCACGAATAACAGCCTCAATGGACATCTTAAACAAACCTTCACAAACTAACCCCTTCCCCAAAAACATCTCGTACTTGCTTAGGACCAGCTTATCCGCTTTAATCTTCATGGTGAATCCATGCTTGCTCAGAAGAGATCCCGAAATCAGATTCTTTCTCATGTCCAGTACATAGACGACATTTGTGAGGATAATCTCACGGCCAAAGATCAGCTTCAGAACAACCTTACCAACTCATGCGATCTCCGTGGTTGCGGAGTTTCCCATGAAGAGCCTCTCATTGCTCTTGTTTTTCTTGTAGCTTGAGAAACTCTCTCGGTCCATACATATGTGCCTTGAAGCACCAGTTTCAAACCACCAAGTCTTTGGGTGGCTCTCAGCATTATTAGCGGTGACAACCGCACACATATCAGCTTCGGTGAGATTGACCTCATACTTGTCGACGTTGTTCTTTGGAGTCTTCTTACTACGACACTCAAAGGTCTTATGTCCCACCTTCTGGCAGTTGTGACAGGTTCCATTAAACTTTGGTTTCGATGTCTCACCGATGCCGCCCTTCTTCTTGAGCTTCTGAGTTATCTGAGGAGCAAATTTTCCTTTTCCTTTGTCTAACCTCCCTTTGTTCTGCCATTTTCCTTGCTTGTTAGAACTCTGGTGCTCTGCCAAGTTCGCATTTGGTTTGCGAATCATGATACCAACTTTAAGCTTTCTTCGGTTATTCGACTCGATCCGGAGTTTCATGATCAAGTCTTCTAAACTCATCCATTTCTTCTTAAGCTTAAGGTAGTTTTTGAAATCCGTCTATCTCGGAGGGAGCTTCTCAATTACACAAGCAACCTGATACGTCTCGCACAACCTTATGCCTTCAGCATGTATCTCGTGGAGAAGGTTATGCACCTCATTGACTTGTTCCATCAATGGTCGTGAGTCTACCATCTTGTAATGCTCAAACTTAACCACCGTATATTTCTACGATCCAGCATCTTCTGAGCGATGCTTCTTATCCAGAGAGTTCCACAGTTCCTTCGATGTCTCAAAGTTTGAGTAAACGTTGAATAGCTGGTCATTGAGACGACTCTGAATGTATCCTTTGCACTGGAAATCCCCGTGTTCCCAAGCGTTGACACTCGCAAGCGCCCGAAATTCCATATTTCCCGGTGCGAGAACAGGTTTCTCTTTGCGAATATACTTGTCCAGATTCAATGTAGTCAAATAGAAATGCATTTTTTCTGCCAAATCTTGAAGGAGCTTCCGTCGAACTTTATCAGGAAGCAGTCCAGCAGAATTCCCAAATGGAATCTAGAGCGGAGCAGGAGCTGCAGTTTACGTCGAAGCAGGGACCGTGACAACAACAGGAGGAACCACCACAGAAACAGTAGGGACAGTCACAGCAACGGCAGGGACAGACCCAGTGGCATTAGGAGCCACAAGAGTGATAGCTGGGAAGGACCCAAACTGCACTTGAACCGTTTGCTCGTCAGCGGTTTGGATTCCTACCCCAGTGAGGTTCTCATTGGCAGTGGTAACATTAACAGCCGCAACAGCACTAGTTTTGTTGGAGACATTAGCGTTTAGACTTTCCAATTTTGTTTCTGTAAACAAAACAAAAAAAACAACACACAATAAATCAGTATTGATTTAATTCGAAACACAAAAAGTTTTTCAAATAATTAGAAAACAGTGATCACGATAAACAGATTAAGAATCGCAATTCAGTTTAGTTATCGAGATGAATATATATCGATTTAATTGAACAAAAGTTTTCGATAATAAATCAGACTTGCAATTCAAAGTTATTATCGAAACACATGAATGTTCAAACGTTCGCAAACGTTAAACAATTCACTTCCCGACAGAAAGCAATCAGCGAGAGCATTTATGAGACGATCGCGATACAAGCTATTCTGTTAAAAAAGTTTCTAATATTGCGTTTTTGTTATCGCAATTCAATCCGTCTGGTGTTGATAAGACAACAGCCGTATTTCAAAGGGTTAAGAATGTAGGACCAAAATTTGGCACAATACGAACCGGTGATAAACTACGATAAGAAAACCGTTAAGGGAAGAGAAGAATTGTGGAGGCGAGATGAATCTCTTTCCTTAACCCTTTGAATCACCCATAGTGCGGCGGAGAAACAGATTCAAGGATCCTAGGATACAACTACAACAATTGTATTCGCAATCACTCGAACTACAATTCTGACGAACTGATATGAGTACGATACTCTCGAATAAGACACTTACGTTTTGCAGGAGATTGTTGTTAGGGGTGTCAAAATGGATCATTACTCATGGGTTACCCGAACCCGCCCACAATTTTAGCGGGTTTGGGTTATATTTTTTATCCATATAGATAAATGGGTTTTGTTAGGTTACCCTATTGGGTGCATGAGTTTAATGGGTAAACCCATTAGGGTTATGGGTTACCCATGGGTTTAGCATAAAAATTAAAATAATTAATATTTATTTATATTGGTAATGTATTGGAAAGAACCAAAATTAAAGATGAGAGATCATCCTGACATGTCTGTTTTGCAGTATTGGAAAGATAACAGACATCGTTTTGGTGTTGTAGCATACATAGCATATGATGTGCTTAGCATTCCTATAACTAATGTAGCTTCAGAATCATCTTTCAATATTGGTTCTCGTGTTCTAAACAAATACCGGAGTCGACTTCTTCCGAAACATGTCCAGGCTTTACTTTGTACGAGATCATGGTTATTTGGTTTTGCAAGTGATGAAAAAGGTAAAGTTATCATTTATAGTTACTGATTTTAATACTAGTTATTTAATTATCCAAGTTGGTAATATATTTTTCTTATTATTTGAGATTAAAGGTGATGATGGATCCGAGGAAGCAGAAGAACCCAACAAAGATTGAAGTGTTTTTAAAAATTAATGTTTAGTTTTATTGGTTTTATGGTTTTTTATTAGTTTTCTGGTTTTACAATATTATTTTAAGATACGTAGAGACTTTAATCTAGTTTCTTTCTTGTTCAAGTTAAAAACTTTTGTTGGATTTATAATAATATGGAATGTGTTGGTTTTTTATAAATTTATATTGTATAGTTCAATATATACATGAGTACCCATTTAACCCATGAACCCAATGAATTTTATATAAATGGGTTTGGATAGATAAATTGTACCAATATAATAAATGGATCGGGTCAAACCCGCCCACTAAAACCTCAAACCCATATGGGTTTGGGTTGGATCGGATCGGGTTACCCATTTTGACACCCCTGAGTATTAATACACGTGTTTAGGCATTACTGAGGCTTTGCAAGTTTGTAATTATCTTTCAAATAATTTTGGGTTTAAATTTATGTTGTAAAGCCCAAGATGTTGGGTCCGTAATAATCATTTGTAATTTCCCTTTTGGGCTTAATGTTAAAGTCCAATTGCCGACAAAAAAAAAAAAAAAAAGAATTACAAATTCATATGGGTTCATTTTTATTCATAGCTAACATGTTTAAATCAAATATCAACAATCCATAAACAATCACATAAAAAGAACTTAAATTAAGGAACAAAATAGTTGAAAGATTTCAATTTTTTTTGTAGAATGAAAGCAAATAAAAGACAGAAACTCTTATATGGATCAAATGATATATAGCCAAGGATGACTTCCCGTGATGATCTCATCTACCACTAGCCGTCTCACATAAGGACTGCGACATGGTGGTTTGATGGATAACCTGAGAACCTGAATTGTGGGTTTTGTTGGAACATGTCGTTGCTGTTCCCAGTTATCTCCGAGTTCCCAGTTATCTCCGAGCTAGATGTTGCCGAGCCACTAGACCCGGCCCCATCGCTTGAAATGTCCCCTAGCCATAACTTACCCTGACTGTTCTTGAAGAATTGTTGTGGGTCCGAGAATGGCGGAGATTGTGACGACTTTGGTTCCTGAAGCTTCTTTGTGTTGAGGAAACGGCCACCTGAGCCTCTAGCTCTCTTTAACGCATGACGGTGGCGCGACTCGTGAAGGTATGGCTGGCATCATATCATAAACAGAGTTGGTCTCAAGACATACTTGCTTGAATTTTTTTGATAAAAACTGAGACTTTGTATAGTTCTATTTATCAGAATGGTGCAATAGAGATAAACGTACTTTGCGGACTTTGATGAGCTTGTTCTGAGCTTCGAGTTTAGCACGGTGCTTCCTGCGACGGAGAATGGCTTGGTATTGTTTTGCATTGACGAATATTGGTTTGTTCTCTGGAATGTTGTGAGGCAAAAGCATTCTAGAAGGAATCAATCCTCCACTTTGAGGATGGTGCGCCTGCAAAGATTTCCATGACATATCAAGAAACGATTATGTGCAAAGGCTTCATTGTGATAAGGCAACAAAAGCATTATCTCGATATGTAAGAATTGTGTATTTACCATGTGTTGTGATGCATACGGAAAAGGCAAGAAACCATTGAAATGTGGCATTTCAGTGCCGTGTAGAGGCCAAGAAGCGGCCTAAGAGTATAGACAATAGAGATCATTAATATTGTATTTAGCTTCAAACTCAGTCTCATCTACTAAAGATTTACACTATAAGTCATATACGATTGACTAATTAACCTCAATGATAGGTGGAACCACTAAATCTTGAGACACCTTTGACAAGATCGACTTTGAATGACTTCCATTAGGATCCTCAGCGTTTTCTTTGTACCCTGCATCAAAACAAGAACACATGTATCTTTAGTTGCACAATCATACAATGTGAACTCTTATGCGGGCGAATAAACTTCGAATGTTGGACCTGAGAGATGTGTAACAATGCTTTGGCTATAACGATGTTTAGGTTGGCTTAAGCTAGCAACTTCACCATATGATTCTCCTCCAGTGGATTGAGTTGAGGAGGAATCAGGGTGGTCCTGAAACTGAAAACCAGTTTGTTTCATCCCTGGGAAACGCCTAGACATTATCTCCATCGTCAAGCTTAAAGTTTTATAGTCGGTCATGGAAGATGATGATCCTTGAACATTTGAGTTTGTGAACACAGAGTTTTCCCAAGAAGTTGTAGGAAGATAAGGCAATGAATCTTTGCAATGGAACTCTTGCATTGTCTGAAACACTACTCTCAATAATAAGCTAATCTCCAAACCAAAGTAGAGTCATAAGATTCAATGTTTCAGTCACCTATAGTCCAATCAAGTAAAAAGACAAATCTAAACAAAGTTCTTGATCCAAAGAAAGAGATCTAAGAGAAATAAAGAAACCACAGAGCAGATCTGAGTAATTACCATACTAAATAGAATGTAAAAAGATTCAGACTTCGACAATTGCCTAACAAATCGTAAAAAAAACAGATTTTTGATTTATCTCAAAGAAAGCAGAAACATGCAAAGCAAAACTCAATCGACTAGATTTCTGAGGTTGTAAGTACACACGACAAAGAGAAATTAACTGATACAAGTCAAAAAAGCAAGAAAAACAGAACATAACCAAAAAAAGAAACAAACAAGAATTCAGATTTTCTCACCTATCACCCAAAAATGGGTTTCTTTCCTTCTCAAAGCAGAGTACAAGTAGTCAAAAAGAGAGAGAATTAAATTGGCCCCAAAATTAGAAAAAAATCAATGGATTTAGTGAAGATGGAGAGAGAAAAATATAAAAGGAAAACCATACTATAAGGTTAAGAATTAAGATGATGCATGTCTCCTTCCTGAAAACATGGCTTCTTTTTTCTTCTCTCTCTCTTAATCTCTTTCACTATCTCTCTGCAAGTTTAGGTATTATTGGCTATGGCTAAAAAGCTTTATCTCACTTTATCCTCTCATAAACAGTAGTATTAATTTTCCCACCACTAATTCACCATGAACACCGTCTTTTAGCTGACATTTAGTTATTAATATTAGCATTATTCGTTATTTTCAGATTCTCTTCCTTTTGTTTTATTATTTGTCTGTCCTTCTTCCTTACTACTACCAAATAGTCAGATTAAATCCTCCATTTATCAATTTAACTAGTGAACTTTTGATAACATTAAAACCAAAAAAAAAAATCTTTTGATAATTTGATAGAGTAGTGGTGATTTGTTGTTTGGATTCTGATATGATGTAAATGTGATAAATTGTCCATCACTGCATAAAACAGAGACATATTTGTTCTTTGCCATATTTTATTCATAGCCGCCATATCGCTGTTCCAAATTCCACGCGCCTTTCGAGTGCGCGTGGTTAGCATGTCCGGTGGTTGGAAGATGAACACGTCACAACATACGCACTTCCCTTTTTGTTTGACGTTTGTAGTTTTGGAGTTTTTGTTTTTTTTGGGCATGGTATTTTTGAACAACATAATAACTAATAAAATATTTATATCTTTAATTGAAAACGATGAGTTTTGATAGATTTCATTTCAAAGATAACAAATATAATAATACCACACCAAAGAACAGGATTTTAAAAATCTTCAACTAAAAAAAATCGAATTTCTATAAAATGTATCAACTACTTTTTTCAACTTAAATAAAGTAGTTTCTTTTATTATTGTTTATCTTGTTGGCAGTAAAGCAAAAGTCTCGGTGAAGGTTGTCAACATCTCATTCATAATGGCACAATCAATAGACTTTACAATAAATTTGTAATTTACTTCGCGTAAAAAGAAACCGAAATCAAGTCAAGCAAAGGAACACTCCCGAACACAAGCAAGATATTGTAGTTGAGTATTCGTTATTTTGTTGTCTTCTTTTCGGTATCTATATATATATTATGAACCTTGGAAAATTCATCAATTTATATATCCCGTAAAATCATCATAGAATATGTTAATTGGTTTGCCAAAAATAGTTGTTAAGAAAGAATTGAAAACATGAGAAGGAATTAGACAAGGTGATTGATTTGTAAAGGGAGCAAAGGTAAATTCTAGATGAAGATTGGTGAGCGATCATAGTTTCACAAGTCGAGTGACAGTTACACTTGTACGGTTGTACCTAATTAGACACGCGACAGGTAAATTAGATATGACTCTTTTTCGTTTTTCGAATATTAACGCATAATTTTGTTGCCTACCAAATCGTCCTCAACTACATATTCCACAACTTCAGATCCATCATTATAACAATTAATAATCGCTAGATCAAATAAAGTATAGATAGGAAAGTTCAACGTCTTATTAAACAAAATCTGCCCAACATCCAACCAATTAATAGTTTATCTGCTATGAAAATCGTCCGTCTTTCGCCTTTTCCTCAATAAAACGAATCACAAGTTTTGGATTTCAGGGGAAGAAATAACCCACCCAGAAATTTAGCAATAGCATCATGCATATAAGAAAACACACATGGAAATGCGAACGACGAAGTGAAGAGACCTGAGAAAAACCTAAACTCTAAAATGTATATATCTCCAAATACCAAAAAAAAAAAAGAGTACAGATAGATCGTTATTTTTCTTTTCTTGCTTTTTTTTTTTAAAACACGAAATACTAATATCAGATCGAGGAATCTAAAAAACAGAAAATGGTTTTTTTCAGTAACCGGGTAAGGGAGAGATAAAAGAGGAACGTAAACCAAAACAACAGGGAGAGCAAAGAAGAGAAGATGGTTCACGTCCTTGACAAAAAGCATCATTTTCACCACGATAAAGGAAAATGGTTCAGAGTCTCATCCTTGGTTATATGGCGGCATTTCCTGTAAACAGATAAAAAAGATTTCAGCATCCAAAAGCTTTAAACTTTTTGCACCTAAACAAACAGAGAAGGGCAAATAGCTAATAACCTGCTGGTAAGGAGGCGGCGGATGCATGTAACCACCTGGCCTAGGATGACCATACATCATCTGCTCCTGCTGGTTCCGGTACTACATCACAATCCCATCACCATAACACTTTTTTATACATCAACAGATAAAACAAATTCGATGATTTTTTAAAAAAGGTTCTGTGAATAGTTATCACCTCAAGTGGTACACCTGGAGGATAATACGTTGGAGGATAGTGATACATCACTGGCTGCTGCTGCCCAGGATATTGTTGCTGTGCCATCTATCAATTTTTGCGTGGTGAGTTTTTCAAACATGTTCCGTTGTTTTTTTGAGTAAATTTAGACACTATACAACACAAGGAACTTACTCCGTAACCACCAGGAGGCACTGCAGGCATCTGCTGCTGAACATTAACAGCAGGAATGTAGTATGAGGACTCTTGTCTTTGAGATTGAGGTAGCACACCACCTGATTGCGATGGTTTGAAACTCTTTGCGTTGGGTTTGAATTCCTAATCAGACCCAGCCCACTCATGATTAGTTTTAAAAAACATGCAGGTTAACATTCTATCAAGATTGAACAAAACGAATAAATAACCTTTGCATTCGGATTAAGAGTGGACTTTTCTGATGCTGACATAGAACCAATTGAGGAGCTTGGTGATAGTCCGGGACGACTTGACGTTGAAGGAGCTGGGCGGCTCTCTGAACCTCTAGAAGCCGACTGTCCAATTGAGCTATCAGATTTTGTTTTACCAGAAACTTGACTGACTTGTCTTTCTCTCTCAGCAGCCGCCTTCGACGTCGAGGTTACACCACCACCAGATTTTTCACCTTCATTGTTATCTATATATATCACACAATACATATTTACTTAATAATTAGATAGAATTTTTATAACAGGTCACCGCTTGTGTATGGAAACAACTTTTCTAGATTCCATTTGGCAATTTTAACCAATAATACGACATTTTTTCAGTGCCACTAGATGTCAGAAAATAAATACTAGTGTCAGTCCAAGGAAACCATTAGCCATGGATGTAAAACTGAAAGGAAATTCTACGTTTAGACTTTCGTCAGCATCAATTGTTCAAAGGAATAAATACAGATGAGGTGCAGATATAGAAACAGCGAAAAAAAGGAGTAGCATATACCTCCATGGCCAGAAACGGATTCGTCAGCTGACTGTCTATTACTCTGAGAAGACTGATTATCACCCTGAGAAATTGGTTCTTTAGCTTCCTTTTGGTCTACATCTGTTTTCTTCCGAGAAGACTGACTATCAACCTGAAAGAAAATCAATGGCCATATCACCAATTGCTCTGCTAGAAACCACTATCAAAGAAGAACTCAACCTTACCCGTAATTCTTCATTGTCCTTGCCACTAGAAGCTGGCTTCTGGCCATCAGAAGTAGATGAGCCACCAAAAGTCTGATCGTTGCAAGTATCCACCAAATTTTCATCCTCCTCGTCAAACCCACTATCATCAAATCCATCAGCTGGACGGACAGATGAGTACTTGGTTTCTTCGTCAATATCAAATTTGTCATTAAGCTGAATGCCTCTTTCCTGTTTAAGGGGGTAGCATGCATGAACAGTTAGAATTTTGGACTTGTTACAACAAACGATAAGAATCAAGCTGCGAATAATCCCCCAAAAATCACCTCTGCTACATGAAGATCTCGGGTGTTCTCACCCTCAATCTCTCTTGCAATCCTCACGGCTTGCTCTTCCAGGTCTCTAGTCCGAGGACCTCTCTGAAGTTTTGTGGTGTAGAGTTCCTCATTGAAAGTGCTCTTTACTCCAAACAGTGACTCATTCACCTTAAACTGATTCCAGCCCCTACAGGCGGAATCAAATTAGATGAGCAAATATACCAGTAAAGCGCCAAGTTATGTAAGCTATCCAGATAACTACACAGCAAAGATGGTTCATAAGAGAGATAACTAAGGAAACACTAGTCTTCATAATCTTATGGAAATCTACCAAGGGGTCTACCACACAATAAATATAAGATATGGCTCGACAGACATATAGAAATAGAATAGCTTCCGAAAAGAAATATCATAAGCATAGTCTAAAGTGCAAACGTGCAAGCACATAAATAATCTATTCATCCCATTATTCTCTTCCTAAAATATTCAGCTAAGAAACTGTGGTCTAAGGATCTAGCTAACAAATCTATATATTAACAATCCAAAACAAATGTTACAGGTAATTCATATATACAAAGATATACCTATTCCAAGGGTCATCAAACACATTCTCCAAATCTGGATGCTGTGGAATATCCTCATCAGGTACCCACCGTTTCAGCTCTCTTCCCAGATCAACATGAGAAGACTGTGATATAGAAGAGTCGGTCAACAGCTCCATCGGCTTCTCACTCTGAACAACATTTAACCTGGCATCCCTGGATATAGAGAGATCCTAGCACCAAAATCAATGAAAAAAAAATGACAATGTCAAAAATCAAAGTAATCACCCTGCCATGTAGCGTGTTGACATAAATTTAAACAGTAAAATTTCCACAGCATTTAATAAAAGCAAGCACACCTTAGCCACAATTTGCACAAGTTCATCTGCAGGAATAATCAATGTCTTCGAAGGGGGCTTTCTGACAAACTCATAACGGGATTTAGGCCCTCGTAAATTACCGTCTTTGATCAAGCTTGCCATCTTCAGAATGATTCCTGCAAGTTTCAAACAATTTATAAATGGCAAGAAACGAAGCGTCTTTCTATGCTTTACATCTTTGAGGTAAAAAAAATTCCTGATTCAGAGCCTCACCAAAATCTTTCTCTACATCAGCAGCATGAAATATACCACTATACACCGATCCATTTTTCAGATGTACTTCCACTAGATGCCCAATCTTACATGTTGTGAGGTACACTAACCGATCACGCAAAGAGCTCTCTAAGATTCCAGCATCCCCATCTAATGCATGATATATATCAACAAGCATGAGAACTCAGAACCTGATTTTCCAGATAAATCAAGAATATCAACATCTAACCTGTATTTGGTGTCTTTTCTAGTTTTGACTTTATCGACTGCGCCTTATTTGACATTCCCTCTCTTTCACCTCTCCTGTGTAATCCATTTGAGGAAGATTTCGACTGTAGCGAACTCATTGCAGCCTCAAACTGTTCAAACTAACAAGAAAAGAGAGATAAACAAGTGGTTTATTAAGCGTTCATAGTTAAAGTTAAGGGTAAATGATCCCCACAAATCAGAGAATAGCCATTGCTAAATTTCACAGACGTAATACAATCAGAGAATAGCGTCGCCATAATATAATCAAGAGCTAGCTTCATGCATCAAACATAAGCGTTGCTTTTTAACGATCACACCTTAATGGAAACAAAACCAAAGATTTTCGGCACAAACAGATGCAGAAAAGGAAAGCATTAAACCGAATCAGTGATATACTCATCAGCAATCAAGAAAATCGATCTCTAACGTATTCGAACTTAAACCTACGTATTCCACTACAACAAACCCTAAATCGGCTACCTGAATCACCAAATTTCCCAAAATCTGCTCCGATAGCGAAAGAATAAAGAAGCGAAGATAATTAAATCGATAAATTACCAGAAGAATTTGATCTTTTACCTGAAAAACCGAATCCGATCAGAAACCAACCCGATTGCACACCTATACACGAATGCTCCGAAGTGGGAGGGGCGAGTTCGATAGTTTCCAACGCAGTGAGTTAGGGTTTCGAAACAGAGCTACGATTTGCGCGAAGAGAGTGATTCACCATGAATCTTTGAGCAAAAGCTAATCGGATACACAGTGATCGGAGCTAAGCAACACTTTGATTTTTGCGAGAAGCGAAAATCATGAAAAGAAAGAAGAGCTACAAGAAACAGATCGTTCTATTAGGTTATGATCTTCTACGGGCAAGTGCATTGTAAATTAATACCTCGTGAACAATTTAGATATAAATGGGCTATTTTGGCCCAACAAAAGTCATGGGCTTCACTTGGGCTATCAACTTTGTCTTTCCACTTTTTTTTTTTTTATATTTAAATTTGAATCATTTGATCAATCTTCGATCACTTTACCTTAGTCATTAAGAATATCTAACTTAGGGACTTCATAAGATTCAATTTTATAATACTCATGCGATGCTTTTAGTGAAAACAAAGGGATCTTTTAACGAACATAAAACATAAAGGATCAAACATTCGATTATAATTTACCTTTATCTTCGTTTACCAAAGAAATCAGCAAGAATAAAGAGATTGATCAAAGCATAACATGAAGCAAAGCATACTTCGAAATGACTTTTAAAAAGTGCGTGGTTTACTTAAAGATGGGGTTAATGTTAACTTAGCTTTCAAAATGGTGTTTAGTTGAAGTTCTTAAGCCTTGAAGTAGACAGAAAGGTGGGGGAAATAAAGCATTAATAGGCTTAGTTGGGAAAACAAGTCTATAAAGTTTAATTTATTGTTTAATAATAAGCTTGAATCTAAAAATTACATGCTTCATTGCATGTCATCATCACTTTATGCCTTTTTTCAGTTTCGAAGGTGCAATATACCATTTGTCACCATAAAGCTAGGCATAAATATTATCCTCATAATTGACAAAACTAAGTATTAGACCAAAAAAAAACTAAGAAACTAATCACAAAGGCCTTTAATAAAAAAAAAAGAGGGTTGGAGTTTTTTTATCCACTAATTATATAATTTAATGGATACAAATCACGTGAATTCATAGATTAAATTACTTACACATGGATTTGTTGGAGGAATCTGAATACAATGTTATAGGTCCGATCGGTAACCTAGCTTTTTTAAAAGCTGAAACGGTAAGCTTTACAGCATAGTGCAAAGCTGTATAGATAAAGATTTGAGATAAATTTTTATAAATAAATATTAGTGTAATAGTATTTGTAAAGCTTTTTTGGTAAAGTTTTCGTGATTCGTACAATTTAAAACGGTACAAATTAAAAAGTGATTGTAGGATTATAAAGATTTTACCAATCTAACCCTATATGTTTGTATAGTTTTTTGAATGACGCACCAAAAAAGTGGTGTGGCCTATAAAAAGTAAAAAGAATTCTATACATACGAAACTATTGCACTAGAAGTAAAACTGTATTCCAAATTATATAAATACAACATGGTTTTGAATATTAATAATTGACCAAAAAAAGTAATAATCTAAACTAAGATATTCGAGTGTATCCAACTTAACGTGGTGAGAATGAGAGATCATTGTACAGTATTACGTATAAGTATAACGGATAGGTCATAGCTATCGTTATAAAATACGGGCCAACATTAAAAAGGAAAGAGAAACAATTAAACAAACAACAAAATCAAACTATAGTAATAGGAAACAGGGAAAACTGTCTATTTCCCCACCGTAACTATGACATACACATATATCTCCACGAGTTATTTTGCTCTGTCCAGATATCCACCAACTGGAAGTTCTATGTTTATTTCCCCACTAAATCGAAGTTAAATGTCTATATCTCTACCCGTCCTGATTTTGATTGGTTTGTGGGAGAACCCAACATCAAACCGGTAAAACCATGTGTAAACCGAATCGTGACCCGATTGAGAAATAAATTCGACCCATCTGTAACCCGAATCCGACCCGTCAGATCCGAGATTTGTTTTAATGGGCAAAATCCCCAATTTTGAAAATTAAGAACCCTAAATCTTAGATTTTTTAAATTGAACGAAATTGAGTGACAAAAACACACTGATACCATGAGCAATCACTTCCCTCTCTGCTTAAAATAAAAATAAAAGCCAAACTTTCCAAAAGGAACAAAAACCCTCTGCAAAATCGTGTCAAAAGTTTACTCCATTTTTTTCCCAAGACCAAGCAAGAACATTGAAGCTTGAAGATGAAATTCTAGGATTTTGTTAGTTTCATTGATATCTTCTTTGAGCTGGTAAATTATCAGAAATGGCATTTTTAGAATCTTGTTATTACGCAAAAGAAATTTGCTTTTTTTGTAATATAGTGTTTTGTATCAGCGAAAGAGACGAAGAACAATAATGGTAGTCTTTTATTTTTGGTTATCAAAAAAAAAAACAATAATGGTAGTGGAAGAGAAATTGGTTTACTCTTAGTCTTCTTCCCCGATCACAACTCCAAAAATCCATCATCTCCAATCGCCGTCGACAACAACTCACCATCGTCTTCTCCGACGACGGCGAATCTCTTCCGGTCCAGATCTTCTCGGCTTCTCTTATCAAAAGCCCAATCAACAATCTCAATCTGCATCCTCCTTCTCTTCTTAACCGTCTTTCTCTTCGAATCTTCCTCTAATACTCTTCCTCTTCCTCATTCTCACCGTCGATTTCTCCTCAATCGCGATGTCGTCGCTGTTCGTCGTCTTTCGAATCGATTCGCTCTTCAAGGAATGGGTACTCTGTCGTTGCTCATATCGCTTCCGATTCAACGGAAGAAGATCTCCGGTGCTTAATCGAAGAAGAGAACGACTCGTTCTTAAAACTCGTCGATGTTCATCGGCATTCGAATCAAATCGATTCGGTTTGGGGATCTAATCTGACTCGTTTCATGAAGAAACAAACGAAGAAGGAAACAACATCTGAGCCAATTTGGGGGAAGAAGACGACGAATCGAGCCAGTATAATCTCAACGAAACCGAGTCAACCAAGTTGACTCATGGCTCAGTAGTGGGTTTCGACGTGACTGAGTTGGATCCGGAAAACTCGTTATCCGGGTTTATGAATCACGTACAATCGGGTCAAAATCCCGTTTTAATTCGGTTAATCAGATTTTTATTGGTTAAACAACGATTTAAAAATAGTAAACCAAACACAAAACCGATATGTGGAGAAATAAATATGAAACTTTAATTTCATGGACATCTAGACATTTAACTTCGATTTGGTGGGAAAATAAACATGGAACTTCCAGTTGGTGGATATCTGGACAGAGCAAAATAACTCGTGGAGATATATGTGTATGTCATAGTTACGGTGGGGAAATAGACAGTTTTTCCTAGGAAACACGATACAAAGAAACACACAGTGGTTGTTGACGTGGCATTGTGGTAAGGTGTAATTATATTAATATTTGCAGTTTCCGATCTGATCATAATTAGCTGCTGTAAAATCTGTATTTTTTTCTTTCTAATCGAATATTGTTTCAGCCGTCGTAGTTAACAAAATAGAGGAAAAAAAAAATAAAGGGAAAAACTAGAAATATCTATATGATATATTAGTATTATGAAATATAGTTTAGTGTAAATCGGTTAATTAAGTCTGGTAACGTTTTTTTACCAGTCTTATCTCTCTGATATAAGAGAGTTAATTGTAACAACATTTTCATTAAGTTGAATAACATAATCTTCTCTATTTTCTCTTGGTTTGTTGATTCAACTAACATGCATTGAGCTCAAAGCTCTATCGATTCTTCGTTTTCGCTTCCGATCTTCGTTTTCCTTTCGTTTTTTGACCTAGATTGCTCGGATTTTCTCTTCTAATCAATCAATTTTTCTGGTGAATCGGTTATTCCGCCGATTTTGACCTCCGATTTGGGTTATTCCACCTAAATCTTCTTCTAATGGTGATTATTCGTCGATCTTCTCGTCGTCTGGGCTGTGGTGCTGCTTCAGCTACAAGAGCTGTGAATCCAGCTAGAACGGCGAGGAATTCTCCAGTTCAACCTATTCTGGTGATTGAACAACCTATTCTAGTGGGAACAAATCCAACTTACAATGCGATTCTGATTCCATCTTTTGATGCTTTGCAACAAACAAATCAATCATCTTCTTCACTTGTATTTGATTTTCATGGAATCCAATACTCGCTGTATTTCTTAACGAGTGGTGATGATCCAGGAACATCGATAATATCTAAAATTCTCGATGGATCTAACTACAATACCTGTAATTTGGCTATTACGATTGCGTTAGATGCGAAGAATAAGATAATGCTCCTGAGCTAAAATTCATAGAATTGTTCAAGAGCAAAGGAATCAAATCCTTTCATTCATGTTTAGAAACTCCTGAACAAAATTATGTGGTTGAAAGAAAGTATCAACACATTTTGAATGTTGCCAGAGCTCATGTTTCAGTCCAAGATCCCTCTGGAATACTGGTCAGATTGTGTTCTTACACTAATCTTTCTCATCAACCATCTTCCTAGTCCTCTGTTAAAGGAGAAATTACCTTACATATTGCTTAATGCCAAGAAACTTGATTATAATGGCATTAGAGTGTTTGGTTGCCCTGTTATGTGTCTACTTCATCTCAGAATCGCCATAAGTTTCAACCTCGCTCTAAGGCATGTGTATTCCTTGGTTACCCTGCATGATACAAAGGGTATAAAGTCTTGGATCTGAAATCTAATGTTGTATCAATCTCTAGGAATATTGTCTTTCATGAGACTATATTTCCTTTTCAAGTCCCTTCTTATGTTGATTTTCCAAATGTCCCTACATCTGATGAAGCTAAGATTCATTCTCCTACATATGTAGAGAGTTCCACTAATAATCCAATCCTTGTAGATGAAGTTTCTCTTTCTAATACTTCTACAGTTGTGGAACATGACACTATGGACTTTCCTCTAGTATTCACTAAAAATAAGAGGACCATCATTGCTCCAACGTATCTCCAAGACTTTTTTCTATAACATGACATATTCATAAACTCCTTATCCACTTTCAACATATATGGCCTATGATAACCTATATGAAAAATATCAAGCTCAGATTGGAGCTGTTACACTTCATTATGAGCCTTCTTCCTTTAGTCAAGCTAAGAAATTTGTTGAATGGATTACAACTATGAATGAAGAGTTAAAAGATTTGGAAGACAGTTGTACTTGATCTATTTATTCTCTTCCTGCAGAGAAACATGCTACGGGTTATAAGTGGGTATATAAGGTTAAACTCCTTATGGATGGAAGTCTGGAGAGATATAAGGCTGGATTAGTTGCCAAGGGTTATACTCAACAGGAGGGGATTGATTTTGTTGACACATTTAGCCAAGTGGACAAAATGACAACTGTTAAAATATTGCTTTCAGTCACAACAACTAAGAATTGGAGTTTAACACAATTGGATGTATCCAATGCTTTCTTGAATGGAGATCTTGATGAAGAGATTGACATGATATTGCCACCTGGATATACTCCCAAGGTATTACACTTCCTCCTAACTCAGTTTGCAAACTTAATAAATCTTTATATGGTTTAAAGCAAGCTTCTAGATAGTGGTTTCTAAAGTTCAGTTCTATACTGATATTTCTTGGTTTTCAGAAATCACAGTCAGATCATACCTTATTCATTCGTAATTTGAATGGGGTTTATGTAGATGTCCTGATGTATGTTGATGACATTGTTATTGCTACTAACAATGATGCAGCTGTGAATAAACTCAAAGAAGATTTGCAGAAGTCTTTCAAATTACGTGACTTAGGCCCTTTGAGGTATTTTCTAGGCTTGAAAATTGTTATATCAAGTAAAAGAATTTCTATATATCAAAGGAAATACACATTATAATTATTGGATGATACATGCTTACTTGCTTGTAAACCTTCAACAATCCCTATGGATCCTAGTTACAAGCTATGTCAAGATAGTGATGAGCCTGTGTTAGAAGATGCTTCTTTATACAAATATCTAAGGGGTAAGATGATGTATTTGACTATAACTAGACCGGATATCACATATGCTGTGAATAGGTTATGTCAATTCTCATATGCTCCAAAGCAGACTCATCTCAATGCAGCTTATAAGGTCCTTCACTATCTAAAAGGAACTTGGCAAGGGATCGTTCTATTCTGCTGAGTCTGATTTGATCTTAAAAGGGTTCACTGATGCTGATTGGGCATCTTGCAGTGACACTATGAAATCTACATCTGGTTTTTGTATGTTTATGGGCCATTCACTCATATTGTGGAAGTCCAAGAAACAAGGCATTGTCTCTCATTCCTATGCAGAATTTGAGTATCGTGCAATGGAGATGGTAGTACGTGAGATCACTTGGCTGGTTAATCTTCTCAAGGAATTCCTAGCTCCTCAAACACAACATGTGGCTTTTTATTGCGATTATACTGCATCTATACACATAGCTAATAATGCAGTATTTCATGAAAGGACAAAGTGTTTGGAAATAGATTGTCATATTGTCAAAGAAGAAATTCGGCCTCATCAAGACGCTTCATGTGAAGTCAGAGCATCAATTGGCTGATATCTTCACAAAAGCTCTGTATCCAGCTCCTTTTCGGTCTCTATTGCGCAAGATACCACTTTCTTCCTTATACTTGCCATCTTGAAGAGAGGTATTAGTATTATGAAATTTGGTTTAGTGTACACCGGTTAATTAAGTCTGGTTACGTTTGTGTACCAATCTTATCACTTTGATATAAGAGAATTAATTGTAACAACATTTTCATTAAGTTAAATAACAAAATATTTTTCATTTTCTGTTTGATTCAACTAACATGATAAAAAGAAAACTAGAAAATTGATTTTCTGTTTTATTAAAGAATAAGTTTGTAACAAATTCCACAGTGTAGTTAATTCTCGCCCGTTGCTTCACGGTGCTTCTGTGACCATCTGACATATATACGTATTGGGTTTGCATATTATTCGAATGCAATTAATTTAGTGTTGCCTATAAAGTATTAAATGTTGAATGAATTTGAATTATGGCAGATAAATAATAGTAACGTTGGCCAATGACTATACATTTCCTAAAATTCACTGACTTAAATTTTGAAACAGCTGTTATGGATAAAATTGACAGGTAACAAATTCATGTTTTGCTCTCTATTTTCTTTAACCGGTTTTTACTCTCTATTTTCTTTAATCGGTTTCTTTTTTGTTTCTTTTTCTTTTATTTGGTGCAAAATCGACAGCTAAAATCCTTCAACGGTGCACGTGTCAATCTCTGATCACGCTGTGGATATTCTGCAAGGCATCATTATTTATGAAAAAACCTAAAAAGCCAATCATTTTATTTGTTGCTGAATAGAGTACTTTAGAAAAAGTAAGTAACGGAAAAGAATAAAAAACAAAGAAAACAAATTTAGAGAGGGATGAGATAAAGAAAATAACATTTGAATTTCCTTGGTCCGTTTTGTTCCACACTCCCAAATAGTAAATATAATAATATTGAACTTAAAATTAATTTTCTGTATTTCTTTTTTTGATCATAGTTTTGAAGGACTTTAAATCCAAAACAAAACATGAATTTACAGTTTTTAAGCCTGCATTATATTAAAAAGTAGGACCGGTTCTAGAATGTGCTTCAATATATATTTGAAAAATGTGTTTCAATATATTTGAAAATGCAAAGTATTTGAAAATTAAGAATTTAACTAAAAATAATAATAATCAATGAAATTAATATTATAAGTAAAACATAAGTAGACTTTTAAAAAGAGCTAAACATAAATAAAACTTGACAAGTTTCGGATACAAAGCAGCAAATAAAGCTGTAGAACTATTCTGTTTGTTACCAATAAGAATCTATGTTTTCTTCTATTAACAGTCCATAATACCAAAGTTCAAAAAAAAAAAAAGGGTCTGAAAATAGCCAATAGTGTTTTTGGATTGTCATAAAAGAAATAAAAAAGAGAAGAAGAAAGAATAGAGCTTTGTTAATAATAGGAACACTAAACACCACTTGTGCGCAAAACTTTCCCAGTGTCCGACGATCTCAAAGCCCAAATCTCAAAGCCCCTCTCTTTCTCTCTCCTTCACTTCTTTCTCACTAAAAATCGTAGCTTTATTGCATTTTGCTTCTGCATTCAGCTTCGGATTTCAGAAAGCGTTCAAGAGTGTCTCTCACTCAATCTCTCTGTCAAGACCTTCAAGCGGCAAAGAACGGAGGACCCAGAAAGAGAGTTTTTAAATGCGATATCGTTTCTAGATCTGATCTGCAGATCCCGTGCCCTAATTTCTCGCTTCTGTAACGGTTTTCTTCTCCTCCTTCGCTTGCCGTCATTTCAGTATTTGAAATCTCTGTGGCAGAGAGAAAAGCAATCGAATTTTTTTAGCCAGTGAAGTGATAGTGCGCAATTACTGTCGCATAAAGGTACAAATGATTACTAGTCTTTTCTTTTTTCTTGTAAAGGGTTTCGATTTGATCGTTTTTTTTGCTGAGAATAATGATTTGGGGTTTGCTCCTTGATTCTCAGGTCCAATTGAAAGATGCTGACTTGTATAGCTTGTTCGAAGCAACTAAATACCAACAATGGTGGATCTAAGAAGCAAGAAGAAGATGAAGAAGAAGACAGAGTTATCGGAACGCCCAGGTCTAAGCAAGCGGTCAAGTCACTGACGTCACAGGTAGAGAAAATTCTTCCTCTGTGTCACTTTCACAAGCTTAGTGTGAAAACAAAAACTAAAAGGGACCATTTTTGGGTCTTTGTTGGTTTCTGTTTTGGAGCTAAGTGCAAATGAACAGTCAAATTCTTGTGCGTACTGTTTGGTTTCTGAAGCTTTCAACGAAATGGGAATAGTTTTTGCCAAATTTAGTCCGTGACTTTTAGATTTTATTTTCTCTGTGAATCTCCAGATAAAAGACATGGCAGTAAAAGCATCAGGTGCTTACAAAAGCTGCAAACCGTGTTCAGGGTCGTCAAACCGGAATCATAACGGAAACTACGCTGATTCTGATGCTGCTTCGGATTCTGGGAGGTTTCGCTATGCGTATAAGAGAGCAGGGAGCGGAAACTCAACACCGAAGATTCTCGGGAAGGAAATGGAGTCGAGGTTGAAAGGGCTTTTGAGTGGAGAAGGAACACCTGAGTCCTTGAGTGGCAGGACAGAGTCCACAGTGTTCATGGAGGAAGAGGATGAGCCTAAGGAATGGGTTGCTCAAGTGGAGCCTGGTGTACTCATCACATTCGTATCATTGTCCGAGGGAGGGAATGATCTCAAGCGTATTCGGTTCAGGTAATTTAACTGTTTAGCATTATCACAAAATAAAAGTTGAGTTCTTGATATGGATCAAGATGATATTTGTTTGTCCAACTGAAATGACCTAATCCATAATGTTTTTGATCTGATTTTGGAAATAGAAATGTGTGTTTCTTGGCGACAGCTATAGGAAGTAGAGCTGATATTAAGGATATTATTTTGTGAGATTTCTGTGTTGGAAACTGTTGCTGCTTGCATTTTACTTATCAGTTGAAGTGGTCCCCAAACATTTGTTGTAATTATGAGAATCTGTACATCCTTTTGCCAAGAAAGGTTTTTGAGATGTGGGTTATATTTCGGTAGTTGAATCCGATGCAGAACTTAAATGGATTCCCCAAGGACATTTGTGTGGGGAAGCGTTTGCTGAATTTAGTACAAATTTGATGACATCTATTAGGCCAGGATGATCTAACCAACATTCCTCATGGTCTCATCAAAGAGGGACACTGCCCTCAAGGATTGATATCTTTCTTGAATATAACACTGTTCTTTTTGTTGGGGTCTTCGTATTCAATATTGAATATGCTTGAGTTGAATTCTTTCAATTTGTATTGCTTGCAGCCGTGAGATGTTCGATAAATGGCAAGCTCAGAAGTGGTGGGCGGAGAATTTCGACAAGGTCATGGAGTTATATAATGTGCAACAGTTCAATCAACAGAGCGTCCCGCTGCCAACTCCTCCTAGATCTGAAGATGAGGTATATCTTCTTTCTTTGCTTTTGAACTCATGAATCATCTCATCAACACCAGTCTTTGATTCTTTGAAGTCTAACTAGTTTTTACGTGGAACCAATTTTGTATACCAGAGCTCACGAATTCAGTCAAGCAAGAACAGTCCTGCAACTCCACCTCTGAACAAAGAATGCCCTCGGGGAAAAGGCAGTCACCTACCGACTACCCAAACACATAGTCGAATCCACGATTCAGCTGGGCTTGCTACAACTCCAAAACTCTCTAGCACAAATGGGACCAAAACAGAGACATCATCGGTTGATGGTTCTGCAAGAAGTAGCTCATCAAGGGAAGGAGAAGAAGATGAAGAAGAAGATGAAGAAGAAGAAGAAGAAGAAGAAACAGGTCATTCAGGGGAGCTCTCTGTAAGTAATGCAAGTGACATTGAAACAGAATGGGTAGAACAAGATGAAGCTGGTGTCTACATCACAATCAGAGTTTTACCAGATGGGACTCGCGAGCTTAGACGCGTTCGCTTCAGGTAAAAAAAAAAGAAAACATTACTTCTGTGTTTGAAATAACCTTTACAAAAGCAAACACTTAGCAACATTTTCATTGTGGTTGTAGCCGCGAGAGGTTTGGGGAAACGAATGCAAGATTGTGGTGGGAGCAGAACAGAGCCCGGATACAACAGCAGTACTTATGAGGATGATGATGGAATGGGATGCTCTCTAGAGGAATCTGACATAGCATAAACAAAACAGTATTTTTCTTATAAATGTTTTACTTGAAGAGAACCTACACATTGATTGAAATAACTTTGGTTTCTGGTAATGCATCTACTTTTATAGTTGGTGCTTCTTCTTAGTAAATCTCTTCTCTTCTGTTTTTTTTTTTCAGTTACATGAAGAAGCCCTTTCAATAAATTTTGTTGTTGTTATTTTATTAAGGGTCTATAGGTTAATTCTAAGAAATGTACATTTACGAATAGAAAAAGGGAAATTTCCAGTTAGTATTAACTCTTTAGAAATTTTGCAATACTCGCTTCTCTTTTGACTTTTCTGTAAAGGTAAAATGATCATTGTGGGTTTTTTATAACCAACTTTTTCTACCCTTTTGATGCACAAAAAACCATCGTTTCCTTTTCCAAAAGGGTCAATTTGCTAAATAAACATAAAAAAAACTATAATTCATAAACTAGCTAAAAACCCTAAATCTAAGGGTTGATATTAGGCCACATAGGGCCATTTTAGCTAATTTTTGAATTTTAATTTTTTTTATGGTTATTTGACTAATTTTCTTTTTCCAAAATCTTGTTTTTTTTTCCCATCGCTTAAAACACTTCTCTCATCTTCTTTGTACTCAAAAACCCTAGTGATGTATGTGATTTTAGGATTTAAGAATCGAATCAGTAGTTCTACCTCGTTTGCGCATATCGTAGTTCTTTTCGCTCGATGACCATTACGAGGCACCGATGACGCATCTAATGGGATCAATGGTGCCTCCTAGTCATGCGTACATGCGGCCGACCATATATGGCAAATGTATTGTGTGAAATGTTTTGGCTATTGTTAGAGAACATAAAGATATTACAGGCTAGGGTAAAATGGAGTATAAATATTGCTTGTGAACCGTAGGAGTGTCTAGAGTACACAGTTCACAAGGCCACCATAATTCTATATTGTATAGGGCGTATATATGGGCATATGTACAGGCACGAAAACCTAAATTACATCATATGATTATTGGAAGGGATCAGAGAGTCATATGTGAAAAAGTCTAGTTGATGGCAGACTAAAAGTGGAAAAAAAGAAAAAAGGGAAACATAAATAATGGGATGACTAGGGAAAGTTCAACAGGGAAATTTTTTAACCAAATTACTATAATTCAATACGCAATATAATTTTAAATTAACTATACAAGTTGACTCTCACATGAATATAATTTGGTTCTCTAAGTGATTTGTTGAACATGGAGATCATTCTCCGCACCAAGATGTTAGTAGAAACATAGCCGCAATATTTGGTTTTAGTGAACACAATTATCCACGTGACAAACAAACACTACAAGAAAACAGTTTTTTCGCTACTACCTATTTAGTTGCAACGTGGTCGCGAATTTATTTTTTGCGACTGTTTAGTGACTAAAAACGATAGTGTCAAATATTTGGACGCTAATTTTTTTAGTCGCTAATTAGTCGCTATTTTGCGACTAATTTGCTACCACTAATATTTCTAAAACTTTAGTAGCAATTTAGTCGCAAAATTTAGCGACTAATTAGCGACCCTAATGCGACTCTTAATGTATTAGCGAAAATGTAGTCGCAAAATTTAGCGACTAATTGGCTACTGATTAGTGACTGATTTTAGCTACTACATACAGTTTAGTTGGTGTTCAGTCACAAAATTTAGCTATTGATATATTGTTTAAATTAAAAAAAATCATTTATTTATAAAAATGTAGACAAATCATTTATTTATAAAAATGTAGACAAATTATATAATAACACAAGTTTACATTAGGACAACAAATCTTAAATAACATCATTCCAACAAATCTTACATTAGGCCTTTCTTTTGCTTCCACGACCTTTCTTCACATGTTCTGTCTTCCCGGGCTCAGCTCTCTGGCTCTCGCCTTTAATCCCATTCTAGCAAAACATAATTTTCACATTCAATTAAGAATAATCAGTTACATTCCAAATGAAACATAAAGACTCACAATGGATGCAAGTCTTGATTCTAATAAAGATGAGTACAAAACTTAAAGAACTAGCACAAGAGGATCCTCATATAATTACTGTGGCGATATAACAATAAGCAAAGCATCCAAACTAAAGTAGAAACTTGCCTCAATTGCCGCATAACTTAAGTGGCCAAAGATCAGAAAACATGGCCTCAGGACCTATAACAAAGACTCAGCGAGTTCAACTACCATAATATCTCAGGACGCCATTAACAGTATGAGGAAATTAGACAGATTTCTAAACTCACTGGTTATACACAACAAGATCCCGCCTAGAGACATCCATCCACTTACTCTCGTCTTTCTCAAGACCATGAACATGTATTTAGGAGAAAGCGATTGGTCTACATAAGGGTTCCTCTGTATTATAGGGGTCAATGCATCTGCAAGTTTGATCAACAAAGGAAGCCATCATTCATCAGAATCTTAAGGATCAAAAACTATTGTACAACCATTTATGCTAGAAAAGAGCTTACCGTTCTCAAAGAAGTGGCTAGCTCTCCTTGCGTTTTTCCTAGCTCTTCCGTGAGAGCAGCTTACAACTTTTCAACAGCAAGTCTTGCTTCTTTCTCTTTCGCAAGAGATTCATTTGCGGCCTAGCACAAAACAAATACAGAGCTTTAGAGCACATCAGATAATGAATAACTTTTAACGGGAACTGGCAGTTTCTTACCAATTAAAAACTTTTCTTTTTAGTATTTCTCTTTCTTGGTAAAATCTTAAGTATATACCTATAATGCTAGAAGAACTTTCTTTACAATAAAAAAAACATATACCAATAACTATCAAAAGGATCAAAGTAAAACATATACCAATAACAAAATTGGTAAGACTTTTTGTTAGAGACGAACCTGATTGTTCTTCATTTTAGAAGAATTAGTCTGATAAAAACAC
Organism: Draba incana; assembly: GCA_963576765.1. NCBI lineage: Eukaryota > Viridiplantae > Streptophyta > Magnoliopsida > Brassicales > Brassicaceae > Draba > Draba incana. The sequence continues at coordinate 23,048,787 of OY755213.1, forward strand.
ACACACATTTTAAGCAAAGGAGATAACCCACAACGATCAAAAGATTATGTTTCTTCTCAGATATTTTGTTAATCTCTACGAAGAGCTAGCATGCTAGTATACCCTTGGATCAGAGACAAGTCCTTCAGGCCTTACATATTCACAAAAAAGTAGAGATCAGAATCAATCGATGCACTAAGTGTTTCTAAGAGCTTTGACACATATAGACACATATAGACACTATCAAAAAGTCAATTACCCTGTATTAAGTTATGTCCAGCACGCTGAATCGATTGTGATGGTTCCACTATATTTATCTTCTCCGCACACTTTGGCAAAACCTCTTGAACTGCCCTAAAAAATGTTACAAAAACTCAAGAACAAACAAAGAAAGTACAAATTTTTATATACCAAAACAAATCAGGAAGTATTGATCTCCTCACCATAAACTCGAACCACTGCCAGTACCAAAATCCAAGACCCTTGTAGGCACAAAACCTGGTAATCTTCGACTAATCTACAAATCAAATAAGGTTCTTCAGCCAAGGATAAATCAAAACAACTCTGACTCTTTGAAAATGAAAGACGAGATTCGTACCTAATAGAGAAGGAGAAAGTAGAGGAGTCTGAACGGTGGACGAATCGGTCGGAGAAGGAGAAGGTGCGCGGAGTGGAGGAGATTTGGCGGAGAGGAGAGGAGGAGATGCGCCGGAGAGGAGGAGATGCGGCGGAGAGGAGAGGAGTAGATGCGTCGAAGAGGAAGAGATTCGGCGGAGACGAGAAGATTCGGCGGAGACAAGGAGATGCGTCGGAAAGGAGAGGAGGAGATTCGGTGGAGAGGAGAAAATAGATTCGGCGGAGAGGAGAAGAGGAATCAAGGAGGAGAGGAGGAGGAGATGCGTTGGTAACAATGGAGGAGGGGGAGATGAGTCGGAGAGGATGGAAGCTAGGCGATTAGGGTTTCTGAAAGGGGATTCTTTTTTTTGTTGGTCTGAAAGTGTTGTGTGAGAGGGAATCTGAAAGTGTTAAGTGGGTTTTGTATAAAACCAGAGCCAAATTGTCATTTGGATTTGGGCCAATTTTTGATTTTTGGTTAATTTGGGTGAGAGGGAAATCAAAAGATTTGGGTTTGGGGTGTTGTTTTTGGTTTCCCACCAAAACAAAATTGGTCTAAGTATAGATTTTTTGGGATTAGGGATTAGGGTATAGAATTGCATAATTTTTAATGAGATATAGTAGAAGTAAGGTATAAGTAATTATAGTTTATGGTTATTTTGGATTTGGGATGCAATAAAAATAAGTTAAATGTGCTATGTATAAACATTTGGTATCATTTTAAACTTTTAATTTCTATTGTATCTCAAATTATTATTTGGTTTTAGGCCAAATTATGATATTTTACTAAATTTGGTGAGAGAGAAATAAAAAAATGGGGTTTGAGTTGTTGTTTTTGGTTTCCTACCTAAACAAAATGTCTAAGTAAATGGTTATTTTGGATTTGGGATACATTGGACTAAGTGTGCTATGCATATACATATGAAAGAAAATATCTAAGTATAGATTTTTTAGGGTTTAGGGTATAGAATTGTTGTTTTTTAATGAGATACAATGAAAGTAAGTTAAGTGTGCTATGCATATACATTTGGTATCATTATATTAAAATTAAAATTTAAACATGCATGCATGTCTTAAACGTGTATAGATAATGTATATGTACACAATTTATAATGTATATGTGACCATTAGTTGACTTATATTTTAGTTATCATCAAATCTCAAATTATGGTTATAAGTAATACAAATCAAAATGAAATACTACACTATTCATTTGTGGTTTGGGTTAATAGTCGCAAATTAGTCGCTATTTCGCGACTGATTTGCGACTATTAAATCGGTCGCAAACTAATTTTGCCACATAACCCAAATGCAGAAACAACGACTATCTAGCAACCCAACAAATTTAGTCGCTACTTCGTCGTGAAGTAGTCGCTAGTTTTGCGACTACTTTGCAACGAATGTTATTAGTCGCAATTTAGCAACTGATTTGATACCAATTAGCATTAGTCGCAATTTAGACGCTAATTAGTCGCGAAATAGTCGCTAAAGTTAGCGACTGTTTATTTAGTCGCAACTATCAGTCGCGAAAAAGCTGTTTTCTTGTAGTGAAATATAAAATCAAAAAAATTCATTAGTATAAAAATCCACGGGATCAAAAAAAACATAGAAGAAAAGACGGTAAAAGAAAAAACAAAGTCCCATATTTACTCTACAATTGTCTCGTCAACTCATTTTGAGAACAATAACAATTCCCGCTTGAGCCTTCTCGTATAAGAGTGTAAAGAGTATGACGTTTTAAGAAATCTTTTGCTTTCATGGTGATCTGTCCCTATGTTCAGGAGTAATCTTTTGCTTCTTGATCTGTATCCAGATGCAGCCATTGTCCTCTTATTTGCTTCCCGATACTTATAATTGAACTATAACAGTCTCATTTAACACACGTTTGCAAATGCAGCTAACGTTTGCTAATAAATTCAAATTAAGAGCTTAAAAAAATTCTAACTGTAACATGGAACTATAGTACCATACATTAATAATATCAAGACAGTGAGCAGAAAAGAAGAAAAACCTCAATACTTAGAGGTCAGAAATAAACAACACCAATGCAAATGTCATGAGAAAACTTAAGCAACATTTTCCCAGAAAAGTTATATCTAAGTTAGAGAAAGTATTCACTACAAAGCACATGATATTCTGCAAGACATCGTTCATGGAACCCACCTGCCATTATAATATTTAGATGACCTTGGCAACACAATGTGGAATTCTCTTGCAACTTGACTTTATAGTTTATAGTTTTAAGATTTTTACCAAATCTCCAAAAATACAAATTGTTCGAATACGAACGCAATAAGTACCTTAGTCTAATCGTCCAACAATATTTTAGAATAAATAACCCTCCTTCAATCAGATATGGTAAGGTAAAAAGAGGAAGCTAAGATTTTTGAGGTTTCGCATTCTGGGACATGCGAAAATTATGTCCACGAAGAAAAATACATACCTATGTACTTTTTCAAAGAGTTCCTAACCTTTACATCTAAGCTTCTAACCTTAACTTTGTGTTTACCAAAACTATGTTTGGACAGAAATAAAATAGTGGAGATCACAAATTTTCATTTCACACAGTTATAGAAAGAAATGATACATAAAAAATATATTTATATATAACCAAATATAAATCTACTATTGAAAATTTAGAAAACTAACCGGTTGGAGATCCATGTTTGGAGAAAGTCTGAGGAGTTCTTGATAATGAAATAAATGGGTGAGGAGGTGTGAAGATAAATTATCATAGGTAGTCTGTAAATATGAATGAAACGTAAATGGGAAATAATCGATCTAGTATTTACCCTTGATGTTGATGTGATGGTGAAATTGATCCAACGACTCTTTATCTAGCCACTTGATGCTTGAAGAGATTAGTGTCCAAGTTTTTTTCCTAACAACACCGGCCCACAACAATATATCATTCACACAAGAATAACCAATCCAAAATCAATCCTCGTCCTAATCTGAAACCTCTAACTAAACCAATGTCAAGTCATAAATAGTAAATGAACAAACTATCAAGTCATAATCAAATGCCAATCAAAAATGTCAAATGATCTAAGTAGATTTAAAGATCGAACCTTCATTTTATCCTTTTTTAAAACTCTACTTTGAGCTTCACTTGTTCGACATATCTCTTCTTTACATCTTGTCTCTTTTCAGCCACTCTTATATCTTATCCTTCTTAATATTCAGTTTCTTCAACAATATTGGAACCAAACAAAATTGTTGTATACGACTCATACCTATTTGGGAAAGGAAAAAGGAGCAGAATGAAACATTTTCCAGTTTTTTTAGATGAATGTCGACGCTCGACAATAGAAGTATCAAAACAAGACGGGTTCGAGGAGGACAGAATAATGAAAACAAGAGGAGATAGATAATATAGATGCCAATCCGAACGATAATACATAGTTTATTCAAGCTGAAAATATCTAACCCTAAAACTCAATTAATACCCTTGATAGAAATAACTGTAGATAAGGAAACACCAACCACAACATCACATATGTCCAGCAAAAAAAATCATAACATTTTCCAATTCTAGAAAACAGCTATATTCATGTTTCGTTTAGTAAATTTGTATTGGGTTTGGAAGTCATTTCCATGAAACGAGAGTGGACATAGTCACATAGAGCATATTAAAATTCACTAAATCTAATAGATCATGACATAAATGATATGGAAACAGGTTGGAGACAATCAAGCGAATATTAGTAATGAATAATGACCTACTCAAAGTTCGCGAGTTGAAGTGGAAACGCGATGGCATCTCATTCCCCTGTAAAAAAGTGAGCCCGAGTATAAAGAAGGGGGCATGAAATTAACCTGAGAAAAGTAAGAGAACACGATACATCTCTAGAGAGGAAAAAAACAAAGGCTGCAAACTGCAATTTTGAATTGTACTGGTATAACAAAACGGCTTAAGTGTTTTGAGAGAACACCATAATTTATCAATGGCCTTCACTTACAGTTTTCTAACTACATAACCATATATAGGTCCATAGCCATGGGAGTTAACCATTGAATTCACATAGATGAATATCATGGTGTACATTAAATCGTAATGTTTACCGGAAACGGATTGGGTGGAACGGAAGAGATTTGATGGCTTACTTGATTCATTTGCACGTCCACAAATCACAATTGCCCAAACAGTGAGCCAAAAGATGAAGAATGGAGCGATGGTACGTGTATGAATTCCAGGAGAAAGAGATTGGTGAAATAGTGGTAATTGAAAGTAAAAAAAGCCTTGGAAGAAGTTATCAATAAAGAAGCGTAACGGTGATCATAGGAGGAAGTGATTCGATCTCAAGCAGGTGAAGGGTTTTTCTTTAACGTAAAGTAAAGTTGGGAAAAATGATTTCAGAAGAAAAAAAAGGAAAAACAAAAGAAGTGCCACGTGTCCAATTTTTCTTGCTGAGGTGTCGCGTATGGAGAGAACCCATTGTAATTTTATATAGTAGATGTACAGTGGTTGTTGGTTATGAAACGTTCTTGGTTTATTTTGAAGACCTGGTTAACCCTAGTTAACAACAACGATACCAGGAGACAATAGAGAGCAAAATTGGTTCCGAGAATGTGAATAAATTGATAGGTGTCATGCGTATATTTCATTCAATCCCAAAATGAAAACTGAACCGGACAAATCAAGTTATATAGAGTTAACCAATTTGTTAAGAAAACTCATCAACAATTTATTTTAATTTAACTTTTGGCACATTTGGAAAACAGAACCAGGTCCAAAATCGAGTCACTAAAGCATGTTATCACACACAAATAGGCATAACTAAGTCTCACACAAATAGGCATAACTAAACCATGTTATCACACACAAATACTAAAATAAAATCAAACCATGTTATCCAAACTGCATCTGCCTCTTGATCTCCTCAGTCTCTGCCTCCGTCTTTCGCTATCTCCATCTTCAACGTCTCCACCTCCATATCATTCTTCTCCGGACCCCAATTGTACCCCTTCAAAAGAAGATTCTTCTTGTTATACTTTTCAATGATTAAACCCAACCAAAATTTGAAAGAAAGAGAGTAATGATAAATTCATACCACGAATCGACGGCATCCCTCCATTCCTAAGGTAGGGGAAAAAAAAAAAACAATAAATAACGAATTTGTTTTCTTTACACAACAAATCACTACAAACAAAAACAATGAATAATCTCAACATTACCCAACGCCAGGGTAGCCACATCCAATCTGAGCGATTACCGAATACCTTTCACCGCCTACAATTTAAACAAATCGAAACCCTAAGATCCCTTTTATATAGACATGATGCGTGAATCAGAGAGATTGAAACCCTAAGATCCATTCTATAGACATGATGCGTGAATCAGAGACGAAATAGAGAACGTTACCAAAGGAGCTTGAATGCGAGACGCCATCGATCTCATTCCCTGCGCAACGACGGACCTCAGCTTCGGCGTCATTCTCAGTGGCGGCATCGGAACACATTAGGGTTCGCTACGATTTGTGTGATTTCTGCTTTCTCTTTCCAAAGCTGAGAATATATGGAATGGTCAGATGGGCCTGCGCTTTCTTTTTATCGCCCCCACATTAATGGACCGTTGCCCGAGTTTTTATTTTCCTTGTTCTTAACAAAAGATATGTTGACTTTTTTTTTTTTAATTTTAATTTTATCATACTAGGTTTTTGGCCCGTTCATACGCGTGCGCTTTTATAATATATCAAAACTTAACCAATTTAAATCGAAAACGTTGACCAAAACTCTACTTTTCCACCGTAACTATAACATACACATAGAACTTCACGAAAAATTTGCTTCTGTACAGATGTCTACCAAATGGTTATGTTAAGGGCCAGAGACGGGTGAAGCGTGAGTACGATGAATTTAAGGTTTGGATCAACAACTTGCTTGACTCGATTAGGCGACGATCTGATGCTTATCACGCTCGGGAAGAGATTAAGGCCATGAAGCTACAAAGACAGGAGCAAATCATCTAAATGTGCTGAAATTTGAGACGTAATTCTAGTGCTGCAAATTTGTTTTCTTTATACAATAAAAGGTCCGAGACATAACATGTCAAATTATAGATAGTGGAGTGATACAAACACTCATAAACCAGCATGTATGAGAAGTATATATTTTTTTTTTATCATTGCTTGGGCATTTAAGGAAAAATATTGACATCAAACGTCTCTCTTAAAGAGTTGGACCGTGTGTGTGCTCTCTAACTATTTGATTGGAATGGAGTCTGATTTTGCTGTTGCTTGCACCAAATTCCATTATGATGTGATCGGAATCTTTTGTCTTTCTTTTGTCTATCATTTCCACACATGCGTGGAATCCTTGCAACTCTTGTTTATTCTACCAATATATTTTTCTTTCTTTTTTTCTAGCTTATATGAAATGTTTTATAAGAAAGAAAATACATACCGAATAAAGCAAAAGGATAATAAAAAATTAGACATGGCAAAAAATGTTATAGGAATATATGATTTTTTTTTATATAGGGATATTGAAAGCAAAATTCATCCAGATGTGGATACTTTTTTCTACGTTATCGATATACATTTTTCGAAACTGTTATAGTAATTTAAAATTAGTATATGTCATATAGTAGTACATGCAAAATATTTAAAAAAATTGGGAGATCCACACGGGCATTCGATACATGTTTTTAAGTTCTTCAAGGACTTATAGTAATTTTCAGGAGGTCACATGAACTTGAACATACCCTTTCATTTATAAAAGTTTGATAAAGTTTTCATATTTTATGTATTAAGTAAACAAAATAAATGACTTGTAAAAAGGGTACGAGCCTACGAGGGATATGGGTCGATTAAAGAAGAACTTATTGGATCATTCAAAAATGATATGCGATTATCTCCTATGTTTCGTTTTCTAACACAAATTAACAATAATCAATCCTTCCCTTCATTTGTTTTTTCTGATGAGGTTGATATTGATGAAGTATAATTACCTTATTGTATTTGATTTAGTTTTCTACAAGTTCCGTTTGAGTATTTTATCATTAGAATAAAGAAGTAGTCTCCTCCTCTAAACTAGGACCATATCCCCACTCTTCCAATGCCATAAATTATAGGCTCTAACTTTCATTTGTATTTGTTATTTAATGATCTTACGCAGAGCCGTGCCGACGTTAGTGCATGCCCGAAGCGGTTAAAAATATAAGATATCTCAGTTCATAAAAAAATCATATACCTTAATAAATATCATTATCATACTAAAAAACAAATAAACAACTAAAACTAGCAAATAAAATATTACATAAAGTTTTAAATTTTTTAAATTTTTAACTAATTTTTTAAATTGTTACAACAATTATCAAATTTACAAAAATAAAACTTTGAACTAAATTTTTTCGATGGATAAAATAATTAATTTTTCTATGTGATCTACTTAAATAAAAAATAAAGTAGTCAAGACACTTAATCTTTTATGTAAAAAATAATTCTATGTTTACTTTACTCTATTTTTTATTGATTCAGAATTGTTTCTATGATTTTTTTGTTATTTAACCATTAGAAGCCCATAATTTTATCATATATTCCATGTTTTGTTTATTTAGCTATCACAAAGTTTTCAATGTTGAAGTCTATGCTTCTATAATTTTATTATTTGAATTTAACTAAATGAAACTAATAAAAATTATGCCCTCGAATTTTTTAAAAACAAAGATGCCCTAAGCCAAAGCTTCACATCAATACACTAAGGCACAACTCTGATATTACGGTGGATCAATGAAAAAATGAAGAGAAAATTGAAGTACAATGAATTGTGTTCATGTTTT